>CM060939.1:648427250-649627250 GCA_030765085.1 Allium cepa | reverse complement strand
AACACGATTTCCCATCCGGGAGTGGTAAATAATATCAAGATCATAAGATGTATGGAGCTCGAGTCAACGTGGTTGACGCAAATCATGTTCCTTATGAGAAAATAAATATTCCCAAGCTTCATGATCAGGGTAGAGAACAAATTTCTTACCCAAAATAATGATGCCAAATCTTGAAGAACGAAATCAATAGCCAAGAGCACTAAATCATGAGTGACATATCTAGTCTCAATAGGCATTAATGATTTAGAAACACAAGAGAAAGCACGTTCTCTTTTGCAAGAGAATGGCATGCAAACTAACACGATTAGCATTGGTACAAACGATAGAGTCTTGGTTCCCACGGGAATCGCCAGAATAGAAGTGTCGGAAAAGAGTTGTTTTAAATAATATTCTTTCCCGAAAAGCTAAAACTTTCGAAATTTACAATTTACTTTATGTAATTATCTTTTCAGAAAAATTTACATTTTAAAATTCAATTTATTGTGTCTGATTGTCTCATCAAAGCGTCTAGGAGATTCCTATCGATAACGTTGATCAAGCGCATCGACCAGAATTCTTAAAGCACTCAATGGGCAATACAATCACAAAATATTCTCTTAATTTCATAAAAGGAATTTACAAATTTTCACCCTCAAACGGACAAGTCCGGAATTAAACGAATCAGTAAAAGAAAGGGGTCATAGTCCTCGATTTTGCTGAAACGTTTAAATCGCTTCCTCATTCTTTTGAAAGCGTAAACTATAAAAATTTTGAAAACGATTTTTATTTTGAAACAATTTTTAAAACACGTGATTAAAACAGCGATATCTGTAGCAACTTCGATAAGTGGATTTTCATTCATCAAAAGTGTCACAAGAATCTTCTCAAAGATAGAAAGGGATATCATACCCTAAACTTGTATTCATAACAAGTCAATAACACACGAATTCACCAATGCACAAGAATTGATAAAACTTATCAATAGAAATCACGAAAATTGGTGAAGCACAAATTCTAGAAATCTACACAAGAAATCCAGAAATCACAAGATAAGAGTATGAAAACTCGAACGGAGTATGAAAACTCGAACGGAGTATGAAAACTCGAATGAGAGTATGAAAACTCGAACGGAGTATGAAAACTCGAAGGAGAGTATGAAAACTCGAACGGAGTATGAAAACTGAAATGAGAGTATGAAAACTCGAACGGAGTATGAAAATTCATCAACACATGTAACGCATAACGAGAATGGGAGCACGAAAACTCACCTACACGCGAGCATGAAAACTCATCAGCACATGTAACGCAAAGCGAGAACGGGAGCACGAAAACTCACCTACATGCGAGCATGAAAATTCATCAGCACGTGCAATGCATAACGAGAACGGGAGCACGGAATCTCACCTACACATGAGCATGAAAATCACCAACACGTGCAACGCAAAGCGAGAACGGGAGCACGGAATCTCACCTACACATGAGCATGAAAATCACCAACACGTGCAACGCAAAGCGAGAACGGGAGCACGGAATCTCACCTACACATGAGCATGAAAATCACCAACACGTGCAACGCAAAGCGAGAACGGGAGCACGGAATCTCACCTACACATGAGCATGAAAATCACCAACACGTGCAACGCAAAGCGAGAACGGGAGCACGGAATCTCACCTACACATGAGCATGAAAATCACCAACACGTGCAACGCAAAGCGAGACGCTATCTCATGGTTGCAAGCCATTAATTTTGACACACGAATGGCCCGAAGACCGTGGGGCGCTACCCCACATGTGTGAGTCGAAATCACACAGATTGAGGTCTAGACTAACCAAAATTCAAAAAGGTATGTGTGAGTGGAATCACACAAGTGGTGTCTAGTCTAACCTCGCAAACAAAAGGAAAGTATGTGTGAATGAAATCACACAAATGGTGTCTAGACAATCCTCAAAGCCCAAGAGATATGTGTGAGACGAAATCACACCGATGAGGCCTAGTCTAACCGAAAAGGTATGTGTGAACGAAATCACACAAATGGTGTTTAGACAATCCTCAAAGCCCAAGAGATATGCGTGAGACGAAATCACACCGATGAGGCCTAGTCTAACCGTAAAAATGATCGTCATGATCAACGAGAAGTGTCAATTACACTAAGTTAGTAAATGTAAAAGTTTAGCTTCATGTCCCATAACCACTTGCTTAACTTAAATATTTACGAACAAACTGTAAATCTTCACTAGAAAATTGTCACATGAGGTTCAATCGAACAAGTCCAAGAATTAACCGACGAAGTGAACGCAAGCGTTTCATACCACTTGTTTTACTAAGCCGTTTAATTAGATTTCTCATCCGAGTGAGGTAAAGGTTTGTATATACTAGTAGATTGGAAAACGGTTTGAGAAAAAGAGTTTTGTATTGAAAATAGAGTTGAAAACATTTTGATAAAAGAGTTTTGATATTTACTACTAGTATTGAAAACCTTTATATTTTTAAAGTGACAAATCACAAAAATGATTGTAGAAACAATCAATCACAAGAATTCACATACGAAGACGTGAATAAAATCCAAAGAATTCGATTCCAAATCCATCAAAGTAGGAATACCCAAAAATTCCTGAAATAGAAGTTATCAGAGTCGACAAAGGTGATAACAACTAAACGGAAAAGAAGAATCGATTAACAATTGGAAAAATCAAAGCAAAACGAGCAAGGTACTCGAGACAGAAAATAGCAGGGCAAAAGTCGATCAAGTCAGCGACTCTATCTCAACTAAGCACAGATAAACTTTTGATTCTTTACAAGATCCAAAAGTTGTTGGGCAGATATGAATATGCCATCCAGAGATGGGCTACTGGATTGAATAGCGCTAAGACTGCCAGATTCAACCAATTCTTCTTCTTTAAGAAAAGAAAGAAGGAAGAAGAAAATGATATTCACAAAAATGAATTTCAATCAAACTCGATTGATAAAACAAGGAATCATAAAGAGAATAGGATAGAACGGTACGAAGACCCGAATTAAATCCTAAAGCACGACTCCTAAAATAGACTTAGGACGATGATCCTTGTTATAATATTCCATATTGTTCCGAAGTTTGGCTCTGATACCAAGCTGTGACGCCCCACCTCAATACCCACGCTAGCCAAGAACACTACGGTGTAATGCTGTCGACTAGCACGGAGAATAAGGCTGTTGAGGAGCGACCATCCGTGTAATTTCTTTGCGCGAGCACCGATATGTCAGATAGTATAGCATGCATTTCATTTAAGGAGGAAATCCGACATACCGATGCAAACTCAAAGCTATCACGCGGTGGCTATATATAATCTTCGAAAACGAATATAGAAATAAGCATAACATAAATCAGTCACAGATAATTCATATCACAAAGGCGGAAATAGATATGAATATACCACACTTAAAAGTGTTTATCAGAGTAGTGGTCTAACAAGATCCACAATAACACAAAAGAATAGATCACAGAATCTCATATATATATATATATACAATAACTGATGTCAGTTACAATACACGTGGTACAATACATATGATACAACAACAACTGTCGACTCTGGAAGTTACATATAAAGTACATTAACATATATAATATACATGAATACATATCTTCCAATACAATTACAGACTTCTATAAATGATGTCGACTACTCCAAAAGGTATGAAAGGACTTCATAGCTCTAGCAGCAACCTGAATCAAGATATCTACAACCTGTAAATGCTCGGTCTGACCCGAGTATTAAATTCAAAAGAAAATAATACCCGGGTCAGTCTAATTCAAACTCAGTTATTAGTGCATAGAGGCAGTAATAATCAAATAATAATTAGACGACAGTCACAGAAATAAATTTACCTATCCGATTCTTAAATAAGAAATCGGATAACAGTAAATATAACGCGAACTAATTCAAAACAATTGGAACATCAATTAAAAGGTCAACACGAGTAGGGCTGCAGTATACGCACGCGTATACTGCCTCGCCACTACAACATCTGGGATACGAAATAGATCCATAAATCAAAAGCAAAAGAGATAACACCAAAACCAATACCGTGTGGCTGCAGTTCACGCTTGCGTGCACTGCCGTGCCACTACAGTGATGATGTACCCATTGAATACCGTGTGGCTGCAGTTCACGCTTGCGTGCACTGCCTTGCCACTATAGTGATGATGTACCCAATGAAAATTCACAAGCATCGCCGCAAATGTCATAAGGCCAAGTGTCGATTAAAATTGCAGAGACAAATGCGAAAGCGGTCAAGAAAAGATGACAACAAACTGCAGCCGAAAACCCAATTACAACAATCAAACGAATGCAGCAGGGGTACTGCACAGTGTAAATGGTGAGCAAACAAAATGCCACCAAGTGAATAAAACAACACTGCAACATTCAGGAAGTAGCAAATGTAGTAAACAAGTGATGCAGGCAACGAGTGCACCAGCAAAACAAGTTGAAACAAAGTGTATAGGAACAAGTCAAGGTGAACAATGGCAAATACTGCAATGAAGACTACTGCAAATTTCAGAAAACACCACTGAACCATCAAAGCACATGTGTGCAGGCCAGGTACACAGTAAAGAACAAGAATGTCACAAGTAACAATATGGTTCAATGTCACAAACATGAATAACCCAGTATGGAAAATGAATGGAGCAATGAGCAAGCCAACATCAGTGACACAGCCTCAACAAAAGAATGGCTTTGGATAACCATATATGAACATGAAGTAGTGATAATACACAAAGAGAATGCAAAGCAAACTGGCCAAAAGAATGACATGAACAGTGAACATCAAGTGATAACATGCACATGTATACACCATAAAGTATGAATGACTTGAATAATCATCATATAAAACTGCATGAACAAGAGTAGAAACGGCAGCAACTCGAAGCACTTATCAAATTGCCAATCCCAGTGTACATATGAAGACCAAAGTGCAATACTAGGTGAATGGATTCATATTTACACACGCATGTTAACATAACCAGGCAGCAGGTCAACTCAGGACATCAAAACAACCCAGTGGAGCAATCACATAAAAGTCGAACACATTATCAAGTCAGAGCCGAGTTTGACAGTGTCAAACATCGAATTGATAAGCTTATAACACGTACCACTTCAAGTTCAAAGGGGACATGATCAAGACGGTGGCCAAGGAAATCAAACAAGACTGAGAATATCTGCAGTGGTACAACTCAAGGGTTTACCAGAAGTCAAAATGTGAAGTCACGAAAGAAATCAAAGTCTCAGGTCAAAAACAGTCGACAAATCCAAGTTAAAACTCAGCAAGGTACAAGTCGAAGTCACTTGAAGTCAACCTCGTGTAATCCAACTCGATACACAAAAATTCATATGGCCGAAGTCATTAATGTATATGGAAGTGAAGTCGAGAGTCAACGTATCAAAGCCGTGAAATCATTGCCGTAGATATCAAATCACACAAATATACGAAATTGCCAAAACCAGAAATCATCTCCAACATCCATACGAAAATCGAAAACATCAACATCTCAACAAAACAGTGCCGAGAAAACCAAGTAGAAATAGATGTGAATAAAATTCACACAAGTTCAAATCGAAATCACTAAAATTCGAAGCAATAATCAGCCAAGAATTCAAGCAACAAAACACACAAATAACTCGAGCCAAGAATTAGATGTGAGCAAACTCACCTTTGCCACGAACGGAAGCGAAGATGAACGAGCGCGAGGGCGAGCAGCCATTAATTGATGAAGCCCTAATTCTCGAACGAAGGAGAACGAATGAAGATGAGCCCCATCGAGCAGCCAGGACGAAGTTGAACTCGAACTGACGAAGCCGATCCTCCCGAAGCCCTAATTGGTGATGACGATCGATGGAGCACGAGGCCGCCACCATTTTTGTTCTCTCGGTGGTTTTAGGTTTCGAACGAATAATAGAAAATGAGAAAGAGGGGATCGGGTTTAAGTCGAAGAAAAAGGAAAGGGTATTGGGTTTTTTTTAAAAATTTTCACGGCCCAAAGACAAATGAACCACTATTTAAAAATCAAAGCCCCTCAAACTTTATAACCATTTGTAATTTAAAATTTAAAAACTTCAATTTGAAAATTGACGAAAATATCAGGTTGTTACAACTCGCCTATTTATAGGCTTACAACACCACAACACTACACAAAGTACAACACGTTACAAACAGTTACCACATAACACGACTTGCCATAAGAAACACCAAACAAACGACTTAAGAGACAACGCACGCTACCTACAAAAAAATTAACAAAAACGCGACCTAAAATTAACTCGGCAGCGACTTAAAATTAGGTTGGTAACGACCTATAATTTTGCAGCGACTTAAAAATCTTTCACACGACTTAAAATTTCCCATAGCAATGAGTCGGCCCCGACTTAAAAAAATAAAGTCGTTCGCGACTTAATATTCTTCCACAGCAACCATAAGTCGGTCGCGACCTACAGTGAAGACGAGATGGAAGCTCGCGACCTAAGATTTCATTCACGCGACTTTGAAAAGCTCGGCAGCGATTTATTGAAGGCGCACGCGACATAAGGAATAGCACGGTTTACGACCTAGGCTGGAGAAGAAATTCGCGACTTAAAGATATCATAAGTCGTTCGCGAGTTAGGGATTGGATCGCGACTTAGGGTAACTCGCGTATGGTATATGGATTTAGGGCTTTAGCTGGGAGTAAGTCGTTAACGACTCATGGCAGAGTCGCGACTTAGGGTTTTGGAAGGGGCGATGGAATTGGCGATGGAATTGAGTCGTGCTGTGGTTGAGTCGGGGATGTAGTTGAGTCGTGTGTCAGTGTCGTGGATGGAGACTGAGTCGTCGCGAGTTGAGGTATGTGTTTCATCATCCTCCCCTTGTTGGAAGGAATTCGTCCTCGAATTCACTCTCTCGTCATCTTCGTCAAGTTCCTCCCCATAATACGGAATTAAGTGTTTGACGTTGAAAACATCAGAAGTATGAACATTTTCCGGCAACTTTAACCGATACGCATTATCATTGATCCTCTTCAAGATTTCTACTGGACCAATCTTTCGTGCCTTCAACTTATTGTAAGTTCCAACTGAAAAACGATCTTTCGTCAATACCGCGTAAACAAAATCTCCCTCTTTGAAGACTATACTTCTTCGTTTCTTATCCGCCATTTCTTTATACTTCTCATTTGCCTTTCCCAATCGTTCCTGAACGATTTTATGGCATTCCGTCAACCCAACAACAAAATCAGCAGCCCGCTTAACTGTCTCCTTCGGTTGCGGTACTATTGTTAAATCCAACGGCCCCTTCGGTAAGCTTGAATATACAATCCGAAATAGACTGAAACCCGTATTACAATTTACTGCATGATTATGAGCAAACTCTGCCTGGCATAACTTCATGTCCCAACTCTTCAGATTGTCCTTCACCAGACATCGCAATAAATTCCCCAACGATCGGTTAACCACCTCCGTTTGTCCATCAGTCTGCGGATGGTAAGCGCTACTAAAATTCAGCTTCGTTTCGACCATTTTCCACAAAATCAACCAAAAATGGCTTAGAAATCTAGTATCCCGATCAGAAACAATAGATTCAGGTAAACCATGCAATCGATACACCTCTTTAAAGAATAGTTGAGCTACTCGAACTGCATCTGCTGTCTTCTTACAAGCTATAAAATGTGCCATCTTCGAAAATCGGTCCACTACAACGTATATAGAATCATTTCCTCTTTGAGTTCTAGGAAAACTCAAAACGAAATCCATGCTGATATCAACCCATGGTCTTGTAGGCACTGGTAATGGCATGTATAATCCCACGTTTGTCGCTGTTCCTTTCGAAACCTGACAAATATGACATCGCTCCACAAACCGTTCAACCTCTTTTCTCATTGACGGCAAAAAGTAAGATTGAGCAATCAAATGCAAAGTACGATCACGGCCCACATGTCCTTCCTCGTGTAACTCCTTGATAATCTTCATTCTCAAGCTACAATCTGGTATACATAAACGATTCCCTTTGAACAAGAATCCATCAACCAACACAAATTCATCAGTATTCTCATCCTTAACTTTCTCAACAAACTTTACAAGGTAAGGATCTTCTTCAATCAGCTCTGGCAATAATTCAAAACCTGTCACTTCAACTTTCATTGTCGTTAATAAATGACTCCTCCTACTCAAAGCATCAACCACACGATTGGTTACTCCTGACTTGTGCTTAACGACAAAAGTAAACTGCTGCAAATAAGCAATCCATGATGCATGTCTCGCGGAAATCTTGTCTTGTCCTTGCATATGCTTCAATGCTTCATGATCAGTGTAAAGAACAAACTCTTTCTGAAATAGATAGTGTCTCCAATGTTTAATAGCTTGTACAACAGCATAGAATTCAACGTCATATGTACTGTATCTCATCTTCGCTCCTGACAACTTCTCACTAAAATATGAAATAGGACGTCCCCTCTGACTCAACACTCCACCAATTCCCACCTTCGACGCATTGGTATGCAATTCAAACAATAACTGAAAATCTGGTAAAACAAGAATCGGTGCTGTCGTCAATAGTTCCTTGATCTTCTCAAAAGCAACCCCCGCTTCCTCTGACCACGAAAACTGTTTACCCTTCATGCAATCAGTAACTGGCGCCATCACGCTACTGAAGTGTGGAATAAATCTTCGGTAGAATGACGCTAGCCCATGAAAACTTCTCACTTCCGTAATTGTCTTTGGCTGTGGCCAATTCCTGACTGCTTCAACTTTATTCTGGTCCACCTGTATACCTACTCCTGACACAACATATCCCAGAAATAAAACACTATGCGTCATGAACACGCATTTCTTCGTAGCAGCATAAAATTGTTCCTCACGAAGAATAATCAGCACTTCCCTCAAATGTTGAACATGCTCCTCCATACTCCTGCTATATATCAGAATATCATCGAAATAAACCACCACGAACTTTCCAATGAATGGTCTAAAGATTTGATTCATCACCCGCATGAATGTACTAGGTGCATTTGACAAACCAAATGGCATAACCAACCATTCGTATAACCCCTCTCTCGTCTTGAAGGCTGTCTTCCATTCGTCTCCAGGTCTAATCCGAATTTGGTGATAACCACTCTTCAAATCAATCTTCGAAAAGATAGTGGCTCCACTCAACTGATCTAGAAAGTCTTCCAACCTCGGCATTGGAAATCTATATCTCACAGTAATCTTATTCAAGGCTCGACTGTCAGTGCACATCCTCCATGTTCCATCCTTCTTTGGTACCAACAAAGCTGGCACAGCACACGGACTCAAACTCTCCTGCACCCGTCCTTGTTCAAGCAACTCTTCCACCTGCCTTCTCAGTTCTTCATGCTCCTTCGGACTCATCCGATAATGTGGTCTATGCGGTAATACTGCTCCCGGAACAAGATCGATTTGATGTTGAATGTCTCTCAGTGGCGGTAACTCCTTAGGCAACTCTTCTGGAAATACATCTTCAAATTCTTTCAAAACTGGCTTCACTTCTTATGGAATTTCAACCTATTCGTTACACTCTCGTCCAATCAACAAGTACACTTCAGTTTCTTCTTCAAATTCCTTGACAAACTCCTTCAAAGTTAACAGAGTTTTCAATTCTTCAATTTCCTCCAGCTTGCTTTCTTTCTGTTGCTGCTTCTTGGGAACTAACGTGATTTTAGTACCTTCAAACATGAAACTGTAGCTATTAGCACGACCATCATGTTGTACTGCTCTATCAAACTGCCATGGCCTGCCCAACAACAGATGACACACATCCATGTCCACTACATCGCACGAAATTTCATCTTTATATTTCTCCCCGATTGAAAATTTAGCACAAGCTCTTCGTCCAACTTTCACCTCACCACCCTTCCTTAACCATGCTAACTTGTATGGTTTAGGATGTTTCTCAGTCTTCAACTCCAACTTTTCACAGCCTCTGTAGAGATAATATTATCACAACTCCCGGCATCAATAAAAAATTTACAGACTCTTCCAAGAATAGTGCAAGTAGACTGAAATATGTTATTCCTCAACCAGCTGTCTTCCTCATCTTGCTTCGGTGTCAAACAACTTCTCCTCATCATCAGTGAATATCCTTTGTCCCCCGACAACAAGTCTTCTTCCTCAACCGGTAAGGAATTAGAACACTCTGCCTCTCCTTCCTCTTCTTCAACCTCAGCTATCATAGTTCTCTTCTTCGGCTTCGGACACTCGTTGCTTTTATGACCCATCTCCTGGCAATTGTAACATTTGAATCCACTGTTAACCTTCGCCTTCTCACCTTCCTTCACAAATGGTTTTGCAATAACTTTAGGAACACTAGAATTTCCGCTAACACCCTTCATTTGGTTGTTAGAGTTAGTAAACACACCACCTCCACGCCTTCCTTGCTTTTCCCAAGCCAACGCCTTTTGGTGTGCTTCCGCCACAGATCTTGGATCGAACATATTAACCATATCCTGGATCTGCATTCGTAACCCTCCAACAAACCTTGCTGTCAGCTGCTCTTCCGTTTCCATTATATCGTTCCTGGCGATGAGTTGGTAAAATTCATCTGCATAGTCATTGACAGTCTTCGTCCCCTGCCGTAGATTCTGCAATCTCTGGTACATTAATGACTGATAGTTGTATGGTAAAAATGTAGCTCTCATCAATTTCTTCATTTTCTCCCAATCTACAATCTTCGACTTTCCCATCCGTTCTCGTGTAAGTTTAGTTTGCTGCCACCACGCCAAAGCTCTCCCTCTCAACCTAGTAGCAACCAACTTCACTCGACGGTCTTTTGGAACCTCCTTGAAATCAAAAATCTCCTCAACATTAGACAACCAATCCAAAAATTCTTCAGCAACCATTCCACCTTTAAATTCAGGAATTTCCGTCTTCATTCCCGATTCCCATCGACGATCATCATCTACATCTCGATTCTGACGTTGTGTTTGTTCTCTATCTCGATAATGAACACTTCCCCTATCACCATAAAACTCCTCATCAAAATCTGACGTATATCGATGTCGATTACGACCTCCAACATCTCTACTATCACTCCTTCAATCAACATTCCTATCACGATTATCAACACTTCTATGATCTTCTCTTCTCTCCCGATCTGAATGTATCGAAGCTCTACTTCTCCCATGGCTCGATTCAGGTGAAACTCTTCTTCTACTTTGATTCATTTCAAGCATCATTCTCTCTAATCGACCAATTCCTTCGTTCAACTTTTCAGTAAAACTCTCATGGATTCGTTGCTCCATTTCATCAACCTCTTCTCTTCCATATAAAGCATTAATATTGCGATGACGTTGGGCTCGTCTCGAAGGCATGATTGAACTTCAAACAAACTTCAACAAATTGAACACAAAACTTCAACAAACAACAAGTCACGGCTCACACTAGCCCGCACAAACTCCTTGGCTCGGCACAAAGTAACTCGGTTCAACACTAACTCGTTAGAATGCAACGACCTAGGATAGGTCGGCATGGATTCAACACTTCAAACTCTACTTTGGCGCGCAAATTCTTCCCCACAAATTCAAACACCTTTCCACACTTTGATCCAAAGTGAGATGGATCGAAACTCCCAACTTGTTGCAACTTCACGATGAACACGATGAACTCCAAATTCCTCAACAATGGCAAATCCAATTTCCAAACTTCAATTTCTCGAAACCCAAATCTCCAAATGATGCAAACTCCTTGCAATCTAGCTCTGATACCAAACTGACGCAGCGGATTAACAAAAAAACTGGATATGTCGATGGAATTAGCAATTGGTGGATTGAACAATACTGAGAGTGCCCAAATCCGTTGATCTCAAGAGATACCGGATTCTAGCTATCCTTAACACGTTGATCGCGCACGATACCGTGATGAAGGATCTACGATTCTTCGACGTTGATCAAGCGCACTTGATTCCGTGAATCGGCTTCAACGTTCGTTGATTCGAGCGCACTCGAATGCCGAAGTGGAGATAGGAGATTTTCACTCGACTACCAATTTAAAGAAAGCACAAAGCAATCAAATGGAAATTTTATTCAATTTTCAACAACCATTACAAATGACATGACTCGCCTATTTATAGGCTTACAACACCACAACACTACACAAAGTACAACACGTTACAAACAGTTACCACATAACACGACTTGCCATAAGAAACACCAAACAAACGACTTAAGAGACAACGCACGCTACTACAAAAAAATTAACAAAAACGTGACCTAAAGTTAACTCGGCAGCGACTTAAAATTAGGTTGGTAACGACCTATAATTTTGCAGCGACTTAAAAATCTTTCACACGACTTAAAATTTCCCATAGCAATGAGTCGGCCCCGACTTAAAAAAATAAAGTCGTTCGCGACTTAATATTCTTCCACAGCAACCATAAGTCGGCCGCGACCTACAGTGAAGACGAGATGGAAGCTCGCGACCTAAGATTTCGTTCACGCGACTTTGAAAAGCTCGGCAGCGATTTATTGAAGGCGCACGCGACATAAGGAATAGCACGGTTTACGACCTAGGCTGGAGAAGAAATTCACGACTTAAGGATATCATAAGTCGTTCGCGAGTTAGGGAAGGGTAACTCGCGTATGGTATATGGATTTAGGGCTTTAGCTGGGAGTAAGTCGTTAACGACTCATGGCAGAGTCGCGACTTAGGGTTTTGGAAGGGGCGATGGAATTGGCGATGGAATTGATTCGTGCTGTGGTTGAGTCCGGGATGTAGTTGAGTCGCGTGTCGGTGTCGTGGATGGAGACTGAGTCGTCGCGAGTTGAGGTATGTGTTTCATCAATGGCCATGGCGACGCCTTCGATAATTGGAGAAGAAGGAGCGCAGAGAAAAAATAAAATGAAGATGACTCGATCCATACTTCGTGTCAATTTGGGGGCCTGTGCTCGAATCGATGCAGGCGATAATGCCTTTCCTTGGAGTTAGTATCGATCTCAGGGATTTATATGGTAAATGACGTAGTTCGTATCGACCGAGGTGGTGGTAAATCGTGTCAATCTAAAATGATTGATGCGAAAAACAGGTGAGTGATCGGTACGAATCCCTTGGCTTCAGATCAGTTTGAAATGTACACTTGCGATCGATACGAAAAGTATTGACTCGAACGTGATTGATGCGAAGCCGAGATTTTCCTGACCGATGTGAACCTAAATGCCAAGGATCGATCTGAAGCTACTGATCTCGATCGGTACGGACCCAAGTGTTGACGATCGATTCGAAATATGTTCCTGGTGATCGATGCGAACTTGGATCCTGATGGATTCGAATATGCTTCCCATGATCGATTCGAACCCATCCTGTGATGGGTATGAAATTTTGAGTACTTGACAGTATGATTCCGACGAGCTTCATTCCTGCATATCTGGACTTGATTGTTAAACTGCATACTTGACTGTCTTTCGAAGCTCGTTGATGGAACCATAACAACTTTAATTTGGATCAATAGCTAATATCCGGATGGTATATGGTGACGGTCAGCCATGACAGTCACTCCAACTGGATTCCGATTATCTTCGTCGTTGGCAAATTTTTCTTTAACTCTACAAAATTTATTCAACCAATGCACTGCACTGCACTACACAACACACACTTTACACGAGGGGAACACACGGGCTCTTTGTCGTCTAATGATGATTTCACATGAGTTAGCTAGTTATGGAAACTCCAAGCTCGCAGCCATAAGAAACTCGGAGTTCAATTCCTCCCGTGCTTGAAAAACCGGAGATTGAGGTCGAGGTTATCGATCCAGCCCCGGACGAGGCACCAGACACATCTCTTATCAATAGTCCGCCAGACTCTGTTCCATCCAACATTTCAGAAGATATGCTAGGGAGAATATTCCTAAGGCACGGTTTTTCGATGGATGACGTGCTATTATCGGGACCAAATGACAGACCACATAATCCACCGGAGGGGTATACCGCATTTAATCGACATGCATGCGCAGCTGGGACGCTCCCCCCGTTCAATCAGTATATAAGAGAAGTGTTGTCTTTTATAGGGATCGCCCCATCTCAGCTACACCCAAATGGATATTCTTTACTGAACAGCTTGTTCATTGCATTTATGGAGCACCTCTATCGACCACCCCGACTGACCGAGATAAGATACTTGTTCAACTTCAAGAGTCGAACAGACAGTCCATCTTTCACATTTCTAGAGGCCGTGAGAAATTGTCAAATAATTACGGGGTCTTGGACCAGGCTGAGCTACTTCAAGACGGAGTGGTTCTACGTTAGATGCCCCCCAGGATTTGCCAGGCGATGGCTATTCAGACGTTAGTATTGCTATTTTCTCGAGTAGTCGACAAGATAGTTGTAAATGAAACCAAACTCATATCTCTTTTTCTTTGCAGCGATAATTTAGCGACCCAAAGGCGGATATTACAAGGAGATGGTTCGGGTTCTTCAAGAGGTCCCAAGCGAAGATAGGAATTTGACTTGGTCCTGACGGATAGGAATCTTAGAATTCTTGGGCTAATCGAGCGAAGACAAAGTATAAGGCTCGACGGTGCATTAAGAACTATCTCGAGGGAGCGAGTTAAGCGTAAAAAGCCTAGAGTTGTTATAGTCGACGATGTTGACTCTGAAAGAACACCTACTGACGAGGAACCGTTGAGCGAACCTGCGGATGCAGCCCAGGATGCCGAAGAAAAGAGAAAAGGCAAGGCAGCCGTTTTCAAGCCATCCAAAAAATGGAGATGGAAATCTGTGATCATATCCTGGCCTGCCTTCGGAATTAGAATTTCGGAGATATCTCACCCGAGAACAGAAAGTCTTTATGAAGGGCTCGCTGATCTTCCAATTCCGGATGACGTGTCTATGCAGCATGATGCCGGATTAGGTGAACTCCAACACGCCTTAGTTTTAAGCGAATCTCTGCCCACTAGCATGGTTGACATATCCGGTTGGTCGGGGGTTGCAAAAACATTCACACTTCACGGCACTACACGATTTTTGAATGTAATACGCCCGTTGTGACAGATTGCTATCTTCGTTTCTGTTTTTTGCCTTGCAGGTACCATGTCTGGTCGAGGTTCAATGCTCGGTAGTCTGCGCGACCAACGCAAGTCTTCGTCATACTACGAGTCACATAGGAGGGAAGGAGATAGGGACTACGATCAAGGATACTCTAGTCAGGAACGGTCTGATAGAGATAAGGGTTACAAGCGTCGTTCTGGATCTCGTACGCCTCCTCCCAGAGCTCTTACACTGCCGCCAGTTCATGTTTCGCGACCTTCGGAAGCTCCGCGACACAAACCATCTTCCTAATCTTCTAGGTCTGAATCCCAACGTAGAACTGAGGTTGCAGACCCTTCCACTACTGCACAGGCCCTCGTCGAACCCACTGGCGAAGGAGCGATGAGGCTCGCTCAGCTGAAAAAGGATTTTCCTGGTATATGCTTTGATGGGTTCGTCTTTCCTCTGTGTTTGAAATGTTCCCGGCGTCGGTCGAATATACAGTGCATGATTATGTCGCGGACATATTTTTCCAGTATCAGGAATGGTCGAAAACTGCGAAAAAAGCATCGAAGGTGGCCTTCGATCGAGCAGTCATGATTGAAAAGCTAGAGAAAGAACTCGGC
Source organism: Allium cepa (assembly GCA_030765085.1). Taxonomy (NCBI): domain Eukaryota; kingdom Viridiplantae; phylum Streptophyta; class Magnoliopsida; order Asparagales; family Amaryllidaceae; genus Allium; species Allium cepa. The sequence continues at coordinate 649,611,666 of CM060939.1, read as the reverse complement.
CAAAAAGATCGTATTATTCAAGCGCTCAATAGCAAGGCCGAGTCTTCTCGCCAATCTGAGATTGAGGCTCTTAAGGAAGCCGACGAGGCCAAGGCGGCGATGGATAGAATGAAGCGGGAGCATTATGCCACAGTGGAGGACATGGGCCACAGGAACACCATCGTTACCGCTGAGCGGGACGCAACCCTTAAAGAGCTTAACGAGCTTAAGTCCAAATTTTCTGAAATCATAAAGGAAAAGGATGCTGCTAACGTTGCCGCACAGGAAGCGTGCGATCAAGCGGTGGTGCTCTAGAGGGAGAGAGATGCGGCTATGGAAAACGTCCGCGAGGTCGAGGCTGAGGTCGGTGAGAAGGTCCGATTGGCGGAGGCTGGGCTAGAGGCGGACATAGAGGAGCTCCTCGTCACTTACAATGCCAACGTGTTGAGGCACAGGGACTTAGCCTGGCTTGATGATTATCCGACACACCTGTATAATACCTAGAACTTGCTGGTTGAGGAGAAGAAAACTGGGCCGTCGGGTTGATCCTTTGACGAGTTTGAAGTGGAGAACCGCATACTAAATGATGATAAGAAGAAGGTTCTTCATGATTTTATGATTTCTCACGCAAGAGAAAGACTCGACATCCAGCACCAAGAAGTCAGGGAAGGTTCCGGAGTTACGCATATGCTACAAGCTCAGAAATTACTACTCCGCCCTGACTCGAGCCTGCTCTAGTGATCGAGCCTCAGCCTATTCCGGCTTATGACCCAGAATAGCCACGCCTATCTCCTATTAAGGAGCATTCATCCGAAGTCGTTCAGCCAGCCGCAGGTCAAACCGAGGAAGGTACTCTAAACGAATCTCATGTGTATTCGAAATAAAAGACCTGTTTTGAAGTGTGTCCTAACGACTTCTTTTCTTCTTTTTCCAGTGACCGAAGTTGCGTTGACATCGCCTCCTGCAATCCAAGAATCACATCAAGTGCATGAGGCCATTATTACTAAGGCAATCACCACGACTGCGGCCGTGCCGATTGAGGTGACATAGGGGAGCTCAATTTCCTTTGACGGGCAGATGATGAATGAGCTCCTGGGCCGACACAGCGACCCTTTTATGGACATACCGTTCGTTCTTAGTGGGTTCTCGCCTACTTCTAGTGCTTCGTCATAGTCCACCGCTGCCTCCAGCGAATCTCGTGCTATTCGAGAAGCAGAGATATTGGCTGAAATTAATGCTGAGATGGAGGCAGCGGCTCATGGCGGTGATTCTGAGGGTGTAGTGACGGCGCCGGGTCCAACTCCACTTAGGATGATATCACCCGGGGGACACTGGTTGATACTAGTGTGTCTACTCCGCCCTCAGTCGCAGATCCAGGTCCTCGGACTCCTCCTGAAGGGAGCATCCCCATAGACTCAAGTTTGGAGGAAGAAATCGATATCATGCCTTCGCCTGGAGATTCCCCGCCTAAAGGGAAAAGTTCGAAACGAAAGATCGTTAGCGGTGCCGATGGCTCCTTACTGAAGAAAAAGCCGAGGAAGAAGAAGGAATAGATAGATTCCTTAGGCACATTTTTGGGTAGATAGGAGTTTACTTTTGCTTTTGTAGGTCGTGTATAGACGCGGATTCGGCCCCCGCTAAAAGGCATTTTTTTTGGAAGAGCTTGTACATAGATTCTTATTTCCAGTTAGTTGAAATAAAACTTTATTTTCTTCGCTTCAACTGTTCTTCCTGTCTTTTATGCTTAAGTGTTGTAACATTCGAATCATAGCTTGGTATACTTGCGAAGTATCAGTTCTGGAGCTGAATTTGTTTCATACACAAGTCTTAAAATCGTGGATACAAGCCGTGACTCAAGACTAAGCTAGACACTCGATGTTGTATTGTTTTTGTCAGTGTTTCACACTTAAGCTCTGCCCCCAGTTTGGGGAACCAGTTGTAATGATCGGCTAGCGATCGCAATTTTATCTCTGCCTTCCAAGCTTAACATTGTCAAATCGATGTACAAGCAAGTGAAGGATGGGCAATTTTAGTTGTGTGTGTTCATTAAAAATAATCGCATCCACACTCAAGGGATCGGTATTTGTATTTCGGTGGTCAATCGCACCTATCACAAATCTTGAGCTCATGTCCACACTCTGGGGACTTAGGATAATCCATGATCTATAATCTGGTTCGCACTCTGGGAATCCGAGAGTTATTGACGTTTGTAGCGCAGTTCGCACTCCGGGAACTTTGACTCGGTATTTATACTCCAATTCTTATTTTAGGAACTTGGAGTTAGCGTTTATACTCTGGTTCGCACTTCGGGAACCTAGAGTTGATGTTTATACTCTAATTCGCACTCCGGGAATTTAGAGTTAGTTTTATACTTCGGTTCGCACTCCGGGAACCTAGAGTTGATGTTTATACTCCAATTCGCACTCCGGGAATTTGGAGTTAGTGTCTATACTCCGGTTCGCACTCCGGGAACCTAGAGTTGATGTTTATACTCCAACTCGCACTCCGGGAATTTGGAGTTAGTCGACAGATGGTCAATCACATCTGTTTGGACCTTTTATGAGGTCGTTCACACTCTGGGAACGATAGATTTATCGGGATCGTGGATGGTCGGATCACATCCACCCTAAATTAACAAGCGAGGTCGTTAGATGGACGGATCCATCCTCCTCTAACTTGGTTACGATATAGTTGGAGTCGTTAGGCAGACGGGTCCGCCCTCTCCAAAACCGTATTCGGGATTTTTATACTCCAACTCACACTCTAGGAGTTTGGAGTTGTTTTAAGGATTGTCGTGTACCAATCCTATTTGATATCAGCGTAGTGGCTTGCCCTCGAGCTCAGGTTTCATTTAGTGAGTGACCGGTTATATCACAGTCACTCCATATTTGAATAAATTCCACCGTTCGATGGAACTTAGCTCTCTGTGCATCGAAATTTCGAAATGTGAAAACAAATTGCAAATAAGAGAATGAATCGAATAAATAAAGCCTGTCATATGCAGTAACGACGGAGGCTTTCACTTTTCCAAGCTCACGGCAAAGTAAGACCATCAACGGTCGATAACTTGAACGTGCCATATCCGAGCTTTTGAGTGATCACATATGGCCCTTCCTAATTTGGCTTCATATGTGAAGGAACCAGATAAATTCATTTCAGAACGAGATCGCCAAGTTCGAAGGTCCGTGGCCGAACCTTGGCATTGTATAATCGGGCGACTCGATTTCGATATGCGGTTGCCCTCAAATCAGCCTCTTCACGCTTCTCATCCAGTAAATCCAAAGATTCAGCAAGCAATATGGCATTAGTTTTCAGGTCATAATAAGTCACACGATGAGAAGGTACTTCCATTTCGACTTGTGGGTCGTTCGGTAAGCCCATAAAGCCATAGGTAGTTCATCAACCCACTTGCCCCCGGCCTTTTCCAGTTGCTTCTTCAGAATAGATTTGATAACCTTATTAACAACTTCAACTTGGCCATTCTCCTGAGGGTGCGCAACCGCAGAGAATTTCTTATGGATGTGGAATCGTTGGAAAAAATTCTTGAATTCAACACTGTCGAGTTGAGCTCCGTTATCAGTGATAATGGTATGTGGGAGACCAAATCGGCAGATGATATTGCGAACTACGAAGTTGATTACTTTTTTCACCGTGATTATCGCAAGAGGTTTAGGTTCAGCCCATTTAGTAAAGTAATCAACTGCGACGATGGCATATTTTGCTCCTCCTTTGGCAAGCGGTAGAGTACCAATGATATCAATGCCCCATACTGCAAACGGCCAGGGACTGACCATTTGAGTTATTTCAGTAGGTGGGGCTCTCGGAATTCGAGCATGTCTCTGGCATTTATCGCCTTTCCTTGCATAGTCTGATGCGTCACGGTTCACAGTTGGCCAGTAATATCCATATCGGAGTACTTTCTTGGAGAGGGCATGCCCCCAGGTGTGATCGCCACACTCTCCCTTATGCACATCACGTAATACTCGTTTGATTTCATCGTGTGCGATACATCGGAGGAGAGGAACGGAATATCCCCTTCTATACATGACTCCATTCTGAATGGTAAACCATGAGGCTTTTCGAAGAATCTGTCTTCTTTCACTCCTGCGCTCAGGCAGTGTTCCGTGCTCGATATAGTTTTGATATGGGATCATCCAAGACTCCTTATCGGAAGCGATTTCAAATATAAAATTAGTTTCCATCTGATCAATGCTAGGGGAGATAAAGTTTCAATAGGAACGAGTCCCATCTGATGTGCTTCGCCCGTACTTGCTAACTTGGCCAATGAATCAGCCTTCTGGTTGTGCTCACAGGGTATGTAGAAAACGGCATAATAATCGAATTGATCAAGTATTTCCTAGACTCGAGCTAGATAAGCTGCTAGTCTTCGATCCTTGGCCTAGTATTCACCCCGGACTTGGCATATGACTAACTGAGAGTCGCAGTAAACTTCCACAGCAATAATTCTCAGATCATGGGCTAGCTTTAACCCAGCAAGTAAAGCTTCATACCCATCTTCATTATTGGTCGCACAGAACTCAAATTTCACAACATAGCATATGGATCGTCCCTCGGGGGTTTCAAGTACTACCCCAGTACCTGAGTACCGATCGTTGGATGCACCATTGGTATGCTGCTTCCAGATGTATTCGGGAGATTTACTGGTCTCAGGAAAGTCCTCTAGGACGGTGAATTCGGCTATAAAATCTGCTAATACTTGACCTTGAATGGCTCTTCTTGGGGTATAGGTGCTATCGAACTGACTCAATTCAACATTCCACTTAAGCAACCTACCAGACGTCTCAGGCCGTGTAAGGACCTATCGTAACAGCTGATCGGTGTACACAGTGACAGGATGAGCCTGAAAATATGGACGGAGCTTCCTCGAGGCAATGATTAGGCAGTAGGCCAACTTTTCTAGCTTTGGGTAGTTTCTCTTAGCTCCGGTTAGTCGCTTGCTAACATAATAGACCGGTTTTTGCACTCGGTCTTCCTCCCGAACTAGGGCAGCACTGATCGCATTTTCTGATACTTCCAGGTAAATATACAACTGCTCATGGTCGATAGGCTTTGATAAAATTGGCGGTGTGGAAAGATATTGAACCAGTGCTTGGAATGCGCCCTCGCACTCCGCAGTCCATTCGATATTTCGCTTTCCTTTTTGGACCAGATCAAAGAAAGGGATGCATTTGTCGGTAGACTTCGATATGAACCTGCTCAACGCCGCTACCTTCCCGTTGAGACTCTGAACTTGCTTTATTATTCTTGGAGTCTGCAAGTTTCTGATTGCCCAGATCTTTTCTGGATTGGCTTCTATTCCTCGAGCGTTGACAATGAACCCAAGGAACTTTCTGGATGCGACTCCAAAGTGGCACTTCAGTGGATTGAGCTTCATCCCGTACTTTCAAAGGATGTTGAACATTGATTCCAAATCTTTGATGTGATCAGTGGAGAACCGTGACTTTACCAGCATGTCATCTACACAAACCTCCAATGTCTTCCTGATCTGGTTAGCGAACATCCGGTTGACTGGGCGTTGGTATGTTGCTTCGGCGTTCTTTAGTCCAAAGGGCATAACTTTGTAGCAGTAGAGTCCCAGGTCGTTTACGAAGCTAGTATGTTCTTTGTCTGGTACATGCATGGGTATCTGATTGTAACCGGAATAAGCGTCCATGAAAGATAATAATTCATGTCCAGCTGTTGAATCAACAAGCTGATCAATCCTGGGAAGTGGGAAGCTGTCTTTTGGGCAAGCTTTATTTAGATCAGAATAATCAACAGATGTCCTCCATTTCCCATTCGGCTTTCAGACAAGTACGGGATTGGATACCCACCCTGGGTATAAAGCATCTCGAATAAATCCATTTGATTTAAGCTTATCGACCTCTTTTTTAAGGGCGGTAGATCTCTCTGGATCATACCACGCCTTTTCTGTTTGACCGGGATACACCGCGGGTCAATATTCAGGGTGTGGCTCGCGATGCCCGACGAGATCCCACACATGCCAGAGTGTGTCCAAGCGAACACGTCGAGATTCGCCCGGAGAAATTCAACCAATTCCTGCTATGTATCTTGGCTCAACTGAGACCCAATCTTTAACATTCTCTAATCATCATCATCATCATTACCGATGGGAACATCGATCGTCAGTTCAGCCGGAGAAGCTTGACTTTCTATAGATTCATCCTTATTTTCATTGTCTCTAGGGTCAAGATCCCTCTAGAATTGGTTGCGATGCCCAGGCCCAGGCCCAGGCATCAATTGTCAATTATCTGCAAAGCGGATGCAGAGAGATTCCTCTACGCCCTTTCCTTTCTCTCTTTGCTGCGCCTCGCACAGCTCAGCAACATAACAGGCTCTCCCAACAGCCTGATCTTCTTGAATGACTCCAATCCCACGATCGGTGGGGAATTTCAAAGTTAAACACCATGGGGTAATTGTTGCCCTAAATTCAGCGAGAGCCGGTCGGCCTAAAAATGCGTTATAGGGGGATTGAATGTCTAACACAACAAATTGCAACATCCGGACTCTCCGGCACTCCCCAACTCCCAGTCCACTGGCAGCTCCACTACTCCAGTGGGTATATTGGCACTTCCATCGAAGCCATGAATTTGAGATTGGCAAGATTTTAAATCCTTGGCTTCCATTTCATCAGATCGTAAGCTCTCTTAAACAAAATATTTACTGAACTCCCACTGTCAACCAGGATCCTCTTCATCCAAGCAGGACCAACCTGGGCAGATATGACCAGTGGATCAATAGTGGGGGCTTCGACCCTGTCAGCATCTCGGCTTCTGAACACGATGTCATCAGTCATTGTTTTCTACTGTTTGGCCGGAGCCCCTTCATCAAAACTACTACAACACTCGAAGTCCGCATGCCTGATAGAACTGGCATACGACTCCATTTCCCTCCAGCTTCGATCTGCTGGATGGGGACCACCACTGACTGTATTTATTACCAATCTCCCACCCGTGCGAGCGGGTTCCTTTCATCTTTCTTGACTCTGAGTACGATTTTGGTTTGATGGGCCCGCGCCACCAGACTGCGGCGCCCGCACAAATTGATCTAACTTTCTCTCCCTGATTAACTTCTCAATGAGGTCCTGCAAATGTCTACACTCATTAGTATTATGGCCATAACTCTCATGGAATCTACAGAATTTTCCGTTTGAATCTGCCTCTCCGATGATGGCTTCGGAGTAGGTTTCTTATACTGTATGGCATTACAGATTTGTAGATACACATTCTCTAGTGACGTATTCAATGGTGTGTAGTTATCAAACATTGGAGCCCTACGTCGCGGGCCACGGTTTTGATCCTGTTTCTTATTCTGACTACCATTGTTTCTTGGTTGAGATTACTTGTTCTGTATACTCAGCTGTACTTTTCCAGAACTCTCACCCGACTGTTTAACTGCTACATTGCTCTGAATCCCCTCACTACTGGGTCCCACGTCGTCCTGCTTCCTAGACTGTTTCGCGTCCTCTCGCCTTAAGAATTGGGCGGCTTTGGAGTGGAAACGGTCCAACGACGCGGGAGGGTTCCCGGCTAACCAATTTCCAAACTCGGAGTCAGGGTTAATACCCTTAGTTAGTGCCATCAAGATTGAGTTGTCATTAGGGTTACTGATCTCCACACATGCAGCATGGAACCTTTCCAAGTAGCGTCTAAGCATCTCCCTGGGAGCTTAAGTGATGCTAGACAAAGTGTTAACATCCTTAGGCCTAGCAACATGCATATGAAGTTGTTCTACAAATTTTGTGGCCATTTGATCAAAACAATAAATGGATCGGGACAGCAGCCGCGTAAACCACATAGTGGCAATGCCCCTAAAGAGATTGGAAAACTACGGCACTTTACCGCGTCATCCGCTCTTGCAGCGTTCATCAACCATTCATATTTCGAGGCGTACTGGTTTGGGTCTGAATTTCCTTCATAAACCGATAAAGTGGGCATTCTAAACCGTCGAGGAGTTTCGGCATAGAGTATGTCATCCGTAAAGGGGATGTGACTACGGGAGATTCCCCAATCGTCATAGGCAAGACCCTGACTTTCACGAATCATTTGACGTATCATAGCTGGGAGGTCTGGCGTTTGAATGTTCTACGCACGTGGAGCCAAGGTGTGGTCAGGTTCCACATCGCGAGGATGGACCGGGCGCTGTCGACGATCCACGTATCGCCTCCTTGGCTCGACGTCTTCTGCGACGTAAGGTTCAGGAGTACGTCCATATTGATTTCGGACATCAATCTCTGTTTCAACCGCGGTGGTGGTGGCACGGTTGTCTTCGGTGTAATGAGGAACAGTCCTTCCCCAAGAAGAGGGTCCAGCATGAATGTTGGCCGATGGACCAACTCTCAGCTGTCCAACAGTCAATGTGGGCTGATGTCTGATGGCCTGTGCGTGATCTTCATCTGGTCGAGGACGAACGGATCTTTGGTTGTAGCCAGACGAGGCAGAACTTTCTATGGAGGAGTGAGAGACTTGATCTCTTCTATGCCTTCTACGCTTCTGGCGGTTTAGCTGGTTGGTCAGCTCGGCATTTGCGCACAGCTGTTCTGTCAACTGCTGCCGACTCTATGTTAGTTCCTGTAGCAACAACTCGAACTCTTGCCTGGTAACCGGGCCTTGTGGGTCTGAGGGTCCGACTGCGTTCTGGTTGGTTGGTGGCAACTGCGTGAGATTTTGCCTATCCCGGCCTTCTCGATCGCCAACGTTGGAGGTGGTTCTTGTGCTAACCATCCTGAAGGTTGAATTCCTTTCTTAGACTTTGTGCAAATCTGAATAGAATGAAAGGAATTCAGATTAGTGATCTGGATCACTCTCTTAGATTTATGCAATTCGGTATCGACGATAGATCCAAGGAGCAGGAGAAAATCTGGGTTACTCAATGAACACACCGAAGTGTTTGTACCAAAAATGGGCACAACACTTTTCGGAAGTTTTTAAAGAGATAAAAGTGAAGAATATAAATGTAAAATGAAGATTATCTAACAAAAACTCCAGTAAATAGTCACACAAATGCACAGACACGCAGTTTTAGAGTGGTTCGGCATGTTGCCTACGTCCACTATGAAGTTTTTAGGATTTTATTGATTCTCTTTCAACAATTACATGCAATTACAGTGAACAATAGTAAAGTACAGCTTGGAATTCGAATTCAACAGCAATGCTTGGATGCAAATCTCGATCCGGCAGAGTCTGAGCGCTTGAGAATCAAAAGATCCTTTTTTGTAGGCTTCAGGGGGCTATTTATAGGCGTAGGAGGTTAATATCTTGCTCAAACTTCGAGAGACTCCTTCTGGCATGTGAGTGCGCCCATGCGATCGATCCCACCAAGTTTAGACTCGATTTGTGATCGATACGAAGCGATTTCGTATCGATTAAGAATTGGTCCAATTGAGCTGAAACTTGGCAGGAACATTCCTTGGCTTGTACGTAAGCTTCTGTGAAAATTTCATAGCATTTGGATCGGTAGATCTTGAGTTATGATCGATACGAGCTTGAGTTTCTCGTTGGCTGTTTAGTTCGAATCCATGGCTTCGAAACGACCCACTTCGAATCGATGAAGCACATGATCCTACGGCTATGTGGCATGCTCTCTTCGCATCAATCCACTCTTTGCTCCGGTTTGACCGTGTCACATCCATAGATCTTGCCTCGTTTGTATCGAGTGTCGTTATCCAATTTGCATTGATGGATACGAATGAACAAGAACTCGATGGATACGAACAGCAATCCACTGATCGATACAAACTAATGAAGACCAATGGTTACGAATAGGGTTTCCCTTGAGGGACATGAGTAAGGCAGACACTTGGTGAGTATGAAGTAGGCCTCAGCCGATCGATACGAAATGCAAGCTTCGCTAATGGATACGAACTGAATCGAGTCGAACCGAGGCTCCCTGACGGGTTCGAACGAGATCGAGTCGAACTGAAGCTATAGGATGGATGCGAGGTCGTTTCCACTCTGATCGATATGAAAATGATGGATTCGAACTGGGGTTCATTGATGGATGCGAAAATGGGGTTATTTCCTCCAACTAGCATCGATCATAACTTGAGCATGCAGACTCGGATTGACTTGAAATTTGGAACGCTGGCTTCTACGGCTTCGCTTGTCGTGTCTTGTCATTTATAGCCTGATCCGGACTCAAACAAATCCATCGATATCCACAGCGAACCAGTGCATACCCGATATCCAGGACGAGTGACTCTTGGTTTTCAATCAGTTCCTTGATATCTCGGCCTTGCCAAAAAGCGCGATAATAGCATCGTTGGTCGGATTTAAGTCCGAAAAGTTACTTTTTGCAAACAGTCAAATTAGGACTCGAAACCTCTTCCATTGAGTTCAAAATGACGTTTGCCGCCTTTTTGAGTGTTTATATGTTTGGAGTTAGCTAGAATGTCGACCTTTTCACTTAGGGCTTTGAGTTTGGGTTTGGGTTGCATCCCACTAACCCAACACATCTTATATCCTAACTCCACCCCCTCTCCTCTTCATTCATTTTAATATTTCCTAACACTTCAAGCTTTATAAAAATGGGGGAAGGGAAAAGAGATTAGAAAATAATAGCCCTAGTTTCTTTGCAAATTCAAGTTCTAGCTCCAAAATCAAAGAGAAGATTAGGTAAGCGTCTCCTTCTTCTTCTCCATCTCAATCTCTCTCCAATTTTAGAAATTTTCTATAACCTAATTTGGGAAAATTATTTCTTCTAGACTTAGATTGGAGGTTCTAAAGTTGAAGTTGAAGAGTAGTTGATCTTCCTTTGCTTTCAGGCTTCTCCTTCATTGTTTTTGAGAAAAAGGTGAGTTTTTGAACTCACATCTACTTCTATAGCTATCATTGTTGTTAGATATGAATTCCTAACACTTATTTATGTTCATTTGCTTTTGATTTAGATTGAATTGGTGAATATTCCAATTTTTTGTGTTTTGAGGCCAAATCTTTAAAAATCCAATCTTTGATGTTTGAACACGTTAGTGGGGTGTTTCAGAGAGCCATGCAAGGCTGGGTTGTCGCTAGGCGTAAATCCCTAGTCGTCGTTGCTCACTTGTTCGCTCCCGTTCCGTGTTATCGGTTTTTCCCCACAAGGGGGCTAGGCTGAAACTACTGATGAAGCAGGTTCAGTCGATTGAACCAGGAAGTCAGTCGACTGAACCAAGGGGCAGAAAATTCTCTGTCCCCATATCAGTCGACTTACCTTATGGTCCAATCGACTGACCTAGAAACCGAAAGTGTCCAGGCATTGGGTCAGCCGACCGACCATCTGGTTCAGTCGATTGATCTGCTTGCTTCAGCCCAATTTGCCTATTTTGCTTGAGATTCCAATTTTTATCGATTCGTGATTATCCGATTTGTTTTTATCATTTATTATCGACTTTGATGACTTCTACTTTGGGATTTCTAGGGAATATCCATCTTGTTGGATTTGGCATCGATTTCCATAGATTGATTCACGTCTTCGTATGTGAATTTTTGGTGATTAATTGTTTCTACAATCATTTTTGTGACTTGTCACTTTGAAATACAAAGGTTTCTATACTAGTAGTAAATATTCAAACCCATTTTCAAAGATGATTTCAACTCTATTTTTAATACAAAGCTCTTTATAAAACCATTTTCCAACCTATTAGCATATACAAACCTTTACCTCATTCGTATGAGAAAACATAATTAAACGACTTAGCAAAAACAAGTGGTATGAAACGTTTGCGTTTACTTCGTCGGTTAATTTTTGGACTTGTTCGATTGAAACTCTTGTGACAATTTTCGAGTGGAGATCTACAATTTGTTTGTAAATACTTAAGCTAAGCCAGTGGTTATGGACATGAAGCGAAACTCATTTATTTACTAGCTTAGCGTAGTTCACACTTTTTATTGATCAATATGATCATTTTGTGATTTAGACTAGCGATATGCTGTCTTTTTGTCCACATAGGGGACTATACCTCGTTCTATTGAGTTTCGTCTCATTTCTTTTATAGGCTAACGACCTATGGGTTCTTTGGAGTTTCGACTCATTTTCATGGGCTAGTGACCCACCGTTCCTTTATGGAGCTCGGTTCATCAGACGTACCATTGTATTACGTCATTGTACCAGCTTATCAGGTTCATCGGGCATACCGTTGTACGACGTCGTTGTTCCGAGTTATTTGAGCTTCAGATTCCTCGGGCGTACCAATATTGTACTACGTCATTGCACCGGCTCTATGGTTAGCAACCGTGGGATAACATCCCGTTTGTGATGCATGTGTTGGTGAGTTTTCATGCTCCCGTTTTGTGATAGGCCTCCCCCTTTTGTGATTTCTGGATTTCCAGTTGATGATTTCTAGAATTTGTGATTCACCAATTCTGTTATTGCCATTGATATATTTGTCAATATTTGGGGTTTGGTGAATGAAATAAAGAATATGACATTCTTTTTAGTGCTTTGAGATTTCTTGAGATATTGTATGATTTTTGTGTTGTCTAATGTATACTTTTCATAGTATGGCATTATTGTTATCATACGTTTTAATTTGTCATATCTCTTATTCTATCTCATTTTATCTGATATTTATAGCTAGACTGATCCGTTTATTATTTTCCTATTAAATAATACCCGGGTCTAACCGAGATGTTACAGGTGCTTCTGTTTGACTCCTCTTCTGGGAACATTATCCGACTTTTGACTAACTACTCTAGTTTAGTAGTTTTTGATGTTATACATACAAGATAGAGACTCTTTGATGCATACTTATTCTTTTGTCTAGTACTTGTACCTATTCTTTTGTGATATTGTGGATCTTATTTTAACACTACCCTGATGTACACTTCTATATGTTATATTCATATCTATTTCCTCCTTTGTGATATGAATATCCATGACTGATTTATGTTATGCTTATTTCTATATTTGTTTCCAAAGATCATATAGCCACTGTGTAGTAGCTTTGAGTTTGTATCGGTATGTCGGATTTTCTTGAAATGAAATGCATGTTATACTATCTGCCATATCGGTGCTCGCACAAAGTAATTACAAGGAAGGTCGCTCCTCAACAGCCTTATTCTTCAAGCTAGTTGATGGCATTACTCCGTAGTGTCCTTCACTAGCGTGAGTATAGAGGTGGGGCGTCACATGGATAAATTTAAAAAAAGGAATTTTAGAAGGATAAAGTTTTATTTTGGAAATCCTATTAAATAAATTCCAAAATATGGGAAAAAGGTTTAATAAATAGATTTCGGGTAATATTATTCAAAATTTAAAGAATTTATTTAAAATACGGATTTTAAATAGCTTGGAAGAGATAAGGAAATTTATTTTAAAAGGAAATAAATTTAGAAATAAATTTGGAATTTAATTTGGTGTTTGAAATGATTTTAGAAAATCAATTTGAAAATTGATTTGGTGTTTGAAAATGAGTCTTTGGGAAATCAATTTGGAATTTGATTTGGTGTCTGAAATAAATTTGGAATTTGATTTGATGATTGAAAGTAAATATTTGGAAATCGATGTTTTTTAAAATCGTATATCAGTAGATATTTGGAAATTTAAATTCACAATGGGAATTTATAAAGGAAAGTGAAATTTGCTTTAAAAATGAATATTGATTTATTTTTTTAAGTGTGGAAAGAAATTTACGGATTTGGAATGTAAAATTAAAATAAATCAAGAAGGATTTATCAATTGATTTAAATGGACCATTTTGAAATGGAAAGTGTATTTTTCCTGGAAAGCCGAGTATGTTTTTAGAGTAGCTTTCGAGTATAAATTAAAAGTTTTAAAGTTGATTTAAAAAAGGATACTTTGGAGAAATTATTCTCTTAAGTTGTTGTTTTTAAATCTTTAAAGTAAAGGTTTATTTAGTTGATTATAGAATTGACTACTTTAAAGATTTAATTGATATTTGATTTGAAAATGGTTATTTGGATAGTTATATTCTATCTACAAATTTTATTATAAAATTAGTTTGGACTTGAGTTTTTTTTATGAGATATTAGTATAATATTTCATAACTAATGTTCCAGACAAAGTGTTTAAAAATAGTTTTTATTTTAAATATATCCAAGTACATATATTTTTGGATAGGTGTTTTAAATTATTTTGAACTATTTAAACTCGGCAAATTTTTCAGTGGAATTAAATAAATATTTGAAAATTTATCCACGCGAGGAAAGTGATTTGAAATTTGTTTTCAAAGTGTTGAAGCGTTAAAATTATATCTTGTGGAGATATGCTGAAAATAAATAATTGGGGGAAAATTATTTGAAATCTGATGTTTGTTGTGAATGTTGATTGATAGTTAAATAACCGACTATCAATATTGGCCTTTAAGCGGCATTTGAATTTCGATGCGACCGGGGGTTGGATTCCAAATGAATATCCGAAATCTACATCGAACCTTTGTGATGGATCTTTTGTTTAAAATATCAAAGTGGAAATTGTTGTGATTTATTTGAAACCTAAATGCAACACTTATTTTTAACATAAGCGCTCGTTATTCGGATTAGCCGGGAGAGGACTTTGTGTCATAAAACCCATTCCGAATAATGATACGACGAAACGGGATTGCATTTGAAGATAGTGTTGAAGACTGGGTATTTTCGAAAGCGAAAGGATAACCTGTCGAATGTCTCTACACCGAGTTGCTCCGGTATAGAGATTTATATCACCCTTTGTGATGAGGAGTCCAGACGTGATTAGTGGATATCCGGATTGCAAGGGCTTCTTTGAAGTGCCTTCGGTTCCGTTCGATCCCGGAACAGACTTGTATGGATGTATGTCTGATGTTACACTTTGGGATGTAAAGATGGTTTCTATCAAATACATTTTTGTTGGTGGTAGAGAATTTGTTCTCTTAGCTTAACACCCTTCTCTGAGACGTACGAGCTCAGAGGTTATGTAGTTGATGGTTACTATTGATACATTCCCAATTTGGTAATGTGGCATACGAAGTGCTGCTGATCATTTGTTGATCGAAGCATGGCTTTTGTGAAAAGCGTAGCTTTGTGGATGAGACTTCGTCGGACCTCACAACCCGAAAATGGTTGAAACATGAAGGATGCAGCAAGACAATTTGTGGGTAGCGCCCTCAAGGTATGTCCATTTCCTCCTTGAAAAGGATGGTATCATAGTATGGAGTCCAGATACTTAACTTATGTGGTTACTGCAAATTTATTGCTATGTGGTTGAGGATCCTCGAATAAAGGTCGGTAACGACCGGGGATGGCATACTTGTGGAGGTTACCTAGTTACAGAGGTAACCCGACCTTATGTTGGTAGAGATCTGGGTAGGTTCTCAGGGCGTTCCTCCAGAGGCGTACCTATGTGGAAATAGGAAGTTTCTTAGCCTGACCATTTGTTGTAAATCCAAAGAAACAATACGCGCCCTGCACGGTTTTTGTTGTATAACCTACCATGGAATATGGCAGTAACCTACTATTGAATATGGTAGCTATAGTAGGCATACAATAATGGTTGTATGCTGGCTAAAATTAATATTATACTTTCGAAATGTTTTCCACGCTATGCACTAATGATAGTATTAAAAAGAATTTTGTGTATCAAGCATGTTTGACTATCATAAGGAGAAATCTCCTCCAATTCTGCGTTTGCATTGTGTGTGTTGCGGGGGCCTTATGGTAGTTTCATTTTCCAAAAGCATGGCGAGTTTCTTTTTATTTTCTTTATGAAAATAATTATTTTTAAGATCTCACACCAGTCCCATGACTGACCTTGCTTAATACAACGTGATAGGGGGTTCTCGCTTTGCGTTTAGTGGCGAATGGGTGACTCTTACCCCTACATGTCTCCGGGGAGGGGTTGGTTAACCGGTTAGGTAAAGAAGTCGAAAGACTGACCGTAAAAGCAAAGGAAGAGTACCACTGTATGCCACGGCGGGGCTGGGATGGTTGAAAAGCTTACCAGTCGATAATGGCCGCTGTTGATGGTTGAAAAGCCTAGACCTCTACATTTTGGTACCAGAGCATTTGGTTAAGCGACAACCTTGGCTCTGGTGGGGATTACTCATTAGAGATAGAGTCAGTGGTGCTCTAGAATGAGTTTGAGTGTAATGATAGATATGAGCGCGTATTTGTTAGTGAATATAAAATTGTTTTATATTATGATGATTGGTTTGTTTAGTTGTATATGGATTCTGGTCGGTATAATCTGTACAACTCTATCGATATGGATCTCTAAACACTTGTACAAGAACAATTCGACAAGATATTGTTTTAAAATAGGGTAAATGAAAGAATTTTACCCAAAACTATTTTTGTATATAAAAGGAAATGATTTCCTTAATTATTAAAGTAGTATATGGTTGCTTTTGATGTTAGGAATTGATAATATTAAATTATTATCATTATTATGGAATAAGAAATTGAAATAACAAACAAAGAGCTAAGAAAATAAAATCCATACACAAATGGGATTTGTAAATGTAAATTGTAAATGTGATTTATAATTTGAAATAGAATTCTAGAGAAATATTTGAAAGGATTGAAATTAGAAAATTTGGAAATTAAATTCCTTTGAGTTGAAAATGATTTCTCAAGGTTTGGAAAAATGTTTTTGAAAGGATAAAAGCACTAAACTCTTTTCGGTCGCTGGAAAATAATTCCGATGATGATCGCGACATCATCGGTGTTCATTTTCGAGTCTCCAGGAGTGGAATTGCTGCCAAATTGTTCAAAATGGAATTTGTTTGGAAAACTGGGTTTAGATATGGAAATTCAAAAGATAATTTGAATTGATTTCCAAAAAAATGGTTTTGAAAAGATGGAAAGACTCTAAAATCCTATATAAAACATTTATAGAATATAATTGAGTTTAACAACTTATAAATTTGAAGTTGTTAGAATAAAATTTAACTTGAAGAAAAATTAAAATTAAAATAGTTTGATTTTGGAAATAATTGATTTCAAAGGTGATTTTGAAATGTTGAGAAATTGTTTAAAACTCTAGAAGATTTATTAAAAGTGTTTATGAGCTGATAACTTATATAATTTGAATTTTGATAGAATGAATTTAACATAAAGAATTGAGTTAAATTAAAGTGAGCATGAAAACAAAATAAGTTGGGAAAGTAAATTTATTAAATGAAACGAAAATAAGTGAGAAAACTTATAGAAGTTTAAAATTGGAATTGTGTTAAATAAGGTGAAGAAGAAAATAAATTTGGGAACGAACAAAAGAATAAAACTGGAGTTGAAACTGAATATTGAAAACTAATTTGAATTGTGTGAAATAAAATGAAGTTGTAGAATTAGTTCGATAAAGATAATAAAGGTGGAAATAAAAAAATGGTTTGATATAAAATGAATTGGAATTTGTAATGAATTAGTAAATGAAACTAATTTAAAATAGTGATGTGAATCAGTTGTGAATGAAAGATAGTTGATAAAATTCAATATTCAGAAGGTAAATTGAATCCAAATACAATTGAAATTGTAAATTGAATTCAAATGAAATTGAAAATGCAAGATTGAATGAAAATGGATATATAACTTCAATAGTGAAGCAAAAATGGTATAAGAAGTGAATATTCAAACTTTTGCAATGGAATGTGCAAAATAATTTTTGAACGTAGAAACTAGATATGGTTGTTAAATAGCATACATGTATTATAAAGGAAAAGGAATTGGGATTTGATTTTCAAAGAAAAAATTTAAATTGCTCCAAAAAGGTATATATTTAAATTTCTATATGAAATTTGATGATTTTCTTGTCTAGCCGCTTGGCTTTTAGATTTGTTTTTGAAATCTGGGGGCAGTTGTGGCATTTTATAGTTGTACCGAGCTAGCCGCGCAAAGGAGACGCTGGCGAAATTTTTCGAAAATCCAGTGAGTTGGAAAAAATTTGAGAAAATTTTGAAAATTTAAAATTTGAATTTGAATTATTAAGAAAACAATGTTGTTTGGAATCTATGAAAGATTTTATAAAGATAGTTGAAGCGATAATGGGTCTTTAATAAAAGATTGGTTTTGGCGGGTTGTTAAAACTGTTTGGTTTTGTGAAAATAGTAAACGGGTTGAAGATCATTCTTCTTAACTAGTAATTTCGAGACGAAATTCTTTTAAGGGGGGAAGAATGTGACGACCCAGAATTTTAAGCAAAAATGTGACGACCCAGAATTTTAATTCTGAAGATTCCATTAACTTCAATAGTGAATTTAAAAATATATATATATATATTTATACACAGTAGACAAATTTAACATGTTGCTTCTCTCTGCCAACACTTGGCGAATATGTTAACATGCGTCTTCATTAAATACATTTGCAAAAAGGATTTCTCGTTCGACTAGAAAAAAAAGAAAACAAAATTCAAAATTTAACAGCCGAAACAAAATCCCTCTTTATCTTCAAATGGACATCGAACTACAATAAAAAAAATGGCGACCAAACCCAATCTGTTCATGTCTCTTAGTAATGGCTGATTCGAAAGAAAACTCCCCCCCCCCCCCCCCAGAGTTTCAAGCTATCGAAAAAAAAAAGAAAAAAAAAAGAGGATCGCGTCGAATCGCGACGGTGAGCTAGGGGGTGATACGCGAAGATGAGGCAAGCGCGTCCAGTTTCGAACAAGGGTTTCGTGGTCCTTGACGAAGACGAAGGCGGCGATATCGACATCACGTGCGCGAATGCAGTGGAGGCATGTTGCGATGATGGGGGGAGTTTGCGAAGAGGAGTATTGCCTGGACGAGGCGATCTGGAGGCCGTAGACGATCGTGAAGGCTGTGGTTGAGGGCATCGTGCGGTGGCATGGTTGCGTGGGTCGATCGAGCGCCGACAGATTGTGGTGAGCGTACATTCGATTTATTTTCTTTATTTTTATTTTATTTGTTTATTATTTATTTATTTCTCAATATAAAATTTAATTTATGTATGCATAAATATGTATAGATAGTATTTACAGTAAGAGTTATATGCTGCTTTATTTTTGAATTAAATTTAAATGTATATTAGGAAGAAATTTTCCAGATAAGTTTAAAACCTTTCTGTTTTTATTTTAAATTTAATATATATGTTATAAAGAGACATTATTTTCATAAGAATTTAAATAAATGCACATTTTCAGGTAAGGCAGTAAACATGCATGAATATAGGAAATCAGAAGTTATTATATAGGTATAGTTCAGAAAAAATATACATACATATATACATATTTTAATTTACTAGTTTATTTTGAAATAATGGATTTGGTGAAAAATTGTTTAAAAGAATTTTTAAAGGAAAAATTATTTAGTTAAAAATAAAAGTGCAAGCAAATTAAATTTGTTAAAAAGGTAATAAAATCACTTGTTAATTAAAATTATTAAATAGAAATTTAATTTGTTCGACAAATTCGAATATTAATAAAATCATGTAAATGTTTATATAAGGTCAAGATCTTGAAGGAGACAAGTCGGGATTGGAAACGGATTGCAAATAAAAGGTGAGATATTCTCACTCAATCGGATTTTTCGATTTAATTTTAAGTAGTTAAATTTAGAATTGTTGATTGTGTGATTGGATGATAAATTATTATTAGTTGTATTGAATTAGACCCTATGCGTCGCATAATAGCGGATGATATTATATTAATCCCATATACCGCGATATTCCATCTCGAAGTGGAATTGGTATTATATATGTGTTTGAAGTGATTGATTTTCCACATTATATAGCGAATGAGACCCTATGCGCCGCATAATAGCGGATGATATTATATCAATCTCATATACTGCGACATTCCACCTTGAAGTGGAATTGGTATTTAATTGTCGTGCTAACATCTGTGGATGCAGGGAAACAGGTTGGAGGGATCCAACTGGATTTCTCAAATATTTGAATTGGTTTCACATGTTCTGTGTTGGCTTATTTATAATCTGTGTATGGTTATATTTGTGATTGAAATCGTTGAAGGCTATAGTTTAGCCGAATATATTTTCGGTATCATAAGATACCAGAAATAAATAAAATTTGATTTTTGAAATTTAAGTAGAAAGTTTATAGTAAAATTTATTTTTGAGAATTGGATAAATTTAAAAGAAGGAATTTTAAAAGGATAAAGTATTATTTTTGAAATCCTATTGAATAAATTCCAAAATATGGGAAAAATGTTTAATAAATGGATTTCGGGTAATATTATTCAAAAGTTGAAGAATTTATTTAAAATACGGATTTAAATAGTTTGGAAAAGATAAATAAATTTATTTTAAAAGGAAACAAATTTAGAAATTAATTTGGAATTTAATTTGGTGTTTGAAATGATTTTAGAAAATCTATTTGAAAATTGATTTAGTGTTTGA
Organism: Allium cepa; assembly: GCA_030765085.1. Classification (NCBI taxonomy): domain Eukaryota; kingdom Viridiplantae; phylum Streptophyta; class Magnoliopsida; order Asparagales; family Amaryllidaceae; genus Allium; species Allium cepa. Next base: position 649,591,406 of record CM060939.1, on the reverse strand, counting down.
AAACGAATCTTTGGGAAATCAATTTGGAATTTGATTTGGTGTCTGAAATAAATTTAGAAATAAATTTGGAATTTGATTTGATGATTAAAAGTAAATATTTGAAAATTGATTTTTTCTTGAAAATCGTATATCAGTGGATATTTGAAAATTTAAATTCACAACAGAAATTTATAAAGGAAAGGGAAATTTGTTTTAAAAATAAATATTGATTTATTTTTTTAAGTGTGGAAAGAAATTTACGGATTTGGAATGTAAATTTAAAATAAATCAAGAAGGATTTATTAATTGATTTAAATGGACCATTTTGAAATGGAAAGTGTATTTTCCTTGGAAAGCCGAGTATGTTTTTAAAGTAGCTTTCGAGTATAAATTAAAAGTTTTAAAGTTGGTTTTAAAAAGGATACTTTGGAGAAATTGTTCTCTTAAGTTCTTGTTTTTAAATCTTTAAAGTAAAGATTTATTTAGTTGATTATAGAAGTGATTACTTTAAAGATTTAATTGATATTTGATTTGAAAATGGTTATTTGAATAGTTATACTCTATCTACAAATTTCATTTTAAAATTAGTTTGGACTTGAGTTTTTATATGAGATATTAGTATAATGTTTCATAACTAATGTTTTAGACAAAGTGTTTAAAAATAGTTCATATTTTAAATATATCCAAGTAAATTTATTTTTGGATAGGTGTTTTAAATTATTTTGAAGTATTCGAACTCGGCAAATTTTTCAGTGGAATTAAATAAATATTTGAAAATTTATTCCACGTAAGGAAAGTGATTTGAAATTTGTTTTTAAAGCGTTGAAGCGTTAAAATTATATCATGCGAAGATATGTTGAAAATAAATAATTGGGGGAAAATTATTTGAAATCTGGTGTTTGTTGTGAATGTTGATTGATAGTTAAATAACCAACTATCAATATTGGCCTTTAAGTGGCATTTGAATTTCGATGCGACCGGGGGTTGGATTCCAAATGGATATCCAAAATCCACATCGAATCTTTGTGATGGATCTTTTGTTTAAAAGATCAAAGTGGAAATTGTTGTGATTTATTTGAAATCTGAATGTAACACTTATTTTTAAAATAATCGCTCATTATACGGATTAGCCGGGAGATGACTTTGTGTCATAAAATCCATTTCGAATGATGATACGATGAAATGGGATTGCATTTGAAGATGGTGTTGAAGACTGGGTATTTTCGAAAGCGAAAGGATTACCTATCGAATGTCTCTGCACCAAGTTGCTCCGGTATAGAGATTTATATCACCCTTTATGATGGGGAGTCTGGACGTGATTAGTGAATATTCAGATTGCAAGGGCTACTTTGAAGTGTCTTCGGTTCTGTTCGATCCCGGAACGGACTTGTATGGATGTATGTCTGACATTACACTTTGAGATGTAAAGCTGGTTTCTATCAAATACATTTCTATTAGTGGCGGAGAATTTATTCTCTTAGCTTAACACCCTTCTCTGAGATGTACGAGCTCAGAGGTTATGTAGTTGATGGTTACTAGTGATACATTTCCAATTTGGTAATGTGGCATATGAAGTGCTGTTGATCATTTGTTGATCAAAGCATGGCTTTTGTGAAAAAGCGTCACTACAAGAAAACCTATCTTTGGTTGCATTTTTTAGTAGCGTTTGTATTCTGAATGCCACTAATATTGTCTTTATGGTTTCTTTTCTCCGTGTTTTTTTTTCAACTCCGCCAAATTTTGCAGCCTTCCCCGCCCAATACCAAAAACATCATGTTTTCCCATCTCCTACCTAATACATTGTTAAGTTTCTACCTTCATTCAAAAAAACTCCTCTTGCTTTTGCTGCCACGTCTCCTCCATTTGGCTCTACCCCTCTTCGTCAATCTGCTCCTCTCCATATGGTCGATCCACTCTTCTTTCAATCTGCTCCCATTTACTTCCTTGATATTTTTTCATAGACCCTAAATTAACAAATCGAGGTAATTGCAAAATCCCTAATTTGGATGAGGCGTTTTACATAAAAATTGATTTTTTTGTTGGCTGAGCAGGTGTACGTAGCAACATGAAATTTAAATGAGGATGTTGGGTGGTTTAGCTATTTGAATTCTAGTATAGTTTGGTGGTTTGTTGGTGATTGGATTGGTGCCGCAACTTGGGTTCTGTAACAACGGATGGGTTGAAGCAGTTGATGGAGGGAGTTGAATTAGAGTGGAATATGAGGTGGGGGAGGTTAGGCAGATGAAATGGGATTGTTGGATCATACTACAGGTTTTGGCTTGCAATGGATGCGATGACATTGTGAAGAGGAATGGTAGGGGTATTTTTCATTGTTAAGGATGTACTGTTTAGGTTGAGGGATGGTGTGAGGAAAGAAATGCACTTACTTGACTTAAACTCTAGTTGCGATGCATCATCGACCGGGCTACCTTTTGGAGCAAACTTATATGGAGTTAATATAAAGCCAGTAAGTATGGTTTTTAACGTCTGGTTTCAATGAATTATGTAAATTTAGCCTTTTCTTTATCCCCTTTTATGCAAGTCAAATAGTATACAGTTAATTTTCTAAGTAATGTATTGTCCTATTATTTAACTAGTCTAAAACATATTCCTCCTTGCCTTTTTCATTCTCTTTTTCTTTCAATGTACTTGATTGATAAGAAATTTCATATGATTCAACAAAATAGTTTTATGTATTACATCTTGGCTAGTGTGGGAATAGAATTTGATTGAATAACTTGAAATCATTTAGAGTTTTTCATTGGTTATGATCCAGTGTATAATTTATAAGTGAACGAACCATGGAAAAGTTGATTATATCTCATATACAAAAGCTCGTGCTAGAATTCATTTGAAAAAGTATATTGTCGAATCTAAGACATAATCATAAAGTGGAGTTTTGATGTCAAAAATGAGAAAAAATCACAACTTATGTGCTAGCTAAATATATACATTATGTCAAAATGGCCAGAACAAAATTGGAGATGCTGTCATTGGTAATTGAGGTAGTATAGAACATGGCCTCATCATTTACCTTAGCAATAAATACACAAAGTTGTTTACTGCGTCCTCTAGTTGTATGGATAGTTGGGATTAAATATTTTACAGCTAGAATCATATTTATGTATATATGTATGTATCAGTACATTCTCCCTTTTAACAATCTCGATTCTTGTCAAAAAACATAGTGGTTTTGCCCATGTGATAGATGTGATTAAGTACAATATACTAATTGATGTTTATACGACATATACTCATAGATATTTATATGATAGGTTTATACTACCATCTATCAAAACGTGCAGCTGGTATTTGTTGTGTATTTATTGGGAATCAATTGAATCAGAGACCTAGGTGTGAGATAACGTGCTTTGAATTCTTCTCACATGTTGCTTCAGTTCAAGCTGCAAAGCTGTCTGAATTGACTTCCTTTTATGAGGTAGTATTTTTTGTGTGATAAAGGAATGGCAAAGGGTGGTCATTTTCATCAACAGTTTAACAATTATATTGCGTAGCAAGTAATCAAGTGCTCAAATTATTTGCAGAAACAATTGGATAAAGCACTTGCAGATCCTGTAGGGACTCTTCTAGATGAAGCTAGCGATAATACATGGACCTCTATCAGGAATCTTCTCCAAAGAGAGACTAGTTCAGCTACTTCTTTTTCTTCTGTGCTTTCTGCATTTGATATAGATGATGTAACTATAGAAAAAATGACTGCGAAGTTGGAGGAATATGCCAGAAGCATTGTGGAATCGAAGGCGTCAGAAAAGTCTGGTAGGGTTTTGATTCGTATGAAGGACAGGTGGCTCTTTTTATCCATGTATACTGGCTTATCATTGCTACAACGGTTAGATGGTGGTGTGTAATTTGTATTTTTTTTACAGGTTCACTACATTGTTTAGTCGTGATTCAGATCCATGCCAAAATTCTGGACCGGGAAGGAAGATATTAGAGCAATCACTAAAACTACACGCTCTGCAGTAAACCTAAAATTATAATTTGTAAGCATTGATTTTGAAATCTGCACGTTATGATGAAGTTTCTTATGTCTTCTTTTGTAGTCTTTGAAATTGTTATCTGTAATGGCTGCAACGCGTTTGGATGATGAAGGTGCTGACATACAAAACACTTTTTCCTTGACCCTTGTGGATTCGAGTAATAATTCTGTTATGAGTAGGAGTATCCAATCTATTGACCCACTAGCATCAATCTCATGGGATAAGGTATGCTCATAGAGTAACTTTAAGAATTCTATTTTTTTACTAGACCAAGAGGGACCACATCTATATATTATCATTTTCTATATGCTATGGTGTTTTTTGTTTTTTGGCTTTGTTTTTTGTTTTGTTTTTGTTTGTTTTAGTTTATTTATTTAATTTTATTCTTTTGTCAAGTGGTGCGACTTCTAAACTAATTAATGAATTTTACTGTGGTGAACCTTCTTTATTAAAGAAATTTAAAAGCTAGTACAGGATATTAATTCCAGGTTCCACTGGTAGAATTTGACAGTTGCCAAAGTTTTGTGTGTAATAAGTGCCACAATCTTATTCTGGAGGAATGAGTAATATTTTTGGAGATCGTTTTTTGTATTATTTATGTACAATTGCAATGAGTCAGCTGTGAATATTAGAGTTAATATGCTACATTTTTTTTGTACCAAATAATTAAAGAATTTGCTCAGGTAAAATTCTTATTTCAATTTCAACATGCAAGTTCTTTTTGTTATTTATTCTATCAGAATAAGAAATTTTACGTTGGTTTGTAAAAGTAAAGATTTAGAGGGAGGAAAAAAACTAAAATACAAAATAAAAATTCTGCAAAGATATGTTCCGCAAGTGTTTGGATATACTAAAATGTGCTAGAAAGCAAAATGTGGTTGAATGTCACTAAAACTAGCTTGCTATTTGGAATAATAGAATCCACATACATTTGCTCTCAATAAAATTTCTCCTCTAGCATATTTATTTGAGTACTGCTAGCAACAATAATGTACTTAGATGTGCTTTTAATGTATTTTGAATTTTTTTGGTTACTTATTCTGGTGGTATTATATATGGTATTTTTAGTATGTATCCATAAAAAATGGAAAAAAAATATAGAGCCTTATGCTAACCCTTTGTTTATAACTTTAATTACCTACAAAAGATGGTAATCATAGGGTGAAGATGTAACCTTTATGCTAAACCCTTGGTTATTAGACTCCTCAGAAGAACTCTTCAATGATGATAGTTGGCCGTTTTTGTTCTATAAACTTGATAGCATAAACTTATGTAATTATGTACGGCAACAATAATATTAATAAAATATGCTTCTCATATATGTGAAATTTTCTATTTTCAAGTATAGTCAATTTCAGATTTTGAAGATATGGTCATACAAAAGCCTGCTAGTAGTTCGTAATCAAAGGTGATTATGGAAAAGGGAATATTGATTTGAATAAAATAACGAATGACCGTGGAGAAATATTAAATTAAAAAATCGTAAACATTGATGTGGAAATATGTTTATTTATAGTACTGCTATGAAAAATTTAGAGATCAAAATACCTCTTAAATTTGTTCTTTCCTCGACCAAATATTTTATTTACTTGTTTTCAATGTATGATATCCATATAAATTTCTTAAATTGTAGCACTGCTGTATTTTTTGAACTTCAAATATTTGAAAAACATTTGGAAATGTGTTTTTGATTTGAGGACTTTTGTATTTCAGGAAATTACGGGAAAATGAGATGAAGATGATACTGAGAAATTACATAATCATAGAAAGAAGATAAAATTGTAATTTGCTAAATTTTCGTTCTTGGGAATTTTTCCGAACCATCTCAATAATTAAATTTCTCTCTAAACACATGTTAATTTGCAATTTTAGTTATAAAGACTTTAAATTAGAAAATTTTAGTTTCAAGGGTTTGAATTGTCTTTTATGTAAAGTAAGTGCTTCAATTTACTTTTTAAAATTTTAGCTGCAAAAATAACAAGTGTGAATGATTTCAGAATATGGTCATATATAGCGTATATTAAAACTGATTTTCGTAGCTAGTACTAGAGTCATAAAATCATTTGTTCGATTAGTTAAAATACCGATAAATGTTTTAACATTGAAAAATGATGAATGCATCTAACTGTATTCAAAACTCGGTAAATGTGTGTTAACATATTAAAAAAAGTGGTAAATGTACATAACAAAGTCTAGAAAATTGATAAATGAATGATAAGTATAACTTAAAAGTTTGTATATTTGTGTTATTTGTACTGGTTATAATTTTAGAAGGCATTGAATATATTTAGCTATGTATAAAAAAAGTGATAAACAATTTTGTTCTAGTTATAGAAATGATAAACATATTTATCATTGTTTGACAAATTGATAAACATATCTATAATTGTTTAAAAAATTGATGAGTGAAGTAGTTTTTTTCTTTAGTTAAACAAAAAGTTAAAAATGAAACAATAAAGCAGATTACAACAAAGTAAATAGAAAATCAAATGACATGCATACCCACTCTTAAATTAGTCAAACTGATAGTATATATTTTATTTACGTTAAGTGAAAAATCTATATCAACGATTTTCTTCTAAAAAGACATTTTAAAGCTTAAGCTTGTGGTTCTCTCAACAAAAATGGAGTGAGCACACGTATATCAACCTTGCAGAGAAGGCTAGGGAAATGCATAATAATTATGAAGAAGCTGAAATTGTATGTATGATCAGTGGGACAAGGAATAGGTGGTTACAATAAATTTTATTGTTTTGACGCATACACTCTTTGTCCTTGATTGAAGTACTCGGATCATGTATGTTAAGGGTAAGCATACACTCTTCGAGGGTATACTCTTACCACTAAAGCGGTAATACCTCGAGTGTTGATTCAGTGGTTTAGGATCGATTTTCTGAGACATCAATTATCATTTTCTTTTAACTGTGAATATTAAGGAAATCTTTGTAATCTATTTTAAGTTTGACAGTGTAGTGATAGGAAAAAACGGCTGCTTAGCACATTGATATTACAGTTCAACTAATTTACTTTCTGGTAGGTTCCTCGAGAGAAAACCTTGATAACACCTGTTCGGTGCGTAGCTTTGTGAGCGAGACTTCGTCGGACCTCACAACCCGGAAATGGTCGAAACATGAAGGATGCAGCAAGACAATTTGGGTGTAGCGCTCTCAAGGTATGTCCATTTCATTCTGGAAATGGGTGATATCATGGTACGACGCCCAGATACTTAACTTATGTGGTTACTGCAAATTTATTGCTTTGTGGTTGAGGATCCTCGAATAAAGGTCGATAACGACCGGAGATGGCATACTTGTGGAGGTTACCTAGTTACAGATGTAACCCGGCCTTGTGTTAGTAGAGATCCGGGTAGGTTCTCGAGGCGTCCCTCCAGAGGCGTACCCATGTGGAAATTGAAAGTTCCTTAGCCTGACCATTTGTTGGAAATCCAAAGAAACAATACGCGCTATGTACGGTTTTAGTTGTATAACCTGCCATGAAATGTGGCGGTAACCTGCTATTGAACATGGTAGCTATAATAGGCATACAATAATGGTTGTATGCTGGCTAAGATTAATGTTATACTTTCGAAATGTTTTCCACACTATGCACTAATGATAATATTAAAAAGAATTTTGCGTATCAAACATGCTTGACTATCATAAGGAGAAATCTCTTCCAATTCTGCGTTTGCATTGTGTGTGTGGCGGGAGGCCTTATGGTAGTTTTATTTTCCAAAAGTATAGCAAGTTTCCTTTTATTTTCTTTATGAAAATAACTGTTTTTAAGATCTCACACCAGTCCATGGCTAACCTGGAGTTTATTGTTCCCTTTCTAAACTCTGGGTGCCCATAATTTTCCACATGGGCATCCTAGATTCAGGTTATCATTATTCTGGAGCGAAGTCAGAAAAAGATATGCTGTGGAGATCTAGAATTCTAGCTGGATGGCAAGACGTATCACTTATATTATATAGTGTCTGCTGCGTATGGTTGGTGCAAAGTAAATTTTCCATGTGAATCAAGTTATACCAACTGCCAGTGCTTGTATTGTGTTGTTGTACACTCTGATGATGTATGTATAAACTGATATAGTGCTTTTGTTTTAAATGTTATTCATTTATCTATTATATTTGTTCCATTGCGAAATGTGAGATTCTGTTATTGTTTCTGTTTCTCCTTCTATCTTCTTCTTCCTTAACCATAACGGTTCGGTTTTCCGGCATTCGATTGTGCGGCATTTGATACAGTGGATGTATTGATATCGACTTTCGGACGTCGAAAAATTGGGTCGTTACAATTATGGAAGAATAATAATGTATCGCCATTTCTAATGGTTAAATTTAAAATTAAGGCTTGTAGATTGTTGCTTGGCCCATATAAGTTGATTTCGAACTTGGATGCTTAACTTTATATGCAATTGATGAGGATGACAGTCCCATAGATACAACTGATGAGACAGATCCATTCGTTTATGCATAACTTTATATGCTATAAATTTTGTTATTCATGCAAGTGATTCCATTGAGTTGCATCTTGCTAATTGTATATTCAATTTCAGGTTCAGCGCTGAATAAGCAGCAGTGAACTTTTGCGAGTAATGTGGTAAGTTCGTGCATGCCCTTCGATCCCTTTGTGTACATATAAGTGATGTTATTCTGTAGAAAATGACGTCCCTCATTTGTGGGATGGTAGGGTCGCTTCAACTGAAAGAGTCGTATTAAATTTAGGCTGTGTTTCACTTGGGTTGTTTAACCGATAATTAGGGATGAGATTTTCTGCTGTTTGAGCTAGTCAAATTAACTTGAACTTGTCATATTTGAATCTAAATAAATTCATATTTGTTCTCTTCTACCACTGATCTCTAATTGCTTTTTTTAATAGGCATATTAGACTTTTTAAGAAGGCAAGCTTGGACTTTCCACGATTTACATTTTCTCTTTTAGCAAGCACTTTTTGTAAGATTTTACATCGTTAACATTTGTGGTTAAAACATATGAAATATTGTATATGACTAAACTTTATGGTGTATGAAATTGATGTAGTTTTGATTATGTTTAACTTGTATACCTTCTTATAATATCAGATTAGATATTAATGTTTTATAAAATGAGCAACTTGTTTTTGAATATATTATTCATGGCTTTTATAATTGTTTTAAAATTACTACAGTAATTGCAAAATGAAGCAAAATTGTTGATATACCACAACCTTTAAAAGAGCTGCGATACTAAAAGTAACAAAATGCTGTAGAAAATCAAACCGAAGCAAAATGAAAACTCTGCAAAAAAAATTTGCAACGTTCAAAACTGCCGTATATTACCGGTTCTACTTGAAACATGCTATTAGACCGCGTTTTCAAAAACGCTGCAACTTTATTTACTGTAGCATTTCGCAAAAGCTTCAATATCCCCTTTTTAGAAACATTTTAGAAACCCTGCAGATCCCCTGACTCTATTGCAGCATGACGTTAAGCAGCATTCTTTGAAATGCTGCTAATGATTACGACAACATTATTAAAACGCTGCAAAAGTTTTTTTTTGTTGTGGTGTTGGTAATGGTCAAAATTTCAATATTGTCCATATTCAACTTGTAAAGTCCAAACACGAAGTCTTTGGTTCAACAATAAGAATTATTATTATCCAAACTACTCTGCCCAAAAACATTGACTTTGAGTTGACTTTAATTAACCATAATACCAACCTCATATAACCGATGAAATGAATTCTCTATCTAATAATGTTTCGCTTCTATGTTTCCACTTGATCAAACTATAGTCTTTTGATGGGCGTCGTGCCATGATTCAACTGCAACTAAAGAAGAGTTTCCATACTGAAGCTAGACCGTGTTCTCAAGTCAAGAGAAAATCATGTAATACTGTCACATCGATATTTTCTGTTTGACCTTAGTTATATTAACCAATAGAAAATTATCGAATGAGTCATTGCATAGTTATCCAATAATTATCAATACGCTACCCTTTGGTGCCCTCAATATTCATGAGTAATGCACTGTCCAACATTCGAAGAGCTTTACGTACTCTATTTTCAGCAAATGTATTGATATCCAATTTCAATATATTTAAAACGATGTGTTCATTATATTATGATGATAAATTGCCCACGATTACAATATATTGTAATTACCATAACAACACACATTTTATGGATTTTCTATTAAATATATTTAAATTAAATAAATAATTAGTAAAACACATTATATTAAGTATATAATAGAAAGAAAAACACCTTTTATTTCGAATGAGATTTTATTATTGATTTAATAATTTATAGTAAATTATATAATTGACCATATGACATACCCCTAGCTCTATCATTATAAGGATGCAAATTAAATGGTAGTTCTATTAACACCCCGATTGTGTTTTTTCTCACTATGGAAGTTTAAAGAAAAGGACAACACCCCTCATACCTCTTCCCCACCGATTTTACCCAAATTATCCTTTTCATAAAAAAATGAACTTGATGAGATATTGCATCATTTTCACATGAATTTTGTATGAAGTTTACATTTGCCAAATAATTAATTTTTCAGTGACATCTTTTTAGTAATTTCAGTTTTAATCTACATTGATTTTAATAATGTTCATTTTGAATTGGATATAATTATAGATGAAAATCTTGCAATGGTTGGTGTTAAATCTATAATGTCGACATGTAAAGATCGAAGAAACATACAATATTATTTTTAAATTGAAATAACAATGTTTTTCATTATGATAGAAATAGATAACCAATGCTGAGATAATAAATGATAATGTGTATTTTTTGTTTTTGTTTTTGTTTCTTCTTATGGACATTTTGGTCATCAAATCTTTATTCTTTTTCATTGGAGTGGGAAAGGTTAAAAAGTAAGGATCTTAATAGAACCATCCTAAATAAAATTGCTAATAATTCGATTTATTATAAACAATAATTACTTGCTAATGACTTGTTTTAATTTTTACAATTATATTTTACTATTGTTTCAAGTTACTCGGAGCGTTCCCAACCAGCAGTGTTCCCAACCATCAATTCACATTCGTTACACCCATACCCAGCCCCGGTGAAAAAAACAAAGTGCCCCAACAGTGGTAGCTTAGTCTTCTTTTATAAAGTCGGCTAACGCCATGCACATAGATTGCAATTCCCAACCGTTGGATTGCAACCCGCGTGATGGAATGGAGGGCAATTTTTTTCTAAAATGAGATGGCCGACTTTTATAAAGCCAGCTAAATACATTTAGTTTTATAAAAGCCGGCTAACCCAATGGTTTTCAGGGTTGCATTGACGACTTTGCGGGTTGTCAAGACGACTCTATTTGAAGCAATCGACCCTCCGTTGGGGGTGGGTCATATGTCCTAACCATGACCATTGGGAATAGGGTTGTTAAAGTTGAACCATCAACCTCTCAACCATACCAACCATTTATGCGGTTACCATCTATAACGGTAACAGTTACGGTTGAAGAATTAGATAACTGTGCTTAACCATAACAACCATACATGATTGTTTTGTATAATTTTTAACATTAGAGTAGTAATTTAAGTTAAATGAATAACTAGTACATAAATAATATGCATGCACATTGGTCATTTTATAAACAAACAAATAAATTTGTAAAAAAACAGTTAGAGACATATGAATTTACCATCAAAAAAGCATATAATTGAAAATATATGTACAACATGTTTCAAAATTAAAAATATAACAATCAATCATTATAAACGGTTTCGGTAACGGTTATAAGAATTTATAACCGTCAACAAATGTTAAGGTTATAGTCGGTGGTAAGTTATCGCAGCCGTAACCACCTAACTGGGAATGCTCTTACCCATGCACCCTTTGAGTGTCAGCCATAGAAAAACAAAATAAGTTTTGACACACTCTTGGTTACACGCGGCTCTCCTGAATCAAATTTTTGACGACCTCAAAACTCTTGCTCGGAATCGCCTAAATAAACCCTAAAAGAATGGACCCTAAATCCACAGCCAAATCAAAAAGAAGCCACACTCTACATGGAAGAAGAACTCATCAATCTCCAGCCTCAATTGCCCAAAGGAATAAAACAGCAAAATCAAGTTCCACTCCATCTCTTCCGTCCAATTGGGAACGATATAGTAATACCGATACTAACGCAGAAACTCAAAATAAGGAAGCAGGTCCTGAAGATGTCGTGATTAAGAGTAAAGGTGCTGATTTCGCTTACTTGATTGAGCAGGCTAAGTCTCATCCTCAGGATTTTGCTCTCTCCAAATATGATCCTGCAATAGATGAAACGTCTTATGGTAAGTTCTTGTTTCCATGTGTGGATATGTAAAGTGTACATGAATTAAAATGGTAATTTACTTTGTCTCGTTTCGTTGGTCTTTATTTTTATTTTTTTGGAAGAACGATTCCGCATTGGGTAATCTTCCTTGCCGTAAGCAGTTAATTTAATGTTCTCTGTGAAATTTAGCTTTGCTAGCGGACAACCTCGCTGTTGGAGTATGCTTTATTAGACAGAATATTTTGTAGTAATTTATCTGTGGAAATGTTATAGCTGGATAGGCTGGAATAGGGTAATTATGGATTCGTATTTGGTGATTGTTAGAATGAATAAACAAAAGGGCGCTGCTTGGAAACACTCCGTAGTATGTTAATGGAAAATTCAACAGCAAACAGTAGTATGAGTTCCACACCCTACGGCCGTGCCAATGACTTGTCAACTTGCTTAAATCGTGTCTATGCCAACTCATTAGTTGTTTGTTGGGAGAAATGCACATATCATTAAGAATTCGTATGTATTTTCACGCTTCCCGCCAGTTGGTTGCCCCTGGTCATCATGATTGTTTCAGTTCCAGTGAACCTCAAGTGGGAACCATTGGCGTTTTGCGGTTAGACTTTTGTAAGGAAATGAATAAAATATGTTTTTTTTTACATGTAAGGTTTTGGCCATGACCCCGGCATTCCAACCATCCCGGTTCGTTTCCAATGTGAACTGGCTGAATCCGGCCAAATCCTTGTTCAGGCCAGTAAAAAAAAAACATATCCCTTTTTGGAACAAGCAAAACCAACTCATATTAATCTAATAATAACTAAAAATGACAAAAATCGGAGAAGAAAAGCAAAAAATTGAAATTGTAAAACTTACAATCTATAGTTCATGTACTTCAACATTATTCCCTCAAGATTTATGGTTTGTTAATATTTGTGAAACGGGAAATCGAGCTACGTCACAACTCACAAGCATAGTTCCTTTTTTTTTTGGTTTTTTTTTAAACAATAATAGGAAATAAAGGGGATAAAATATTTGGGCATGTTTTCTTACTAATGTATAATCAAATTTGTTAATATTTTTGGCTGTGTTATAAATTGTTAAAATTATGGGCTGGGCTTCTTAATTTGGGCTAAGCTATGTTTGGTGTTTAATGTTGTTTACTTAAGTTATGTTTGATTAGGTTACTTTAATGTTTAATGATGTTCAATTAAATTAAATTATGTTTAATGTTTAATAGTGAAACTGAAACCATTGTTGAGATTTTCAAAATTGTTCGAAATTTCTAAAGGAGCGAACAAGATCGAAACATTGAACCTTAGTTTTCCCCTTTGATAAAATAACTAAAATAATAGTTTTACCCATTCAAAAAACTTAATATAAATTACTTTTATTTTTATTATAATAATAAATTTAATATTCAGTTTTTTCTAATTTTGAAACCTTTTCAAACGGTTTGATTATAAAATTTGATCAATTTTGATGTCATAAACCATTGTGTGTGTATGTGTTGTTGAGAGCTGGAATTTATGCAAATAAATAGAAGATTTAATCTTTTTGAAACTAATACGCACACATATATATTAAAAGCTCCATGCTAATCTCCATGTCCTTTCATTTCCATTTCATTTAAAAATTTCATATGTTGCCATGTGTACGGGTATATATAGCTACTAGCTATTAACTCTTCTAATTTCATATATTAAATATATATTATGAAAAGCCCTTTCATTTTCATATCTAATTTTCTTTCCAGGCCTCCAAACTTAAACGTGGAATAATATTTCCCTTCTTTCTTTCTTTTTTAATTCCTGCCATGCTTTCTTCTTACTTTTTAACCTAAACTAAAATCGCTTATTCCCAATTTTCCAATCCAGCCCTAACTCAATATCTCATTCATGGAAACATCGAATTTTTATATTACCAACCCTACCTCATTTTGGGAATATTTGGATGAAAAGAAATTCTCTGTTGATTGTGAAGTGTTCAATTCTCCTAACAGCTTTTACCATCCAACGAACAATCTACAATTGCCGCTGGCAAACACGGTATAAGGTAAAACTACGAACCCTGATTCCCTGTCACTGTCCCCATTCTTTGATTTTATCACCTAATGCTGCTATGGTCATCATAAATCTAAAGAATTTCAAATATGAGTCACTAAACAAAATAAAAATATTTAAGGCCTTTTGATATTGATTGTGATCTCAATAGTTTTTTCAGTCTAATGTGCAATGATGTCAAGGTTCAATAATAAATAACTGATTAACTGAAGTCCCATTTTGGAAGCAGAATGTTTTAATTTAGGGTAAAGAAAAACACATTTCTTGTGAATATATAACTAAGCTTGTCATGCATTTAAATTTATGTTTTAGGCATACCTAGAACTTATAAAATTACACGTTTAGAATGAATATACAACGACAAGAACATTTATCTTACAGTTTATATTTGCGATGCAAGATATGCACCTTCTCCCTCTTATATGATTGTTTAAGAATAGTTTCCATTAATGATTATGATAAATAACACATAATCCAATTTCAATTCAGCATTATGGTCAGATTCTTCGTAACCCCTGCCCTTGCAAAATAAGCACTCTTTGAAATGAGGGCGAGTTCTGACCCATATGTTTGAGTTGAGAGTTGAAGTGGAAACATGTTTTATGATTTTATCTACAGAGAGAATTTGGATATTGTCTTAAATCATCAGACCGATTCATATGCAATAATAATCTATAATGTGTATAATTAAAGCTTTTTAATCAACTACTAATTTCAGATAGGAAAACAATATTCACAACCTAGGAAAGCAAAGGTACAAAATGCATGTTCTTCTTCTTATAACTCTGGTCTTTGAAATTGTGATCTTGAAAGCGGACCGGAAGTGAGAACTCATAGCAAAGGTTCTCAAAGTTTGACTTTAAACTGTAGGTCTTTGAAGTATATTTTTCTTGCTGTAAACTTTGATGAATGAGCTTCTTTTATCATTTTCAGCTAAATTTGGATCTATAATTTTGTATGTTATTGCTACAACTTTAGCGGGTTATTGAAAGTCAATGCTTAAACTAATGGATCAATTACTCAATATTTTCACTATGATTAAACGTTCAAAATAATATATTACAAATTGTGGAAGATCCACTTCTTTGTATGTAATAACATCAGATATTTTCACAGTGCTCGGTCAATATCTCGGGTTGAGATCTTAAGATCTCGGGTAAGATTGGCAACAAACAATTAAAAATCATGTTTGAAATTTCGTCTCATTCAAGTACAAAAAAGAATATTAGGTGAGATAGCATTATTAGATTAAGGACATGCTTGACGTTATGGTAAAGACGAACAATATGATTTCATAGATCATGTGTTCAGTTACCAGGTAGGTCTTTTAGAATACTATTTAATATTTATTTTGAAGGAGTGCTAGTTTTAGTTGTGATTTTTTTTAAAGTGCTCACATAACATAGAGTTTTAGGCATTGGGTTTCTCCATGTATTTATTGTTTTTATTTCTGAGTTACATTGTACCATCTGCTGTTTTAAATGTTGGCTGCATGCTGCATTTCTTTGTGATTGGATAAACTACAGCTGACATGGGGATTAGGTTAATGTTTTCTTTGCTCTTTATGGGAATCATTGGTGACATGCCAGATACAACTAAAATTTGGTCAACACTCAACAGGGTCTTATTAGAATGGCCAAAAATAAATAGTTGATCAGTAATTTTGCCCCCTGGCATGAGAAATTATGTGTCGGTCGTATATTTTGTAGTATAAATTAGAGATGTTTTGACATAACCTTCATGCTGATTGGGATGTCATGCTTAATTATCAGTGCACATTTATACCAGATTTAACATCAATCAATCAAGAGTGAAGTAATTGGCTTGTACCATGTTTCAACTTTATTTTGGATATCAACTTTTATTTTTGGTAGACTTCATGCAGGGTATAAGCTCTATGCTTTCAGTGAGAGGAGAAGGCCTTCTATCTTTTTGTAGAAACGACAATTTTGTCGTTGACGGTGATCCAACAGCTACTAATGAGGTAATCCAAAAAAAACTTCCAATAAAATACTCTTGTACACGGTGATTTCTTTGTGAATATTTATTGTCAATATCTTTTAAGTTATTTAAATGCTTGAATATTGTCAGCATTTTGACGTTAATCTATATCAAATTTTCAATATTTAAATGAACTACTCTCCCATGTCTACAATTTCACTTTGGAATGGGCCAAGCATAGCAGGAAATATCATCATTTGGCTGCACATACACTTTAAGGCTGTAAAGAAAACCATGTACTTCATAATTGGTTCTTCATAGCAAACATTTATCTGTCTCTGCACTTTTGGAGAGGAGAATCCATTAAAATGAAAGATTTCTGATTTGTGTAGGATCAAACTGTTCAACTGTTAGAATATCAAATAATCTGGAAATTTTGTTGACCAAAATCTCAAGTTTGTATGTCTGAATATTATGTTTTTTTTCACTGTTTGTTCATTTATTATTGTATTATATTTTATATGCTATCCTTATCTTGTGTATATGTTAATGCATCAAGCCAGGTACCCATCCTCTCCATGGATTTAAATGTTCTTGCTGCACAGTTATCAAAATTAAAACTTTCTCAAAGGCTCTTTATTGAAGAAGATCTATTGCCAGAAGAACTGGTAAGTAACCAGTTTATTGTATGGCATCATTTTCTCATTAGCAAAAGAGTAGTACCATTCACCCCCACAATATACACTAAAAATTACCCTTATGATAAATACTCAGACCCACTCATTAATACCTCTATTCACTACCCAAACCTAACAAAAAAACCTTAAAATTCCTCTTATATTACGTCTTGGGCGGCGAAACTCTAATGGTTCAAATTACAATGAAGAAATCAGTACTTCTAGCATTGCAAGAGCGACATCGGAAGGGAAGGAATGAACTGACAGTTGAAGGAAATAAGAACTCGAACCCTTGTTTTCTTTTATAATCATACTGAAAGAATGGACCAAGGTTTAGATTTTTAGGGTTCTTGTATGTCGAACTGATGGTGAAACTTTGATTGCTGTATCCTATTTTTTAGAATTTAAACATTTTGACAAAATCACTTGAGAGGAGAAGAGAAGGTAGACTTGGTAATGGTTGGGTAATTTTAAGAATGTTTAAAACTTAATTTTATGAATATTTAGTTGGGTAATAATTAGTGTATTATGGGGTGGATAGCACCGCTCTTAACAAAATATATACAACGAGCGTTACGGCACGCGTTTCGCGCGTGTGTTGTTTTTCTACAAATTGTATATGTTTTAACATATTTAAAAAAACACAAATATTTAATCGTATTTTACATTGAAATCATGTATAATTTTTGAAACTTAACGGTCGGACTAAAAGATTGTGCTTCTATTTCAATTATTAATAAAGATTATATTTTAACAATTATATTTGTGTATGTATATGTGTGTGCGTGCTTGTTAGTATGTATATTTGGGCACGTGCAATGCACGTGCATATAAGCTCTTTATTAAATTATTAAATTTGAAAGTTCTATGTAGTTTGATAATAATAAACTGAAAAACATAAAGAGAAATGTAATTTTTTTGTTAAATTATTAAGTTTGGAAGTTCTATGTAGTTTGATAAAAACAAACTGAAAAACAAAAAGAAAAATGCAATTTTTTTGTTGGAATAGAGTTTGAACTTGTAACATTGCTTATGTTTAAAATTTCTATTTGAAAATAGATGTTAATATTTGTCCACGGTGAGATTCGAATTCATGACCTCTTGTTTGCATTGATGGACATTTTCGAAATTTCACGGTCGGACCAAAAAATTGTGTTTTTATTTCAATTATTAATAAAGGTTAATAAAGATTTATAGATTGATTGATTTATCTAGGAAGATTTTACATCACCTAGTCTAATGCAGCCATATATTTGACTTGTTCTCTGAAGTCTAATTTTAATTACATTTGAATATGCCTAAAGTATTTTGTAGGAAGATTTTATCTTCTAATTTATTGGGAAGATCATATGAAATTACAACTTAATATTATAAAAGGTATATATAGAGGTATTTGAAAAGTTCACGATCGGACCAAAAGATTGCGCTTCCAAGCCAATTATTAATAAAGATTATACAACACCATTAGTTAAAGTAATTTCACATCTAGACCATAAATTAGGAACAACTTCAACTTATTTAAAAGAGATTTCTACCAAATTCAGTTGTATGTTCATATGCTCGAGCAAGTCGTGTTTTAGTAAAAACGTCAACATGCGTTGAAGCATTCATGAAAATACATGTACAACCCTAACACAGGTTTTTTTCCTTTTCATGTTTACAATTACACAACACCATTAGTTAAAGTAATTTCATATCTAAACCATAAATTAGGAACAACTTCAACTTATTTAAAAGAAATTTCTACCAAATTCAGTTCTAAGTGTGTATGCTCGTGCAAGTCACTCATGTTTTAGTAAAAACATACAGTTTTATGAATTTGGCAGAGACTAGGAACAGTTGGTTCTCACACAAAATAAAACATATACGGATGTGTGTATTCACATCTAACATCAATAACTTGCTGGTATACAAATATAAATACATAAAAAGAATATAATGTAGTCATTGAATCACATAGCAAATGCTCACACATATTCAACTACTCACTTATTCATCAAAAACAACACTTTTATCATCTATTCACCTATACCGTCACCATTGAAACCAAACTCATTAGCTTTAACATTTAGCCCTTGAAATAAGTTGAATCTTTGGTAACCTGCTATTGAATCCAATCATCAAATTGTAACGCCTTAAATAAGCCGGATCCCCTCATTTATTGATAAGATGCTTCTAGACGACTCTCGTCTTCTTCTTGTCTATTTCCCGACCCACTTCATTGTGTTTCCGATGTATGTATCCAATTTTTGCTAATTGAATCGGCTTTTGGTCGCTATCGTTGCAACATGGTTGGAAATGATCAGGCTGAATCACAGACTAGGTCGCTCTCTTTAAGACGTTTCACTGTTTTACTAGATTGGTGCAAGATAGACTAGCAATCACACTGTCTCTAGGATAAAACAACTTTTTTGAGTAATACGGTTTTCGTTTACACCGAAGAATGCCGTCTCTGCACCTTTATTATGTTTTGAAGATATTTGTATTGCTCGAGTTCAAAATGTTACAGGAGGTAAGAAGACGAAGAAGATCCGTATATGAAAATGTAGTGGTTTTGAGTTCTGTCTCTTTGTCGATTAAATAGACAGATAAAAATTGAAAACACTATTATTGAATGAGGAAATATCGGATCAACTCGGTAAAAAATGGAAAAGTGCAAATATTAACTCGAATCTCATTTTTACTTAGTCAACGACTGAAAATGTGTAAAAATTTACTGCTTAAAAGCTAAGACGCATTTCTAAAAAAATATTATTTAAAATATTTGTATAAAAAACAAAGTATTACACCACACAAGTTCGGCTCAGATCAACCGGACAGATGGCTCGTACATGTTTTAGTTATGCTTGGCTTCTCCCTTTAACCCAAATGAAAAAATTGGATGCCCAAAGTGTCCAAATAAGGGGTTAAGAAATTCATATATAAAAATATACATTGATTCTTTTCATATTTCCTAGATGTAGGACCAAAAAGGCTTTCAATGTACGTATCATTTTTTTTCTTTTCAAAATTCACTTCTTTTATTTAAAACAAACTCTAACAATCTCCCACTTGAATTTACAAAAATATTTGCTCGAGTAATTATTGTACATATAAGTTGTGCATAAACAAAGACACCTTTCGATTTAAATCTTTACATAGTGAGTAAGATTCATATTATATTAGAGTGACACATAGCCTTGAACTCTATCTATGACATCAAACTACACACAATCTTTCTATGGTGCAGTCAATAGTTTGTGCGTCAAAGATCAAGTACGTCTATCCCAGTATAGCAAACATTTTAAGAAATTCATCCAAAGTTCCATTAGAAGTGCCTACATTTCCACATTCACATATTTGAATCCATCAAAAGCACTGCTGTAGCTGGATACATGCTATATATTTCATTAAAAGTTGCTATCAATCCATCCTCTTATCGCTTAAGGAATACATGCTTCTATTTAATATAAATAGCATGTTCAACTCATATTACTTCATAATTTGTTTACCCAATGAACCCAGTTTTGGGATTTTCAATCATTAGTTTAGGTTACAATTATGAGTGACTTTTCGTTCTAAGGCATTAGTCCCGTTCTTTTAGATGTTGAAAGAACTTCTATTGCCAACCCTTTCATCAATGAATCGGTAAAATTCTCATCATTGCACGCACGATCCACTCTAACCACTCCTGAAATAGTAAACTCTCTTACAATATCGGTCTTATGATGAATTTGTCGTTCTTACCGTTATAATAACGAGCTGTCAATGATTCTCGCATGGTCAGACTGTCGTGTTCGTAAATAGTTTTACACAAGGATCATACAATGTACCAGCAAGTTTACAGTCATTGTATTTTTCTAACATCTTAATATAGTAAGATTAATCCAAATAGGTTCTCTTTTTACCTAATAATCTTAATACCAAGTATTTTCTCACGCTTCTCCAGGATTTTTCACGTTAAAACCAGCACATAATATAGATTTAACAGAATTCACAGCATGAATATTTGATTCAAATATAGGTAAATCATCCACATCTGGATATATCTAATAGTGCAAATATATTCTCAAATTATAATAAATTCATCTGTCACTTCATTTACGCTAAATCTATGTGATATAACTAAATGATCAAAATTTTCATGTGATTTTTAGATGTCTGTTTAAGGCCATACAGAAATTTATGTAATTTACAAACTTTATGTTCCCGATCAGGGATAACTTCTAGTTTAGTCCACGTAAATTTCTTCTAATTTTCCATTCAAAAAATGCAGTTTTAACATTCGTTTGGTAAATTAGTAAATCATAAATTGAAGCAAGAGAAATTAACTTTTGAATATATGTTATAGTAACAAGTAGAAAAGTTTCAAAATAATCAACATTTTCTCTTTGCCTAAATCCTCAATTACAAGACAAGCCTTATATTTGTCAATAGTACCATCATGTTTTAATTTCTTTTTAGGTTTCCACTTAAAACTTATAGTTTTACAACCTGGAGGTGATTAACTCAATGTCATGTTTTTTTAGACTCAAAAGATTCTATTTCAGCATTAGTAGCTTCTTGCCAAACGTCTGAATCCAAAGAAGACAAAGCTTCTTTAAGATTACCAGAATCTTCTTCTATTGTATAACATAAAATTCTACCTCATAATATTTAGGTATTAGTTCTTTTACATATCATAGGGTAAGTTTATGTTTCTTTAATATGTTCGTCACTCCTATTTATTAGAATACTAGCAGTAGGTCCACCCTACTATTTTTCAATTTAAATTGAAATTAACGTTCAAAGAAATCAACATCATTTAATTTGATAATAACATGAGCATTCAAATCATAAAATCTATATACTTTACTGTTAGTTACATATCCAATAAAAACACATTCATATGCTCTACTTGTTAATTTAATTTTCTTAAGATTGAAAATACGAACATATGCCAAGCAACTCTAGGTTCTAAAATAAGATAAGTTAGGTTTGTAATTTTTTAAAATATCAAAAGGTGAAATTTTGCTCTTATATTTAGGAACTTTTTTTGTTGCATAACAGTTAATAAAAGCCCCTCGCTCCCATGTGAAGCAGCATCAGAAATCAATAGATAGCTATTATAGATTCAGTAAATGTTCAATTTATCTTTCAACGTCATCATTTATTTCAGGTAAACAAGGTACAACGTTTTCATTAGTTATTCAATGTGGTTATAAAATTCAATAAACAAGCTAGTCTCATATTATGTTCTCTACCGGTACAAAATCCCTTAAACTAGTTTTCAATTTTTGTGATAAATAACAAACATATCTCAAGTATCATTTTTATTTTCCATGAGATATACATAGATGAAGTCAAAATAGTCATCTATAAATGTAATAAAGTAGTGTTTACCATCTCCAGTTAATATATCATCAAGTTCACATATGTCAAAATGAATTATATCTAAAGGTTTTGATTCTCAAAATACAGATTTGTGTGAGGTCTTAGTTATTCTAGTTTGACTATAAAATCCACATTTTTTAGTCACGTTTATTGATACTTCAGGAATTAATCCTAAGCTACTCATGTTATGAATAAGTTGCTTATTAACATGACAAAGTCTAGCATATCAAATATTATAATCACACAAAATATAAGCAGAACTATCAACTTTATTATAACCAACGTTCAACCGAAACCTTCAACCCACGACATTACCTTTAGCAACGAAAACACAATTCTTAGAGATGATGTACAAATCAAATTTTAAAGTTTGAGTAAAATCAACTTTATTTTCTAAGAAACCAAACACTAAATTCTTTTCGTATCTAGAGTATGTATTACATCTTTCATTAATAAGATATTTTCAGAGGTAAACTGCAACTCCACATTACCGGTTTCAACAATGGTAGAAGTGTGAGAATCTTTCAACAACATTTTCATATCATCAACGATACCATTTTTGAACATATCGTAATCATAGCGAACATGACATGAAGCGCCAGTGCCAATCCTACCACCCTTCTGACCCACATGCTAGGGTAATTTCGTAAATAATTTCCACTAGGGCCTCTTCAGTCAGGTTAGGCAGCGATGTAGGATTTGGCATATTTCGACACTTGCGTCCTCTATGGCCTGGTTTCCTACAATTGAAACATAAGAACAATTGCTAGCCAGAATCATTCTTAATGGATTATTTGTTGTTTGTTCCAATTCCAACGAGGCTGATTGTTGCAGTTTTAATTTTTGGAAATTTTCATAGTGGGTTTTCAAACTGCATTTCTGGATTTTCAAACTGCATTTGTGGATTTCTTAGTATTGCTGTTAGAAACAAGTACCTAATCTATCCAGGTCTCCTCCTTAATACGAAGGCGAGCGATCAAACTTTATAAGGAAAACTCTTTAGTTTTATACCCGAGAATATTTTTAAAATAATTTCAACTATGAGATAAATTATCTATTGATACAGCAACCTGAAACTATTTATCTAAAGACATACATTTGGAGATGATTTCGTGCTTAATTTTCTGAAGCTCCCGTGCTTGTATGTCTAGATGAAAGGTAAGAAGACGAAGAAGATTCGTATATGACAATGTTAATATTGAGCGGGAAATATCGGTCAATTCAGTAGAACATGGGAATATGATGATATTAACTTTTAGTCAAGTCAACAGTTGAAAACGTATAAAAATTTACGGTTTAAAAGCCAAGTCGTTTTTCCCAAAAAGAAAAAAGACGTTAAAAATTTTGTACCGAAAATAAAGTGCTACACCATACAAGCCCAGCCTAAGTCGAGTCAGGTTGATCGGACGGACGACACATGCGTGTGTGGTGGTCAGTGGTCATGTGTAGCATTTCTCTTCAACCCAAATAAAGAAAATTGGATGCCTAAAGGGTCAAACTAAGGGGCTAAGATATCTATACATACATGTGTGTATACACACGTGTGTGTGTATGTATATGTATTTATCCTCATCCTCCTAAGATGTGAGACTAAAGAGCATCTCAATGCACCTATCGGTGTTTTTTTCTTTTCAAAATCCACTCCTTATTAAAGCAATTCCAACAGCTATAGCATAGGAAAATCTTCATTGGAGTTCACATTTGCAATGATTTGGCGTTTTGTTTTTAAACCAAATTTAACACCCCTTTCCCTCCATTGGTGCATCAAAATTTGTAGAAAATCCTGGAACCCTAGCCCTAGCCATCACTGACGGAGGAAACCTCTACCACTTACATGTGTGTTTTATACCGTCTTTATTTAATTTGCATTTTGTCACAAATTAGTATTTAAAATTTTATTTACACCATCAAAATATAACTTTTTTTAAAATTCAATATCACATCTCTTGACAATATTGTCTTGCGGTTTACATAAATTTTACTTCATGATAATGGATGACTATTAGAGGTTAACTTTTTGATATAAAAAATGTATAGATGTTTATATTGGTCAAATGAAGACGAATAAGTTGTAATAGCGAAAATGTTTAGAGATGGTTATGTTTCTTTAGTTTTGGATGCTTTCCTTCATCGTTCAAGATGAGATATAATTTGTCTAAAGGATAAAGTTGAGTTCAATTTCTGTTTCTATAGCACAAAGTTTCAGATTCCTTCCAAGAACACAACTCAAGCCCTATATTTCAATTTTTTTAATCATTTGTGTTTTTCTCAACGCTATCCAGCACACAACTACCACCCCACATCTTCACCCTTTGAATTGCCACCTCTTGTTGCATCTTTACCTCTTAAGTCGCCACCCCTTGCTACATCGTCTCGACCCACAAAAATTCAACTCTTCACCACTCCTCGTTGCCACTTGCCATCCCTTGCCATGCCGCATCACATCTTATTTTCTCTTCTTACCATGTCACCTCACCTCGTCAATCATTTTTAACATAACCTAGCAGCAGGTATAAAATGCTATTACACGTAACAGTAGATAAAAGTACTATGTACATAAGGTTTAAACTGCTATATGAAAATAACATTATATAATTCAGCAAAATTGAAAATGATATGTTACATAAACAAATAAAATGCTGCTTAAAAACAATGTAATAATCATGTAACAAAGAATGAAATGTTACAAAAGATAATAAAAGATATCATTTAATCGTAATAAATAAATACTTAAACATGCAATACAGAATGAAATGCTAGCAAAATGTAGCATTAAAACATAAAATGCAATATTCAATTTTTAGTTTACCTATTGTTATTTATAAATAACATTACGGGTTGACCATTCACCAAATTGTATGGGTCCTCCTTCGGCCATCCTACCTTCGTCACCATGATCTTTGTCCCACCTCCATCAACGATTTGTCATTCCTTCACCAGCAATCTCTGTCCCACTTTACCAGTCATCCTTCTCACATCTTACTACTCCCGTTGCACCTCTTCACTAAAAAAAGAAAATCTAAGCCTAATCTAAGCTTCACCTCCGTGGTTGTCACATCCACCAGCCATCACGCACCATTGGCAATGGTTGCGCCACCTCAAGCAATCGTGGATCCTGGAAGTGTCCAAAATCCTGGTTAGTGTAGCTTTGGACTTGAGTCTTGATGCACAAAATTCTCTTATAAATTTAGTGCAGAAATATGACCTTGAAACTAAAGAACAAACTTGACAACCTTATCCAAAAAATTGATTGTATCTATTTTTTTTATTAATAACTATATTGTTTAAATTGATGTAATTGGTAGCATAGACATGCACGCGCACTCAGAAATGTAGAAAGAACTACTACTGTAACATTAAAAAAGTGTACTTACACCCATATATAATTGAAAGGATTTACTATCTTTTCTTTCTGGCATCCCTCGTTTACCCTTGTTTGATTCTAGTGATACACAAGTGCAAATATAATCAAACTTTGTAGATATATTGCATATCATTAAAGTAATTTTCACAAATTTTTTTCTTGTTTCGATGAATCTTTGATATAGTTGGTATTTGGAATTACCAATTAAGAAATGTTTTTTTTTGGGTCATGTATTAAACACCGTCAAAATTTGATATAGAGCAATAAACATGTGAATAAGGTTTACTACAAGAGAGGTTTGTTTCACACACTTGTGCATATGTGTGTGTGTGTGTGTGTATGAGTGTATACAGACACCCATATATAAGGAGGGATCTGGATCTCAGATTTCATCTCATCATCATTTATCCTTGAAATCTCATTTGTCGAATATAAAAGATCATAGGGGTTGTCAACAAAAAAGTTTAACCGATAAATCTGGTGTAGAGTAGGTTTAGTGGATGAGATTTTAAAGATGATTGGAGATGGAAAAAATTGGAATCTTGATCTTTTTTTTAGACACGCGTGTGTGTATGTGTGTATTTACATATTTAAAAAAAAAATGATTGATCCTCTTCAAGAGGAGAGCACTCATATAATTTTACTGCGCACCTTAAAAAGGAGCTGCTAACAAGCCTAGCAGGTAGCAAAACCCCATTACATTCCAAAAAAATGAAATAGCCTCATATCCTAATAACTAGAGTATATCATAAAAAGTGGAAGTAACTTAACCTAAATATACAATAAAAAATAAAACCTAAATATACAATAGGCAAGAAGTGATGTTAAAAAATAAAACCTAAATATACAATAGGCAAGAAGTGATGTTTAAAAATAAACGCCAAAAGTCACTACAGAAGTAAGTCCAAAAGTTTATTTCCCTCGTGAAATGTCGAAAAGTCCATAGTGAGACTTTGATAGGAAAACAATAGCCAAAAACCAACATCAACAATTAAATCCACATTATGGCCATTGCATAAGAAAACAAGTCCAGAGTAACTCCTAAAACTGAAAAGCTCAACAAAAAAACCGTGAAACCATCACACACATGTATATATATATATAAACATAATATAAATATTATATACATATATATGTGTGAAAGGATTAAAACGAAATCAGAAAGCAAAATGAATTTAGTTTTCAATTAAGAGTGAAAAGTTCGAAGAATTATCATTTGAAGCATCAACTAAGTCGGTGTTTAATGTCGTATTGTTTCTCCTATTGTCGTAAACAATTTTTACCTTCAAGACATCAATGTAGCCTTTTATTTTGGTGAGATATTCCTTAAGTGAACATTTTTAGTCAATTTATATCTACTATTCGCAACGTAATTATAACAGAAAAGCACAAAAAACGTAAATCAGGTTATCGGTAGGAATATTAGTATTTTAAACATTCTTTGATTTCTTTCTAACCATAAATGGCAACATGTGATAGTGAAGATAGTATCAAGTAGAATTTTGTTGCCTTTTGCATATTGAAGTCTAAAATTATTCCAGTAGTAGTCACAGTTAAAATTAGTGTTGTTCCATTTGATGTCAAAATGTAATTAGTGTTGTTTACAAGCATGGAATTAGTCAAGGGACAGTTGTAATATATGTAAGTTACATTTTCTAGTCTACATTGCGAAAAACACATCTTTTATCGATAAGTAAATTCTTCTTCCTTAGAAATTTGATTGTGTTTAATTTTATATGTAAGGTCAACCATATGTGCAACTTTGTTTTAGGTGGAGCATTTACTTTCAGATATATTTAAAAAAAAGATTTGGTTCCTGAGCAATTTAAAAACTTATAAACTGAGTTTGAGGAATATATTTTGTTGTTCTTCCAACGCTAAATCTTTATATTGCTCCAAGTTATAATATTTTAGCTTGTTACAAAGTAAAACAAATTGGCTTAAGAAAACACCTTCAAGGGAACGGTTAGAATTAAAGTTCCAAGAAAATTCATCATAAGTTCTAAAAACCTCTGAAATTAAAGCATTTTTAAAATTATTAATGTCAAAAGGCTCTTCATAGTCAACTCTAAGGCTCCATTTAGGAGTTTTATAGTACCTATTATGAGAGATTTAGAGAGTACTGGTTTTGATCGTTGCAGTTTTAATTGATTTACATGAGGTGTTGTTATAGCCGAATAATACATGCTTGAGAGTTTATCATACATCGGGTTTAAGATTTTTCCACTAAAGTAGCATTATATATATATATATATATATATATATATATATATATATATATATATATATTTTCTAGTTTTATGGTGATTAATATTCCATTATGATTAGTCGGGGTATAACTGAAAAACAAAGTCAAACTTTCAAAACACCCCAATTTGATGGATTAAGGATTATCAAAATTACACTATACCGATTTTCATCAGTTTTATAACCAACAATAAATGGTGTAGGAAAAAACTTATAAGAAAAGATTATGACAACACCTGAAATACAGAGTCTTCAAAACTAGTTAAAACCGATAGAAAAACTTCCAAACATTGTCCAAGGGATATAACAGAAATCCATCTATCATGCCAAAAAGACGTGTTATTACCCGAATGAACCATATTATTAGTTTCAAGGTTAAAATATTAAAGTTTTTTAAGATGAATTTTCAAAAGTGAGATATATTGTTAGAATTTAAAGTGATGTGGTGAGAAGATTATATGTTCTACGATGATATCGATTCGAAATCATTTCTTTTCAAATAAGGTTTTTGTTATTATTATTAAACTAGTGTGTAACCCGTGCGTTGCACACGGTAATATTGTTAAAAATTATTATTTATATTTTAAATATTGCTAAAATATATTTTTATTATGCGATATATGATATATTAATCATAGACTAAAATGATTTGCGACGCTCAGATATAAGATTGAGAGTTCAATACTCGCTAATTACATATTTCTGTAAAAATTAATGTCCTAAGTGAAAAAAATTAGAAATTAAAATTGTTAATACTGTATATGTAAATAATTTATGTTATGCGATATATATATATATATATATATATATTCATTTTTAAGTTTTCATTTTTAAACAACTTTATCATTGTAGTTAACCATAGATTTATGTTCTTGTAGATGGGTTATGCTTACCACTTTGATAGTTGCAAAATAATGTTATGTAGCATTTAGCTGAGTTATAAGTTGGGTATGATTTGATAACATGTTGAAAGTGAGAATGTTTGTATAATATAATTTTATTAGTTTAAACTGTGCGTTCACATCATAATATTGTAAAATATAAATTTATCTTTTGAAGGTTGTTAAAAATGAAATTATGTTATGTAATATATGATATTTTTTGGAATAAATGAATTGGAATAAAATAGTTATTATTATTAATGTATACATCTTATGTTATATGATTCATGTATCTTTATATATCCGAATAAAGAAGAAATGATTTTATTATTTTTCTCATATACATGAATATCGTATATAATGGAATGCTCTTATTTTTTAGGATTTATTTATTAGATAGACTAATAAATATTAGTTAATCGTATATATTTCAATAGTTTAAATATTAGATCACACAATTATTAAGTATATAGACTTGAATGTAAAATATTAAAAGATAATTGAGAAAAGTTGGTAAGTAATTGTAAAAAAAAAATTAATTTTTTAGGTATTTGAAGTTGATAGAATTTTACAGTGCAATGTATGGTAAATTCATTTAGTAATTAATATAAAATTAATTTGTTATTGTCACTAATTTATATTATGTAGTTTATGTATATTGCATCTAGATGAATTTTCTTTTACCAATTTGTTATGCGTCTATAATGTACATACTGAAAATTTCATCTTTTAGGATTTATTAATAAATATTAGTTAATCAAGTTTATCGATTAGTTTAAATTTTAGTATGTAATTAATTTAGATGTGTGCACTATAATGTAAAATTTTGAGAAAGAATCCTGAAATATTTGTAAATAATCGTAGATTCTTTTAATAGTAGGAATTCAAATGTAAAATAGTGTAAAAAGTTTAGTAGAATAGTTGTATTGTAGTAAATCGTAGGATTTTGAAATAAAATATCCACTTCGAGAGAATTAAGGAGAACACAGATAACTCCTAGAATTAATGAGAGGACTTTAAATTCTTCTGCTTTGCTATTATTTAATAGATTTCCAAAGTTATTTTTCTAATAAAGACAAGTTAATGTTATGTAGATTTATAATTCCTAAGCCCCTCTCCTCTTGAGATTTAGAAACTGTTTTTTGTATTTGTGTGTGTATGGGGAAGGATTCATATCTTGAAAGTTTGGATCTCATAAGATCTCCCACACGAATTTTCTTATCATAGTTTGGTGAACCCTTTTTGTAGATATGATCTCATTACAATCAAAATCCTCCTCGTAAATTTTTGTATCATTTTGAAACCTCTAACTCATTAAAAATCATCAGTTTAAGTCATCGATATATTTATTTATATATTCATAACCTTTAATTTAAATCATTGTTTTGAAGTAGCTAAATGTTTTGAATTTTTATGAAGATCTTAATAGCAAATAGGTTTATCTGCAAAATTTTGCTTCACTTCGAAAATTTTGAACATAAAAAGATGAAGAGATCTTAAGGGTTAAATCAATGGAAGACATGGTTCCTCTTTTGGACCACGGGTGAAGGCTAACTACTACACAAACATACATTGTACATATACACATACAACAGTATACAATTGTATACAATGTGTCAACGACCAGCCTAGGTGTATGTTGTGGTGAGCGACTGTCCACTCAGCGTCATATGAAAGGTATAACCGGTACTGATTTTCTGTTAACTTTATCTTTATGTGTAACTTTTCCTTCACAGATTTGTTTATGTCATTAGCTTTAATTCAATTCCATTAATTTTTCATTTTTGTAAAAAAAAAAAAAAATATTCGGACTTCTATTTAGTCAATTTGATTATATAGTATTTGTAAAAAAAACTATTTTTATTAAAAAATATTTGCAAAGGAAAAAAAACTCCTGGTTTTTGTCAGTGTTAGATTGTGCAATGATTTAAGCAAGCCCGTCTTTCAATAAACCTTTACCAAAAATTGGAGTGATGTAATATAACTTAAATGTTTTGTACCGTGGAAAAGAAAATTGTAAACGTGTGCACTTTGAATGTTTACTTGTGCGCATGACATTTCAAAGATAGAATGTCCATCTCCATATTCGAAATTGTTGATTCCCATGTTCCATGGTTTTAATGTCTAGAAACTCCCTAAAATACTCGTTACAAGAAACAATTAAGCTCTTATCTCTGAAAAGGTTTTTATTATGTGCATATCAAAGTACTTTCACATGATTTTTGCCTGTATCAGACTGTATCCTTCTTGTTTCAGATGTTTCTTTCCTAAAGTAAAATTTAAAAAGCGGAAATAATCAGAACATCCGTACAGTGCAAGTGTGCAACATATAAATTGTAAAATGATGTCTTGACTACAAGATTAAAGTGTTTTGATTATCTTGAAGCCATGCTTCTTTTTTAGTTGGTCTGACTATTACTGTTGGTTTCTAGACCGTTGAAGAAGAGTACAATATAACATCACAGTTGAAGGAACCAGAAATTTCCAACGCATCTGAATTGGAATGTGAATTCAATTCCGAACACTTGCATAATGATATCAATATTTCCCCACACAGAGAGCAACCAGGCTCCCAATTCACTAGCCATGAAATATCCGAATCTCAAATGAAACAAGAAACAACATTTGAAACAGCAGCAGCAGAAACAAATCTTGATATTCTTCTCGATTCTTTTGACGACGTTACCCTGTCTAATACAAAGGATAACCAAACAGCAAAAGAAAATTCTGATTCTTGGATTAATGCCAGGGCGATTTCAATTGACGACTCTATAGATGATTTGCTTGCTGAAACTTCACTGTGCTCATTAGAATCCACACAAACAGTACCATTGTATGAACGAGCTTCAATTACTATGAATTTTCATTCTGATTCAACATCAAAAAACGTTAACAAAGATTCTACTATTGGTCTTCTTGCAAAAGGTCAACAAGCAAATGAGATAAATGATTTTGATTCTTGGCTTGATTCACTTTGAATCATGTTGCTCTAAATTATCACTTTTTTGCTTTGTGGTGTATTTTAGATCTATTTATTTTGGGTTGTAAAACTATGTATGTTTTTAAGTATATAGTAAAGAATTGGTAAGTAGATAAGTTATTCATGTCATGCTTCCTTCATGTTCTTTTAAGACAAGTTTATTGCAGGCATCTAGTGAAAACTTTGGGTTGTTGGAGTGTGACGTATAATCTTATATTTGTTGTTCTGTAGTTTTTGTTTCTTTTGTAAATGGTAAGCAGGGTATTTACTTTTGGGTTCATGATAGTAACACCTTAACGTAATATTAATTGTACGAAGATTCTAATCATTTGACTAAAACTTGTTAAATTTCCTTTCTAGGCCAAGGCAAACCTTACCTTTCTGCAAAGCTTTACAGATCATTATTCTACCGTGAGAAGGGTTGAGCGAAAGGGAACCAACTAGTGGATAGTTGGTCCACGTTACAAATATCACTTGATATACAAAACTTTTCCCAGTCAAACTTTAGTAGTTGGTATTCTGTTGAGGTTTATTTCGAATTTTTCCCTTTAGTTCTCTAATGGCTAATTCTTCTCGCAGGTGAGCTTTCTTTTACCATTGTATATTTGTTGTTTGAAAACATTTTTTTAAATGCATTGCTATATTGCTATTCACGTCATGGGTACTTTAGAAATTACCAATTGTAAAAATTACATAATCAAATTTGAAGTTACGTCTTACCAGTACTTAGGTTTTCTCTTTTAACAAAAAACAAACTATCCTGTCGTTTATTTTTTAAAGCTCCTCTTGTTCTTCGAAGGTACAAATCAGGAATATAAATGAAGGCACCAATGACTATACAGAACAAAAGGCCAAACTAATGTTGATCTCATCATGTTTGCCTAGCTAAGCCACGTATTTTCGCTGACAAATCAGTCTTTCCCCGATTCTGGTTGGATTTCAAACGGCAACTAGATTTTAGACTAATAAATGTCCATAAAAACGGTATTCAATTAAAGGATAGTATTGTAAATTTGTAATTTAGCATGTAATCAAGACAAGTTTCATTTAATCAGTACTTAGGTACGGAAAACATCAATGTTATATTGTTATCAATGTTTATTGAATTTTACTTGAGATAAGTTCTTCAGTTGTTCATCTCCCTTCTCAGTTCTCACCCACCATTGCATTGAAAGCAAGAATGTAGTCTATGTTTGTTTCTGAAGAAAAAACATCGAAATGTTTAAATAAGTGACAACTCACAAAAGATGGGCTAACTTGTTTGTTCAAATAAGTTTTACATTAAACTTTTTTATTCAGGAAAACGATAAGCAAAATATTAGTGCTTATCGTTAACCGTGATCGTTTATTACCATAGATTTTAATTTTTAAAGTTACACCCATATGTGACACAACAAGTAAATATATAATTGTTTTATAAAGTCTTTTTTCAATTATATCAAATAATTAGAAAAGTTCAAACAAAATATGAAATTTGTTTTCAGTTCTATCTCCTCTGTATTGAGTTGATTTTTGTTGTGGTTTTAGTTTTATATTGTAGTTTCTATTCATTAGAAACGAATATACTAAAAGCTAGTGATTAAATAAAATGACAGCCTACCATGACGTTTGAATACAGTTGGAAGTTGAAATACGATAATTTATAGATTGTTTAATGAGAATGGGGATGGAAAAATAATATATTTTTGATTCAATAATATATAAAATAAAATGTGTAATACAGGTGTGATACTATCATAAAGAATTAATTTTGACAAGCTGAACAATTTTACTTTATCTTAAGTTAAAATGAAAACTAAAACAAAAATCATGTGACATTTCTATAATAATTTATTTCAACACGTTGAACATATGTTAATAATACTGAAAAGTTAATCGATAATCCAAACACATCGCAAAATTTAGTTATTATGATGAAATATTTTATTCTCAAACAAA
Source organism: Allium cepa (assembly GCA_030765085.1). NCBI lineage: Eukaryota > Viridiplantae > Streptophyta > Magnoliopsida > Asparagales > Amaryllidaceae > Allium > Allium cepa. The sequence goes on along the minus strand of CM060939.1, from coordinate 649,557,731 downwards.
CTTTTATAAACTATATTTACATCGTCAAATTTTCTATTTTCAACTTGTTTTGTAAATCTAAAAATACATAAACATGCGAGTATTTATTTAATGGTTTGCAAATAAAGTATAAGACATAAGATAAAATAATTAAGTGTGTTTTGTATTACACTTATACCAAAGAATGATTAATTTTAAATTCAAGGGGTAATATCGTCAATGTGGTAGTTTATGCTCACAAAACAAATTTCTAATCAGAATACAAAATAAATGATATATCAATTATTTAGTAATCAATAGTCAACAATCATTATTCAACATTTAATATTTTAAACAAATGATACGGAAATTTACTGTTGATTAGTGATTCAGCTTGAGTAAATTACCTTACATTTAGCAATCTGAAAGAGAGTAGGTAAAAAATAATATGAATTGAGTGGGTAATTTTAGTAGATTTATAATAAAAAATTTAAGGAATTTGGAAAACTTTTTGAAAATTTTACGGTGCTCACTTTTGTGTAGTAATTATACAAGTTTTGAAAAAAAAAACGTTTATATTTTATATTTCCACTTCTATTTGAACATGTCTTCGTGTTCATTTACTTCGCAGATATAAGCGAAATCATGCATTCAGTTTGTGACTTTTTTTGTAAAAACATCTTTATTGTTTCATAAAATATGTTTACATCCATTCCTTTTGCAAACGTTTGCAAAACATGTTTACTCTAAGCGATAATATGTTTATATTCATTCATTTTGTTAATATTTACAAATAATGTTGTTATATTCGTTTGTTCGCATATATTTGCAAAATATGCATTTTTTTTCAAATATTTGTATAAATGTCCTTATTTTTTCATCAAATAATTCTACATCCATTCATCTTGCAAATATCGTAGAGCATATTTTTTCATGAAACATTTCTATACATAATTTTTTCGTACATAGTATAAAAATAATTTTTAGTAATTTTAGTTCTAATGGATGATTGATTTTGATCTACTATTTTTCTCATGAGAGAACAAAAAGTCGAGAGAATGAAGAATTGTACGATGATGCGTGGATATATAGTACTTGAAAGTTCAGGTGGATCAATTAATATGGCCAAAAGTGTATACCTTAACTAAAGCGATGTATATCTAGTAACTCTAGCTAAATAATATAAGCAAACGAAAATAAATAAAGTAAATCAGATTAAACACACCAGGATTTTTATATTTGTTCAAACTTCTCATCATACGTGCAGTTCTAGAACTACATTTTAAAATTTCACAAATTAACCCTCACTTACCACGAAGGAACAAGTATATTACAATCGTCTAAGACTTCCACACAAGACTCTCCAATACCAACCTACTAAATAGTCGGACAAGACTTCTACTTTTCCTGAACAATAGAACATAACTTATATTTTGCTCGTATAACAAAATAAAGCCTCTACTTGACCTGAACAACAGAACAAAGCCTCGACCTTTTACAAAGTATACATTACCGATGTGTATCTTCAATATACAAATGTCTCTTTTTAATAAAATATTCCAATGACTCACAAAATATATCTTCGATGTGAATGAAAAGTGCTATAGGCAGCAATCTAAATAATAATTGATTTGAAGCTGAATGCACGGTGATTGAACCTGAGAATATTGATTAAAGAGCAAGAGAGCAACATAATTGACAATTAGAGATCAAAAAAGTTGAAATTCAGTTGATTAATTAGAGAATGATTGAGGCTATTTACATGTGTTGTAGAGCTGTAAAAGGTGAGTTGCAACTCCTTGAAACGAAGAAAGATAGTCGTTACAACGAAAAGAAGGAGAAAAGAAATGAAGAGATGCGACAAAGAGAACATAGAAATTCAAAAATTCATCTCTGGAACTTCACATGTCAACCTATGGCATGCATCGGGTCTACATCTTGTGGATGTTACGTAGGCCAACATGTGGCAAGGTCAAATGTTAACATGTGTTTCTTCTAGTTGTGTCGATTTTTCTTCTTTCGATTCGAGCTTTTTTGATACTTAAAAAATCTCAAAAAAATTCTCGAAAATAATTTGCGATGCATGGAAGGTTGTGACAAAGTTTGCAGTTATTCGGATATCTACTGTGTGGTTTTAACAAAAAATAAAATAACTCGATAAACGCGCATACTTGAGTTATATCTCTCTGTTCCACCTCCGAGTGGTTTTCTTAACTTTATTTGTTTTATTATCACCGTAAAATACCTTTGAATACTCATTCTCCATCCATATCTCTTCATTCGCATTATTTTGATATCTATGTTTGTGTTTGACAATACCGCCTTAAACATGTAAGATTTGATGATACAATATTTCTAATTGTAGAAAATTTGAAAAATATTGTAAGAAACTATTGTTGATTTCAATGATACAATATTTTCAATTGTAAAAGATTTAAAAGTCATTTGAGATAATTACTCAAAATATATTGCCACTTTTATAACATTAAATAGATTAATAAATTACCTAGTGAGAAGAAGAGTTGTTTTGAGAGATTGAGTTAATCAATTAATTCCCTAATTAGCTGACTAAAGAAGGAATCTTATTAGGCGCTTGTAAATTGGGAAAAATCAAATGGATAAACGTTTTATGTGTGAATAGAAGAATTAATGAGGCATTGATTTATGACCATAAACCAATTACTTCAACCCCAAGTGTTAATATCTATATAAAGGCAGAGATTAGCATGAGTAGAATTATCTCACTTGGTTGTCTTTCTTATTCTGCTCCATTATCAATCTTGTAAAATTTTCTTCTCTTAGAAAGCAATAAAATATCCTCTCCCCAAGTGGGTGTACACTACCTCATGGTAGTGGAACCACTATAAATCCCGTATGTTACTTTCTTTTATTGCTTGATCTATGATTAATTTTATCTACTGACTACCTGTTGTTTATTTTGTCTCACCATCAATCCGATCCTATTTGTTTTTCCGCAAGGTTGGGCTTTTGTTCCTAAGGCGATCCTGATGGATTTTTCCCCCAACAGTCTAGTATCAGAGCAACAAGATTGATTGAGAAAGGGTGTTGGAAATTATGGCAGGAGATGAGAAGACTCTAGCAGTTGTACCAAGACCCTATGTTAGAGGGACCTATATTGCATCAGGATCTAGTTTAGAAATAGAAAAGTGGAACGGTGATAAAGACTTTGAGAAGTGGCAATGGAGGATGAGTTCTTCTGATGAGAAACGAAGTTCATCCTGTGGTGTTTTCTCCTAAGGAGTTGACGGCTGAAATTTCAGCCGCGGAAAGAAAGGAGATGAAAAAATGGGCGTTTTACTACTTTGAAATTAGCTACGTGAGAAAATATCATTTCTAAGATTAGTAATGAAATTACTACTATGGGCAATTGGACCAACTTGGAAAATCTCCATCTGAGGAAATCTTTGACTAACCGTCTGATTTTATTGAAGGCATTTTTCACCATGAGGATGAAAGATGGTACTTCTTGTTGGGGATGCGGATTAAGAATCTTAAGGCAGAAATAACACTAGAGGGGGGAGGGGTGAATAGTGTTTTAAAGAATATATGAACTATATGACTAAATTAAAACTTTCAACACAAATCTAAAAAGAATTCTAACACAGAATGATCACAGAACATATAACAAATGCAAATAGTAAAGTAAAACAAGTAAAAGAAAAGAACACACCAGATTTTATACTGGTTCGGAATCCTCCTACATCCAGTCCTGCACCAAGGCAATATCCTTGTACAGATTTTTATAAGTGGAAATTAGCCAAAAGGGCCACTTTAGCAAGTGTAATTAGTTTCTAGGACACACAGCTGAAATAATTACTTTTAAGGGCAAAATGCAAAATAATTAGTTTTTAATGCCTAAAAACCTATGAAATAATGCCCTTGAAAGTAATTGGTCTGCTGATTTTGTCCTTAAAAGTAATTATTCTGCTGACTTTGGCCTTGAAATTAATTTCTATGGATGTGTGTCCTAGAAACTAATTGGACTGCAAAGTTTTTTCTTCTAATGAAATGCCCCTTTTTATAAGCCAATATCCAAATTACAACCCTCAATTTCTAAGGCCTTGAGGAACCCTCCTATCTCCGAGTCTGGGGTAAACTCTCTTGATTTACGGGACACAAGATCACCCTAATACTTTCTAATAACAATCCTTTTGAATGGATAGACTCTATGGACTTTTTGAATACAAATTGATCCTATAACTCTGAATAGCACTTTGATCTTTAGTAGAATGACGAAGAATCAAATAGAGAGAGTATCAAAATGATTTCCTATTGAGAGTTTGGCAGAATGATGGCACGATCTTGAAAATATGAAGTTTTATGGATATGGAATGGTGGAGAAGAAAGAGTGAAGAAAATAAGAAAGTAGTTGTTTAAAAAATTCGTTTTGGAAGCCTTTATATAGATGCACAACAGTCATAACCATTGACGAAAGGTTTTTGAACGAATGGACACTTCTTTTGAAATTTGAATTTTGAATCCAACTGTCACCATGTCGACATGGGGTATCCCCATATGTCGACATCCCTCAGTTTAAAATTGTAGAGATGTTGTTTTGTAAAAGCATTTGAATTTAAAACAAGTTGAAACTTCTCTGAAGCAAATAAAGTGTTTAAACAATATTTTGAGATAGAGAATGAATATAAAACATTATTTTAAATATATACATATAATTGATATAGACCGTCAATTATATAAGTAATATTTAAAATCAGAATAAGTTTTGATGTTTTAAAAATAGAAGTTTTTAAAATCAGAATGGAGGAATATTTCAAGACTAAAACAAAATTTGAAAACATTTTTGAAAACATAATTTTGAAAGCTAAAACATTTTAAAAACAGATTTAAAAACATTTTGAAAAATCTATTCAAACTGAAATTGCAAGAACCTTCCTACAGAGCTCCTCCATAGGACTCGAGAACTTGTACAAGTAGTTTAAATGATTTTGATTTTCGTGGGTTTGTAAGCCACTTGTCGTAGGTTTGTAAGCTAATTGTCGTGGGTTTGTAAGCCACTGGTTTCGATAGAAATTGGGTTCCATCCCAAAAGAAAATTGGAAGAAAGATGAGAGTGCTATTATGAAGTTTTAACAAAATGCTAGACACCTATCATGAGATCTTGAAATCTTGATTCTCTAGAGTCTTGAATCTTGAATCTCTAATCTTCATCTTGATGCTTGAGTCTTTATACTGATCAGTCTTCGATAATACCTGCATATACTTCCTATATATATATATATATATATATATATATATATAGAAATGTTAGTATATATTTTATAAAGTAAAGTATAATAACTATATAAGGTTGTTGTCATCAAAGCGTCATCAACTCAGTTCCTAACAATCTCCCCCCTTTTGATGATGACAACATTTATTTATAAAATATTCTTGCCATACCATAACTCCCCATAACTCCCCCTTACTCCGTGACTTCTTCTTAAAGCTGCATCTCCCCTTTATTCCATGACTCCCCCTTACACCAAGCACATATATTTTTATAACTTTCTCCCCCTTTGTCATCAACAAAAAGGAATAAAAGATTTACTTGTTCTAAAGTATATATAGAATAAAAGTGTAAAGTGAACGTGTAAGTGATCAAGTGTGTGTGCATATATATAAGTGTAACTTGACAATCAAATCAATATCATACATAGCAAACCAATCATGTATAGTATATGAAGTTATATACAAACCAGATCCAAGTCAAACTTAAGTAAACAATCCAATCAAATCCTAATCAAATCTAAATCAAATCAAATCAAATAAACAAACATACATAATGATCAGACATTCCTTGGGACTTCCACCCATCCATCTTCTCCAAAGATAGGATCAGTTTTGATAACATCCCAATTATCTTTGTCGAGAGTGACTGGTGGATTTGCTTCGGGTTCGTCTTTGCTAAGGCTTGAGATCATCCAACGAAGTGCGTCGAAGTATTTCTCTTGCTCTTTGATCATCTGCATTTGGCTTAATTCTAAGTGCCTTTGATTTCTAAGTATAAAAGAAAGAATATTCTTGAAAGAAGTAAGAGTTTCTTCAAGATTTTCCCTTAAATTCTTAATTAGAGAAGCCATAATTTAAGAAATAAGTTGAAGTATGAGAGGAGATGAATAGAAATGGAGGTTGAGAAGTTTTTCTGGAAAAAATAAGTATTTATAGGAGTTATTGGCCGTTCAAAATGAATTGTCACTTGGTAGTTACAAGAATTTGAAGTTGGAAATTGTAACTACTTTCTGACTGTTATATGTCGACATGGAGGGATGGGGCATGTCGACATGGTCTAGACAGAATGACCAAGTTGAGTGATTTTTGATTTTTAAGTTTATTTTTATACTAGTGGACCTATATAAACTTAAAATAAATAACTATCAGAGATATATAAAGCTGGAAAACAGAGAATAAAATATCATTACTTATATTAGTTAACATTACATAATCTTAACTAAAAAAGTAGAAAATACAAAGATAGATAAACGATAGCTAGAGAGATAATGGCTAGGATTAGTTTGATGAAGATGATGATGAAGACAAGCCAAGTTTCCTGCCTATCTTCCCAAAGAACTTGTCGATCTTGGTGGAGATTTTATCCATTTTCTTACTAATAGATCTCTTAAGAACCTTTTGGTTTTGAGCAAGTATCTTTTGATTCTTGAGTAAGGTTTTGTTGGATGGATTGGCGGGTGTATGTGGATATTCTATACTTTCCAAAGAGGTATCTTCATCTTCCTCTTCTTCTTCAATTTCCATTCCTTCCCTTCTTCTTCCTCTTCTTCCATCTCTTCATGAGCAAGTCTCTCTTCCTTTTCGGTAAGTGTTTCATATGGTTGAAACATAAGTGGGATTTTCATAAGAGAAATGTTCCCATGATTGAACACTTTTCTACCTACAAACTCTTCCTTTTTAACATCCACACCAAAATAATTGAAAATCCGAGTAAGGTAAATTCCATGATAAAGAGTGTTTTCTCCCATATTAAAATTTTTAGGTCTTAACTCATCCAAAATAGTTTGTGCTCAATTAATATCATATTTTCCGAAAATAGCAAAAAGAGCTTTACACACTTTTGAGGTGGGATTATTGTAGTTTCCCGACCTAGGAATAATTGTGTGTTGAATAAGAAGGTTGACAATTCTTGCTTTTGGGCTGAAAAAGTGATTCTTAAAATCCATGTGGTTATCGCTTTCAAAAATGTGATGAAAAGTCTCTCGATCGGTTTCATTGATTTGGAATTCCGAGAGATTCATACCGGTAGATTTGCAACCCAAAATAGTACCCAAAATATCGAAATCCAAAACAATAAGTGTTCCTTTAACACTACTCCAAAATTGATCTTCATTTCCATTATAAAATCCACGATTTAGGTTTGCATAAAACATTTTGACAAGGTTTGGATAACAAACGAAATCATTTTGCTTGTTATCAATCAAGCTAAGAATGGAGTTTTCTTCAAAAAGTTGATCGATTTCATAAGAAGAAAAATCATCAAAAATGGCAAATTTTCCCGTATTGACTTTACCATAGTTTACATAGCTTATGCAAGCTTTGATAGCCTCCGGGTCATTGAAAAGATCATTTTTGATGTATTTGGGCAGCCTCATAGTTGATGGGTTATGTAACGACCGTTAAATTCGATGATTTTAAATGTGATAATTTAATAGGATTTCTGATTTAATTTAGAATGAAATCCAAATGAATTAAGTAGAAAAAGGATTCTCACCTGGATATGGAATTTAATATGAGAAATTTATGAAAATGTTAAATGGTTTTCATGCAATGAAGGATTTTAAATGGTAAATGGGAATAAATTAAGGAATCATATTAGTTCCAGATAATAGATTACGACTTGAATGAGATTCCAATTTAATAAAATCATTTAAATGTTATGATTTGATTTTTATGGAATATGAGAAATACAAATGTAGGGATTTGATTAATATATAGGTTATTTGTTCAGGGTATTGAATAAAATTGGGAATCCAATTTAGATTTATGATAATAGCGTTGATATTAGTTAATAAATAAATTTCAATGCAATGCCCATAAATGAATGAAATGAAATGTATATATGTAAAATGTATACTAGGTTATTTATCAAATAGGAGGAAAGAAGAATGAATATCGAATTGATTTATGAATAAATATATATATTAAATAGTAATGAAATGTAAAGTAAATGGCGATTGTATAAAACCAATGCAATAAGTGTAGATAAGTAAATTTAATAAATGTTGTCAATAATAAACGTACTTAAAATAGTAATATATTAATTAAGGATATAAATAGTAAATTTGTGGACATGGTTGAAACTATAACTAAATAGGAAGTTTGGTAGTAAATAGGAAATAAGATGACAAAGGCAGCTAATAAATTAATAAATGAATTCATAATAATAAGTAGTAATTAATGCATAAATATATTTGGCATTTGGGATAATTACAAAGTTTTACCTTTCATCTAATTTATTTAATTGAATCTAAATCTATGGCAACATTGTTGTATTGATGTTGTAAGTGAATTTGAATATAAAAAAGTAACAAATTTTTAAGTTAACCGTTATTGAGTATATTAAGTTAAGAATGAGATAGGTTGGAATAAATCTAATCTTATTTATTTTGTTTAGTTAATGTGTTCTAGTTAATAAAAGGGAATTTATAAGAAATGAAGCATACACTATTGAGATATATTATAATTCAATGTTATTTATACCCATAAATATCTATTTACTGAATAGAAAGATTTTTAAATCAATAAATGAATTTATTGAGGTTCCAGTTTATAATTTATAACATTTAATGTAGACCCAATTTAAATTTATTGATTTAAAATTGTGCAGTTAGCGTAGATTTGTTTTGAAATTGAAATAGTTAATTCTATAAGATAAAGTTAATGCAAATTCTATTTATAATTGGACCATTTGTTGATATAGATTTTGAAAGCAAGATTTATAAATTTAATTAAAGTATCAGAATTCAACAATGGTATTTAGTGCAAATAAAGTGGAATTTAACGTTAAATATTACGTTATTGAAATTAAAAATGGAATTTGTGGATATTAAAGTGAAATCCTGCACCAATGTTAGTGGCATCTTTATTTGGATAAAATTTGAGAATATATTAGTTGAAAATCTAATAATTGGGTTTTTGAGAAGTCAATTTATAATTCTTAAATATAAGGAAGTGGAGAAATTAACGTGGAAATTTATAGACTTATAAATTTTTAATTCACATCTAAACTTGTAAAATCATTTGAAATGGATTAAGAATTATATAAGCAATAAAATTTGGTAAATTTTAGAATTCTAATATAAAATTGGATTTTTATAATTTATTTTAATTTATTTAATGAATATAAAAATAGCCATTTTGACCACGGACTCGGATTCCGACGAAACCAGTTTCATCGGATCCGTATCTGTAAATTATTATAGGGTTTCAAGTTTCGGATCGATCGGACCTGTCGTTTGATCGTACGGATGCGAAACGCCTTGAAATCGATTTAATTAAAATCAATTTGAAATCAATTTAGAAATTTTGTTTTCAGCATAACTTCTTCATACGATCAAATTTGGACGCGAAACTTTTTCCATCGCGTTCAGAATATTTTAAATTACCTATCTGGATATATGGGTTTGATAAATTTCGTTCCGGGGTCAGAACGGGCTTTTTGGGCCAACTTCCGTTTAGCACGTTCGTAATTCGTGCCCACCCAGCCTTCTTCTATTTGTCTATAAATATGCTGGGATAAACCCTAGTCTCCTTTCTATTGTCATTTGGCTGTACGTTCATTTTTCTTCATCTCTTTCTCTTCCTCAATGGTTGCAAAACCTAGATCTACTTCAATTCAAAATTCAAATGAAAATTCAAAGTCCTCCTAAAAATTCCAAAAAAATATATATCGATGCTCTCGATGAGCGTAATTCAGTGGTGATATCCGTTTTTTGATTGGAGCTTTCGTTTGTCCAGAAAAATTCAGATCATTTTCGGCCTTACATCATCGCCGTAACAAACTTCGTCAAATCGTCAAACGATTTCTGGGTTTTGTGGAGAGGGCTGAGGGGATCGCATCCATGTGAGTTTCATGATTGGTTAACGGCTAGATCGTCGTAGATTTTGCAACTAGGGTTTCGAAACCCTAGTTTTTACTGGCGGCGGCGGCCACCAGGAGGGGGCGCACGTATGGGGATGGAGGCGGCTGGTCTTGGGCTTCGTTTGGGGTGTGGAGCGGTCGTTGTTGGTGGACGGTGGAGGTGGCTAGGAGCGGTCAACGTGGAGACGCGTGCGTGTCAGATGGGTGCCGCGTTTCCTCTGGATTCGAACGTGATGACCAGGCGCGTGAAAGGGTTTTTGCTTACGTGGCCAGTAATTTGTGAACTGTAATTATCTTGTTTCATAATTTAATTTTGATTTCAAATACAAATTTTCGCTATAACTTTCTCATATGTGATCCGATTGTCGCGCGATTTTTTTTGTTAGGTTCGTTTTTAAATTCCGGATCTGATGACGCTGGTTTGGACAGATTTGGAGACCGTCGAATTTTTGAGTTTAAATTGAATTTAATTTCGATTTAAATTCCAAAGGTGAGTGTTTTAACCCACTCACAACTTCTAAAAGTTTTTATGTTTGTTAAATTTATTTTAGATATGAGTAGAAATTTATTTATGACTGTTTGGCATGTTTTATTCATCATATCTGTTAAATCACATTTATTTAATATAATTGTTCATTAAATTTTATTACTGCATATAGATTGACAGTTATAGTTATTTATTTGCATATAAACTGTTAGTTTAATAGTTGTTAAATTTTATTTTTAATATAACTGCCAGTTATTACCTGTTATATATTATCAGATATATATTGATATTGATTTATTATTGGATGATGATTGTGATTTGGATGATGGATGATTTTTGATGAATGGATGTTTTATTGTATATCATTAAACTGCAAGTTATCAGGCATTTTTCATTTCATTCGGGATTGTGGTTTGAAATGATATACAACCGCAAAATTTTATTTTTAAATTGCGGATTGAAATGATAAATATCCGTATCACTTGACCATAGGATAGAAAATTTTATACAGGCACCGTGGTCTATATATAAGATATTTTAAAGTGATTTCTATGGTTTGTATGGAATACGGTTTATAATTTTTAATTTTGATATTTTCTTCTATATATATACATATGAAGTTAGAGATTTTGAATTTAAGCTGTGTATAAATCTCTTAAATAAGAAATGGAAAAATTGAGAAAAATGGAGTTTGATAATTATATCATATGTTTAATGTTTAAGTTTGGAAATTTTAAGATATGATATTTATAACTGGACTTTTCCAAGATAATTTAAAAATGAATATGTTAGTATAAATTAAATTTAAGAAAATATTTAATTGTTAGAAATTGGAGTTTTTATTTATGGATTTTATGTAAATATTCAAGACTAAATAATAGTACGTTTAATTTGCTGAAAGAAAAATTTCCAACTTTAGTTTTGAAATATTAATACTCCAAATGGATATATATATATATATATATATAGAAATTGAAGTAGTTTTGGAACTTGAAAGTGATATTTAAATTTTGGTTTAGACTTTAAATAAAGAAACATATTTGTAAAGCCATGGAAATTATTTTTCTTTACAAAGTTACCTTAAAGTTAAACCATTTATTTTATATACCGTTGAATATCCAAACCATTCAAGTTTTAGAAGTTATGGTTTTAAAAGTATGAATTCTGAAATATTATGTTTTGGAAGTATAATTCAAATGTTTGGTTTCCAGATATTTTAAATTTTAAACCAGTATGATTTTGGAAAAGGATTATATCTGAGATAAAATGATATCATATTATTTTAGGTTTTAATTTGATATCGTATGGGAAATTTGATTCTGGTTTTAAAGTATAAACTATTTTTAAATGACCGCGGTATTATAATAACGATGGGTTGGCAAAGAGACCGGGATCGGATATGGACATACTCTCTGTCGATACCGAAAACCACTTTGACTAACCGTGTACGCGGTGGAGATTCCAGAATGAAGTAGGTTGGTGGCGGCGTTTCCTGTAAGGTAAATACGTGGATCCGACTCCCGTGAGTTGGCATAAGGTGGCCAAAACAGGAGCGATTCTAGGGCCAATGAGGTCATTCCTATGATCGGACACTCCTCTTCGATATTATACTTTGACTTTGGATTGATTCAGTGGCCACTTTTATTTTTGTTTTGGGGGAGTTTGTTCGAGGTGGGCGGTAGCTGCGCGCTGCGCGTTTCCACCAGCCCGGATAGCAATTGGTATATCTACCCTGGCATTGCCTAGTTGTGCCGTGTCACCTACCCTATCGCGCCTTGTACGAGTTTGGATTTCTCCCGTAGCCCGTGTGGTATCCTCTGGTGGCTTCCCGATCAGGAGGGACCATGATATTGGACGGACTACTGGGACTATTACGTGTTAAGGTGGAAAATGTAAAGCCTTAACGCTATTTAAAAGTAAGTTTATTTTACAAATAGACACTATTATAATAGCACAATATACTACATAGTAAATAGTTTAACGGATCCTTAGGAGATGTAAATCCCGAGCATCTCTTGAGTTACTGCACTCATATTTATTTCTGTTAATTTAACTCACATAAGATCTTTTAGTCATGACTCGAGTGTTTTTGTCTTTTCAAATTCGCTTGGGCCAGTCCGAGCGTTTCAGGATTGGAAGATTTAGCTCTAGAGGACGAAGACGAAGATTTATATTATTATTATTTATACTAGTGCACTACACACTTTTCCGCTGCATTGTTATTGGTATGTGTAACTCTGATATGTATTATATAAATGGTTTTGTAAACAGATTTATAAACTGTATATTTGATTATTATATTTTATCCTTCCGCTGTGAGATTCTGTTTAGTTCTTTTTCTTCTCTGTTTTTTTCTTCTTATTTACCCCATAACAATCTGCCCTTCCGTATGGTTTGAATTGACACGTGTGTCGATTTAAATCGTGTGAAAAGGCGGGATGCTACAGGTTACTTGAGGAAGCCATTGATGAGTGTTTGAGAGGAGTAGAAGATAATGAAGAAGGTTTGAATTGAGAATAAAGTGAAAAGAGATGATAAGAGAAGTATATTAAATAGATTCTCTAAAGTCATTTTCTCTGGTCAAGAGGTATCTTTTCAGAATTTTGAAGTAAGTGAAAAGGTGGAGGGAAATTCAAAAGTTTGAATTCAAATTTTGAAATCAAATTTCTGAGAGGCATGTCGACATGGGCATGTGCCTGTTGAATTTGAAAGAAGGTGTCTATTTCTAAAATCTAATAAATTCCTAAAATCCTAAGAAAACTAATCTATATTCTATATCTATATTTAATTCTAGTAATAATATTAAAATATTTTAATATTTAAAATATTATTAAAATAATATTATTTTGAATTTAAAAAATCAAATTTCAAAGGGTGATTTTGAATTTAAAAATTCAAGAAATTGCAAACAAAATCAAAGTAAGCAAGCATCCAATAAAATTAAAATAAATGTGCACCTATTTTTAGATCCAAACTCTGATCGTCTTCTGATTCGAGAATAGCCGTGAAGCACAGATTTGAATTATCAGTTTTCTTCTCGTCATCACTGGATGAATCTGAATCGTCAAGAGTTGCTGCATATGCCTTCTTTCTTTTCTCTGGTTGCTCGTTGTTTGGTTGAAATGTCTGTTTGTCTGGATATGGACAATCCATCTTGTAGTGCCCTGTTTTGTTGCAGTTATAGCATCTATCACCATTATTGTTGTTGTTGTAGTTCTCCGAAGTATTTCTGGAATTTCTTTGATCATTTCTTTTAAAGCTATTCATCTTTCTATACTTCAGAAATTTCCTGAAATTTCTGGTCATGAAAGCAATTTCTTCATCACTCTCTTGTTCTGAATCTCCAGTTGTTGCTTTGAATGCGATCGATTTCTTTTCCGTTGCCTTAGATTCTTTTCTCCCTTGTAGTTGAACTTCATAAGACATTAGATTACCGATTAACTCTTCGATCTTCATTTGACTAACATCATTTGCCTCTTCAATAGTAAGTGTCTTTTGATCCCATTCTGGAGTGAGTGAATTGAGTATTTTTATGACTTGATCTTCTTCTGAGAAACCCTTTCCTAAAACAATCAATGAGTGTACAATGTCTTGAAATCGACAATACATGTCGGAAATAGACTCATTTTCATGCATTTTAAACAATTGAAACTGGTTAGTTAATATGGAAATTTTAGTCTGTTTAACTTTGCTTGTTCCTTCATGAGTTACTTGCAAAGTTTTCCAGATTTCAAATGCAGACTTACAAACAGAGACTCTATTAAACTCATTCCTATCTAGCGAACAAAATAGTATATTCATAGCCTTAGAATTGTTTTGTGCTACTGTCTTTTGCTCAGTAGTCCATTGGGCAAAATTTGTAGTTGGTTCAACATATTCAATTTGTGTCATATTCCAAGTATCTAAACTTATGGATTGTAAATAAATTTTCATCCTACATGCCCAATATGCATAATTACTGCCATTAAAAAGTGGTGGTCTGACAGTAGACTGAACTTCTACAAATGAACTAGTGTTAGTACTTGTGTTGACAGATGTAGTAGTGACAGGAGTGACATTACTAGTGTGTTGTGCCATTAAAACTTTTCAAAATTTCAGATTATGAAAACAATGAAAACCAATGCTCTGATACCAATTATTGGGGATGCGGATTAAGGATCTTAAGGCAGAAATAACACTAGAGGGGGGGGGGGGGGTGAGTAGTGTTTTAAAGAATATATGAACTATATGACTAAATTAAAACTTTCAACACAAATCTAAACAAAATTCTAACAAGAATGATCACAGAACATATAACAAATGCAAATAGTAAAGTAAAGCAAGTAAAAGGAAAGAACACACCGTATTTTATACTGGTTCGGAATCCTCCTACATCCAGTCCTGCACCAAGGCAATATCCTTGTACAGATTTTTATAAGCCAATATCCAAATTACAACCCTCAATTTCTAAGGCCTTGAGGAACCCTCCTATCTCCGAATCTGGGGTAAACTCTCTTGATTTACGGGACATAAGATCGCCCTAATACTTTCTAATAACAATCCTTTTGAATGGATAGACTCTATGGACTTTTTGAATACAAATTGATCCTATAACTCTGAATAGCACTTTGATCTTTAGTATAATGATGGAGAATCAAATAGAGAGAGTATCTAAATGATTTCCTATTGAGAGTTTGGCAGAATGATGGCACGATCTTGAAAATATGAAGTTTTATGGATATGGAATGGTGGAGAAGAAAGAGTGAAGAAAATAAGAAAGTAGTTGTTTAAAAAATTCGTTTTGGAAGCCTTTATATAGATGCACAACAGTCATAACCATTGGCGAAAGGTTTTTGAACGAATGGACACTTCTTTTAAAATTTGAATTTTGAATCCAACTGTCACCATGTCGACATGGGGTATCCCCATATGTTGACATCCCTCAGTTCAAAATTGTAGAGATGTTGTTTTGTAAAAGCATTTGAATTTAAAACAAGTTGAAACTTCTCTGAAGCAAAATAAAGTGTTTAAACAATATTTTGAGATAGAGAATGAATATAAAACATTATTTTAAATATATATATATAATTGATATAGACCATCAATTATATAAGTAATATTTAAAATTAGAATAAGTTTTGATGTTTTAAAAATAGAAGTTTTTAAAATCAGAATGGAGGAATATTTCAAGGCTAAAACAAAGTTTGAAAACATTTTTGAAAACATAATTTTGAAAGCTAAAACATTTTGAAAACAGATTTAAAAACATTTTGAAAAATCTATTCAAACTGAAATTGCAAGAACCTTCCTACAGAGCTCCTCCATAGGACTCGAGAACTTGTACGAAGTAGTTTAAATGATTTTGATTTTCGTGGGTTTGTAAGCCACTTGTCGTAGGTTTGTAAGCTACTTGTCGTGGGTTTGTAAGCCACTGGTTTCGATAGAAATTGGGTTCCATCCCAAAAGAAAATTGGAAGAAAGATGAGAGTGCTATTACGAAGTTTTAACAAAATACTAGAAACTTATCTTGAGATCTTGAAATCTTGATTCTCTAGAGTCTTGAATTTTGAATCTCTAATCTTCATCTTGATGCTTAAGTCTTTATACTAATCAGTCTTCGATAATACCTGCATATACTTCCTATATATATATATATAGAAATGTTAGTATATATTTTATAAAGTAAAATATAATAGCTATATAAGGTTGTTGTCATCAAAACATCATCAACTCAGCTCCTAACACTCCTATCAAAGTGAATTTGGGTTTCTTCAACGATCTAGTGATGAAGATGAAGACTGTGGATTTGAAGGTAGATGAAGAACATATGGCTATGACGCTCTTGTGTTCCCTTCTGGAGCATTACACAGGTTTTGCTAATAGCCTAATCTTTGCGAGAGATACTTTGACCGTTGAAGATGTGAAGTCGGATCTTCTATCCGAGGACTTGAAGGATCAAATGAAGGAGATGGGTGAAGGTAGAGGGAGTAATAGTCAAGGCCTATTTGTTGAGAGAAGGAGAGAGGAGAAGAAGAATTGGAATTGCAATGGATGTTCCAAATCTAGAAAGCCCGGTAATAATTATAGTGGAAAGTCTAAGGATGTAAAGTGTCACCGTTGTAAGAAACTAAACCACTGAAAAAGAGATTGTTTGGATTGGAAGAATAAGAAATAAGATGGTTCTTCATCATTTGCAGTGGAGAAAGCTGTATTTGATGATGTGTTATCTGCAGCGGTATCAAATGTATCAAACCATTGGGTACTTGATTCAGGGATGTCTTTTCATATAACGCATAATAGGGATTACTTAAGTTTTTCAGTCGATAGAGAGGGAAGTGCAATCCTTATGGGTAATGATGCTAGTTGTAGAGCCATGGGAGAAGGTACGGTGTGGATTAGGATATTTGATGGAGTGATATGCATTTTGACAGATGTTTGGTATGTTTTGGATCTTTGGAAGTCCTTGATTTATTTGGAGAAGTTGGCATCCATGGGGTGCAAGGTCACTTTAGAGAATGATGGTTTGAAGGTTTCGAGGGGTGCTCTTGTTCTTATGAAGGGAGATGTGTTTCGAAATCTATATTTGCTTAAGGAGATCGCAGTTCTTGGAGAGTCATATGTTAGAGTTGGTAGTTCTTGTGCTTTGGATGCCACCAACATTTGGTATCTCATGTTGGATCATATTTCTGAGAAGGACTTCGAGTTACTTCATAAACAAAAGATGATCAAAGTTGAGTTCGATAAATTGGATTTCTGCCAGGAGTACATATTAGATAAGCAGACTAAGGTATCCTTTGGAGTTGGACTCCATAGATCAGAGAGAGTACTTAATTATGTGCATATAGATGTTTGAGGACCATTTGCTACTGCTTCCATTGGGAGCAAAGTATTTTATCTCGTTTATTGATGATTTTTCTCGAAAAGTTTAGGTGTATGTGATGAAAGCCAAATCAGAGAGCTTTGAGAAGTTTAAGGGTTGAAACGTGCTCGTTGAGAACTAATCTGGTTTTAAGCTAAAGGTGTTAAGATCTGATAACGGCGGTGAGTTTGTCTTCGGGGATTTCTCAACTTTTATAGACAACATGGCATTGAGAGATATTTCACAACACTAGGTGATCTGCAATCCAATGAGATTGCTGAGAGGATGAATATGAATTTACTTAAGAAGGCTCGTTGCTTGAGATTGATGGCGGGCTTATCTAGAGACTTTTGGGCTGAGGTATTATCGATCGCGACGCATATTATTAATTGGATTCCATGCTCAGCCACAGGTGAGAAGATTGCAGAAGATAAGTGGAGAGTTAATGCCGTGTACATTAGTTATTTTCATATTTTTCGTTGTCCTATGTATATTCACTATACAGGTGATGATAGGTTGGAGGCTGGATCATATAAAGGTATCCTTTTGGGATACATAGATGGTATCAAAGGGTATCGTATTTGGCAGCCTGTTGGTAGGAAAATTATTCATTCTTGGCATGTTATTTTTGATGAGTCGGCTGTTGGAACTGGACTAGCCTAAAGCGGAAGTTCTGGGTGAATTTCAATTTTTTTACCCTATTGGATCTTTTATTGGGCCTATGAAGTCTAACTGAATTAGAACATTTCTAAATTTCAATTAATAATCATTTATTTATTTAAATTCAAATATATTAATATATGAAATTAATTTTATTTGATTTAGTTTATACATAAATGTATGATATACATATATATGTGAGTGCATGTGCAACATAATAATCCGTGAAAGGTATAATATGTCCATATGTAGATGTTGAAATTTACATCGCAACGGACATATTATCTCATTTTATATGTCATGTATGTTGTCCAAATATATGCATGTATATGTGTTACAATACACCAACATATATGTATAAATATATATATATATATATATATATATATATATATATATATATATATAATATGTGAACATAAAACATTTATATATAGATAAATATATGTAGAAAGAGTGAGAAAATTATTAAAAATTATTTATAATTCAAAATTAACTCATTTTCACAAACATAATAATTTTAGTATTTTAATTTGTATATATTATGAATAAAATAATGTTTTCATGCATAAATATATTAACGTAAAATATGAATTTTTTTCAAAGTTGAATATTATTTTTAAAAACAAATACATTGATTTCGGCAATAATTACTTAATATAAAATAATATATTAATAAAATTTAAAATTTAAAATTTTTAAGAATTCTAGGATTATGAATGAAAAGCTATGGAAAATTTGGAATAAATTTTCAATTAAATTATTATTTTGAATAAATCATAAATTGTTTTTCCAAAATAATATTAATTATTAACAATAATAAAATTTATTGAAAAATTTCTAAATTTTTTCTATATGTTTTTGAAATGATATAATATGTTTTTAAAATATAAAATTGAACTTTTATTGTAATAATTATTTTATATATAATAAAGAATTCAAAAATTCAGTGAATATTAATTTAAAAATATGTATATATGTATGGTAATTAATTTTGTAATTTTTAAATTCATATCATATATAAATAAGTGTATTATAATTTTTAAATCACATATATACCTTATGTATGCATATATGCTACTATGAGAGAGAAATTTACATTTATTAGTATATATATACATATTAATATATATATTTATATATATATTAATAAATTTTGTAAAAAAATTATTAATGACAAAAATTGATTTTGTACAGTAAACAACATTTGTCTATACATAAATAAAATAGTATAATAAACAAATTATGCACATAACCAAACTGATTTATGACAACCACATCTACTTACAAAAATCTCACCTAACTAAACATACAGTAGCAATATATTTAAATAGATGTGAAATTTCTCATTATAGGATCATAGAATATAATTTAATTACTGTAATATGAATTAAAGTTGCCAAATTAATGATGCCTTTGAATCCACATTGAAGTAATGACTTCCCTTCCTTTTACTATTCTTGATTCGTCAGATTGCAAGTTCGGAATCACCGACCTCTAACTATCAAATAGTATTATTTTAATTTGAAATCGTATAGTAAAATTATTTCTCAAAACTACAGCTTAGTCTATAATTCCAAAACAACCGTAAATAATATTAGACATATATGTATTTTTTGTTGCATCACTTTTGCCATTAAACAAATTCCACAGTATAGTTCTATTACATAATGAATATTCATAATACTTATATTGAAATATAGTTATATCTATTTTTCAGTCAATACCAAAAATAAACATTATTTCACAAATAATGTTCGGTACACTTTACGAAAACAATTTTCGTAATTTGATGCAATCATTAGGTGCTATATGGTATGCTCCCACTATTTCCACCATTACTGTAATAGTGCACTAAATTTAGAGGTTCACCATTCACTTAATATTATTAATATTGTTTACTTATTTCATATGCTGCAACTAGTTTACAGTGGATAGTTCTTTGATCAAATATCTTGAACTCGGAGAAATAAATGTTATAGTAAACAATTTTCTGTATGAAAATACATTTCGGAATAGAAATCATATTTCATATTCCAATATTAAGTACCATTATTATTACAATTCTTGTTTTCAATGTTTCTCTATTAAGCAGAAGTGATTGTTCATTCTCTTCATTCTAACTTCATCTTAGATTACATCTATCCTTATACATTCGTTTTTCTTCCAAATGGCTAAACTATTCAAAAGAAAACCTTACTACAATATTATAACAAACCTTTTACAAAAGCTCATTTGATTATTCTTTACATTTAAGACATGAAATATGTTGCACTTTATGTAAACCGATCAAGATGACATTTCAATGATCGAGTTCTTAGATGTATCTCATAGTTTATGGTCTTGTACAATATGATCCTTTTGAAATCATTTAAGTTGAATACATGATCTTAAAATACTATTTATTGGCCTAGTTCGGATGAACTAACTTCATCGTAATATTGTACCACACAAACTATGACTGTTCACCATATAACATTTATATTGAAAGTACATGAATCAAATATCTGTAGTCTTGAATTTCATTTAGAGTTCAAAAACTCATAAAATGCAATACACGGTCTAAACCAAGTAAACATATAAGTGACCAACTTACGAATGTATTAAGCAGTTGAAATTAGACACTTGCATGGGTATAGAAACATTATATAACGTGCAATCAGTATTATTAGTAAGTATATGTTATATTTCTATTTGTCAACTTTCAATTCAGTTTTCATGTATATGTTAATTGATAAACGTTTTATCGAACATATTAAATGCACAAATTTATCATTGTAAATAATTATAACATTATATAGCATACGTTCTTGCAATATTAGAAAAGTTAAATGTTACCATTTCAATTTTCTAATAAGCTTCCCACTAATCTTTTATGTTTCTCCAAACCCTAAGATGAAATATTGAAGTCTTACAACTTCACTAGTGGATGTTAGGACTCGTTTGTTTTGGTATTTCGACCTTGAGTTTGCTCAACAAATCATAGCCCCACAAACGATGGATAACTCCTTATCGGTTGTATCACATACAACTCCTAACCTACTTTTCCTTATTCTAATCTCATTTCGACCTTGAGTTTTCTCAACAAATCGAAAGAGATTATTCACTCATACCTACCATATTGTCATGGCCTAAGTATAGTATATGTACCTTGAGTTTTCTCCACAAATACATATAGATATCTTACCTTCTCTGTTCAATATATTAATAATACTACGCATAACATCCTTAGCTTGAATTTGCTCAACAACTAAGGAGTATGTATGTAATTTATTAATATATACACACACACACACATATATATATGGTAGAGGACAACATTATATTGAAGATTCATAATCTTCAACATATATATTGAGTGATATCGACTTATAAAATAATATATTTTTATGAAATACCCCAATGATTCAAGTGCTAGACACATCAAAAATCATGGTAAATGTACATGTACATATGTATTTATTTCTCAAGTCTATTTGGGTTTCTTTAATGATTCACGTTTAGTTTATACACATATCATATAAGTTTTATTACCATATAACTTTTATATTTTTTTTTGCAAGGCAAGCGACGTTGACTGGACCCCTACCAGGTTTATTAAATAATAAACAAAAGATAAAATTGATTATGAACATGCTCACAACCAAGGAAAACAAAGAAAAAATACACACAAAAAAAAACAAGCAAGCAAAAGCAAAGAAAAAAATAAGGCTACTTCCATTTCTCCGTATCTGCTACAAAAAAGCCATATTTACTAAATGACATCCCTTCACAAATAGTGTTGCATAGGACAAACCATAACTGAGGCAATGACTTTGATTTATTCTCAAAACATCTCAAATTTATTGCCTCCCATATCAGGATAAAATACTTCTTCAGAATGAAGAACAACACATCTCTTTCTTTTCTTCTCCATTTCATAGCCTTTTTAATCCAGTTCAGCTATCAAATAAGTAATATGAAATATAACTTTTTATATTTCATATTACTTATATGATAATCTTACATATAATATATCATTAATTAAATCTTATCTAATTAATTTTATGCAATTAATTCTTTAATTAATTTAAATTAGTATTCCAATAAATCTTTTATACTGGACATATCTACTATAACATTTATAGTGTATATTATAACCTTTATAGTGTAACACACATATATCACACACACACATACATATATATATGTGTGTGTGTGTGTGTGTGTGTGTGTGTATTTTAATAAATTAATTAACCATTAATTAATTTATTCAATTAAACAATTTTTATTAAAATTTATTAGTTTCAAAATTTATCTTGTATACATACATGTATACTTATGTTATCTTAAACATTTTAAAATAATATAACATATATGAACATATATAATAAATGCATATATACATTAATCAATTAACATATTTAATTATTTTATTAACCTTATTAATAAATTTAAAATTATTATATAAATATTTTCAAACATTTTGAAAATATTATCATCCTTTCAAACATTTTGAAAACCATGTAGTATCATAATTTTTATAATAAACATGTTTTATTTTAACTTTAACTATTAAATTTAAAATTTTTAATATTAATTTGCAAAATAATTTTTAAAATTATACCAAGGCCCAAATTAAGTTGGTCCTTTTGTATTAGAGGCAACCTTTGAGCTCACTTCACCTTTCGGGCCAGACTGGTAACTAGGTAGGACAAGGTACTTGATTACACAATTTCAATCCTACACATTAAGTTTTTAGACACCGTACTAAGTGGGTAAGCTTAATTAGTTAGCCATAATATAACTTAATTTAGATCGCATAGGCTATTGGGCTCCGATATCATTATTAAAACTGGACCAGTCCACAGCGAAAGTTAAGGGTGAATTTCGAAAAATTTACCCTATTGGATCTTTATTAGGCCTATGAAGTCAAACTGAATTAGAACATTTTTAAATTTCATTTAAATAAAATAATTTATTTTATTTAAATTCAAATATATTAAGATATGTAACTAATTTCATTTGATTTAGTTTATACATAAATGTATCATATACATGTGTGTGAGTGCATGTGTAACATAATAATCCGTGAATGGTATAATATGTACATATGTAGAAGTTGGGGTTTACATCGCAACAGACATATTAATTTATTTTATACGTCATATATGTTGTCCAAATATGTGCATGTATATGTGTCACAAAATATATATTTATATATATATGTGTGTGTGCATATGCATGTATAAATATATTATACATAATATATGAATATAAAACATTTATATATAAATATATATATATATATATATATATATATATAGAGAGAAAGAGAGGGAACGATTATTAAAATTTATTTAGAATTAAAATTTAACTTATTTTTTCAAACATAATAATTTTAGTATTTTAATTTGTATATATTATGAATAAAATAATGTTTTTAACTATAAATAATTAATAAAAATAATCTATTGATGAAAATTCAAACTTTAAATTTTTTAAAAATCTATGATCATAAAATAGAGCTTAGAAAAAATATAGAGATTTTTCAAAGTTGAAATATTATTTTTAAAAACAAATACATTAATTTAGACAATAATTATTTAATATAAATAATATATTGTTAAAATTTTAAATTTTAAAATTTCATAAATTCTACAATTATGAATGAAAATTTTTGAAGAATTTTCAATTAAATTATTATTTTTAATAAATCATAAACAGTTTTTATGAACTAACATTAATTATTAAAAATAATAAAATTTATTAAAAAAATCCTAATTTTTTTGTATATGTTTCTGGAATGATATAATATTTTTTAAAAATATTAAATTGAATTTTTAATGTATATTATTTTATATATAATAAATAATTCAAAATTCAATAAATGTTGATTTAAAAATATGAATATATGTAGGATAATTAATTTTTAAATTGTTAAATTCATATTATATATAAATATAGGTTTTTAGGCTCAAGGAAAAAGTTAGAGAAAAATTTAGTTTCAGGGACAAGAAGTTTGTTTTTTAGGCTGAAGGACATTTTTTAGTGTAATTCACAGAATGATAGTTGTAACTATCATTTTCAGTTTACACTAAAAAGTGTCCTTCAGACTAAAATGGAAACTTGTTGTCCCTGAGACTAATTGTTTTTGCAACTTCTTCCTTGTGCCCATTTACCTGATATAAATAAGTGTACTAAATTTTTTAAATCTTATATATATCTTATATATGCATATAACGCTACTATGAGAGAGAAATATATACTAATATATGTGTGTGTGTGTGTGAATTTATTAATAAATATATAAATTTTTTTATTAATGATGAAAATTGATTTTGTACAACAAAAAACATTTGTCTATACATAAATCAAATACTATAACAAACAAATTATGCACATAATCAACCTGATTTGTGACAACCACATCTACTTACTAAAATCTCACATAACTAAACATATAGTTGCAATATATTTTGACAGATATGAAATTGCTTATAACAGAATCATAGAATATAATTTAAATACTTTAATATGAATTAAAATTACCAATTTAATGATGCTTTTGAATCCACGTTGAAGCAATGACTTCCCCTCTTTTTACTGTTCTTGATTCGTCAAATTCCAAGTCCGAAATCATCGATCTCTAACTATCGAATAATATTATTTTAATTTGAAATATATTTGAGAATTTTGGAGTGGATCGAGAGCTATGTTTTAACCAGCAATGTAGAAGGTACCAGCGTCCAAAAAGGTTAGTAATTGTTTTTAGACATACATACATACATACACATATATATAGGGTTGTATTAGAGGGAAACGAGGAAAACCTTTTTACTCAATCTCACTTTATCTCAACCCATTATCTCCAAGCCAATTCCTTATATTTTTTCCACCCTTAGACCTTCCCAAAACCTAAATTTTGTGGCCCTAATGATGGGCCTTAAACCCATCTTAGCCCAAGCCAAAATACTATGCAATTAAATCTAATTTAATCGTTTGTCGATATTGTATATCGATCAATATATTTATAACTGTTATAAATATATATATACATTATTTATTTCTCAAATCATAATTAAATTTTATAATTAATATTTCATAAATATTAATTAATTCAATTAATTATAACAATTATAAACTAATTAAACCATTCGGTCTTAAAGGAATTCATCATTTCGGCTATGTAACTCTTGGGTGTAGATTTGGTCAGCAATTAACATTGAACTATTATAATGTTAACGTTCACATGTCACTTAGCAGGTGGTATGACATTATGGCCAAATTTATCGGTTACTTATTTTTGGTAAAATCCAATTTTAGTTTAATAAGCGTTACCCGGTTGTGACATTTGTTTACACCAATTCACTTTGTGAAAAATATATCACTTTGGACTTATGGAATTTAGTAAAGGCCAAAATTCCAATCTCATCCACGTTCAACTTTATACTCCAAATACAAAGTCCATGGTTCAATAATATCAATCATTATTAATCAAAATGCCCTGTCTCGAGATTTTGACTTTGAGTTGACTGTGATACTAACCGCATATAACTGAGAAGACGAATCCTCTCTTGAATAGTGCTTCAATTTCAATACTTCCATTCGACCCAACTATACTCATTCGATGCATGCCATGCCATGATTTGGCTATAATCAAAGCGGAGCTTTCATATTGAAGATCCACAGTATTCTCATGTCGAGGGAACTATTTAGATCAGTCGCATCGCTATTTTCTATTTGACCTTAGTTATATTGACAGTAGAAAACTATCGAGTGGGTCGTTCCATAATCATCCAATAACTATTAGTACGTAAACCCTAGGTTCCTCCAGCATTCATGAGTAATACACTGCCAAACATTTGCAGAGCGTTACGTACTTCAGTCTAAACGGATACATCGATATCTAGTCTCGATGCATCTTGACTAGGAATATTTGAAATGGTATATTTGTTTCATTGTGATAAATTACTCGCGGTTATAACACATTGTAACTACTATTACAAAATATACCATTTATGTATTTTTTTGTTAAATATACTTTTATGCAAGTCAATTAATTAATATAATCACATTATATCAAGTATATAATAGGAAGAAAATACATTTTATTTCGAAAAAGATTGGTCAACGAGTTAGTTATATGTGACAAATTACATAATTACCTCAGGGCATACTCATAACTCTATCAATCTCCTACTTGTAATTGGGGTCAATTATGGAATCTAATTCCAACTTCTCCAATCAGTTTTCTCAAAATCAATTAGGTCAGTCCCTTAGTGAATAGGTATGCTATTATGTTTTAATTATCCACTTTATCGATTAACTCTCTCCGGCACTGAAAAACTACCTTTATTATGTGGAACGATTCGAAGTATGTCTTTCAACTTCTAGTGAGCTTTAAGTTCTATCATGGCCAATTTCCTGACATTGATTTCTTATAAGAATATTATGAGATTCGCAATATTTGGAATCACGTTTGGCTCAATTATAAATTTGTGCATTTATATCTATATACACTGGTTTATTATAGCGCTATTCAAGTTAATGTTCTCAACATTTCGTTGAATCGACCACAATCACTTTTATTTTGAAACATTTTCAAATTAAATATTTTAACTTGAATTTTACCATTGACATGTTATACTCAATATCACTTATAAAAGTTTGTGTCCAAATGTTCCATCATAATGAGTTCATTGTTTCTATAAAGAATTCTCTAGTATTTCATAAATACGCGTGAAAACCTCAAACAACCATTTAGTGATATCAATTTGGATTTTATATTTTCTCCATATATTAAATACATAAACAAAATACAATATCACACACAATACTATATGTATGATAATTCATATTGCTAATGCATAAGGAATCCAACTTACATGTTCTTTTTTTAATAGGGTGCTCTTGCATATCGTTTCGGGACAATCCCTATATCTTTTGTACTCACCGTAAAAGACATCATTTACAATCCAAAATTGTGTATTAAAACAACTAAAGTTTATTTTAATACAAGCATATTGTTAAAATCAATAACGTGTTGTTTAGTTATAGTTTAGAAATACCAGTGTACCTTTTAACATTCTTTCTTATGAACACACGCTTCCTCTGCACTTTGATTGAAAATCAAACTATTTGATATTACTATCAAAATACTTATTCAATCTTGATGCTTATAAAATGGTACATTCGTATTATTTCTTGGTTCATATCCAAAGATTCACAAAACCAATATTGCTCCCACTGACTTCGAGGCATTTTTAGTTAATATGTGTAGACGACTTACTCTGAATCATTATTTACAATTTTCCATTTCAACATATAAGTACCAAACACTGTGTTTTATCGACCAATAATTTTATGAGTAAATCTTAATTAACTTAAGCATGTTGAATAACGAATCTATTATGCTAATTTCAACAATTGAAATATGCAATATTATTCTTATCAACATTGCCCATTTAATTCCAACCACATTAGTCTTTCCAATAAAGATACAATCTCGGCCGATGGATCACATCTCTTTTTACGACCACCAAAATCATATTTTGATAGTGTACCTGGAATTCTTTCATATTTGCGCATCATACCATATAGAGTCAACAATCTTAATGGTTTAATTGAACAACCGAGGGTAATGTTTATTTTCTACATTGATAAGAAACTCATAGTTTCTCTTTGATGCACGAGAATACTTATTAGACATTCTAATGCTATGTGTTCATTTAGGTTAGTTAATTTTACTTCATCTCGTATAATCAGTTCTATCTTTGGGTCAGATCCAATTCTATTTAACTACCAAAAATTTCTCAAAGGAATTCCTTTATTATGAAGTCGATATATCTTGAAACAATAATTGTTTCTTGGTGCAAATGGAATAGGGATTCATAAATGCTTAATGAACCTTTTTATTTATAAAACTGATTTTAGTTTACAAAAATTATTTTTAAAATATAAATATGTCATTTGATGACAGACCTTTTCAAAAAACTTTTTAGAGATTCATGATCCCTCATTAACAATTATTACGTACAATCTTTCGACTTGCATAACCTGCCAACTCCTTGGCCTAGGATATGTTTGGATTTCTTACAAACTCTTATCTTGTATGATTTTATAAACTGCTGTTTAGAAGAAATAATATCAACCCTGTGTACTACTCTTAAGTACATGAACTTATAGGAAAAAAAACTAACTCAGCTTCACTCACAATTAATCGTAGATTGTCCAAAATGTCTAATTACTCCTTATCGACGCATCATTATGCATCACATGGAGGAGTGACTAATGAGATTGAATCTATATTCATTTTTAGGTACATTTGAAACTCTTTTCAATATACTCGCTTATTCGACCAAATCAAATCATTTTATTCTATTGCATATTATTTTATTTACTTTTCTTTTATATTCTATGATTTTATCATAAACTTACTACATGCGTATCTAATACACATGTTCATGTTGGTAATAAACCGTCGATGAATATAACACTTTTGGTATTAAAAGACTTGTGATTGCATACATCAATATGTATTAATTCAAAGAGTTCGTTAACTCTTATGATGCTCCCACTGAATGGGTGCATAGCCATTAATTGTTTGAGATATAATTAACCCGTGTCATATGATTCATAATCATATAGTAAAATTATTTCTCAAAACTATTGCTTATTCTATAATTTCAAAACAGTTGTATATAATATTGGACACATATGTATTTTTGTTGCATCACTTTTATTATGAAAACAACTTCCATAATATAGTTCTATTTCATAATGGATATTCATAATACTCATATTTAAATATAATTATATCTTTTTTTTCCATCAATACCAAAAATAAACATTATTTCACAAATATTGTTTGGTACATTTTACGAAAAAAAGTTTCATAATTTGATGCAATCATTAGGTGCTATATGGCATGCTCCCACTATTTCTGCCATTACTATAATAGCATGCTAAATTTAGAGGTCCACTATTCACTAATATTGTTAATATTATTTACTTATTTCATATGCTGCAACAAGTTTACAGTGGAGAGTTCTTTGATCAAACACCTAGAACTCGAAAAAATAAATGTTATAGAAAACAATTTTCTATTTAAAAATACATTTCGAAATGAAAATCATGTTTCATATTCCAATGTTAAGTATCAATTATTATTACAATTCTTGTTTCCAATGTTTCTCTATGAAGCAGAAGCGACTATTCATTCTCTTCATTCCAACTTCACCTTAAATTACATCTATTCTTATACATTCATTTTTCTTTCAAATGGTCAAACTATTCAAAAGAAAACCTTACTATAATATCATAACAAACCTTTTACAAAAACGCATTCGATTATTCTTAACATCTAAGACATCAAATATGTCGCACTTTATGTAAACCGATCAAGATGACATTTTAACGATCGAGTTCTTAGATTATCTCGTAGTTATGGTCTTGTACAACATGATCCTTCTGAAATCATTCAAGTTGAATACATGACCTTAAAATACTGTTTATTAGCTTATTTCGAATAATCTAATTCCATCGAAATATTGTTCCACACAAACTATGATTGTTCACCATATAAAATTTATACGTGAAAGTACATGGATCAAATATCCATAGTTTTGAATTGCATTTATAGTTCAAAAACTCATAAAATGCAATACACGGTCCAAATCAAATAAACATATAAGTGACCAACTTACGAATGTATTAAGTAGTTGAAATTAGGCACTTGCATGGGTATAGAAACATTATATAACATGCAATTAGAATTATTATTAAGTATATATTATATTTCTATTTGTCAACTTTCAATTCAGTTTGTCTACATATGTTAATTGACAAACCTTTTATCAATCATATTAAATGTACAAATTTATCATTGTAGATAATTAAAACATTATATACCATGTTCTTACAATATTAGAAAGGTTAAATGTTACCATTTCATTTTTCTAATAGGGCTCCACTAGTCTTTTATGTTTCTTCAAACCTTAAAGATGAAACATAGAAGTCTTATAATTTCACTAAGGGTGTTCGGACTCGTTTGTTTTGGTAGTCCGATCTTGAGTTTGCTCAACAAATCATAGCCCCATAAATGATGTACAACTCCTTATTGGTTGTATCACATATAATTTCTAAACCATTTTTCTTTATTCTAATCTCATTTCGGCCTTGAATTTCTCAACAAATCGAAAGAGATTATTCACGCATACCTATCATATCGTGGTGGCTTAAGTATAGTATATGTACCTTGATTTTTCTCAACAAATACATATAGTTTTCTTACCTCATCAGTTCAATATATTAGTAATACTACATAATATCCCTAGCTTGAGTTTGCTCAACTACTAAAGAGTATGTAAGTAATTTATTAATATATATGTGTGTGTGTGTGTGTGTGTGATGGAGGACAATATTATATTGAAGATTTATAATCTTCAACATATATTGAGTGATATCGACTTATAGAAACATATATTTCTTATGAAATACCCCAGCGATTCAAGCGTCACACACATCAAAAATCACGGTATATGTACATTTACATATGTGTTTAACTCTCAAGTCTATTTGGGTTTCTTTAATCTTCCACATTTAGTTTATACACATATCATATAAGTTTTATTGTTATATAACTTTTATATTTCATATTACTTATATAATAGTCTTACATATGATATACCATTAATTAAATCTTATCTGATTAGTTTTATTCAATTAATTCTTTAATTAATTTTAAATTATTATTCCAATATAACTTTTATATTGGACATATCTACTATAATATTTATAGTGTATCTCTAACTTTTATAGTGTAACACACATATATCATATATATGTGTATTTGGCACTCTGTTGATGGGAAGATTGTTCATTCCAGACATGTTACTTTTGATGAGTCATCAATTTTCAATCCTAAGAAAGACTTACCTACTAAAATCAAATGTTTCTAATAGGCCTAATAATATGGAAGAGGTTCCCATTTTACAGCCTACTTGTAGAGTTGTTGATGCTATCGAGAGTGAGATAGATGCAATTATTGTGACATCATAGAGTAGTCCACATGTGCCTTCTAATAGTGTTGGTGATGTGCAGAGATTAGAGGAAGTTCAATTCATGGTGGAGCCGAAAGGAGTTTAGACGAAGTTGTACCTACTCGGGTCAGTCGTAGGACTATTAGGTTGCCTGAGAGATATGGTGATTGATAGTATGCAAACCTTAGCATTAGTGATCAGTTTGATTATGCCTTACATGTGGTTCATGAGGAGCCGCTTGACCTTAATGAAGCTTTCAAGTCATGTGACAGTTTGAAGTGGATGTGAGCTATGGAAGAGGAGTGGGAGTCGCTGAAGAATAACTAGACTTGGGATTTGGTACCTTCTCCTAAAGGAAATTGAACCATATGTTGCAAGTGGGTATTCAAGGTGAAGGGTGATGAAAGATACAAGGCTAGACTTGTTACTAAAGGTTTTTCATAGAGAAAGAGATTGAAGTATGATGAGATTTTTTTCTTCTATACTGAGACGCACCTCCATCCATATTTTGCTTGCTATAGTTGCCGCTCATGACTTGGAGTTTGAGCAACTTGATGCGAAGACTGCTTTCTTACATGGATACTTGGATGAGCATTTACATGAAGCAGCCAAATGGATATATCATAGGTGGAAAAGAGAATTGGGTTATGCAAGCTAAAGAAGGCATTGTCTGGACTTAAGCAGTCGCTTAGATAGTGGTACACGAGGCTTGATTCTTTTATATTTTCACTTGATTTTGATCGTAGCATCAAAGATGCTTGTGTGTACTTCAAGCATTTGAAGAATGGTTATTGGGTGTATTTACCCTTATGTGTGGATACTAAGTTGATTGCTTTTAAGGATAAAGCTGAAATTGAAAGTTTGAAGTTGAAACTTAAGGCGGAATTTGAGATGAAAGACCTTGGAGAAGCAAGAAAGATTTTGGGCATGAAAATCCGAAGGGATAAGAAACTTAGACTTTTGAGCCTCGTTCGAAAGGAATATATTCTGAAAGTGCTTGCTTGGTTTAGCATGGAAGGAGCAAAGGCAATTAATTAGCACGCCCATGCCTTTTCACATACATCTTTCTAGTAAAGGCTCTCCTAATTCAAAGAAAGACAAGGCTTATATGAAGAAGGTTCTCTATGCAAGTGCAGTTGGTAATTTGATGTATGTCATGATTTGCACTAGGCCGACATTGCATAGACAGTTGGATTGGTGACAGTGAAGTATATTTTCAGATATCTTAGAGGGAATTAAGACCATAGGCTTGTCTTTGGTGGTAAGATAGAGATTTCAGCTTGGTTAGATTTTATGATTTTGACTATGTCGGTGATAAAGATTGAAGGAAGTCAACCTTAGGTTATGTGTTCGCCATTAATGGAACATGTATTAGTTGGAGAATGAGGTTGCATATGATTGTTGCTTTATCTAGTACAGAGGCAGAGCTTATAGCTGCGGTTGAAGCGGCTAAAGAGATGCTTTACTTGAAGCGTTTATTGTGTGACTTGGGCTTCGTGTATGAAGGTATAGAAGTAAATTGTGATTGTCAAAGTGCAATTCACTTAGCTGAAAATCTGGCTTTCAGCTCAAAGATGAAGCATATTGTGGTGAGAGTTCTTTCTTGTCTCTATGGACGAAGAGAAGCTTGTTCGTCTTCAGAAAGTTCACATAGACGAGAATGCAGCAGATATATTTACTAAGTCGTTGCCCATTGCAAAGTTCGAGATTTGCTCAAAATTAATTCACTTGATGAAGTGCTAGGTGCCACAGGGTGGCACAGTGGCATGGGGGAGAGTGAGTTGGTAGATGAAGACATTTGTTCCCATTTGGAGATTGAGAGGTCCTACTTGGAGAGGGTAATTCCAACACTTTGTTGGCAGACGGTGGCCTTGTCGGAGTTCGTTGACAAAGTGCAATAGGTGATAGCTATGACAAAGCTCATTGAGAAAGTATCTATAGTGTCTTGTCAGAGAGCTACTTGGAGTAAGAGGGTGTAGGTAGAATCAATAGGCTTGTAAGAAAATATATTATCAAGGTGGAGATTGTAAGATTAGGTGATACAATATTTCCAATTGCAGAAGATTTTAGAAGATATTGTTGATTTCCGTGATATAATATTTCAATTTGTAGAAGATTTCAAAGATATTTGCAAAAAATATCCAAATATATATTTCCTTTTTTTATAGCATTAAAGAGAGTAATAAATTACCTACGTGGGAAGAAGAATGGTTTTAGGAGATTGAGGTAATCAACTAATTCCCTAATTAGTCGATTAAAGAAGGAATCTTATCAAGCACATGTAAATTGGCGAAAACTGAAAATTCAAATGGATAAACGTTTCCTGTAATGAATAGGAGAATTATTGATGCATTGAATTATGACTATAAATCAATTACTTCAACCCTAAGTAATGATCTTTATATAAAGGCAGAGAGTAGCATGAGCAGAATTATCTCTCTTATTTGTATTTCTTATTCATTTTCTCCATTATCAATCTTGTAAAAAAATTCTCCTCTTAGAAAGTAATAAAATCTCCTCTCCCCAAGTGGATGTACACTACCTCACGGTAGTGAAACCACTATAAAGCCCGTATGTTACTTTGTTTTATTGCTTGATCTGTGATTGATTTTAGCTGGTGACTATCTACTGTTTGTTTTCCCTCTCCATGAATCTGGCCCTATTTGTTTTTCCGCAAAGTTGTGTTTATGTTCCTAAGGTGGTGTTGAGGGATTTTTTCCCCGACAAATTATAACGTTCATTTTTCTCTCTCCGATATCGTCCTATCACAAGCTTGCTGTCAACTTGTAAAATTTGATAAACACATCAATAACTTTGACATATGGTTGTTATCATCAAAAAACCAAAATCGTAATTCTAATAGCACAGAGTTGATATGTGATAATTAGTAATACAATTTCGGTAAATAGAGTGCATATTTTAGTAGAGCTATTAAATAATCGAAAATCAGAAGACTTACATGCGGTCTTGGTAATTGTAGAAAATTTCTCATTAATTCACTCCATATATTTTATTTTCAAACCAACTGTAGTGTTCTACTAATTTTCTCTCACCACTTTACATTTGCATATCCACATTTTATAATTTCCATAATTATTTACAAAATTTTCTCTAGTTTTCATGTATTATTTTACAACGTTTAAATTAATCTTAAATTTAACACTTCTAAATAAATCCAACCAACTAATACTTTTTAATTAGTCTAATAAATCCATAAAAGGGCAATCCAATATGTATACCACATTCATATTAACAAACACGGTAAAACAAATTTTTGATTCAAGTACATGTGTATGTGCTTATACTGCATACATATATGTGTAGTTTAAATTTTCACAATTATATAAAAAATTATTTTTAGTTTTCTCACATTATTTGCATTCAAGTTCATATAATTTTTTCTTCTTAATATCAGTATTTAATTAAAAAGTAACGTATGCATAACTTTTTCTTTAAAAGTTGATGTTTCATTATTTAAAAAGATATTTACATAATTTTTTCTTTCAAAAATTGGTAAACCATTACAAACGTATATAACGTTTTTTCTTTTTCAAAAATGTATATCAAGCAGAATCCTTTTAATTAAAAACTTTTATTTTTGTTAAGAATGATACTACAATTAATGATAATTGATGAATATTTGTATTATTGTAATTTTGAAAATAATAAACATTATCAATCAATTTGTTTTTGTCAAAAACTCAAATTTTGATTATTTATATTCATAATTTGCATTAATTAATTTATAAAAATATACCACGTAGTTTGTTAGAAATAATTTATTTTTACATTTATCGTCTTGTTAAGACAAATATTAATTATTTTTACAAAAGTTTTACTATAATCTAAAATTATTGAGGTATGTAAAAAATTGATTTGTAGTCAAATTAATATCTTTTAAATAATATGATTTGTAACATCACAAGATTTTTTACTTAATTTTTCCTTTTGTCGTTATATAATATTTTGTTCATCATTTTGATAATACCATATATCTATTTTTGATATTTATCTGATATTTGTTGCAATAAAATTGAATGCATACAATATATTTGTTCATCACTATTACAATTTCAATTTTAGGTATTTTTGCAATTCTTTTATGTAATATTTAAAACAGGAAAATAGGCATTGCGAAGAAGTTGCAAAAAATTTAGTCTCTGGGACAATAAGTTGCTTTTTAGTCTGGAGGGTACTTTTTAATGTAAACAGAAAATGATAGTTGCAACTATCATTCTATGATTTACATTAAAATGTGTCCTTCGGCCTAAAATGCAAACTCTTGTCCCTAAAACTAAATTTTTTCAACTTTTTCCTTAAACCTAAAAACCCCTATTTGAAAATTCAAATTTGTATATCATTTACCTCTTAATCAAAAGTACTAAAAGTATCAAGATCTACTTGCTCAAGTGGTAAGTGACAAAACTTATAGCTTGAGGTTTTAAATGCTTTGGGTTTGAACGTCTTAAACATCAAAATGAGTATCGTAATTAATAAGTTACCAATCTTGTTCTCAAAAAAGTTCGTACTAAAAGCTAAATGTAAATTCAATATCTTGACTCATAAATATGTACACGTAGAAATTTTAAAATTAATAGTTTTTGAACTAACAAAGAATACAAATTTCTATTTATTTGATCAACAAATATAATGTAACAGCCCGCAAATCCGTACCCCTTGAGTCAACACTATTCTACAACAATCAACTCAAGTTGTAAAGAAATACGAACCATTTGGGTTAAAGAAGATGAGGTAGAAGAAGAAAATAGGAAACAACAACAGAATCTACCATCGCAGCGGAATAAAATATAATAGATAATCAATGATCTTTACTCAAATCAAATATATCTGTTTATATATTACATCATCAGAGTACATCAATCACAGTTCAAAATCAATATCATACAATGGATACACAACAACTCAACACAACGTAATATATATATAAAACAAGTACGAAAGTACGTGTCGTAATCCAGCTCGTCTCCTGAGCTCCATAGCATCATATCCTGTATCCCATAACACTTGGTCTGACCCGAGCATTATAGTTAAATAACACCCGAGTCAGTCTGGAATACCAGCGTGAGAAAATCACACTCAATTGATTATTAAAGTTTCCAAAAATCCTTTGAAAACAAAAGCATCTCGTAAGACCACGCCACAAATAAACATGTCGGGTTTTTACCTTACGATAGCTAAAACAATTTTTGTAGAAATCCTCTGATATTATAATAGGGTCTATATACAAATACTTATAAAATAGCCGAAATTGTTACATCTATTAAATTCCAGGTACTAGCCACAGAGTGGGTAATACAAACAAAACTCGTACAAGGCTCGTAGGGAGAATGGATTTCCAACTAATGACTAGGCACTGGAGTACCACCTGCCACAGTACGGGGCCTAGATCACCGTACCGAGGAGTACGCCCGCTCCCCTGCAACACAAGGCTGGGACTACCCCTTACTGGATAATCCCGAGTGAGATCACCCCGCGGTTGGGATCAGTAACCGCCCACTAAGCCGAAATAAAAAGGGACATCTAGACAGAAATGACCTCACCTTGCTTGGGTGCAACCCACCTAGCCTTGCTGCATAACCACTGATTTTCAGTCATTCCCATTTGATGAGGCTTGAGGCTAAGCGTTACCTTTATAGAACATATCCCTTAGAATGCCCATCGTCCACCTGACGATGTTTCGCAAGCATTCATCCATACAAGTCCGTCCCGGGTTCGAACGGAACCTAAGGCACTATTCCTACTACATTCATTTTGGAAATATCCTCAGCATTAGTAGCGACGAGCCCTTTCACTTCACTGCTCCATCTTCGAATCCAAAATCATTTCACGAAACGTATAAACCGGATCGAAATGGTTTTCGAGAAATAAATCTCGATCCCGGCCTCTTCGAAACGATCAACACATTTGTCCAATATTGATAGTCGGTGATTTAACTATCAATTAAAATTCACAAACAACCATCAACCAATAAATAATTTTTCAAATTATTTATTTATCTCAAAATATCTTTACAAGATACATTTTCACTTTCAAACCCTTTTGAAAACAGTTTTCAACTATCCTCCTTTTCTCGGAATAAATTCCGAGTATTTCCATTTCCACTGGAATCACCAAGCACAAAACTAGATTTTTCTAAATTAATTTAAAACACTTTACTTTTAAAAATATACTTTAAAACATTCAAGTTAAAATTACTTTAATAATTTGTTAAAAATACATACTATATGAATATTTGAAAACAAGGTTATCTAATAAAATATAAAACTAGATTTCTACTTTAAAAACAAAATACTAAATTACTTCTTAATAATTACTGCTAGAATAGATTAAAGAAAATACTTACTTTAGACTATAATAATAGAAATAATAAATTTTACGAAACTTTCTTTCTTTAAAAACAACTTTAAAACATTTAATTGATATTTAAAAATTTACTTTAAAAACGTGCTTGGTTATCCAGAGAAAAATTCCAACTTCAATCACTTAAATCAGTTTTCCTAAATTGATTTCCAATTTATTTTATTTGAAATAAGTTTCTTTAATTTCTCAATTCATTTCAAAATTCATTAGTTATGGACTTATTATTAATGTTATTATTTTCCTTTTGATTTTAAACCTTTTAACTGAATTATACAAATTTCATGCTTTTCCCAATTTCTTCTTTATTCCTTTCAATAATTTAAATCTTAAACATTAAATAAATGTTTTGTTTTATTAAATAATATCCTTGAAGTTCCAAACTTCATTAACTTTCTGTTTATTCAAAAATTTCTTTCCATAAACAGAATTTTATCAACTAGCATTTTGAAACCACTAATATTCTTATCCAATCCACTTTAATTTATATACATTTTTTTTATAATTATTTCTTAAGAGTTCACTTCTTTTATTTCCTTTCAAAGTCCAATTCTATATATTTGGATAAAACAGAGTACCGAAATATTCAAGCAGACTATAACATTCAATATTCTAATATAATTCATCACAGAATATCAATTAATCACAGCTGTGGGTGTTTAATAATTTAAATAAATGTTGTGCGATCCAGTTGGATTCCTCCAGCCTGTTTTTCCTACATCCACAGACGTTAGCACAATATAACACACCAATTCCAAAATATACCATACCATAGTACATCAACCAATTCAATCATTCAAACAATTATTTAGAATTAATCATTTAAATTTAAATTTAAAATTTAAACTGAGTGAGATTAACTCACCTTTGATTTTTGTTTTGCCATCCAATTCAAACTCGTCTGGTTTTCCCCACGGCTTTAGACCTTGTAAAAATATTAGATTGTTTTATTAGATTGTTTTATTAGTATTCGAACTAATCGCGAAATCAATTACCGTTTAATAAAGTTAACTTTGCACCAGAATCAAATTTTGACTAATGATTTAATTTTTAAACTACCTTCCTATAACAAACCATATCTTAATTACTAAGAACTTCAATAGGTTAAACAATCTAGTCTTTCTAATATATTATTTAAAAGTGTGACTATATTATATTTTTTCTTTTTGGACTACCTATATATTATTATAAAATAGTCTATGTAGATTGTAAAAAAAATCCAATTTATCTAAACCTTTAAAAATTCTTATCATCATATATGTATTTTCCAAAACCCTTAATCTGTTTTCTGTAAAACAACAATTCTCTAACCAGTATGCATATACTACTCTTTCCAGATCTAAGCTTATATGTGTTTCTAAACAAAATTAAAAAAAACAAAATCAAGCTAATACCTTACTGCCTCCAGAAAAAAAAACACAGTGACCCATCACCGCATGCTCGGCCAAGGACTACTGAAAGTCCATCACCCTTTGCCCCTTTGAGGCGCTGCACCAACCACTGCCTTCCACCCTCTCGCGCGAGCACACGCACGCGCACGCGTCGCTCCAGAAATTGAGACTCGAAACCCTAAATCGAGCTCGAGGTAGCACCTCTATCAAGCTTGCGTTGCTGCCCTCGCCGCCTCCCCCAATAACATGTGCGTCCATGAAGGATCGCGACCCTCGTTAGCTCGCATACTTTTTTTTTTTGAATTCGATGACGAGGAGGGCACGATTTGAGGTTCTGAAGAGGAAAAGAGGGTCACTTCCTATTATTTACGTACTTTTGTTTTAGATGCAGAGGCTTCGGCCATTATTCAACCTTCTTTTTTTTATTTTTTTATTCGAACGAACAAATGAAAGAGGAGAGTACGATTTTGATTTTAGAGGAGTATATAGCAGTTTGTGAATTAAGGAACAGAAGAGGAAAAGAGGAAAGGGAGCGGCCATTTCTTCTGGTAAATTGATTTTTGATTTTCGTTCGAACTGGAATGGAAAGAAGATAGGCTTCAGATTTTTCTTTCGTGAGATTTTAAAACAAAAATGGAGACGCGATGATGATGGTATGTACGA
Organism: Allium cepa; assembly: GCA_030765085.1. NCBI lineage: Eukaryota > Viridiplantae > Streptophyta > Magnoliopsida > Asparagales > Amaryllidaceae > Allium > Allium cepa. Next base: position 649,518,220 of record CM060939.1, on the reverse strand, counting down.
GAGGAGACATCGATATGAAGTAAAGGCAGCTGATGGTGATTAGCACGTGAATATATAAATATAAATTTAAATAGAATTTTCGATGTCAATTTCCAACGCGTTTATATATTGTACACTCACACAACAACTCCAAACACTACGATATTTAAAATCCGATAATAATTCAATATTACGGACCCAGTGGAACTGGTTTCATCGAATTCTGAGACTGCGCCTCGAAAGGCTATTTTTAAATTCAATTTAAAAAGTAAAATTTTAAAACTGAACAAACCACTATGAATTTCAATTTTACAACTTCTATTATCTTCAGTATTATCAATATAAATTTCAAGCCCTCAAATTATTTTTAATAGGCTTAAAATTCCAGATTCAATATTTTACTCAACTTCAAATTGTTTAATTCAATAATTTAATTATCAAATAAATAGTGATATTTGAATTCAAGTTAAAATTAACTTTTAAATATTTAAAATCAATTAAATATTCAAAATTTAAACGCTCAAAAATTCCGGGTCGTCACATTCCTCCCCCCTTAATAGAATTTCGTCCCCGAAATTACTAACTGGGAAGAATGGTCCAAAACCCGTTTGCTTTTTCCAAAACCAAACAGTTTCTAACAATTCAACATCTTACCAACTATCCTTTTATAAAAGACCCATTATTATTCTTATTAACTTTCCAAACTTTTCCAATACATTCTATAGTTTTCAAATAACTTACTTGTTCAACTATTCAAATTATAATTCAAAACTAAATTTTGAATTATCAAAATTTTCTCAAAATTTTTCTAACTCCCTAAATTTGCAAAAAAATTTGCCAGCGTCTCCTTTGCGCGGCTAGCTCAGTACAACTACAAAATGGCTCTACGGCCTCCCAAATCTAAAAAGAAAACAAAAGGCCAAGTGGCTCAATCCAAATCCCAATCAAATTTCACACCAAATTTAAATACATACCTTTTTGTCGAGCATTTCAAATTTATCTTCTGAAATCAAAATCAATTCTCTTTTCCCTTTATATTACCTGCATATCCTGCTTAGCACTAATATCCAATCACAATATTCCCAAAACATCATATCAACTTTCTTACAAAATGTCAGTATTTATTCATTAAATATTAACTTAGATTATATTTGTAGTATCAATTTCCCAATCAAGAATTCACCATTTCTTCTTAAGTTAGTATAAGCATTTATGTGTTTCTTATATTTATTTTCATCTCCCACTTTAGTTTATATCTATTCCTATTCACATTGATTCTTTCATTTCCATACGAATTCAATTTATCTTTAACTTTAAATATCGAATTTTATTTTCCATTTATAACTAATTCATGTCATTATTTTAGTTAGTTCCATTTACTAACTTATTTCAATTTTCAATTCGAAACCGTTTTGTCGTTAACAAAATTTTCCCAAAAATTTTCTAACTCCCAAAATTTCCGGAATTTTTTTGGCAGAGTCTCCTTTGTACGGAGGAGCTTTTGCAATATGACAAGAGATATAAATATATATACATCGACCCACACGGTCGGAAAACAGAAAAACGGTTCATATTTCCTATTTTTATTGCGTAGGCATACCTTATTTAGCATTTTTAAGCAAATAGCTTATTTATTTAGCCGTTAGCGCAACCAAATCCAGCCACACGGCTCCCAGGTACCTGTACTTACTCAATTTAAACATGTAAGTGCCATATATATGAATTTTATTAACATTTCACTCTTTTTAAACAATTTCAACACATGAATATTAAAAGCAATGTAACTAAACAACGTTTATAAGCAACTTATATAGTTTTTAACACTTACGCGTTTTCAACCAATCCATACGCCATTTCATCTAATTTTAATGGTTTACTATACTATTTCTTACCTTCAATTTATTTTAACCCCAAACAAACTCATATTCAATTCAATTGATTTCAAAATCAATTCTATTTAACTTTTATCAATTCATAGCATCTTAATTACTTCCATTTACATCCAACGACAATTTATTCTATACAATTTGACGAGATCTATGTGAATAAACAAGTATTTATGTTTTATAACCAATTTAAATGGATTTCAACTCAATTTATACTTAATCTCATCTCATTTTAATTTACTCACAAACTCTCATTGTATTTCTTCCCTATCCAAAAAGTTTGATTCCAAACTATTTTATTATACTCGACATCGTCCCATGTTTCTATAAATTTTAAACTTAAAGTTAATTTACTCCAATTCACCACCATTTCATAACTTAAGTTCACTCTCGTTTTAATTTATTCATACTCGAATTGGATTTTATTTCTTAAGTTTTATAGCAAATCTTAAATGGATCTCCAACTCAATTTATACTTACTTTTATTCCATTTTTAAATTTATTCACAATCCATATATTCTCATTTTCATTGCATTTCAGATTTGAATCCATTCATTTGCATTTCATTTTATTATCCAAACCAGTTCATTCAAAACCATTAACAATTTAGGTTCATCTTCATTACCAATTAAATTTCCTTTTTATTTCAATTCATTCACGACCATTTATTTAGCTCGACCTATTCCACGCTTGCATATTACTACCCATTCTCGAATTAATTCAAACTAAGCTTCAATTTAATGGTCTTTCATTTTTTTTACTCTTAGTCGAGCTTCTAATTATTCTCAACTTAAGTTAATTACGCAATTTATTTCACTTCAAACTTAAGTTCACTTCCATTTGATTCTTATTTATTCCATCCATTTATTTATTCAATATAATTAGTTTATCCACTCAATCCATTTTGAATTTTCATTTCTTAAATATTATTTACAACCCACCAAATTCTATTTCGATCCAAATTTATTTTTACTTGATTCAAATTCAATCCAATATCATTAAACTTGGTTTTAAGTTGAATTCAATTCAACTCTCCCCCTTATATTTAGCTTAAGGCAATTTATTTTGATTTATTCAAATTTATACTTAAGCTCATTTTCATTTTACAAGTAAGTGTTTCTCTTCTATTCAACTTAATTCTATCTCGATTAAATCTCATTTTTAATCTACAATTTCGTTTTTATTCGATACATTTCAATTATATTTACTTTGTTAACACTTCAAGTCTAATTTTAATTAATAACTCAAGTTCTGATTCTATTATTCACTTTTAATTTACCATCCAATTTATTAACTCACAATTCAGCTTTATTTAACTATAATAGGTTCCATTTACACATTTCATTAACTAATTTATTATAAAATTAGTTCTCTCCTATTTATAGTTTAATACTTGAATTTCAATTTCAAATATCACTTCATTAAATTTTCTTAAGTTCAATTTTCTTTATAATTCAAGTTTTGATCTTCATTTTTTTTTCAATTCATCAAGCAATATTTATTTTGGATTTTGTATTCCATTTTCCATTTTATAAGTCACAACTTATTATTTACACCATTCCATTCATTATAGACTTGAATATGTTCATCTTTTATTTTTAACTCAAGCCTTCTATTTATTTATAGCCCAAGCATATTTCATTCCTATGGATTTTTAATTCTCTTATAAGTTATTTTTATTTATTTATTTCAACGCAATCCTTAACTAATTTATTTTCCAGCTCAATTTAATTTTAAACTCAGATTTATTTAATCTCAATTCAATTTCAACTTAATTCGAAAACAAGTGGATATTATTTTCAGCCTATTCAATCAATTTCAATCCAGTTAAATTTTATTCTCCAATCCAAGTTAATTTCATTTTTAACTTTTTCCTTTAAATTTAAATTTCCGACATTCAAAGCTTATATTTCCTTCCTGATTTAAAACTCATCTCAATTTATAAGCTTTCAACATATCTCATCAGGATTTTTAAACTTCCGGCTTTGGTTTCAAATCATTTTGAAATCTTCAACATCTCAAATCATACCTCAAAAATTAATCCAATCCTGGTTTTATTCCCAACAAATTTCCTTTAAGAATTTCAAAAACAACCAACTTTTCTGAACAAACCAATTTTTTTGGCAGCAATCCGTCACTTAATAATTCAAAAATGAATACTGATGATGCGGCCGTCATCATCAAAATTATTTTCCAATAATCCAAGTGATTTCAATGCTATTTCACTTTCAAAATCCATTTAAAACAAATTTCCATTCAGAAATATCTCCAAAACAATAATATTATCATTTATCTTCAAATACTTCCAAATCTCCGGGATTTTAAATTTCCAAAGCCTGCTTAAATAAATTCTAACTATAATTCATTTGTACACTTTATGCTTATACAAATTCTCATTTGATTGTATTTCGATTTATAAATTACATTCATAATCCATATTTATAAATTTCATTTTATAATGAATTTATTCCCTTAAACTTTAGTTATATTTCAATTTCTAGTTAAATTTTCACTTAACAATGATAATACTTTAATATTATCATTTCTAACATCCAAGCAACCATATATTAGCTAAGTAGTTTTCAAAAACTTTCTTTATATCAAAATATATTTTTGGGTAAAATTATTTCATTTACCCACATTTAAAACAATGCCGTGTCGATTGTTTTATTCAAGTGTTTAGAAACCCCTTCAATACAATTGCGCAGACTGTGTCGACGAAGGTTCATATGCCACTCAATAAATCAATCAACGCAATATTAAAACAATTTATATTTACTAACAAATACACACTCATATCTATTTATACGCTCAAACTCATTATAGAGTACTACAGACTCTATTTTAATTGAGTAATTCCCACCAGAGCCAAGGTTATCACCAACCTAAGCTCTGATGCCAACTGTAACAGCCCACAAATCCGTACCCCTTGAGTCAACACTATTCTACAACAATCAACTCAAGTTGTACAGAAATACGAACCATTTGGGTTAAAGAAGATGAGGTAGAAGAAGAAAATAGGAAACAACAACAGAATCTACCATCGCAGCGGAATAAAATATAATAGATAATCAATGATCTTTACTCAAATCAAATATATCTGTTTATATGTTACATCATCAGAGTACATCAATCACAGTTCAAAATCAATATCATACAATGGATACACAACAACTCAACACAGCGGAATATGTATATAAAACAAGTACGAAAGTACGTGTCGTCATCCAGCTCCTCTCCTGAGCTCCATAGCATCATATCCTGTATCCTATAACACTCGGTCTGACCCGAGCATTATAGTTGAATAACACCCGAGTCAGTCTGGAATACCAGCGTGAGAAAATCACACTCAATTGATTATTAAAGTTTCCAAAAATCCTTTGAAAACAAAAGCATCTCGTAAGACCACGCCACAAATAAACATGTCGGGTTTTTACCTTACGATAGCTAAAACAATTTTTGTAGAAATCCTCTGATATTATAATAGGGTCTATATACAAATACTTACAAAATAGCCGAAATTGTTACATCTATTAAATTCCATCTACTAGCCACAGAGTGGGTAATACAAACAAAACTCATACAAGGCTCGTAGGGAGAATGGATTTCCAACTAATGACTAGGCACTGGGGTACCGCCTGCCACGGTACGGGGCCTAGATCACCGTACCGAGGAGTACGCCCGCTCCCCTGCAACACAAGGCCGGGACTACCCCTTACTGGATAATCCCGAGTGAGATCACCCCGCGGTTGGGATCAGCAACCGCCCACTAAGCCGAAATAAAAAGGGACATCTAGACAGGAATGACCTCACCCTGCTTGGGTGCTACCCACTTAGCCTTGCTGCATAACTCTTGATTTTCAGTCATTCCCATTTGATGAGGCTTGAGGCTAAGCGTTACCTTTATAGAACATATCCCTTAGAATGCCCATCGTCCACCTGACGATGTTTCGCAAGCATTCATCCATACAAGTCCGTCCCGGGTTCAAACGGAACCGAAGGCACTATTCCTACTACATCCATTTTGGAAATATCCTCAGGATTAGTAGCGACTAGCCCTTGCACTTCGCTACTCCATCTTCGAATCCAAAATCATTTCACGAAATGTACAAACCAGATCAAAGTGGTTTTCGAGAAATAAATCTCGATCCCGGCCTCTTCGAAACGATCAAGCATTTGTCCAATATTGATAGTCGGTGATTTAACTATCAATTAATATTCACAAACAACCATCAACCAATAAATAATTTTTCAAATTATTTATTTATCTCAAAATATCTTTACAAGATACATTTTCACTTTCAAACCCTTTTGAAAACAGTTTTCAACTATCCTCCTTTTCTCGGAATAAATTTCGAGTATTTCCATTTCCACTGGAATCACCAAGCACAAAACATGATTTTTCTAAATTAATTTAAAACACTTTACTTTTAAAAATATACTTTAAAACATTCAAGTTAAAATTACTTTAATAATTTGTTAAAAATACATACTATATGAATATTTGAAAACAAGGTTATTTAATAAAATATAAAACTAGATTTCTACTTTAAAAACAAAATACTAAATTACTTCTTAATAATTACTGCTAGAATAGATTAAAGAAAATACTTACTTTAGACTTTAATAATAGAAATAATAAATTTTACAAAACTTGCTTTCTTTAAAAACAACTTTAAAACATTTAATTGATATTTAAAAATTTACTTTAAAAACGTACTTGGTTATCCAGAGAAAAATTCCAACTTCAATCACTTAAATCAGCTTTCCCAAATTGATTTTCAATTTATTTTATTTGAAATAAGTTTCTTTAATTTCTCAATTCATTTCAAAATTCATTAGTTATGGACTTATTATTAATGTTATTATTTTCCGTTTGATTTTAAACCTTTTAACTGAAATACACAAATTTCAGGCTTTTCCCAATTTATTCTTTATTCCTTTCAATAATTTAAATCTTAAACATTAAATAAATGTTTTGTTCTATTAAATAATATCCTTGAAGTTCCAAACTTCATTAACTTTCTGTTTATTCAAAAATTTCTTTCCATACACAGAATTTAATTAATTAGCATTTTGAAACCACTAATATTCTTATCCAATCCACTTTAATTTATATACATTTTTTTTATAATTATTTCATAAGAGTTCACTTCTTTTATTTCCTTTCAAAGTCCAATTCTATATATTTGGATAAAACAGAGTACCGAAATATTCAAACAGACTATAACATTCAATATTCTATAATTCATCACAGAATATCAATTAATCACAGCTGTGGGTGTTTAATAATTTAAATAAATGTTGAGGGATCCAGTTGGATCCCTCCAGCCTATTTTTCCTGCATCCACAGACGTTAGCACAATATAACACACCAATTCCAAAATATACCATACCATAGTAGATCAACCAATTCAATCATTCAAACAATTATTTAGATTTAATCATTTAAATTTAAATTTAAAATTTAAACTGGATGAGATTAACTCACCTTCGATTTTTGTTTTGCCATCCAATTCAAACTCGCCTGGTTTTCCCCACGCCTTTAGACCTTGTAAAAATATTTGATTGTTTTATTAGATTGTTTTATTAGTATTCGAACTAATCGCGAAATCAATTACCATTTAATAAAGTTAACTTTGCACCAGAATCAAATTTTGACTAATGATTTAATTTTTAAACTATCTTCCTATAACAAACCATATCTTAATTACTAAGTACTTCAATAGGTTAAACAATCTAGTCTTTCTAATATATTATTTAAAAGTGTGACTATATTATATTTTTTCTTTTTGAACTACCTATATATTATTATAAAATAGTCTATGTAGATTCTAAAAAAAAAATCCAATTTATCTAAACCTTTAAATGCTTTAAAAATTCTTATCATCATATATGCATTTTCCAAAACCCTTAATCTGTTTTCTGTAAAACAATAATTCTCTAGACAGTATGCATATACTACTCTTTCCAGATCAAAGCTTACATGTGTTTCTATACAAAATTAAAAAAACAAAATCAAGCTAATACCTTACTGCCTCCAGAAGAAAAAAAACACAGCGACCCGTCACCGCATGCTCGGCCAAGGACTACTGAAAGTCCATCACCCTTTGCCCCTTTGAGGCGCTGCACCAACCACTGCCTTCCACCATCTTGCGCGAGCACACGCACGCGTCGCTCCAGAAATTGAGACTCGAAACCCTAAATCGAGCTCGAGCTCGCGACCTCTATCAAGCTTGCGTTGCCACCCTCGCCGCCTCCCCCGATAACAAGCGCGTCCATGAAGGATCGCGACCCTCGTTAGCTCGCATACCTTTTTTTTTGAATTCGATGACGAGGAGGGCACGATTTGAGGTTCTGAAGAGGAAAAAAGGGTCACTTCCTATTATTTACGTACTTTTGTTTTAGATGTAGAGGCTTCAGCCATTATTCAACCTTTTTTTTATTATTCGAACGAACAAATGAAAGGGGAGAGTACGATTTTGATTTTGGAGGAGTATATAGCAGTTTGTGAATTGAGGAACGGAAGAGGGAAAGAGGAAAGGGAGAGGCCATTTCTTCTGGTAAATTGATTTTTGATTTTCATTCGAACTGGAATGGAAAGAAGATAGGCTTCAGATTTTTCTTTCGTGAGATTTTAAAACAAAAATGGAGACGCGATGATGATGGTATGTACGAGAGGAGACAGCGATATGAAGGAAAGGCAGCTGATGGTGATTAGCACGTGAATATATAAATATAAATTTAAATAGAATTTTCGATGTCAATTTCCAACGCGTTTATATATCGTACGCTCACACAACAACTCCAAACACTACAATATTTGAAATCCGATAATAATTCAATATTACGGACCCAGTGGAACTGGTTTCATCGAATTCCGAGACTGCACCTCGAAAGGCTACTTTTAAATTCAATTTAGACAGTAAAATTTTAAAATTGAACAAACCACTGTTAATTTCAATTTTACAACTTCTATTATCTTCAGTATTATCAATATAAATTTTCAAGCCCTCAAATTATTTTTAATAGGCTTAAAATTCTAGATTCAATATTTTACTCAACTTCAAATTGTTTAATTCAATAATTTAATTATCAAATAAATAGTGATATTTGAATTCAAGTTAAAATTAACTTTTAAATATTTAAAATCAATTAAATATTCAAATTTTAAACGCTCAAAAATTCTGGGTCGTCACATATAAACCTAGAAATAAAAATCATTATATAAAAATGATTCATTCTTATCAATAAAAATAAGAATCTAATGTTACTTTAAATATAAAAATACATAAATCATATAATAAAAATTACATACTCTTTAGAGAAAATGACACCGTTACTACGTCAAACTAAAGAAATACAAAATTTAATGGCGAGCTGCTCTAATTAGAATTCAAAGGCCGCTATGTCTATCACACCCGAGCCTCCTCCTCTTAATCCCCCTTCAATCCTCAAGGTGGTGCAACCTGAAATCGACAGTGAGAGATTCCAACTAGTGAGGAATCGCCGAAACAGAGAGAAAACCCTTCACCAACCAAATCCAATTTCATATCATACCAAGAATCAACCGAAACTGTATAATAATGGCTACAGAAGTGCAAGAATCAACAATTCCAAGTCCATTTCTAATCAAAATTCGTATAACACCTTCAATTATGCAGCCACTTTACAGAAGAATCATGATATCAATGGTGCAGTCACAATTCAAAGTTGCAGTAAATGATCTCTCCCACATAAAGCATCTTCTTGGGAAGATTTAATCAAAGAAGGGGGTCTCAGTCCTGAATTCGATTTGAAATACCAAGTACCTATAACCATTAATAACAAGAAATTGGTTGTTATGAAAGAAGGTGTCAGTAAAAGAATAGAGACCAAGTGGTGTTGCTCGGTGATAGCATATGTTTATGGTAGTAGGCCTTTTTATCATCATTTTAAAGCATTTGTGCAAAGAACTTGGAATCCCATAGGTAACTTTGAAATCTTCACAAGAAACAACAGTTTTTTTTATTATCAAATTCACAGTTGAAAGTGATTGTGAAAAAGCAATCAATGGAGGACCATATTTTATTAATGGAAAATTAATCATTGTGAAAAGATGGAGCATCAAAATTGCATTTGACAGAGACTTGCTATCCACCAATCCAGTTTGGAATCGACTGCCTGAATTAAGTTTAAAACTGTGGGATAAAGAAGCTTTTGGGGCTATAGCAAGTGTAGTGGGGGATCCTCTAAAACTTGATGAACCACTAGCAAAGAAAACAAGATTAAGCTATGCAAGAATTCTTGTTGAAATCAAAGCAAATTCATAACTTCCTGAAGAAGTACATATAATAATGCATGATGGAGAAATTTTAGTTCAGAGAATTGAATATGAATGGGTCCTACCAATGTGTACAAATTGTAATTTTTTGGACATTCAACGGAAAACTATACTACTAAAAAGATCTGGAAAGAAAAACAGAAAGAATCTTCAAGCATTAAAGAAAAGGTCTTTGTGACAGAGCAAAATCAAGAAACTATCAAAGAATCAATATTTAATGGCAATCAGCATGAAGAGATTCAAGAACTTTGCACTCCTGGAAGTTCTCTAACAGGGAAAATCAAGTTCTTTGAAAATATTAATAATAAAGGCTGCATAAAGGATCTGACTACAAATATGAATGATTCTGATGTTTCCAAACAGCAGGAACTACCAGACCAAGTAATGGCAGAAAATACAAAGGAATTCTCAAATCAATTGAAGTAAACTGGAAATGATTTTTCTTCTACTGTTAAGGAATCAACATGGATCATGGTGCACTGCACTCCCCTGATGTTGATATTAATGTAAATGATAATGAAACTGTGGCAGAGATCATAGTTACAAATGAAGCATTCACTAAAACTGAGGACAGAAAAGTATGCTCAAATTACTTTCACAAAGGAATCCCAGAAGATTTAGTTCAAAATGCCATGAAATTAATTCCAAATTCATCTTCTCTAGTAAAGAGGAAATAAAAGAAAAGAAGAAAAACAAAACCAAAAATCTATAGGAAATACTATCTCAAGGAAAAGAAGAAAAATAGGAAAAAGATGAATTCCAGGAAAAATATATAATGAGAAATCCAAGGTAGTCCGAGCATCTAAAAATTCAAGACAGAAAATCATTAAAAAGAAAAGGGCACAAAAGTTCAGATTACTTAGAAGAGAAAAGAGGCAAAGAAAAGCTGGAGGAGTTCAATCCCAGTCTTTCTATATGAAAGCACTGATATCCTTAGCATATCCTTTATAATTAAATATCTTTATTATGTCGATAATTACTTGGAATGTTAGAGGATGAAACTCTCCTGAAAGAAAATTAGACCTAACCAATCTAATTTTCACCAAAAACCAAATATAGTTGGTATTCTTGAACATAAACTAGAGGATTCAAAAATCTGTAATTTACATGGTAGCTACTTCAAAGAATGGGGTGTTATTAATAACAATATTATGGAGGGAAATGGTAGAATAATGGTAATCTGGGACCCAAATATTTAGAGTCTTAGTCATCATTTTCTAAACTTCCAATTTATTCATTGTAAATTCATATATAAAAGTGGATTTCAAATAGAAATCACTTTTGTTTATGCTTCAAATAGTGAAAAAGAAAGAAACTTTTTATGGAATGATCTCAAGTCTTTAAACTATAACATGGCAAAACCTTGGATCATCATTGGGGACTTTAATACCTTTTTCCATTCTTTTGAAAAGAGAGGTGGAGTTCCCATTTCACTTAGTAAGTTAGAACTTTTTAATAATTTTCTGCTTAAAACAAGTTTAATTGAGCCCACAATTAGTGGGAATCAATTCACTTGGAAATCAGGTGAATATAGGAATATTCACTATAAACTTGACATAATACTTATTAATCATCTGTTTGATAATACATTTTCTAGTTTCCAATGTTCTACTCTTCCTCAAGCCACTAGTGATCATATCCCTTTACATATTATTTTCTCTGGCTCTGTTAATAATAGAAAAAATATTCCTTTTAGGTTTGTAAATGGATGGACATATGATAAGAGCTATATGGATACTGTCAAAAACAGTATACTTATTTATAGGCATGGTTCTATTCAAAATAAGTTTAAAATCATTCTAAAGAATATCAAAGAAAATTTAAAACATGGAACAAAAATAAGAATAGAGACGCTATTAAACTCATTAGAAAAGAAAGTGAGTCTCTCCAAAACATTATAAACTTTGATAGCTCAGACAAATCTAGGGTCAATCAATTTTTTCAACTTCAAGATAAATTAAGTAAAAGTTTGCATGTGCAAGCTATTAACATGAGACAGCATGCCAAGGTAGATTGGCTTACTAAAGGTGACGAATCTAGTAAATTTTTCTATGCCAGGATGTCTAATAGGAAAAACATCAATGACATAGGCAAATTGCAAGATAATAATGGAGTTACCTTGAATGATGTCTCAAATATAGAGAAAATGGCTATTAAATATTTTACTGATCTTTACAATTCTAATTCTTATAAGAAGGATTTCCCAAATATAGGAACAAAATTTTTACTTAATGAAAACAACAGCGATATTCTTCTTGCCCCTATTGAGATGGATGAAATTAAAAAATATTTTTGATTCAAATATAGATAAAAGCCCAGGCCCAGATGGGTTTGGGGCAAATTTTTATAAAACTCGCTGGGAGGATTTTAAAAATAATATTTATGATGCTGTCAAAGAATTTTTTACATCTGGTAAGCTACTAAAAAGCTTGAATCATACTCTTAGTACATTAATACCCAAAGTAAAAATTCCTTTGGGTCTAGGGGATTACAGGCCTATAGCCTACTGCAATTTTATTTACAAAATCATTGCTAATATTTAAGTAATAGAATTAAAAAAATTCTAAAATATCTGGTTTTAGAAAATCAGCGTGCCTTCATCCCAGGTAGATACATTATTGAAAATACTCTTTTGGCACATGAGCTTATCAGAAATTTTAATAGGGGCTGTAAGAATAAAATCTGCATTAAAATAGACATTCACAAAGCTTTTGACAAAATTAACAGACATTTTATTGTCCATATGATGAGACAAATGGGTTTTCATGAAATTTTTTGTGATTTAGTTAAATAATGTATAGATACTGCCTCCTTTTCCATATTAATTAATGGATCACCCTGTGGGTTTATTACTAGTAATAGGGGAAGTAGAAAAGGTGACCCTCTCTCCCCCTATTTATTCACAATAGCTATGGAATATTTATCTATCCAAATGGAATTGTAACAGATAAAAGGAAATCTCAGACCAGTCAATAGATATTCCCCTAATATTACTCATTTACTATATGCTGATGATTTGCTTTTATTTATGAATGCAGATTCTAACAGTGCTCAATCTATAGTTAAAATCTTTGAGTATTTAAAAGATTCTGCAGGTCTATAAACCAATGAGAGTAAAAGCAAAGCTTATTTTAGTAAAGAATGTGCAAACAAAGGGGAAATACTTCAAATTCTAAAAATTCAAGAAGGCCAATTGCCTATTAAATACTTGGGTCTCCCACTCAGCACAAATCAATCAATAGTCAAGGATTGCTCTAGACTAATTGACATCATACAAGGCAAATTAAAAAATTGGTCTAATAGATTATTATCAATTGCTGGAAGAATAACACTTACACACTGTCATCATGGCTATCATAATGTATTGGATTCAGACTAACAATATTCCAGAATCAGCAATATGTAAAATAGAAATAATGTGTGCCAATTTTATCTGGAAAGGAAAAAATCATAAAGTTTCATGGGATACAGTTTGCAAATCAAGAAAGGCAAGAGGATTGGGTTTAGGAAGCATCAAAGATTTAAAAGAAGCCTGTAGTATGAAACTTTTTTGGAGATTGGTAGAAGGCAAATCTTTATAGGCAAAGTGGATGATTAGTAAATATGTCAAAAACAAAATTTTTTGGACAATGCCAGCTGAAAACCACAATTCTCACTCTTGGAAAACCATCTTAAAAAGCAGAAATAAAGGCATAAATTTATTGGAAAGAAAATTTAATGATGGGAAAAGTACAGGCCTCTGGTTTGATCCTTGGATTAATGGCAAAACTCTGATTAGTTTACTAGGCTGGTCAAATCTTTTTTACTTTGGGGGAGCTAATTTAAAAGTGGATAGCATCATTCAAAACCATATGTTGAAAGCAAACAAGCATCTGGCTAACTCAATATTCAAAACTGCCGTAGAAAAAATCGAAATAGATTCAAATATAGCAACAGACTGCTGGAGATGGAAGTTTTCAAAAAATGAGAATTTTTTCTTTAAATCTACTCGGGAATATATAAAAGGGTTAGAAACAGAAATGGAATGGTGCAATATTATTTGGAATAATGCAAACTGTCCAAAGATGGCACATTGTGCCTATTTTGCACTGCTAAACAGATTACCAATCAGAGACAGATGTAAAAAATGGAGCAAGAACAATAATTATGAAATCAAATGTCTCCTCTGCAATACAGAAAATGAAACAGCTGAACACTTATTTTTTGATTTCAACTACTCAAGGCACATATGGTCATTGCTAAAAGTAAGCTCAATTTCTGTCAAAGCATGCCATTGCAAAACATCAAAGACAATATTCAACATATTCAGAAAAGCTTCAAAATCAAATCAGAAGAATTCAGCAGAGCTAGCATAATGCTAACTACTGTCATATATCAAATATGGAAAGAAAGAATTGCTAGGCTGCATTCAAAAAAGAAAATGTGCCATTCAACTATGGAAAGGCATAGAAACAGAATTTCATATTCTAAACCGCAAAGCAAGCAAGAATAAATCACCATATCGCCAACTCTTCTCAGATGCTAACGAACAAGAAGAATTCGCTACCAGAATGAAAACATACTTAAAGGGGGGGAATTGAATAACAAATTTCCCCAGGGTAGTCACTTTCAGTCCACTAATCTTAGGTCTCGTGATTTTTCGAGAAGGGGAGCTAGCAACTTCATCAGCTCATTTGCAGGAGGCGACCATTCCAACTCTAATACTAGGAGTAGCTCCTGTAAGGGAAGTAAATAGGGTTTAGATTAATTAACCACTCATTAAATAACAATCGAGTTAATCTCACAAATTGTTTATTACCTGATATTAACAGGAGCTACCGCACTTCAAACAAGGAATCAATGAAGCAGAAGCCCCTTCTGTATCAAAATAAATCAAATTATTCAGATCATATCCTGCAAAGAATTTACGAGCATAGTTATATCAGCAAGCTCAACGGCAACATTTATCACTTATCTGTATGGGAAAAGGACGAAAGCAGCAAGGGTCGTAATAAAGCAGACCACTGGATTGCCATTGATAATGAAAGTAACAAGCCGCATTGCAATTTTGATCTTCTGGACGAACCAACACTACAAGGGGAGGGGGGATTTCCGACGGCTGAAAACCGTCGGCGGCCGTCGGAAGCCGTCGGCGGCCGTCGGAAAAAGCCGTCGGAAATGAAGGCGTCGGGAAGCAGTATTTCCGACGGCTACCGACGGGTGATGCCGTATACATTATCGACGGTTTCCGGCGGTTTCCGGCGGTTTCCGACGGCTTCCGACGGCCGTCGGAAACCGTCGGAAACCGTCGGAAATCAGGCCAATAAGCCGTCGGAACCCGTCGGAAACCGCCGGAAAATTTCGACCAGTAAGCCGTCGGAAGCCGTCGGAAGCCGTCGGAAACCTGTTGTTTTTTTTTAAAATCTGCTGCAAATAGAGCCTTCCAACCACATTTCTCTTCCAAACACTACAATATCAATACTGCACAATCAAATAAACAATAATCCAACCAAACATGCAAACCAATACTCCAAAATATTCAATAGACACAGAAATAAACTAAATTAGAATAAAAATAAAATACAAAATATACATAACATTCCAACATTAACAATAATACTAACAATAACTGTTCTAATCATGCATATCCTGATACAGCTACAGAACCAAGTGTATTATACATAATTATACATATCAACAATTAATTGTTCCTTCTACCAAATCATTGTAAACTAAAACTAAACATACCTGCACGAACGAATTAGAAAGCAATGAATCAATCTGCCCCAGATCCAGAGCCAGCCGATGAAGGGAAGCGGCCACCAAACTGCTGCATGTACTCAAATAACTGTGCCGTCTGCATGGCCTGTTGGCGGTTCTGCTCCTCCAACTGCTGAACTCTAGTCTGTAATTCTTCTATACTTGCTAGCTCGCTCTGAGGTCTCTTCCCGGATTTCTTAACCTCAGATATCGTGTCTCTGTAGTTCTTTCGCATCTTCCTCATCCAGTATGCTCGTGCCAGCTGCATATCATCTGTCTGGATGTCTATCTCAGCCTGTGTTAAAAAAAGATTACACTTTAAACGATAAACGGTAGAAAAACGACAAAAACGAATTAAAAATGGAAAACATAAAAATTACACATACTAGGACATCCTGCCATATGCACTCTATGATGTGCGGAGGGATGGTATCCCACTTTGGCCAGCACGCACTCATCCTACTACGATATGCTGCTCTGGAGACGTCCAACACTACCTTAGTGGGTAGTAGCTCGAACCCCCTGTTTTTAAGTACGATACAGATAAGTACATACGTATAGTATAGAAAAAATAAGATGATGAATAAGATTTAATTTTTACCCATCTGCTTTGGGGGCTAACGTAACAACTGGACGGTGTGGCGCTTGCGATGGGCCACTGCCATCGCCTCCTGAAGAACGGGAAGAGCTCCTCCCTCTATGTGACATAATGATAAACCTGTGACGTTTACACATCATTATATAAGAGAATAAAAACATGATAATGAAATATATTT
Source organism: Allium cepa (assembly GCA_030765085.1). NCBI lineage: Eukaryota > Viridiplantae > Streptophyta > Magnoliopsida > Asparagales > Amaryllidaceae > Allium > Allium cepa. The sequence goes on along the minus strand of CM060939.1, from coordinate 649,501,517 downwards.
CATATGAACATGACATCAATGGTATAAATTGCTTAATTATAATGACTGAAATGTAAATAGACATGTAAGTTTGTTATACCTGATTCATGATGGGTGTACTCTTCCTACGATAAGCAGACTTCATCGCAATGTATTCTGCGATTACTGACAGCTGCGTGCCGCTTTTACAACCATCCCAAATAGGTTTTTTAGCTGCATCTAGTAAATCATAAATTTTCTTAGCTTCAATATTTGGTTCTTCAACATTTACATCATCGTCGTCAACTTCAACCATAGGAAACATTGATCGTGCTGCATCTTCGACCATATTTTCTATACGGGTCGTTGAAACTATTTCGTTAACGACACTTTCAGACTCTACAGAAGTATTTGCTACAACTTCTCCATGCCGATCCCAAACATAATATTCGGGTGTGAAACCGTGTTGGCACAAATGAACTTTCACAATATCTGGTAACAAAAACTTCAAATGTCTACACCTACTACACGGACAACGAATTTCTGGATCGTTTCCGTTATTACTTAAGGCGAATTCAACAAACACGTTTATACCGTTATAAAAATCTTCTTTTATTGAGCCCCTCATTCCTTTTCTTTGGTACATCCATCTCCTTCGATCAACAAAATAATCAATCATTTTTCCTATTTGACAAAATGAGAAGTTCAAAATTTAATATTTATTTTGAAGAATACACATTCGAAAAAGATTATTTTCATGTTCGTATAATATTTTGAATTTAAAGAACAACTTCACAAATTTAAAAATATTTTCAAATAGGGCACATTTCATTTTTTAACGTACGTAACGATTAAAAATATATAATTTTTTTTCATTGGTCAGACATCCTACCTCCCATTACAAACACAGTAAGCATTTACATTTCGTATATTACTTCGTCCCAAACGATTCAATAAAATTTCGGCAGCATTTCCCTTTTGTTCCCTGCATTGTACACAAATGCGTGTACGCAGGAAACAAAAAAGAAAAGTTAGGGCGAAATTTTATGAACCGTTTGAGACGAAGTAGTATACAAAATGTAAATTCTTACTGTGTTCATAACTTGTCCAATACAGGGACAAATCCGACAAACATTGTACCAGATGAATATAAATGGTCGTTTTTCGAAAAAAACGACTATTTATACAACGATCATGTACAACACTCGTCAGACGGGGCCAAAAACTCTCTAAGGGACATTTGTCGGTTAACATGCGCGCATTTTACTCAAAAATACAGTTTTACTCACTGTTCACATTTACAAAAATATATAAAAATTTAACACAGTTATTCGACGTATTACGCATCAAAAAGGCTGGTTTAACATTTTTGTCTTTTTTTTAATACGCACAATTATAATTTAGAGTAATGCATTTTTTTGTTTCATAAGTAAATACGTGCACAATATAATACTCCTAGTTCATTCAATCATTTTATCGTATGCCAAATAACGTATACAATCGTCGAATCAGGACATATACAACAATTTACATATACATGAACAACCACAAAGTATACGTATTTTTCACAATTTCACGATAAAAGATGAAATATGTATGTCATGTGATGCTATAAACCATTGTTACGCTAATGCAAACAATTTCAATCGCTAATTCGCCCTAATTTATCAATTTATGCAAATCTAAAATTAGGATAAAAACTGAAATTTTCAGAAAAATAAGAGATTATACCTGAGATTGAGAGAAAGAGGTGTTGAATCAGCAGTGTGGAAGGAGAAAAAATCACGAAATTGGCGAATGGAGGTGGAAAATGTGAATTTGGGGGTTTTTGGTGAGATTGGGGGAAGCTGGAAAATGAGGAAGAAAGGCTCGGCCGGCTGCAGGTATTCGCGAATTTCCGACGGCTTCCGACGGCCGCCGACGGCCCGTCGGAAGCCGTCGGAAATTCGCCGTCGGAAGCCGTCGCCCCCAGCCGTCGCTATTTCGCTTTTTTCTAGTAGTGCAAAAAGTCAAAGCAGCAGCAAAAGCGGCAATTGGAACCACAAAGAGGACCGATCTACTAATTTCATTAACAGACCTGCCTCGAGGAACCAAGAGGACAGACTAAATGAGAATACGAAAGTCTGGAAGTCACCATAATCCAACATAGTATTGCTGGAACTCAGAAAAATCAGACAGCAATTACTTCATCGAAGAGCCGAGGGGCTTGGAGAGGAGATCGTCGCCATTATTTTACTTTCTGAAGAGCAAAATGAATGATAGTCTGTCATTTATTTTTACATTACGTCGGAGGGTTTGAAGTTTGTAAAGATATGTTCGGGTAGAAGTGTTTTCTACCCGATATACCATATGTAAAACTTGGGCTGGACTCATTCACCCTTTTCAAAAAAAAATTACATACTCAGGAAAGTAATAAGTGTTCAACATCATTGTCTTAGAGGTTAGACGTTTTGATTTTGATCCAAATTATCATATATTCGAATTTTGCGTAGTGCGTTATCTGAACCACACAACATGTTAATTCGTTTATTTCAATAGATTCATCAATAGCATAATAAATTCTAAAATTATATTTTTGCATGATGGCAATGCAGAGGTTAGCACGGGTAGAATTTTGAAAGTCAAATGATAAGCATTCCCTGATAAGTAATTGACTCGTGGGCAGAGGAGTATTCTACTTCTCCACCTCGTTATCATAACATAACAACAGATTTGTTAATGGAATCCTCTAGCCGCTGCCCTTAATTATGTAGTGCTTGATATCTCTTCGAAAAGGATTTAAGATCTTCTTGTCTGTAGCAGTTCATGCATATACGTTGCATCTTCTATGTAATAAATCTGTTCCACATTATTTCAAAGTTATCATGTGCACAATTCGTCTAGACAAAAAATACATTTCCGCAAACATGATTTTGATATTCCATGGCGTTAATTCAATATACAAAACATAAACAAAACGTTTAACAATTACTTATATACTCAAACTCCATTATTAGAAGAGAAAAAAAAAAGTCTAAAGCCACAAAGCACCGGCCTGTTTCAAAATAGGAACAAGTTGACCGGAAATATGAAGAGCCATCAATCTATCAATACCGCCCACAAGTCTTCCCCCAATAAACACAGCCGGAAACTGCCGCGTGTACTCCTCTCCGCCTTCTTCCGACGAAGAAAGCTCCTCCATCAAACCATCCACGTCATCATCCACGTCATCGCCGACCTCGCAAACGGGCGGGTTCACTCCCAGGCCCAGCAACAACCGCTTCGCCACGTCGGACATGCAGCACCCGTGCTTTCCGACCACCAGCACCGCATTCTCCGTTATCATCCTCCTCATCTCCTCCTCCCTCTCCCCACCGCTGCACGAAGTCGACGCCGATGCCGACGCCGACGCGGAGCTGGACGCCCTTCTAGTCGCTGTATTTTGCATTTTTTATTAACAAAGCTCGATGGGTTCGCTTGGGAGTTTGGGTCGAATGGAGATTTCAATATATAGGAGGGTGGGAAAGGCATGCGCGCGTAGGCGTGACGTCAGCAGCAGTTAGGGGTCGTCTTCCCTGTCATCCGGTAAAACGTGTGGAGTGGCCTGGGGTGACGTCAGCGTTAGGCTTTGGTTGGTGATAGGTGCATGTGGGTGACGCGGGCCTGAGGTCGCAGTGTACGCGTCACTTCCGTGGTTGACTTGGCATTTTATTAGCTGGTGGTTTTACTATAATCAGTGCGGATTTTAATTGGTTGTGGATTCAGGCTTCGGCCCCACTTGTTCTTCTTTTACGATTATGTCAATTTAAAAGTCTTATTATATTACTGTCATTTTCGTTCGCTGTGTACGTCGTTTTCTTTTGATGATTTCAGTGCTATGTCATTATTAGTTTTTTTTTTGGTGGCCATGTTACTATTTGGTATGAATAAAAATTAAATTGTTATTTTATTTACTGACGCTAGGCATGGACCGCTGAGAAAAATCGTTCCATATGACAATGGTACTGTTGCACTTACATTGCGTAAGCACATAAATCACCTGCATTGCATGTGTAATACAGTTTCATTATCTACTCCTCGTTTGCAAAAGATTAAGCATTTATTAAATGGCTAGTTTTCTTATTTATTAAACACTACGCGATCTATATTACTAATGCACAAGCTTGATCAACCAAATTAAGGGAAAGACAAAAAATGCTCAGCCCTAACCTAGTGCAAAGTTGTCAAGACATCGCCTTGGGGAAACATGTTGGATATGGACAATAGAATTTTAAATTCCTAGTATGCTTAAGTTTAATAGAAGTGTGACATTTTAAGTTGACTTCTATATAGGACTGTTAATGGGTATTTGAAAAATCCAAAATTTATCCGCATCCGTATTTGAAAAAGTATTAATTTTCGATATCCGAAAAACAAATGATTCGAAAATTAATCACTCGGTTTTTGTCAAAATTATAGTTTAAATTACGTGTATTTTAGTTTAAGAAAATATATTTATTTATTGTTTTATTAAGTTGGTAGTTTATATTGTATGCATTTAATGCTTATTAACTGCTTATAACTATTTATCATCATCATATGTGTTCATTTTAATACTATTGCAATCAATGAGATTAGAAAATTTTTATGTTAAACTAAAATTTTCTACTTATATTTCTTGATTTATCGGTGGCTAAAGTATAAGAGAATTATCCAATATCCGTCTGTATCCACAGATACGGATATCTGGTACCCAAAAGTAGTTTGGGATGTGAATGCGGATATGACATTATCGGCATCCGAGAGTATCCATCGACGGACATACTTCTATGGTAGACAACCTAAGTTCGAGCTTGTCTAACATAGATATTTTAATATTTTTTAAATTTACTTTATTTTCAAATTTGGCTATAGCAACTATAGTGGTACACGACACTAGAAAGACAATTTCCTCACGGTTATAAGCGTGAAAAAACTAATTTGTTACGGTTATAACCGTGAAAATAGGTACCGTGGGAAAATTCAGTCACACTTTTGCTCACGGTTATAACCGTGATAAAAATAGTAATTTCCCACGCTTATAACTGTTACAAATTTAGATATTATCACACTTATAACCGTGACAGAACAGTATTTAGTCACGGTTATAATCGTGATAAAATGGTTATTACTAACGCTTATAACCGTGAGAAATTTAGATAGTATCACACTTATAACCGTGACAGAACAATAGTTTCTAACATTTATAACCATTAATAAAAAGGAAACTCTAACACTTACAACCGGGACAAATGCAAATTATATCACAGTTATAACCATTATGAAAGGTTATTTTCTAACACTTATAACCGTGATAACTAAAACAATATCAAACAAACTATATAACGCCAATATTTTATTACACCTACAAACAATCTATACAAAAAATATATAGTATTAACATTAAGAAAACATACGATCAATAATTAGAACAACACCAAACATTTATGTTTCATTCAAACACCACAAAAGATACTTCATACCAACACCACAAATTATAGCATACAAGCATAGTATATATAACAAACTTTAAAACACAGTTTCAGAATATAACTACATAGCGTTAAGTAACTTAATAATAACGCAAACGATACTCGGGCCAAATCACAAAACCTTCTTCAACTAATTCGGGTAGCGTGTAATGGCCATTTTGTGGTGCTTCATAAATTGAAGCTTCTGGATCGTAAACATTCTCCACCCAAACAACTTGCTTTCCTTCAACCACCTTTCTACCATGACATATCTTTTGCGTCCCAATGTGTCCTTTTGTTACTTCCGTCAAATCTACTGACAATAGCATTACTGGTTGTTTCTCTCTCGTAGAAGATCCCATTATTTCATTTAGTGGAGCACCTAAGCTACCTCCAGGAGTGTTGAGATTTTGCTCTGTATTAGAAGCAGCTTCTCCTCTTGGTGTCGGCACATTTCCTCCAATATGATTTACAAGCATCTTTATACATTGTCTCATATCATTTATAGCTAAACTCATTGTTTTCATCTCTTCCCGCATTTCTGTTTCCCATTGTTGATTTGCATTCTCTTTGTAATTGGTAATGACTTTTGAAGCTTGAGAGAGTCTTACTTGCTTTACATTAGACGTAGAGCTAATAGCTCGGCAATAGCTTTGCTTTTTATCATCCGAAAAGCTTCGACAATGAGATCTTTTTCAAAATCTTCTAAACTTCTTATTCCATCTTCTCCATTAACACTAGCTTCCGATTTTTGTCTTTCTTCGGCTGCTTCTATCAATTCCTACACAATTCATAATTTCGTAAAGATGTAAAATTACATAACAGAGGTTAAATATATAATTGAAACTGAAACTGAAACTGAAATTAGCAGATGTTAATTTTCATTTGTAATCATATCATAAATTACATGTACAATTGATTGTATACTATTGCTTTTATAGGTTCAGAAGTACTATTGAGAGGTTCAGAAGTACTATTGAGAGGTTCAGAAGACATAATATATGAATGGTAGTTGCACCTATCACAATGTATGAATTTAGACTTGAAAATTTAAGTGGTCCAACACTTACGCAATGCTAAATGCCATAATGCGAGGCTATAGCCGTATCTCACTTAGCGCCTAAAATGACTAAAGAAATTAAATGCTGGAAAATGGTTATCAATGTAAAACCTTAAATTTCAACCAAAGACTGGGAGGTCGCAGTATCAACTGAAAAATAGTTGAAGAGTGATCCACTAAAATGAAGTAAAATAGAAGAAAAATGTGAATGCAGTGTACTGTGTACCTTTACTCCAAAGAATCATAGCAATTGCAAGTTCAAGTCGAGTATACTGCTGGCTTTTTAAGTACACCATAAATGCTGTCATTTTAAGGAACTAATTCAATCCCCTGATTGCATATACTTAATAAACACAGTGAGTGCAATGACTCATTTTGTACAAGTGGTGAGTCCGGTGAGAAATGATGTACAACATTGAAAGGAAACTTGTAACCAAATAAAAATTCAAAACATAGGCGAAGGTCATCAGACCTTGTACAAAATCAAGTAGGTAATTTGTAGGAATCAAGGATTTTACAGAACACCTTTTGGAGCTCTATTGCATGAATCATCCTATTATTGTATCTTCTTAGAGATGAATTGCATCGTGAAATGAAATTTTGCTGATTTTTTTTTCATGCACGAACTCTTTAAAACATACACAGTAACAAACAAACTTATATATTGTCATTTTCTTCAATTTATTATGTTGCAGGTCCTACCCGACAAAAAATCTATCAACAAAATGAATATATTTGTATGTATACAAATTGTGTGGGAAAAGCCTTCTATTAAGAGTCTATAGTCAAAATTTGCTATCCATTGTGCTATCTACTAATTTACTACCGACTGTACATAGAGCTTTATTAACTTTCATCATTTTAAGTTTTTTTTACAATAGGTTCTTTCCCCACGTCATTTTCTCTCAGAATTTTTATCTTTTAATTAGTGCTCTGAGCAGATCAATTATATCAGCAATAGTAAGATCAAGCTGGAATCACTGAACTCGAATTTAAAATTCATTTTTTTTACGAGGATTATAGAAGGGATGAGGGGCAGTGGAAAATTAACTCTGCTTTTAAACATGCTCCTACCGAAGAAGTGCAATAACTTGAAACTAAAGTTGAGGTCTAATTTAAAGAATTTGAATGGTCTATTTTGGTTTTTAAAAAGATTAAAGATTTAGCAGCGTTAGTTGAAATCATGGTTTGAGGTTTCCGTTTTGACCTTGGTTTCGCTCAGTTGAAAATTTTAGACTCGCTTAATTTTGTACATTTCGGAAGTTCCGGTGCTGATTTGTTTTTTATTAGAAAAGTCCATCAATATATTAAGATTAAAATTAACTAAACTAAGCTGAATCAAACATTAAATAAGCCCAAAACGAAAAATTCCTAAAAGAACAAACAATATCCTAAACTTGAACCCAGCCAAATTAAAGTATAATAAAATAAATCCAAATTAGTACCAGCTCCACTAAACCTCAAACCTGACTACCATCCCAGCTGACTCATGCCAAATAAAACCTTAATTCTATTATTTTTCCCCTAACATTAAATCATTTTCCAGCATTCAATTTCATTACCCACAAATATACTACAAGCTATGTAGATAAATACCCGTTAGAATACCATGCATTATGCTGAACTACATAGAAATGTGCTATTGATCGAGACTGACAGAAAGCCTAGCAGGTTAAAACGTACAGTTACAATGACAAATAAACATTGGCAGTTAATTTTTTATGAATAAATATATGTATATTTAAGATGCATATATGTAAGGAAAATAAATATCTGTATATTTAAGAGTTAATACAATGCAGGCTTGTCTTTGAAATGAAAATGATACAAAATGCACACATGAGCCTGATAGCCTCTTATATGTTATCAAAGCTACAAATCAAAGACTTACATATTTTTCAGCGGCGCAAGAAAGCACCTCTCCGGTTTTTTTTACTTGTGTGCGCCACTTTCCATTCTTTTGCTCGTGTAATTTTACATTCGAGATTATCAGTTTCCTAGATGAATAAATGTAAATATATTAAATAATTATACAATATTATCGCGATTAGTTGTGAAAGATTTACTACGTACCAATTCTTCATATAGTCTAGTATAAGATTTTCTTCCCAATGTATGATTTATGGTGTTCTTTCTTTTATTATCAGCATCATCTTGCATTGTTTTTTCTTCTTATTAGCATACTCAGTGTCGATGAACCCCTCCCACTGAACTTTATCAATGTCTTCGGGTCGGTTATCAATCGCAAGACGCCTAGGCAATAACTCTCCTTCTTTTGTTTTAAGATATATCTTTCTCAATTTCGCTTTTGCTGTTCTGAAGTACTATGAAAACGCCTTCTCTAAAATAGCCGAGCTAAATCGGGGTTTATATTCAAATCAAACTCCTTCTATAGAAAGGTAAAATAAATGTTCTAATTATGATTTTGTAATTCAAATATGCACACAAAAAAATCATTCTAGTAAAAATTGTAAATTCAAATACCATGAGTGATTTCCATAAATTATCCTTAAAAAACCCATCAACTTTCCTCTAATCATCATAGCTAATGGGAATATGCCTTCGAATTAGAGTGCCACAACGGGAACTCTACTTTGTTGCATCGTCGCCTTTAGCACCATCCATCTCAACAATTATCGAGTAATTTTTATTTGGTGGGGAAGGAGGAACTTCTTCTTCTCTGCTTTATGTATGTCTACTGCTACTAGCTGACATACTGCCAAAATATAATGCAAGAGATATAACAACCTATCTACAAAATATAATGCCATAAAATTATATAAAGAACTATATACATTTTAAATCTGCCACTTAAAACTCACATATTTCCAAAAGTCTGCCATACTTGAGAATGTTCATATTCATTAATTTTGAATTTTTACATCTCAATTCACATGAATGGAAAACTTCACGCATTTTAAAAGCTCACAAATACTTGCATACTTGCATGTCATCTGCATTTGCATTGAAATATACTATCTCTGCTGCATTTAGAAGGATGGTTTTATATTCCATGTGAAGATTTAATGAATGATAACAAATGAGTATACAGGGAAGAGAGAAATGCCTTTATATTTTAAATTTGTTGAAATTTCTGATCTATGGCAAAGGAAAGACCTCATCAATAGCAGAATAATACTGCAGTTGCTTTGCATACAGTGAATAATATTGTGCGTTTGAAAAAGTATGAAGACCGAAAAAAATAGAAACTAAAGAAATTATCAATAATAGACAACAAGGACTTGTAGGAGAATGCTAGCAAAATATGCTAATCATAGGAGCAAAACAAGCGAGGACACCCCAAATACTTGACCAAAGCAACGAAGGCAAGATGATAAATGTCAAATAATGACTGAGAATACTAATAAAGTTACAAAACAAGCAACTACTACTTCAATCAAGCTCATCTATTTGGATTCAATACATTTCAACAACGTTGTTAAGTTAGATTGTTCCTTTAAAACTGTCTGGAAGTTTGTTGGCATCTCGTAATCATCCACGCTATCAGTCAAGCGTTTAGGTGAATGTCGTACAATGGACCAATCAGGATTTTGTATGTCTGGCATGTAAAAAACTTGACTTGCTTCTGATGCAAGAATGGCAGGCTCATCATACTCTCCGTCGTTGCTTTTAAGTTTTTTTAGATTCACTATCAACAAATTAGAGTCCGAACAAATCTTACAACCATGCATTTTATCAGCAATATTGACCCACTCAAAATAGAATACTACATGTGAAAATTCATAATAATCAACTTCAATGATTTCCTTGATAATACCATACCAAGTGGTGTCATCATCTGTAGGATTCAAATCTTTCGCACTTGCAACAAATGTTGTTATTGCATCCATACAAACACCGCTATCTTGCATTGAAAGGGTGTCATCATAGCGTTGCAGAGAAAATACATAACCATTATTCTATACTTAAGATGAGTTTTGGCTCCCCACGCTGGTCCACTAACGTAATACCATAACAATGAATCCATGCATTTTTCTTCCATTAATTATTAAAATAATTTAATTAAGTTAAATAATGTTAATTTGATTATCGAATTATGATCTTTGTGGAATTTAACAAACCTTCTTGTGCAACCAATCAATGAATTCAGTTTGCACTACTACTTCCGTCCTTACATGGAGCTTCTTTCTACTTCATTGAGCATCTTCTAACGGGGACGGGTATTCGCTACAAACCAATATATGGTGGCGTAAGTAAATATTAAAGTTACATCTTATAGCGTGTAGAAAAAATATGCAAACCTATAATAATCATCTTGGTCTGGAATTTCCATCCTAAAAAGTATCCACCTTCGAATTTGAGTACGTTGTATGCCGGATAACTAGATAGTTTTACCCTCAATGATGGAACGTTCATAAATGTCATCTTCGTTCTCATCTAAAAATGGTGCTTGTTTAGAGCTATGATTACCAGTACGGGGATTTGGCATATATTCCATGGCATATTTAAAGGATTCTGAAACAAGATATGCTTCAGAAAATGATCCCTCCACGAAGCATTTATTGCTTGGTATGTCTTTGCATTCCTTCATAGCTCTAATATAAAAATACATCATTTACGTTACTATTGAAAAAGAATCATTTGATAATTATATTTAAAAAAATGCTGCACCTTTCAAATGGATACATCCATGTATAACTAACTGGTCCACATAGTAGTGTTTGATCAGCTAAATGCACCATTAGAAGTATGCTTATGTCAAAAAATTGAGAGGGAAAATAATGCACCAACACGCATAATGCCTCAGCAATCATATCTTTGGCATCTTGGACATGCTCTTGAATTAAAACCTTAGAACAAATAATATTGAAGTACAAGCATACTTGTAATATCACACGTCTTAAGTCACGACACTTTGGATAAGCATGTTGAACCATGATAGGCAAAAAATACTGGATAATAACATGATAGTCATATGACTTTCTAATATTCAAACTGGGTAGTTGAATATTTACTAAGTTGCTTAACTTAGTCCCAAAGCATGATGGAAGTTTTGCATCTTTTAGAACTTGACAACATTGCATCCTGTATGTTTTATCAAATGCAAATTTGGAAGATTGTTTGTATATATCAAATAACAAGTTAATGAAATGCTCCGATACATTCTTCTCAGTGTGCATCACGTCAATAGTATGTCGCACTCTATGACTACTCCAATACTCTAAGCCAAAAAGAATCGACTTCTTATACCATGCTGGTCTTTCATCATCGCCATTTTCGTCTGTAAAATGTTCATCGTCAAGGTCGATATCATCTACTATGCGTTTTTTGTCTTTTGTTATTTTACCGGGTACATATTTGATATGAGAAAGCTTTTCTAAAAGAGTTGATCCCGTCAATCATGTTGGAGGTTCCTTATCCTCTATATTCTTATACCATCCATGTTTCAATGCCCTATATGGATGACCATTCTTTAAAAATCTTCTATACTTCGTATAAACAATCTTATTTCCAATACGTTCTGATTTAGTCTCCACAGCACAAACAGGACATGCTTTGTAACCATGTGTTACACAACCAGATAAATTTCCAAACGCAGGTAGATCATGAATTCCCCATAATAGCATTGCTCTCAAAGTGAAATGCTCTTTCTTATCCATGTCAAATGCAGGCACTCCCTCTGTCCATAGCTGCTTCAATTCATCGACAAGGGGTTCCAAATACACATCAATATCTTTACTAGGTTCTCTTGGTCCAGGAATTAACAAGCATAACATTTGAAACTCCGACTTCATACATAATGAAGGGGGTAAGTTATAAGGAACCGTATACACAGGCCAGCAACTATAATTACTTGATTGTGTTGCACTAGGGTTAAAGCCGTCAGTAGCAATGCCAAGCCAAACATTTCGCCCATTTTTACCAAACTCTGGCCACTTGTTCTTCAACGATCTCCATTCGGCTGAGTCAATAGGATGACGCATGGAATTCCAGCGAGATTTTGCTTCACTATGCCATAACATCTTTCGAGCTATCCATGGTATAGTATACAACCTTGTTAATCTCCTAGTTATTGGAAAATATTTCAACTTTTGTCATTTTTACCACTTCCCCTTGATTTTTAACTTTAAATCTCGACGTATGACAACGTGGACATTCCAACGCATCATTGTATTCCTTCCAAAACAATATACAATCATTTTCACAAGCATGTATACACTCTACTTTCATTCCCAAATCCTTTAACATTTGTTTCATTGTCGAGTACTTCTTCGGTATTGTATTTTCCTTTGGAAGCCACCGCTTCAATCGTATCAACAACTCGGTCATACTGTTTCCTGACCAATTAAAATATTTTTTTTAAATTGTGAAGCTCTATATTGACACTTAATGTTGTAAGACCATCTTCACAAGAAGGGTATAATTTTTCATTTGCTTTTCTTTTGTATTCCTGATACTTTTTCCAATGGTTACCATCACCGACGCATTCAATGCTACCATATACTCTATATGCATCATCAACAAGGTCTTCAAGCGCATCTCCTACATGGTTCTGTTCTTGAAATTGATTAGAGTTGTAAGCCTCATAGGTATTATGTCGTGTAGTATTGACCACCACATCATTGTCGCTTCTCTCGCCATGGAAAAACCATTCGTCGTATGTTGGATCCATACCATGAATGATCAAGTGTTTTTCTACTAATTTAAAAGCCAACTTTTTTGAATTCCCGCACTTTATACAAGGACATCTGCATAGTCTAAAGTCCGGTAGTGAATGACTCTTCGCGAATTTCATAAAATATCGAACTCCTTGTATATATTCATTGGTATTCCTATGCCGAATTCTAATCCACTCTCTCGATGTAGGCTTCGACATTAGCAATAAAATTTATTTGTTCCTATAATTTTATGTAAATACAACATTAATACATAAACAAAGCATTAAACAACATGCTAATATAAATAAAACAATACATGAACAACTCAAGGTTTGGGTTGTCTTGGATATCTTTATGAAATTAATAGTCAATATTTCAGAAAGTAAAAAGAGTAATAATAATAGAAATAATTCTAGGCTTCAATATTGTTTGTAGACTAAGGTACTCCGCCAACAATCACTCAGATAAACACTTCTGCCAACATCCCCTTTAAACTGCTGCTCCACTATATTGCACAGACGTCACCATACCCCTCTCAATCATCATAACACTGACCACCTACTGCTGCTCCTCCAATCTTCACTGTTACAACACACTTCCCACTGCATTCAATTTCAACTGCAGCAAAACTACACTCTACCTCACTGACAACCGCCCATATTTCATACGAACCAACAACCAGACTTCCTCCCACAACCCAGAGCCTCACCATTGCTCTTCATCATACTTTATTTCCATAACTCACATTACATACCACAAATTACAACATACCACCATTCTACATTCATTTCTCTTCACAGTCTTCACCACCGTAACTCCAATTCTAACAGCCTGCTCACCACCATAACTCACTTCACATTTTCATTTGAAAACTTCCCACAACCATTGAATATCCAACCTTTGCAAACATCAAATATGACCACCTTCCTACAATCAACAAAGTGACTAACTGCAAATTAGTTGCCGAAAAAATCAGTGACAAAAAAGAATCAGTTACCGGGATATCAACATTGCAATCGGTAACAAGTCGTACCCGAACTCCACCTTCAAAAATGTCATCAAACTAAGCAGAACCATCCCCTCTACTCAACAACCAGTTCAACCCTTGACTTTAATCCCCATTCCTTGCTGCACTACTACTGACAAACCGCTCTGCCATCAACAAACACTCCCCCCACACTTCAACACTCAATAGACATCCCCAAATGACCACTCAACAGACACTCCTAAACCCCCCAAAGTCCCTCCTTGCAAACAAACAATCCTCCCTAAACACAACTAAGGTCATTCAAAATCAAAATATTTAAAAGAAACATCAGTCCGATCTAAATAATAACATACTCAAAGCTTGAAAATATACCTCTAAATTGAAACCCCTAAATTAGTCAAATCTAAGTCAAGGCACTTGATTAAAGGTTATAGAAAAATCAAATAAGCAATTGGAATGAGAACCCAAAGAAATTAAACATGACTGGAGAAGAAAAATGGCTGGCAACATATCGGAGCTAAACCATTTACGTTTGGCCTCGCTTGAAGATGCTTTGGTTTTTGCAGCGAAAGAAAGTCTTTTCTTTCTGAAAACTTCAACTTTGGAAGCCCTTAAAATTGAAAATGCTTTCAGACCGTTCTTATTGAAATTTATCAGATGATCAATAGGAAGGCCCTTGCTGCCCAAGAAGCAGCCAGTAGTGTACCCTCACCTCTCAAAGGGATGACTATTAACGTTGTAGAGATGTTGGTACTAAAAGAACTTGTGGTTCTACCTAGTGCTTTTTTCCCTCATTCTGAGTTTGTTTAGATTACAATGAAGTTATGATATTAAATATGTCAATGCATTGCAGGAAGCATTTATACTCATTTCAACTTAAACACCAATAAAATCTCAAAAGTCTATATTGAGTTCAACAACTTAACTGTATTATATTTAGTCATATATACTACTACATATAAAAATACTTGCCAATTAACAAACATGTATATGTACAAAATAAAATATTTCCAGAATGTCCATATGTCCACTGCCAATATATTGCATTTAATTGCAAAAAATAGGATTTGGTCTAAACATAAAAAAGAATGGTATAAATAAACATAAAAAAGAATTGTTCTAAAAACTCAGTAGTATATTCATCCACGATTCAGTACCTAAATTTACAAACAATTGTTAATAAAAAGTATTTTGTAATGACATAGTATTAAAAAGAACTATAAAGATAAAACTAAAACTAGTATTTCATTGTTTTTAAATATTTTTAATCACTCTTTAAAGCATGGAGAGCAATTAAAACATGGAATAAGTTTTATTTTGAAGTCAAAATATACAGACTATATTAAGTCAATAAAATTTAAAAAAAGAAACAATTATCTCAAACTTAAATTTGCATAAAATCTGTTATCCTAAGTTCCTAACTAAACTAAAAGTGTTTCCAGAAACCTCGAAATGCCACCAATAAAAGATGAATGAATTTGAAACTGGAAATAAAACAATAACCACTACCTCGTTCCATGACATATAAATTTGGCTTATGTTGGTTTGGAAGGAAGGGTAGGGAGCTAAGGCACATGAATGACTATAGAGCCTGATATTGAAACATCACCACACAATAAAGCGCTACAAAAATATCACATATTGAATTGAATTCGATAGGTTATGATTTAGACTCTCGTGTGTACATTACTAATGCGTGTGATGATCTCTAATTAATCACTTTATAATACATGCACCACTAATCTAACAGTACAAGTATCCAACAACATAGAGATATTATCTAACAAAATAGAGTCAACATAAACATATCAATGGTGTACAAAAATTGACCATTCAACATTACACAGAGCGCTTAGGAGAACAAGAGCACTAAGCATTAAATTAATTGCAATCGAGCAGAGAAAGTAAAAGCTGCCATCCATAAATAAAATGAGAAGAACCAAATGTATGCAAAAGCTTTAAACTTACGGCGATAGGCGGATTTGGCGGAACAAAAGGAGATGGGCAGATTTGGCGAAAGAGGTGGGCGGATTTGGCGAAAGGGATAGGCCGATTTGGCGAAAGAAATGGAAGGAGGCTTTGAACTTACGGCGATAGGCAGGCGACTCGCAACAAAGGAATGCTGCGACGGCTTTAACCTAATTAGATTTAAGGAAGAAAGATAGAAGCGTGACAAACATCTGAAGCAAGGATTGGAACATAAACGACAACTCTATCCAATGTCTTCTAGTTATTTACGAAAATCCAAAATTTTGTCACGGAAATAACCGTGATAATACAATGTAACAATAATAACCATTACAAATTTCCAACAATAATAACCGTGACAAAATGAAACGAAAAAAGTGTGACAAAATGGCCTGTTTGGTGTGGTGGTAGGAAGGACTCTATATATGTTTGCTTGGATTTTTATTTTTTAAACAAAGGAAAAACGGTCCAATAAGCAATATTATCAATCATGTCTGCTATAATTCCAATTCGTTTCTAATAAGACTCATATGATCTAAGAAAATATCACTTAATACTCTTATATATGCCAAAATCAATCCTTCAAATTTGGCGTAACTCTTTATTTTCATTCTTCTTTAATATTTTATCTTTAATTCCCATTTTATATTTATATATTGGTTATAAACTTCGAATTATTCGATATATTGATAACTAATTAAAACCCTATTTTACTCAATTAGTCAATTTTCTATTTCTATCAAAGTTTATTAAATGTGTTACTTTTTCATAATCAAAATTGTTATTCAAAAACTTGAATACATGACCACAATTTCATATTCTAATCGTGATTATGAGAGATGATTTCGTACTGTATTATTTTCAAAAACTGCAAATAAATCTATTTCATTTAACATTGATTTTTTTATAACCTATGTAAATTAGGTTGTTTGTCTTTAGGTGATGCGAAATAAAGTATACTACCCAATTTTTGCAAATTAATAGCTTGCAATTTAAATAGGTTCCAAATTGGATGTTATGCTGAAAAGGTGTTAACTGTTTGTAGAATTGGAAGTGACTTTGAGCTGAAGAGTGAAAATTATCTAAGTTTGACGTTTGGACATTGGAATTTGACAATACCTCAAAATGATGCATGTAGTGTGAGTTCACAGACATTTGAGATTCGAAGTTAGAGGTTGTGGCGTTCACAGGCATAAATTTGATTAGAGTCTAATTGGAGCTTGGGTAGAAAGTAATTTGTAATGCATATTGTTTATATCTATTGTAAAAGTTATCGCTCAAATTAAATCATTTGATTTAATTATTAATTATCAATTATTACTGTTAATATTTAATTAAAATTAATAATAAATCAAATTCAAATTGAAACAATTTCATATATAAATTTAAACACCCACTACAAATTCTAAAAAAATAATAAACTATGATATTCCACGATAAAGATGCGGACAATCTGCATAACCGTATTTGGGTTATCTACTCCTTCATCGTTATAACCACATGCAACTTCTCTGCATTTATCAAAACTATGCTGGCAATAGCCAATCCTGTTAAGATAATTGGCCTAATTGACGAAAATATGCCATAATCTCCTTCTATTTGTCGGAAGACCAAGTAAGAGCAGAAGCAAAAGCAGTAGTGGAAGGACAAGCAGCATGACACTTTGTCATTTGACTAGGCATATGATGTGCAGTATCGAGATGCAGGGGAACTGAACTTATCTAGTGTAAGAGATATGTCCTCAAACTGATGCAAATCCATATTATATATCCCATCCATGATCATCTTGGGGCCCTCGTCAATCAGTCGCTCAGCTTCTCTAAAGGAAAGAAATAGAGGAGCAATGAATTAAATCCGATCGCCAAACTGACACATTATGCTAACCGAATGTCCCCTCGATAGATAATCGAACAACTCCTAAAGAGAATGCTCTTTGAAGTGCTTCAGAAATATAACATCCTACTCCTTAATGCAAGCTTAGAAATCAACAAGTCTGGTAATGAGTTCCCTTTCTACATTCGACCTAGCCCCTTATCATTATCAGGTTTTGGAAATGATTGTGCAGCAAGACGTGGTTTTGCCATTTGCAAGTGAGGCACATGTTGTAAAACCCCATCTCTATATACATACCACAAATAGTTTTACTTGTTAATATTGTCTGATAATACGGAGAATAAGGCGATATTGAGCTATCACACGTGAATATTCTCTTGGGCTGACATGGATACATATTTCAAAATCATATATTACTCATCTATACATACTCGGTATCTGCACACAGCAATAAACATGTGTGTTTTCAAGATAGAACACCACAAAATATAAAATAAATCACAGAAATCACAGAGTCATCAACACAACGATAACATATAATATGAAATACACACAAGTCAAGTGGGTATACGACAATAGTCAAATCCCCACTATCATCAAAAATATACATAACATGTCTAATATATACATCTCAACAACACATGTGCACACATAGCTACAAATATAAATATGATGCTCAACTCTATAATATAAATCTATCCTCCTCTATGCCCAACAAGGTTTTAAATCTCAGAATTCGGTAACGTTTCATCTCGAAAATTTTACATACATTATCTCGTATCGAACGAGATCTTGGGCGAGATGAGTCTATCTCGGGTGTACATCTCAGATTGACATCTCGAATTTTAAAGTTCATCTTGGGACTATGTCGGAGTAACATAAGTCTAAATTTGATATTTTTAAGATTATTGTAATAATTTTTATCTATATATAAAGTTGTTAACATACATAATTTATAAAAAATGATACTATTAATTTTACATTTTAGATCAATGTGATAACATGAGTGATTTTGTATTAACCAAATGATTCTCTACTCATTTGAATATTAAAAGTCAAAAAATAAATAATAAGTTTTTTTACTCATTCGATAAATGGTAAAAATAAAAATTAGAGGGTAAGTAAAAAGTCATTAGGATGTAATTTCTTGTGGACTCGCATTAGAATGAAAAATGTAAATAAAAAACCATAACTTCGTATGAAATCTTTTATTTAGATATCACCTCAAATTTCACTGCTTTGGACGAAATGAGTATCAAATAATATATAAACAAAATTTTAATGCCTTATTTCATTAAATATCATCTCGCTCAAGTTCAAAAATGAGATCTCGAGCGAGATCTCAGGCCAGATGAACGAAATTGAAACGGTGATGCCCAGCAATCAAAAGCTGGTCATCTCGTCTCAGAACCAGTACAATCTCAGAATCACCTGAGTATTATATGAATAACAACATGGATCGGACTATGTGTAGAATGTTGATGTCATTATAAAATATCATGTGGTACAGTATAAAGAAGTGTAACACAAGCGGCACATGCATAACTCAAGTGTCAACATGTCTCAAAACTTGCATAAAGATAACCCATCTCTAAGTAAAGTCGATCAACACATCAAAAGGGCACGTTATCATGTGGGTGAAATAATAATACATCAATTATCAACATGCATAAGGGATCATCATACATCATGTGGCATGCTCACAACAATGCCAGAATTAGTAATCATAAAGTAGACTTACCCGAGGTCCGTCTTACTCAACATATATAAAAACATAAACACATAATAATCATCCAAATCAAACATACACGAAATATAAATAAGGCATACCCTTTTTATCCAGGTCATCTCTCGGATAACTAGACAAATGATAAGTACATGGCCTAACTTCATGCTCTCAACACCTCTAGCTATCCTCAATAGTGGTATAATCGATACGTATGGAGTTACGCAACTTTATAGACTCATAGTCTCATGAATAATCCAAGAGGCATATAATCACATAATAATCATCTAAAATTTCAACCACATAGTAGTCGACTTGTCTCTTAGCTAATGAAACAATCATACTATCTATCAGACCTTTACTAATCCACTCAACTCTCAGTATCATGGATAGTCATCTGGGCTCATAGTCTTAGATGCTCTCAACATTATTAATAACGATTTTAGTATCGGTCTCAATGAATGATATGATCGGCTCTCAACCGTAAATACAATGATCTCGTATAGGTAAATAAATATGTGTCTATAGCTCATTAATAATAATCAAATGGGAGATTAACAGCTCTCAGCTTGGTCTAGGAGCCCTCCTCACATTCTCTCAGTGTTGTTCTTACCATCTTTAGTTACATCGATGGCCATTGTAACCCAATATCCATCAAGTGCAAGACTATGTATGTAATGATCGCGACCCTACAAGTGTCCATAATGGTAACAAATTGCTAGCATATATTACACAAGGGAAGTGGTTCTCAGCCTTAGCACTCAGCCATATACATCAAAAGGGCATGCCACAGATTCAGGGATCAACCCCGCAATCAACTCGCTAAGATGGATACTAGCCTGATCTGGTTTACTCCACATTACAATACGAGTATAAGTACAATAGATAGCCACACTTATGGCTCTAAGCTTTCTTACTCTTAGTTTGCATCACCATAAATATAATACCCCGTATACTCGACCCTGTTTGAGTGGCATATACTTATAGAAATAATCGAACAAATATCAGCACATATGTCCCATACCATCTGGTGCCACTCGCTCATTTACTCAATGCTTCCAAATTACACTTGGATAATATTCCATACCATTACTCAAAAGAGCAATCAGAGTAATATTATCGAATGTCCCATACCAAATGGTTAAACCCATTTACTCAAATTCCTCACAATTTAAATTTCACATAATATCATTCTATATAACAAGTCCAAAGAATAATCATAGAAATATTACTGAAAGTCTCATACTGGACAATACTATAACTCCATTTATTCTGTCCTCGTTATATAAAAATATAAATCATTCAAAACACGTAATACTACTATTTATTGATTCAAAAGGGGTTTTAGCATAAAATACACTTTTTCCAAAATCGCGAGTACAATTTCAAATATCAACATACAATTTAAAGAAGATTAAATTATAAAATTAACATTCTGTCCCGTATAACAAATAAATTAGCATTCAAATTATTATTAACTCAAAATAATATTTTTGAACTTTCAATTTGTTAAATCCAAATAAAATTAGCTTATCATTTCAAAATATAAAATTTAAATTTAAATTATCTTTTTATAAAAAATTCTTCAAATATTTTAAAAACATAGATAAATGAAAAAACATGTTTGAAGGTTCGCTTACTTAATCAAATCTTGGGAATCGTCACTTCCTAAATAATTTATATTCCTACAATTCTCAAAATTACTCCACTTTTATACTATTTTTCGAAATTGTTCCAGTTTTAGATTTTCCATTAATTATAGTATTTTCAATATTAAGTAAGAAAATTATTCTAAAAGTCACTTGTTTCGAAAAAAATTCATTTATTTCATAACCTTCGATTTTAATTTATTCATTCCCTTCCGACCAATTACTAATGTCATTTCTGGGTATTTATGATGATTAATTTATTCTTCAATCAACATATAATGTGTGTGTATTTTACAAACAACCAGTATCTCATCATATCAACAATCAATCAAAGATATGCAATTCAATTTCACCCAATTCAAACCATATCAACAAACAACTCATCATCGAACAATTAACGAAATCATAGAAAATAAAATCTAGATCATAGTAGCGAGTTATCAAAAATAAGTCATACAAGCAATGCAAGTAAACCTAATTAATTATTCAATGTCATAGCATAAATTCAAGCAATTTCAATCAAATGACAATGCACGAAGTATTGGACAATAGTTGTGAGTAAAAGAATTTTACTCATTTAAATGATATATGTCACACTTTCCTAGTAAATTCATCCCTTCTTCCTAAAATCCTGAAATGCATCTGCCAACATCCGCCATCCAAACTAGAACGACAACAACTTCATCTGCTTGTGCCTGCGCATGATCCTTCGATGCGTGCCTCCAACATCGCCCTGTCCTCTAGCAACACTTAACATCGTGCACCCTTACTCATGCACATCATCTTGGTAGGTCGCACACCTCCTTCTCCACCATCGCATGCCTCCTAGAACGCATGGCCAAGGTCGCCGCTCCTCTATTCGGTTGTCTCTTCCAACATCCTTGCCTCCCTGATTGAGCATGGCTTCGCTTTTATTATTACTTTTCTTTTCATTTCGTTTTTTAATGTTTGATTTCATTTCGAAAAATTTCTACGGGATTCAAGGCTATAAAATGATTGAAAGAATAAGAGCGTGGGCTAGTTAAAGTAAAATAAAGGAGAGGGGAAAAAGAACTGGCTGGGCCAGTTTTAGCTAATTTACTTTACCCATTTATTTACTCTTTTTTCTTCTTTCTTTTCGTTTAAAAAAATTCTTCATAAATTTAGAAACAAATTTCAATCCAATAAAAATTGATTTACACTTCATTCTACAAATTTTATTTTGATAATTGCACTTCTTCTAATTCAATATTGGTTTTTTTAACTATGTCAATCATATAAAATCAGTTACATTTTAAAAATAGTTATATTTAATTAAAACATTTTGTAACACCTCATATTTTTGGCAACATTATGCAGAATATTTATTAGCTAAAAAAATAAATTAGTGGATTGATTAGGGAATTGGGTTTTGATTTTAATAAAGAGATAGTCGGGCCATTTAAATAATGAATTGAAAGAAGATTTATAAGGAAATAGAGAAGGGATAAAATAGGAAAGAGGTAATTCCTATATCCTTAAACCCTTGGCCGTCTATCTCTATACACGTTCATTTTTCATTTATCAAAATATTAAACTAGAGGATGACCACCATTTACAAAAGAAAGAGGAAGAAGATTAAGAAAAGCTAAGGAAGAAGCTTAAGCAAATCAAATCCATTTAAATCTCAAACTGCATAATCTCTAAAGCTATGGTGAATAACCATTACATCTCTATTTCTTTTGATTCTAGTTTTAAGTTGAATGTAACGAATCGATTTTATCGGGATCCGAAGGTCGGCATTCTCACATCCACTGTATCAAATGCCGCATAATCGAATGCCGGAAAATCGAACTGTTATGGCGAAAGAAGAAGAGGTAGAAGAAAAAGATAGAAGAAGAAAACAGAACGAAAGAAGAACAACAGAAACAATAACAAAATCTCACATATCGCAGCGGAACAACATATAATAGATAAATGAATAATCTTTAAAACAAAGAACTATCTCACTTATTACATTACATCACATCATCATCAGAGTGTACAACAACAGTATACAACAACAAAACAATGGACAGTTATACCAACATGTCCTTAGAAGTGAATTTACAGCGGAAAGATAATATCATATACAAGTAATACGTCTCGCCATCCATCTCGCCACCTGAGCTCCATAGGACTCCTGAATCCAAAATGACCTGATAACCCGACTCTAAGCTGCCCGTGTGGAAAATGATGGGCACCCAGAGTTTAGGAAGAGAACAATAAACTCCAGGTCAGTCATGGGACTGGTGTGAGAAATCAAAACAGTTATTTATCTTTTAAAACGACAACAACAAGGGAAGTGAGAAAGATCCGCAATGCTTTTGGAAAATGAAACTACCATAAGGCCTCCCCACACATACACAATGCAAACGCAGAATTGGAGGAGATTTCTCCTTATGATAGTCAAACATGCTTGATATGCAAATTTTCTTTGATATTATTATTACAAGTGCACAGTGGAAAACCTTTCGAAAGTGTAATATAAATCTTAGCCAACATACGACCATTATCGTATGCCTACTATATCTACCATGTTCAATAGCAGGTTACCGCCACATTCCATGGCAGGTTATACAACTAAAACCGTACAAGGCTCGTATTGTTTCTTTGGATTTCCAGCAAATGGTCAGGCTAAGGAACTTCCTACTGCCACATGGGATCGCCTCTGGCGGGACGTCCCGAGAACTTAACCAGCTCTCTGCCAACACAAGGCCAGGTTACCTCTGTAACTAGGTAACTACTACACGAATATGCCACCCCCAGTCCTTTGGGACCTTTATCAGAGGGCCCTCTATCACCAAGCAATAACCACACAGAAAATGAGATTGGAGCAACCACCTAGGTTAAGCATCAGGGCTCCATACCTGACACCACCCTTTTCCAGAAGGAAATGACATACCCTAAAGGGAGCGACCCTCATAACCTTGCCACATATTCCTGTTTTGACCATTTCCGAGGTGTGAGGTCTGACGAAGTCTTGTCCACAAAGCTACGCTTTTTCACAAAGCCACGCTTTGATCAACAAATGATCAATAAATAGTCATCACACAGCAACACTCAGCATGCCACATTACCAAATTGGGAGTATATCGTTGATAACCTTCAACTACAAAAACCTCTGAGCTCGTACGTCTCAGAGAAGGGTGTTAAACTAAGAGAATAAATTATCCGCCACCAACGGAAATGTATTTGAAAGAAATCCTCTTTATATCTCAAAATGTAATGTCAGACACGTAACCATACAAGTCTGTTCCGGGTTCGAACGGAACCGAAGGCACATCAAAGGAAGCCCTTGCAATCCGGGTATTTACAATCCCGATCGAATTTCCCATCACAAAGGAAATCTCCATACCGTAGCTAACGGTGCAGAGACAATCGATAGGTCATCCTATCGTTTTCACAAATACCCGGTCTTCACCATCGGTCTTCAATGCTATCCATTACGTCGTATCACTATTCGGAATGGGTAATCCGAATAACGAGTGCAATAATTTAAAAATAAGTGTAGCATTCAATTTCAACCAATTCACTACCAATAGCCATTTAAGGGTCAATATTGATAGTCGATTATTTAACTATCAATCAATATTCACAACATAACCCGATTCCAAATAATCTTCCCAAATTATTTATTTCCAAAATATCTTTATAAGATATATTTTCCACACTTCAACCATTTGAAAACAAATTTCAAATCACTTTTCACCTTTACAATTTTCATTTTAAAATGGTTCATCTAAACCAATTAAATAAATCCTTACTGATTTACTTTAAATTGACATCCCAAATTTGTAAATTTATTTCCACACTTCAAAAATAAATCAATGTTTATTTTTAAATAAATCTCCTTTTCCTTTATATATTCCATGGTGAATTTAAATTTTCATATATCCACTGATATACGATTTTCAAATTGATTTCAAATATTCACTTTCTATTTATCTTTAAAAGATATAATCTCAATACATTCACTTCATATTGGAAAACATTGCCATACTAATTCAATAATAAGTAATTCATAAATCCATTTAATTTCAACATTTGGAAAATATTCAATATACTTAAATCCCAATTGAGTATATATTTTATTCTTTAAGGAAAACTTCTCTTAAACACATTTATTTGAGTCAAAACGAATGTTGCGTAAAACATCGTTACGACAACCCAAAATCACTAGTATAGGGATTCGAAATTAAGATAGATATATAAATCCCAATATTATATAAACATTTCCTTTCGAAAATCATTTACTATATCAACAGTGTTATAGTCCACTATTTCCTTTTATTTCTCGAAACGTCTATTTCAACAATGAATGTTGAAATCTATGGTTTCGATACTTAACACATTTTAATACATCTTTAAATCGTTTAAATTCTATTTAAAATATCACTTTCCCAAAACATTTCTTTACTATACTATTTACTGTCCAAAATCGTGAATATACTTCATTTACCAAATTCAACATTTCTACATATTTTATTTAAAGGATTATTCACTATCCAAAACCGTGGATATATTTCCTTTAATAAGCTATAATAATTAAACTTATCAAAATATGTCGATTTTAGATTTATAAAACAACGTTTATAAATTCCGTTTATACTTTATAACAACTTCAACTTATAAAATCACTTTCTTAACAAATTCTATGCATATCCCATTTACACGCCAAAATCCAGTTAATAAGTTAATTACTTATAAATCTTTTATTTTACAAAATCTATTCATTTTATAACTTCACAATTTATAAATCTATAGATTTCATCCACTTATGAAATCCATTTAATTTCAACATTTGGAAAATATTCAATTTTATAAATCTTTTATATAAATCATTTATAATAATTCAAAAATCCCAATTTAAACCATTTTATAAATTAATCAACTACTTATTTCAAAAATCACATTTCGGTTATATTTCACAAAAATCATAATTTTTTATAACATAAAAATTTCAATGTTTATTTATTTAAAATGAATCAATTCCAAAATTAAATTTTATTATGAATTCTCAACTTAATTTTTCAAAAATCAAATTTATTTATTTTCGGCATTTAACGATACCAAAAATATATTCGGCTAAATTTTAGCCTTTAACGATTTCAATCACAAAGATAATCATGCAGATTATAAATAGACCAACACACAACATTGAAACAAATTCAATCATTTGAGGAATCCAGTTGGATCCCTCCAACCTGTTTCCCTGCATCCACAGATGTTAGCATAATACCAATTCCACTTTGAGGTGAAATATCGCGGTATTTGAGATTTATAAAATACTATCCGCTATTACGCGGTGCAATAAGGTCTCATCCGCTATATAATGCGGGAAATCAACTCCAAGTACATATATAATACCAATTCCACTTCAAGGTGGAATATCGTGGTATATGTGTTTAATAAATAACCTCCGCTTAATATACGGCGCATAGGGTCTATTTCAATACAACAGATAGCAATTTATCATCCAAGCATATAATCAACATAATCAAACAATTTTAAATTTAACTATTTTAAATTTTAATCGAAACAATTCGATTGTGTGAGAAGTTCTCACCTTGAGTTTTCGATAACAGTTGTAGCATTTTGTTTTGAATAAAATTAAACGTGCGTTTAATTTTACCCGAAATTTTCACTAGCTCCAAGACTCCAAACCAGCTCCATTGCGTAGTGCTCGACAAAACGAACCCGTCGCAATCTGTTTCGTGCGTTTTCGACCTCGTATGACAAAGTTATGTTATTTCAAAGTTTACCGAATTATTATATAATTAATTTACAAATTTTAAACCCTACTGCAAATCACAGCCGTTGATTCCAATCACAAGATCATGGCCGCTCGCTTGTTTCTTCCTCCCCACTTCAGTACCACGCAACCGAAACCCAACCTAGCCGCCGCCAAACCCTAATTCACGCGACTAATTCGAGCGACACTACGACGATCCAGCGACACTACCTCGAAAATCCTCAAGCAAGCTACCATCGGCCGCGATTTGACCAAGCTCGGTCGTCCCCAGGCATGGGAATACCACGATAACTTCCTCCACGTCGCTCCATTTACGATCGCCACCGTTTGATAGATAGATCACACCTAGCTCTAAAAGTTTGTAGTTGGAAATTTCTTGAAATAAGGCGTGGATTGTGAGAAAATGGAGGAGAAAGAAGGCACGTTTTCGGCTATTGAAGACAGGGGTGGCGGCTGAACGTTTTCTTCTAGGGTTTTGCAAATGTGAAGTTGTTGAGTCCTTTTATAGAAATTCTCAAATTACTATTCACTCGAAATTTTCCGAACTCCGAATCTCGCGCGGTGACCGGCGTTTTTAGGGTTTAACCCGCGTTTCAGATACAATGGAATAGGTATCGAGAGCCAATTCGATCATCTGTGCGAGTTACGACAATAAACGATCAAATTTAAATTAAATCGATTAAACAAATTCCTATGCGTTTTGGCTTGCCCCGGACAAACCGTAAATCCGATTGACACGAAATTTAAAATCTTCCAGTAATATAATATTACGAATCCGATGAAACTAGTTTCGTCGAAATCCAAGACTGTTTGAAAAATGGCTATTTTCACTAGTCGATTAAATATTAAAATATTCAATTTTCACAAATTAACTTTTAATTCAATTTTAAAAGTTAACAAACATTGTTCTAACTCCAATATGATTTAATATAACTTTATAAATCATTTTTAATCACATTAAACCCAAATTCTAAATTTTTCTGTAATTTCAAATATTAAATTGTCGATTCAATTATCCAATTAAATCCAGATATTCGAAAAATAAATTATTTGACTTACAAATTTTACTTGTTGATATTTAAAATCAATTAAATATCTGAATTTCAAATGATAGAAATTCTGGGTCGTTACATTGAATCTGAACTTATTTGCAATGGTTTTCCATGTTTTTGAATGATGGAATGATCATATATACTTATTGATCATTTATGCATGTTCATATTGATTTTATGATATGTTTTAAGGTGAATACTCTATTAAATGACATCCAAATGCCTTGTGAATTTTTATTTAAACCAAAAACAATATTTGAGAGATGGGTTTCAATTTTCAGAATTTTTGTGGACTTTATATGAATTTTCTACTAAAGAAAATGTTATTTTGGGTTAAATTTTTTTTACGGTTAAATAATTACTGGTTAGGATCTGGAATTAATTAATGTTAGAAAACATATAAAAAGTGATTTTTACAAATTTTTGTAGAATTTTCCTAAGTGTTTTAGTGGATATATAAAATTATTTAAGATATGGAGCTTAAATGTTTATATACCTACAAATGGAGAAGGGGCTTTTCGTAAATAATTCAAATTTGTTATTTTAGAAAATTGGTAGTACTTTTAGAAAAGAAAAACTTGCAACTAATCAGATTTTGACAAACAAGGCAGGTTAGGTACAAAAAATAGTTTAAAAGGACAACTATACATGCTTTTTACTATTTCGATGCTTTCAGCCCCCGGCTTTTGCCTCCTTACCTTTGCTTTTGACTCCATCGAAACCAATACACTTGGTATCAAGTAACTGGTACGTAGTGAATTAGACAATGGTGGAAGGTGTTGGGTTGAAACTAGGGATTTCGAAGGGGTTGAAGTGATACTTTGCTTTTAAATGAACATGCGCCCGCTTGCTTTCGACCGAATGGATGTTGACTTGGTTAGCTTTCAACCAGGTCAATTTGTTTTAAAGAAATGGTTTCGATTGGGTTGTGACTTTTTTGAAATAATTTCTTTCGACTAAGTCAAAACCCTGACTCCTGCTTTCTACCTTTCGACCCAAATTGGTTTCAAAAGGGTTGTTTTTCTTTTAAAACTTGACCACTTCTCTAATGCTTTCGAAGGGATGGCTTCGACACCATCACTTATTTACTTAGGAATGATTTCAAAAGGAATGCTTTCGACTTCAGTGGGTTTCTGATCCTTACTTGAAGGTAAAATCGAAACAGTTTTGAACGAAACGGTTTTGAAATGTTTCAAAGGAGTAAACTTTTGAATGATTTCAAAAGGTTTCCATATGTTTTAATTTGAACCCAAGTGCTTTTGAAAGGTTTTTTTTTAATGCTTTCAAAAGGGTTTTATATGCAGGTTTCAAAGGGATGGTTCACCAATGATTTCAAAGGTTTTGAAGGAAGGTTTTTCAATGGTTTCAAAAGATTTAAGAAGAATGGTTTTTCCAATGTTTTCGAAAGGCAGTTTTAAAGTGTTTTAAAGAAGGATGTCTAACGTTTTAAAACTTTCAATGGGAAGGTTTCTCATTGGTTTCGAAAGGAAGATTTTGAATGATTTTGAAAGGAAGGATTTGGCCCTTCGGCTGCGTTAAGTAAAAGATTTTACTTGGTTTCGAAAGGGATACTTTAAATGGATTCGAAAGTGGTACTTTTCAAGGTTTATAAGTTTTCATCAAATAAGATTTAGGTAATGTATATATAACATGGCAAGGTGATTTTGAGTAGAGCATAGAGTGTATGTATTTTCCTTGCGTGAGTTTTATTTAAAGGTTTTAAATCATTTTGAGTAGATTTTCAAGGAAAATTTAAGGGAAGATTTCCCTAGTAAAATGACTCAAATATTAGAATACCAAATAGGACTGGTATAGGGTCACACTGTATATATTAGCTATTAGCCCTATTTAATTTTGCCCAAAATTCCAGTGTGTAGAGCTTTGTCAAAGGTAAGACTAAAATTATGATTACACACTGAAGGAATATATGTTTGTATATAGATAGGTTATTGGTAAGCCCCCAAAACCGTAAGGATCAGTGACCCTAGGAGATGATAAGTTTGGGACAGACCATCCAGAAGAGATGTATTTAACAAATAGTTATGGACAGATCGTCCAGAAGAAGATTGTCTAACAGATGTTGGATAAATTTTGGTCTATATTGTCTGGTAGGCCCGAGTCAGCCAAAAGTTAGTAGTTAGCCAAACAAAATTACATCGTTCGAACAAATAGTTCATTTACTGCCTGATATTTATGTTTATATAATGATGCTTTACATATTTTAACCAGTTTTGGCTATAGGAAAAACATTTGCAAAATATATGTTTTAAAGGGATGTTAGTGAGGGGAAACCTGTTCCGTTAAGCGGCATGGTCTCACTTAACATTAAATAACCGAGATGTAATAGTATTATTCACACCAGGAATTATGCCTGACTCGAAGTTTTCATTTCTCCTTAAATTCTCGACTACTCAAAATTGATTTAAGTAGGCTGAAGGTTGAGGTTTACAGGTTTTAATAATTTTGATGAATAAAGCTTCCAAGGTCGGGCATGTAGCTGAAGGATAGCTATTTAGGAGTCGCTATTTTCCTTTTATTCTGCTTTGTGTATTAAGTCAGATATGACTATATTTACTCTGATCAACCAAGGGGCATCGTCATATGTCTCTCTTGGCATATTATTGTAATGATTATATTTGATCTTTACTTGAGAAATGTTATGGGATTATGTAACTTAGACATGAACTAGTTTTGAAAGGTAATCAGTAAAATGTTGTTTTGGAAATCCATGATTTTGTTCATATTGAGGTGCTTCTAATATTATCGATACCACTAACATTACCATATTTTGTCACCAGAAGTTAATATTATAGATGGCTACAACATCTGTAGCGCTTAGCTTTTGGCCTCTAGATACAGGATGTTACAACTTGGTTTTAGAGTATTGGTTTATGAAAAACTTTAAACTAAAAGTGGTTTTGAAAACATAATCCTAAGGAATTAGAGTAAGATTGGGGTATGGGGTAGCGCTATAGTAACGTACTTGTATTTTCTATATATAAGCATGTGCTTTATCTCTAGTCTTCCATCCTTGTTAGGGTTATTCTTCCGTATCTCATGAGGTTTTTGAATATAGATATGGATGGCAGATGAGAAAGAGTTAATCCAGGAGGGGAAGACACTGATGGGAATTCCAGACTTAATGCGAGGAGAACCAAAGGTCAGGCACAAGCAGAGAATGTGGGTGCTAGAGTTCCATAAGTTGGTATGGAAGCTACGTATCATTTTTTCATGAATATGATGCAAGCGGTAGTTATTACTGGAGTAATGGGAGGAGGAGTTCAGGAAGCTCTGGTTTCCAATGATTATGTTAAGTTGAGTGGAGATTATACTAAGCTTGGAGGGAAGCCATTTATTAGAACCGAGGATGCTATCGAGGTGGAAAACTAGTTGTTGTACTACGAAAGGATTTTTGTTGACTTGGGGATCATTGAAGAGCAGAAGAGGAGGCTTTGAGACATCTTTAAGAAGTCACTTTGTTTTGGCGGAATTATGTGAAAGCTGGTGTAGATGAGGAGATAATGACCGGGCAGTGTTTAAGAGGTGGTTCCAGGAGAGGTTCATGTCAGTGATGGCATAATCTATTTTGATCAGAAAGTATGCTAGGCTAGAATAGGTAGAGATGACTTTTCTAGAGAATGCCAGTAGGTTCGAAGAGTTATCCCCTTATGGTTATGCCACCGTTGATGTAGTAATGAAGAGGAATGAGAAGTTTATCAGGGGATTGAAGCCTGAGTTGGATAGGGTGACCTTACCGCATATTAGAGACCCCTGTGATGTAGTTATGGAGATGGCTTTGAGATACAAAGAGATGCTTGTTTGTCAGGAGAAGAATAAGGCCAAAGAGGTCTAGGTTGGGCAAGGTTAGAAGATGAAGTTTCTTCACAAGAAGGGAGATCAAAAGGGTAGAGCAGCCAAGAAGCGAAAATCTGAGTTCTTTTAAATGCGACAAGAAGAGGCATTTCGCTAATGAGTGTCGTACTGGAAAGGCAAAAGAAGTGATCGGGAAGAAGAACATCAGGTGCTTCAATTGCGATCAGATAGGCCACTATAAGAATCCATGCAAGGATCCCGCTAAGGATGGAAAGGGCAAGGTGCATGCATTGGAGCCTGCTGCTTCTAAGCCGACAGCTCAGGAGAAAGGAAATGCAGTTTTGGGCGGTATGCTTCAGATTCATAGTATGTCTGTTAGCGTTATATTTGATAATGCTGCATCACATTCTGTTATATCTAGATGTTTGTTAGATAATCTTAATCTAGAACCCACATATTTAGTTACCTCCTTACGTGTTGCAAATCCAATAAGTGGGTATGCAACTCTAGGGATGAGATGTGACTAGTTAGATCATGCTTTTGTTTGCAGTTTTCATGTGTTTGATTTTGTGGGGTTCGGAATTATTCTTGAGATGGATTGTTTAAGCGCATACGATGCTAGAATATTTTGCATTGAAAGGAAAATATCACTTAGACAACCTGATTGTAGCAACTGGTTTGTTTATACCGTAGAAGGTTCTAGCAGTGAGGAGAATGCTTTGTTGGGTGTTATGGAATGGTAGATGAGATGAATTGAGTTTTTGTGGTTATAGAATTCGCAGATGTTTTTAAGCATGCAGATGGATTGCCACCGATATGAGTCATTGATTTTCAAATAAATTTGGTTCTAGGAGCAAAACCAGTGAGTAGGCCACCTAGCAGGATGACCCCTATAGAGACGATGGAGTTGAATGTGCAGTTGGTGGATTTAGAAGGCAAAATTTTTATCAGGCCGAGCGGTTTTCCTTAGGGAGGAGCATCAATATTTGCTAAGAAGTTGGATGGATCGTTGAGGCTATGTATCGAATATCGTAAATTGAATGAGAGGATGATAAAGAATCGATATCCATTGCCAAGAATTGATGATTTGTTCGACCATTTGAGTGGAGCCAAGGTATTGTATTAGTTAGATTTGGGAACAGGTTTCCAACTGCATAGAGTAGCAGAGGATGGTATACCTTTGGCAGTGTTTAGGAACAGATATGGATCATACAAATGGTTAGTTATGCCGTTCAGACTAACTAATGCACACACATTCTTTATGGATTTGATGAACCGAGTTTACCGAGAGCACATAGATTGGTTCATGTTGGTTTTCATAGATGATATCTTGATATACTTTAAGGATGATAAGGAGCATGAAGTTCATCTTAGAGTTGTGCTTGAGATGCTGAGGCAGCATCAGCTCAAGGCGAAGTTTTCGAATTGTCATTTGTGGAAGAAGAAAGTGAAGTTTCTTGATCATGTAGTCTCATAGAAAGGGTTGTCAGTAGGTCTGACTAAGATTGAAACGGTGAATAGTTGGAAGAGACCCGAGACAGTGACTGGGATAAATAGTTTCCTTGGATTAGCTTATTACTATAGGAAATTCATTAAGGATTTCCAATGGATATTAGAACTGATGACCAAGCTAACAAGAAAGGATGTGAAATTTTTGTGGACCAATATGTGTGAGGAAGCGTTCCAAGGTTTGAAACACTTATTGATCCATGCACCTATGTTGGTGGTTCAAAGAGGGAATCAGAATTTGGTGGTTTATAACGATGCATGTAGAACATGATTAGGGGCTATGCTAATGCAGAGAGGTAAGGTGATTGCCTATGCTTCTAGACATCTTTGACCGCATGAGGTCAGATATCCGACGCATGATTTGGAATTGGTTGCAGTGAATTTTGCGTTGGAGGTGTGGAGACATTACCTTTTGGGAGTGAGGTTTGAGTTATATACATATCATAAGTCACCGAAGTATTCATTCTCTCGAAAGGAGCTGAACACGAGACATCAAAGGTGGTTAGAGTTTATTGCTGTTTATGATTTTATGATTGAGTACACACTAGGAAAAGGCAACAAGGTTGTAAATGCACTTAGTAGGAAACATCAAAATGCAGTATTGGAGATGGTTGCTCATTGGAAAGATTTAGAAGCTTTGCCAGCTTATAGAGTTTAGTGGAGATTCGAGGCTGGGTCTAGTGAAGAGACTGTCGTATTATCTTATTGGGAAGTTCAGCTAGTAATGACCTAGATAGGAGGAGGATCCTGTGTTAGCTGAACGGATAAGGCAGTTAAGAGATGGAACGAGAGCAATGACTTGAAGGATTTCAGTCTTGACCAAAATAGGTGGTTGAGAAAGAAAGGGAGATTATGTGTTCGGAGCGTAGGAAACATAAGGGAAGAAGTTTTGGAGGAATGCCATCGTTCGAAGTTCACTATTCATCCAGGAAGAACTAAGATGTATCATGATATGAAGAGATGTTTCTTCTGAAAAGGTATGAAGCTAGATATTAGCTTATGGGTAAATAAATGTTTGAACTTTCAACAGGTAAAAACCGAACATCAGAAACCGAGTGGGTTGCTTCAGCCATTGGATATATTGGTTAGCGAATGAGATTCTATATCTATGGATTTTACTGACAGGTTACTGGGATTGAATAGAGGAAATGAAAGTATATGGGTCATAGTGGATAGATCGACTAAGTGTGCCCATTTCATTCCAGTTAAGTCAACTAGGACGAAACTTGTTTTAGCGAGGTTGTTTATGAAGAATGTGGTTAGACTGCATGGAATTCCCAATATTACAGTAAGTGATAGAGATTCCTTATTCACTAGCGAGTTTTGAAAGAGTGTATAGGGAGTTTTTGGAATCAAGATCAAGATGAGTAGCGCTAACCATCCAGAGATAGATGGACAAATAAAAAGAGTTAACAAAGTCTTAGAAGATTTGTTAAAATCTTGTATTTTAGATTTCGGAGGATCATAGGAAGACCATCATCATTTAGTCGAATTTTTGTATAACTATAGTTACCAGACTAGTATTGAGATGACACCATTTGAAGCTTTGTATGGAAGGCCATGCAAATCTCCAGTTTGTTGGTTAGAGACCATAGATAAGTTGGCTCTTGGTCCAAATTTAGTTAGAGAAGCTGCAGAAAAGATTAAGGTCAATCGGGCTAGAATGAAGGAGGCTCAGTCTAGGTAGAAGGGTTATGCAAATGAAAGACGAAAAAATTTAGAATTCTCTGTTGGAGATCAAGTTTTCATCAAGGTGTCACCGATGAAGGCTATGATCAGATTCAAAAGATCAGGAAAGTTGGCACCGAGATTCATTGGACCTTTTCGTATTGTTGAGAGGATCAAGAAACTCACATATAGAGTAGGGTTACCGAATAGTGTGGTAAGAGTCCATGATGTTTTCCATATTTCTCATCTCTAGAAGTGTGTTAGAAACCCGGAGACAACTATTGCACCAATTGTGAAAGATGACTTAGTAGTAGAACCCGACTTGACCATAGTTAGAAAGTCGATTCATATTGTTGTGAGAGATGAGAAGAGGTTTAGAAATAAGACTGTCAGGCTAGTGAAAGTCCAGTAGAGTGACGATGATAGAGACTATACTTGGAAGACTGAAAGCGGGATTGGAGATACTTGTCCTGACTTGTTGGATGGTATGATTTACCTCTTTGATTGATTTGTTGTGCACCTTATCGTAATTTCGAGGACGAAATTCTTTAAGGATGGGAGTCTGTAACAACCCATACTTTTGGTAACATTATTTAGAATATTTAATTAGCTAAATTAAATAAAAAAATGGGTTGATTAGGGGATTGAGATTTGAT
Source organism: Allium cepa (assembly GCA_030765085.1). Taxonomy (NCBI): domain Eukaryota; kingdom Viridiplantae; phylum Streptophyta; class Magnoliopsida; order Asparagales; family Amaryllidaceae; genus Allium; species Allium cepa. The sequence continues at coordinate 649,465,797 of CM060939.1, read as the reverse complement.
TTAATAAAGGGGTAGGCATTCCATTTAAACAATGAATTAAAATAAGATTTAAAATGAAATAGAGGAAGGGTAAATAGGAAAGAGGCAATTCCTATTTCCTGAAACTCCTGGCGGTGTATCTCTGTACACGTTCATTTTTCATTTATAAAAATTTTAAACTCGAAGCTGGCCACCATTAACAAGAGAAAGAAGAAAAGATTAAGAAAAGCTAAGAAAGAAGCTTAAGCAAATCAAATCTATTCAAATCTCAAACTCCTTAATCTCTAAAGCTGAGGTGGATAATGATTACATCTCTATTTCTTTTGTTTTCGGTTTAAAGTTCAATCTGAACTTATTTGCAATGGTCTTCCATGTTTTTGAATGATGGAATGATTATATATACTTGTTGATGATTTATGCATGTTCATATTGATTTTATGATATGTTTTAAGGTGAAAACCCTATTAATCAACTTCCAAATGCCTTGTGAATTTTTATTTAGACCCAAAAAGATATTATAGAGATTGGTTTCAATTTTTAAAACTTTCTGATTTTTTGTGGATTTCGTATGAATTTTCTAGCGAATAGAATGTTATTTTGGGTTGAAAATTATTTACGGTTATATAATCAATGGTTAGGATCTGAAATTAATATATGTTGGAAAACATATAAAAAGTCATTTTGAGGAATTTTTGTAGAATTTTCCTAAGCGTATCAATGGATATATAAAATAATTTAAGGTATATGACATAGATGTTTTATGCACATATAAAAGGAGAAGGGGCGTTTTGTAAATAATTCAAATTGGTTATTTCTAAAAATCGGCACTACTTTTAGAAAAGAGAAAATTGCAACCAATCGTTTTGATTAAAAAGCTAGGTTAGGTACAAAGAAATAGTTTAAAAGGACAAGTATATATGCTTTTTACTGTTTTGATGCTTTTGGCACCAGGCTTTCGCCTTCGACCCATCGAAACTAATGTACATGGGATCAGGTAACTGGTATGTATTGAATTGGATAAAGGCGGAAGGTATTCGGTCGAAACCAGTGGTTGCGAAGAGGTTGAAGCGATACTTTGATTTTAAATGAAAATGCGCATGCTTGCTTTCGACTGGTGGCTTTCGACATGGTTAGCTTTCGACCAGGTCAATTTGTTTTAAAGAAAGGGTTTCGATTGGATTGTGCCTTGGTTTTTAAATAATTGCATTCAACTAAGCTGAAACCCTGACTATCGCTTCCTACCTTTCGAACCAGATTGGTTTCGAAAGAGTTGTTTTTATTTTAAATATTGACCACTTATCCAATTCTTTTGAAGGAATGCTTTCGATTTTAATGGGTTTCTAATCCTTTTGCTCTACTTTAAGGCATAACCAAATAGTTTCGTCGAAACGGTTTTCAAAGGTTTCGAAGGAGTAAAATTCTGAATGGTTTCGAATGGTTTCCATGTGTTTTAAACTAAACCCAAGTGCTTTCGAAAGGGTTGAGTTTTAGTGCTTTTGAAAGAGTTTTAAGTGCAGGTTTCGAAGGGATGGTTCCCCAATGATTTCGAAAGGTTTTGAAGGAAGGTTTTCTAATGGTTTCGAAAGGTCCAAGAGGAAAGGTTTTTCCAATGTTTTCGAAAGGCAATTTCAAAGTGTTTTAAAGAAGGATGTCTAATGTTTTAAAGCTTTTGAAGGGTGCTAGAACCTCAATTTTCAGTGTTTTGATTATGACAACTATATAAGTCAATACTCTTATGTATTAACCATTTATGCAGAAGATTTATTGAAGATTTGGATTCACATAGCTATAAAGTTGTTATATATCTGTTTAGAGTCCTTATATTACATTAGAATTATGTTAAAATCTCTCTGATATGATATATGCACCAACACATGCAAAAAATATTCAAATGCAATTTTAGGCTTGAATTGGACGGCTGAATGTCCCTATTCAGACGGTTGACTGCTGAATCAATTCATTAATTTTTATGAAGATTCAGCCAGCTGAATAAAGACATTCAGACGGATGAATTAGACCCAAATTGGCTTATTTACTTGCTGCATCGAATTTAAATCGATTCAGATGGCTGAATTGGAAAATTCAAACGGCTGGTTATCGATAACGACTATTTTTCTGAAGGGATCCTTCTCTTCAACGAAGAGAAATATCTTCTAATTTAGGGGTTGCATCAGTTCCTTTTCATCCCTCCTATTCATCAAAGATTGCAACTCTTAAATTTCTATAAATAGAGTCTAGAATCCAATAAACATTTCACCAACTGATTACTAATTTCCTTGATTTCTTAACTCTAATTCTCTATTTACCATTTGCACTCAAAATACATGCAATCTCTGATCACTGATCACTCTATCTTCCACATTCATCTAGCACATTACACTATATATCATAAAGGAGAAGACTATAGAAAAATTGTACTTTATTGACTTATCAGTGCTATTTAAACAGCATATTACAGTTAGATTCGTTTGTTTATTTGTAAAGAAGTCCTATACTGTTGCTCGGACGATAGAAGTCCTATTCGGCTGCTTAGGCAGTAGAAGTCCTATTTGGTTGCTCAGGCGGTGTAAACCTATTCCTTCGGGTTAAGTGAGAGTTGCTAGTTTAATTCCAGAAGGAATCTGGGACTGGACGTAGAACGAGAGTTCGAACCAGTATAAAATTCCCTGGTGTCATTTACTTTACTGCTTCATTTATTTACTTACTTACTTTATATTCTGCTCAAGTAGTTTATAAATACATCTGTATTGTACGATCCTATAACACAGTCACTTTCACTTGGCATCATACCAAGGTCATCTTATAACCGTAACAAAGTTATCTGATAATGTGGAAAATAACACTAACACAGTTTTGTTGAAGGGCAATCCACTACACGACCACCACTATTTAATGGTTTGAACTGGTCGACTAGAATGAGAATTTTCATGCAAGCAAATGGATATGATACTTGGAATATTACTCAAAGTGAATACACTATACCCACTACACCATTTGCAGAATGGTCAAATACACAAAAAACGTTGCTACATCAAATGCAAAAGCTATGAATATGTTATTTTGTCATTAGACAAAATGAATTTAATAGAGTTAGTATGTGTACAACTGCCTGTGATATTTGGAAAACTCTTAAAATCACACATGAAATAATTAACAAAGTTAAAAAAGCAAGATTTTTATGCTCAAAAACCAGTTTCAAAATTTTAGAATGAGACTAGATGAAACCATAAATGATATGTACTCTAATTTCAAGAGATGCATTATTCACTATTGGCATTAGGAGAAAATTTTTCAAATTTTAATATTGTTTCTAAAATTTTAAACGCTTCAACGGATGAATGGAACAGAAAGGTCTTAACCATTGAAGAAGCTAATGACATTTCTACCATCAAACCTATAGGAAATTTGATGTCTTATGAAGTTAATCTCCAGGAAAAACGAGTGCAGGAGCAAGATAAAACGAATATAGCATTCCAAAGAAAAGGATGAATCAGATTCAGATGAAGAACTTATGGCGTTCAATGATAAGAATTTCAGAAAGTTTTTGAAGTTCAGAAAGTGCAATGAATTTAGAAATAACAAAAACAGCTTCAAAATTAACAACAACAAGCCATCGTCTTCCGCTATAGAATGTTATGAATGTCACAGGAAAGGGCATATCAAGAAAGGCTATCCTGATCGAAAGAGAGACAAATTTAAGCACAAGAAAGATGGATTCAAAAAGAAAGCATTCTCTGTTACATGGGATGATTCTGAATCATCTTCGTCATTAGACGGTGACATAGACAGTGATTCTGAACAAGCCAATGTCTATTTTATGTCTATAAATGACGAGGTGAGTGGTCTAACTTTTAATGATTTAATGGAAACAAACTCTGGATTACTTGACAAACTAAGAAACATCAAAAGAAAATATATAGAAACTCTAGAAAAATTAACCAAAATTGAGATATATATGTTAAGAGATGGGAAACAAATTTTAGAAGAACTTGAAACTGCTCAAGAATCTTATTCTAATATAGCATTTCAACTCTCTATGTTAAATCAAGAAATAGAAATTCAGAAGGAAAAGAATGATGCTCTCTTAGTTGAAAATCATGATCTTAAAGCTAATATTAAAATAATGGAATTAGATATTTCTAGTCTTAAAACAAAATTAGATGATATTACTTACCAGGAAGAGAGAATCTCTCTAAAATTATAGAAAATTCTCAAACAGTTTCAAAAAAAAGGGGACTAGGATATAAGTAGGTTTCAAAAAGTATTCCAAGGAAAAAGAACTCTTTGTATAACAATTTTAAAAAGAATAATAATCTATTTGAAAGATCAATTTGAAAAGTTCCAAAAATTTCAAAATCAATTAAGGTTTGGGTTCCTAAAACAAATAATTCTTTGATTAGAAACAAGTATATAAAATCTTTTATAGAAACTGTTCATAAAAATAAAAAAATTATATGTAAAAGGAATTCTGAACCCTTCTTGGGTTTGCTTTCCTAATACCTAACTTTTTAGGACCCAAATAAAAAGGTAGGTATCGATGTTAACTCCATATTTTGTAGGTACCACTTAAAAAAAGAAGAAAATGGATATTGGACAATGGTTGCTCAAAACACATGATAGGAAATGGAGAGATGCTAACAAATATTATCTACTTGGATGGAGGTTCTGTCACTTTTGGAGACAATTCCAAAGGTTATATCATCAGCAAAGGCAAAGGCGATGTGAGCAATAATGGTATATCCAATTTACCTCTTATCACGAATGTTTTGTTAGTTAAAAATTTAAAACACAATTTACTTAGCATCAGCCAACTGTGTGACAAAGGATTCAATATATCTTTTTCTGAAAATGTGTAGCATTTTTGATCAAAATAAAAATATTATTTTTGAAGGTTTTAGAGACAAATATATATGTGTGTTTGTATGTATATTGAATATGAATATAAATCACAATACTAACATGTGTTAAATAGCCAAAGAAAATGACCCTTGGTTATTGCACAAAAAATTTTGTCATATCAATTTCAAAGCTATAAACAAATTATCTAAAAATGAATTAGTAAAAGGTTTACTAAAAATTAATTTTAAAGTAAAAATATTTCTGATGCTTAACAATTAGGTAAATTATCAAAATCATCCTTTAAATCAAAGAAAAATAGTTCCACTTTACAACCACTTGAACTATTGCATTTGGATCTCTTTGGCCTAACTCAAGTTCAATCTATAAACCATAGCAAATATGTGTTTGTTATAATAGATGATTTTTAAAGCTATACTTGGACTATTTTTATGAAAAATAAAAGTGATACTTTTGAAAATTTCAAAATCTTTGCTAAAAGAATTCAAAATTTTAAGAATTTGAAAATTAAAAACATTAGAAGTGACCATGGAGGTGAATTCGAAATTGAAACTTTTGAACGTTTTTGTAATAAAAAGGGAATTTACCATAAATTTTCTTTTCCTAGAACAGCACAACAAAATGGAGTTGTAGAAAGGAAAAATAGAACCTTACAATAATGTGCAAGAACTTTATTAAATGGAAGCACTCTACCAAAACGTTTCTAGGCAGAAGCTGTAGCAACTGCTTAGTATGTTCTGAATCATGTTTCCATCCGAGCACTAACGAAACACACTTCATATGAACTTTTTCATGGAAGAAAACCAAATATTTCTTACTTTAAAGTTTTTCATTCAAAATATTTTATTTTAAACACAAAAATCAGCTTAAAAATTCGATCTAAAATCCGATGAAGAAATTTTCATAGTATATTTGGAACAAAGTAAGGCTTATTGAATTTTTAGTAAAAGAACTAAAACAATCGAAGAAACACTTCATGTTACCTTCAAGGAAAATTTCGAAATTAGTAAGAATTTTGAAGATGATGAGAAAATAACTAAGACGGTCACAAATACAGTTACCTAAAATAATTTTGAAGAAGACGAAAACATTGTTTATAATTTTAAAGGAGAAGAAAACATTGTTCGCAATGAAAATGGGTTAAGATCTTCTCCTAGGATTTTACGAGACCACTCAGTAGAAAATGTAATATGATAAATTGATTCACATGTCAAAACTAGAAATCAACTTAATCAAATGAATCATATCTCATTTCTTTCTAATATTTAACCTAAAAAGGCCAAAGAAGCCTCTACTGATGATTACTGGATTATAGCTATGCAAGAAGAGCTAAACCAATTTGAACGAAACAAAGTTTGGGAATTAGTTCCTAGAAAGAGTAATCAAACAGTCATCGACTAAGTGGGTTTTCAAAAATAAAGTTGATGAACAAGGAAATATAACTAGAAATAAAGCTAGATTAGTTGCACAAGGATATAATCGAGAAGAAGGAATTGATTATGAAGAAACGTTTGCTCCATTCGCATGACTAGAAGCAATACGTATCTTACTGGCCTTTGCATGTTTTCATAATCTTAAACTTTATCAAATGGATGTTAAAAGTATATTTTTAAATGGATATATAAAGGAAAATGTTTTTGTTTAACAACCTCCTTTATTTTCACATGAAATATTTGTAGACCATGTTTATAAACTTATGAAAGTTTATGTGGTCTAAAAACAAGCACCTTGTGCTTGGAACGAATGTCTTAAAAGCTGTCTTACAACGGTTTTGAAATTGGGAAGGTTGATTAAACTCTTTTTATTAAACAAACTAAAAGGATATTTCAATTATTAAAATATATGTTGATGATATTATTTTTGGTTCTACAAATGATAAGTTATGTCAGGAATTTTCTAGCATGATGACCAAAGAATTTGAAGTGTCACATATGGAAGAACTATCATATTTTCTTGCGTTACAAATTAAAAAATTAGATAATGGAATTTTTACTAATCAAGAAAAATATTGTAATAATCTAGTTAAACGTTGTGGTATGGAAAATACTTCTGTCAAACCAACTCCAATGAGTACAACAATACATCTCGATACATATGAAGATGGCAAGTGTTGACCCAAAGTTATATCGAAGTATAATTGGATCATTACTTTATCTAACTGCTAGCAGAGCTGACATAATGATGAGTGTTTGTTTATGTGCTCGATTACAAAAAATCCTAAAGAATCACATATGCGAGCCATGAAACGAAAATTATGTTATCTAAGAAAACCAAAGGTTTTGGACTTTTCTATCTGAAAGAATGTCCTTTCGAGTTAGTGTCATACAGTAATGCTGATTTTAGGGGATGTCGGACACTTAGAAAAAGTACGGGTGAAACTTGTCATTTTATTTGACAATCTCTAGTATCTTGGTTTAGCAAAAAACAAAATTGTGTTTCCCTTCCGACTTGTGAAGCAGAATATATTTCAGCTGATTTAGCGTGTGCTCAAGTCATTTACATGCAACATACACTTCAAGATTTTGGAATAAATTTATCTAAATAAACTAGTTTTTGTGATAATACTAGTGTTATCAACTTATCTAAAAACCGTAAATCATTCACGAACAAAACATATTGACATACGTCACCATTTTCTTCATGATAATATTGAAAAGGATATTGTTAGGTTAGAATTCATATCTTCTGAAAACCAGCTGACTAATATATTTACAAAATCTCTGAATGAAAATATGTTAAAAGTAAGCAAAGAACTTGGAATTTTATCTCTAAAAAATTTGTGATCTTTAAATTTCAATTTTCAAAATTTTTTGAAAAAAATAGAGTTGCTAGCACTTGAACTCTGGTCTCTTGGCTGGAAGTAACATGCCTTTCCAATTTGCTATCAAGTGTTTCTTGTTATACATAGAGAACCATTAATTGATTATATTTTCTTTTTTCAAAAACTTGTTTTACACCTCTTATTTTTCTTTTTGTTTACAACCATTAACTCCAATCTAGTTTTTATTCAACTCTTGTTATAAACCACAAATCATCCTATTTTTAATCATCTTAAACCTATTTAGACCCTCCTTGTTTTTTTTTCATATCTCAAATTCAACAAACTTTTAAAAAGTGATTTTTCAACCTCCAGGGCTACAATGTATTCTCAAGCATCAAACAAATATTCTTCCATCAATTACTCTTTGCCAAGTTCTGATTCTACTAGTCTACCAACCCCTACACCTTTCTACGAGCCTGTTCCAATTGTTCCGCCTACCGCACATATTGGATATACTCCACCCGAAAAATGAGCATAACGATTTTTATTTTTTGGTTATCCATCTACTAAATAAAAAAACGACGACATTCATCATTACTAGAAAGAAACACTATAATTACAATGAGAACTCTATTATGAACAAAAGGTTAACGATAAGCATATAAGCTTTTAAGAGCAAATCAGATTGATATTCTGCAGACCTTCATCTAGGAGCATGGTTCATCTACCTTCTCCCATTCTTCTCCTGCTCGGCACAATCCTTGGTAACGAACTCCACACCATTCTTCAGTGTCACCAAACTCCTAGAAATGTGGCAATGGTTGGTCCCCTCTTCGACCATTACAGGGGAATACCAAAGTTGAGCCAGAAGATTATAGAACTCCTAGCTCTTCGTCTATCTCATTTTAATTATTTTCCTAATTTTATAATACATATACATATACACACATACACAAATTTCTTGCCCAAAAAAACTAGTATTTGTAGGTTGAAAAAGGGTAACTATATTTTTACTGCATATTCAGACGGCTGAATTGGTAGAAACAACCAACTGAATATGACATACTCAATATTTTTTCAACCCAAATTCAACAAGCTAAATCCCTAACAACAGCCGGCTGAATATGCTAACTTTACACTATAAATTTTTGGGAAAGCATTTAGACGGCTGATTACAGTAAAACTGCCGGCTAACGATCCCAGAGCAATTTTTATGGGTTTCTAACCCGGAAAGCCCGATCTATCCTTTATTTTACCCTTCGTTATATAATCTCCTTTTCACTTTTTTACTTTTTACCACAGCCACTATCAAAACCCTAATCTCTCCTTCCCACAAAAACTCCATTTTAAAAAAATAAATTCAAATGCCTCCTTGTTTAAAGAGATCAAGAGAATCATCTTTCGGTCCATCCGACGAATAAATTCGGGCATGGTTATGGAATGGTATTGCAGCTACTCGCTTTAATAGCATGAAGAATTCCAAAATATTTGAAGTGGCTTTCATGAAAATTCCAGATTTTGCTGGTTATAGAATTCACGAGATGGCGGAGTAAAATCATTTGGATAATCTCATCGGATACGATGCTAACAATGTCAAAATCAATCACCTTTTAGTTAAGCTTTTTCTTGCAAACATGAATCTAGATTCATCATAACCCACAAAATCATGTCGATTGTATATGCTTAATAGTTTGTGGTTTGAAAATATTTTTGCCTTTACAACGATTAGGGCATATATTACGCTATCCATCTCTTGGAACCGACATTGATGATACTAAAGTTGATATGCTTCACCGTGATGAGGTTTCTCATCTTTTCTTATCCGACCAACTTACCGATCTCAATAAACTTAAATAAAGTGCATTAAGACCCCAAACTCGCTAATTCATCGTGCTTTAATTCATTCTCTACAACCTCGCACTAGTAGTTATGAGAAAGTGTGCAAACATGATTTTCAAGCTCTATATGCTATATATTCTCATTAACAAGTAAATTGGGGGGAAATTTATGTTAGACGAATTTCAAAATATCGTGATAGGACGAAAATACAAAACCATTCACCATGGGGCCTACATTATGTGCATCCTACAAAATTTTGGTGTACAAGTTCCAAATTCGGAGTTTTACACCATAAGTAAGTTAGGTGCTAAAACTTTGGGTCTAATGGGTCTTCGTATTCGCCCTCCTCCTTAGCAAACTATTCCTTTTCAACAATGGGAACAAAACTATGAACGGTGTTCCTCAACCTCCTAACACAAATATCCCCTCCTCCACACAACCTCACCAAGAAGAGGAAGAGGATGACGATTCAATTCAAATTGTTGGCTGGATGCTACACCATGAGAAGCTGTTATCACTCTTTCCCGTAGCCAATCCATACTTCATCGTGATATCAAAAGAAGTGAAAAGAAGATTGATAGTTTATAATCCGGATCCCTTTGAACAGCCTTCTTCTTCAAGCTCTGACAATGAAGATAAAGACGTCGATGAATGAGAAGAAGGCAATGATGTTATCAATACTGATCTTTCTTTCTAGATTTTTTTTGCTACTATGTACTCTTATGTTTTTTTTTTCTTTCTAAACATTTGGTTTGTAATATTTTGAGTACTATGGTTCTCTATGATGTTGTGACTATTCCGTGCTTTATTTAATTATGTTTCTAGTATCTATGTGCTGGTATCTCTATTTTTTTTAGGTATATGTACTTTTTGTTGACGAAAAAGGGGAGAAATTTGTTAAAAAATTGTTCATATTGACAAAGGGATTATTCAAATAAGTACCATGTAAATTATTTATTATATATACGTTTATGTAGTTGTTATCATCAAAAAGGGGGAAAATGTGAGAACCTAAATTTTCCGTGTTTTGATTGTGACAAATATATAAGTAAATATTCTTATGTACTAACCATTTATGTAGCAGATTTATTAAAGATTTGGATTCACAAAGCTATGAGTTGTTATACATATGTTTAGAGTCTATATATTATATTAAAATTATGTTAACATCTCTCCGATATGATATATACACCAACACATGCACAAAACTATTCAAATGCATATTTTAGGCTTAAATCGGCCGGCTGAATGTTCCCATTCAAGTGGCCGACTGCTAAATCAGTTCATAAATTTTTATAAAGATTTAACCAGCTGAATGAAGACATTCAGATGGCTGAATTAGACCTATACTAGCCTATTTATTTGCTACATCAAATTTAAATAGATTCAGATGGTTGAATTGAAAAATTAAGACGGCTGGTTATCAATGACGACTATTTTCTGAAGGGATGCTTCTCTTCAACGAAGAGAAACATCTTCTAATTTAAGGGTTGCATCTGTTCCTTTTTATCGCTCCTTTTCATCAAATATTGAAACTCTTAAATCTCTATAAATAGAGTCTAGAATCCAATAAACATTTCACCAACTGATTACTTATTATATTGATTTCTTAACTTTAATTCTCTATTTACCATTTGCACTCAAATACATACAATCTCTAATCGTTGATCACTCTATCTTCCACATCCTTCAAGTAGATTACACTATATATTATAAAGGAGAAGATTATACGAAGATTGTACTTTATTGACTTATCAGTGCTATTTAAAGAGCATATTACAGTCATATACTTTTGTTTATTTGTAAAAAAGTCCCGTTCAGTTGCTCAAGCGGTAGAAGTCCTATTCGGTTGCTTAGGCGAAAGAAGTCATGTTCGCTTTCTTAGGCGGTGTAAACCTATTCCTCCTGGTTAAGTGATGGTTGCTGGTTTAATTCTAGAAGGAGTCTGGGGCTGGACGTAGAACGAGAGTTCGAACCAGTATAAAAGTCCCTGGTGTCATTTACATTACTACTTCTTTTATATTCTTACATTATATTCTACACAAGCAGTTTATAAATTCATCCATATTACACGATCCTATAGCACAGTCACTTTCAAAGAGAAGGTTTCTCATTAGTTTCGAAAGGAAGATTTTAAATGATTTCGAAAGGAAAGATTTGGCCTTTTGGCCTAGGTTAAGTAAAAGGTTTTACTTGGTTTCTAAAGGGGTACTTTCAATGGACTCGAAAGAAGTACTTTCAAAGGTTATATGTTTTCATCAACTATAATTTAGGTAAAGCATATATAACATGGCAAGGTGATTTTGAGAAAAACATAGAGTATATGTATTTTTCTTATGTGAGTTTGATTTAGAGGTTTTAAATCACTTTGACGGGGTTTTCAAAGAAAAATTAAGGGGAGATTTCCCAAAGTAAAATGACTCAGATATTATAATACCGGATGAGACTGGTATAAGATCGTGCCCTATACATTAGCAATTAGCCCAAATTAATTTTGTTCAAAATTCCAGTGTGTAGGGCTTTGTCATATGTAAGACTAAAATTATGATTACACGTAGAAGGAATATATGTTTGTATACAGATAGGTTATTGGTGAGCCCGCAAAGGATCAGGTGACCTTGGAAGATGATAAGTTGGGGATAGACAGTCCAGAAGAGAAGTATTTAACAGATAGCTAATGACAAACCATTCAGAAGAAGAGTATCAAAGAAATGTTAGATAAATTTTGGTTTATATTATCCGGTAGGCTTGAGTCAGCCAAAGGTTAGTAGTCAGTCAAACAAATTTATAATGTTTGATGGATAGTTCATTTATTACGTGATATGTATGTTTAAATAATGATGCTTTATAGATTTTAACCAGTTTTGGTTGTTGGAAAAGGATTTGCAAAAAATATGTTTTATAGGGATGTTGACGAGAGGAAATCCATTCCGTTAAGCAACATGGTCTCATTTAACATTAGATAACCGAGATGTAACAGTATTATTCACACTAGGCTTTATGTTTGACTCGAAATTTTCATTTCCCCTTGTAAAGACCCGAAATTCTCGAGCCGAAGATTCCAGATAGTTAGGAGAAAGAAGAAAGAGATAGAAGAACAAGAAGAACAGAAACACCACAAAGATTCTCACATTCGCAGCGGATGAAAATATAATATCAAATAATAACTGTTTACAAAAGAATTCTGCATCTGTCAAATACATTTATAATACATTAGAGTTACACATATATAGACACTGGATATACACAATCATCATGTCTCAGATATACAACAATACAATATAGCAGAAACACTCTATACGTTCTTGCCATCCAGCTCACCTCCTGAGCTCCAGAACGTCCTTACCTAAAAATCTGTAATACTCGGTCTGACCCGAGCATTACATCAAAGTAACACCCGTGTCAGGCTGGAAACCAGCATGAGTACACCCATAAAATTTGAAATACTAAATTCAGACCATCAACAAAACCCGGGTAACTCGTACCTCCCTATGAGTTCATTACTTGTTATGCTCAACTCTTATTTCCACAACCAATTCCTAAGTACCTTTATTTAGTTTATATAGTCCAGTCATTTAAATTATTCCATTCCAGCCTATTGATTTCACAAGCCAACCCATAAAGAATCATTGTAGGTTACCAATCGAGGTGGGTTTGGGTATTACTAATACCCAATCCTGGTTTCTTTGAATACAATATTATCCTAACCCAAGTCACTCAAATAAATACGATTCAACTTTAAATAAAGGGTGTCACCGCTTTAACCCAATACCATTCAATCATTCATAAGCAAGTTAAGTTAACAATACCATTTCTAATTAATTTAAACAAATTAAATTAATTACTTCAATCACCCTTAATCCTTCTTATTTAACATTAATAAATTAATTAATCATCCTTTAATTACCCATCTTAATTAATCATCTTAGATTAATTATCTTTAATTACATAAAGTAATTATCCTTTAATTAATTATACAAATTAATTATCCTTAACCATTTATAGTAAATAAATCTTTAATTACTTTCATTTATTACATTGATTAATTACATTAATTAATTTCCATAAATCAGCCTTAATCAATCATAACAGTGATTAACCATTCTGTAATTAATTACCTTAATTGATTAACTCCTTAATTAATTATATTAATCCTTTAATTAATTACTCCAAGTAATTAATCCTTAATTATTTCTCTTAAGTGATTAACCCGTAATTACCTTCCATCAAGTAAAATTCCCTTATACTAATTTCATCAGTTAATAAATCATTAATTACTGAAGATCTTAATTGATTTAAAAGATAAACCATTTATCTTTATAAATTACTTAATTATTCTATGAATCCTTACTGAATAAATTTAAAAAAAAAAGTTAAATTTAGGATTTAAAATCAACTTGTCTTCTAATCATTTGTTACTTACAATTTTAGGTCTCACTTAAAATAAACCTTTAACCTAATCTATCTTAACCCTTTATTTAAATTAAACTAAATCATCAATTTTAAACCTGCGCTTAAAGGTAGTTAAAAAACTGGATATCATCACCCAAAAACCCGAGCCACACTACGTTATCCTCGAGCAATTACCCGAGTCTCGAACAATCCAAACTACTTCGAATTACCCTCAAACTTCCACGAGATCGTCCTGAGGCAACAGCTTTACCCCAAATTCACCTTCGCCTGATATATTATGCATCAGTGCACGTGCACAGATCATCAACATCGCCGCCACCTCCGGCGATACCTCACTCTTATCCACGTTCAACTGTCGAAACGGTTCCGACCCTCAAACTGACGTTGCGAAGCCTAAATCTGAAACAAGCCTTCCATTCGAAACTGGAAGCTCACACTCTTGTCAGAAAACACTTCACCTAGGCAATCTCGACCATCGGAGCTATTGGGACTTCGCCAACACCTGCATCCACGTTTCAGGTTCATCACCTCCAAGCCTGGCCAAACTCGATGCTTTGACGATCACGAACAAGACAAGATCAGACATCCAACCTTGCAACTGCTTAAACCCAATCTTCCACTATGGCCGACGCCACGGTGACCGTGAACCACCTCCACCATTTTTCCCTGCTTCGACGTTCGCCAATCTTGCTCCAACCAAAGCCCCGACCTCCATAGCTTCACCAATCGTCGGAATTTACTCGAAACCCCAAAACTGATCAACCCCAAATTGCAAACCCAAAACTAAACTAAAATTCGTGATTTTAGCTTTAAAAATCATGTTTCCCAGAGTTGATTTGAACTGCATGCCTGAATCCACAAAACAAAGTATTTGATTTTATCACTTCCTTTAAAATCTTCCTGTATTTACTTAGTTTACAGTACTTTGCAATCTAAAAATATTTAAACATGTTTGTAAAACTTGAATTATGATTACACAAACTTATTTTGTTATAGACTCTAAGTCCATCGGTGACTAGATGAAAATGAATTGAGTTTTGATTTTAATTTTCAACCCTGTAACTAAACAGAGAAGAACATTCATGCACAGTAGACACAGATCAATATATATTTTACACAGAGCTACTTACCTAAAAATATACATGCAAAATACCATATCATCCATGAATCACGAGCACCGATTTAATTATACTTAAGTTTAAAATAAGGTGTTTACTCACCTAAAAAAATGTGAACATAGAACAAATTCTGGAAGCTGCTACTTGATCTTCCTTTAAACCTTCCTGTTTTTGTTTAGTTGAATGATGTTTAAGTTTGTATTTGAGTTTGAACAAGGTGGTGTTTATGTTTTTTTGGGTTTGCTGAGTTTTCTTTATGAACGAACTAGAACAAAAAGAGATATATATAGAAAACAGATTTACAGGAATAGGTGTTTACTGGTGCAAACATTTTCTTCTTGCCTCCTCCTTTGACCAGACTAGATTTTTTGGAAAATAAAATGATTCAAATACATTTCGAAATGACCTGGTTTTTGTGCTGAGATGATATCATTTAATGCTAATGTTTCCTTACAAGTTAACATATTTATCCAATTGAATTTTATATGTACATTTTTGTTTATATTTTTGTCTCATTTACTTGCATATCTACATGTACTTCAATAGTTAATATATCTCTAGAATTATCTTATGTTTCCATATAACCATAAAATTTATTACTAACATAAATCCTTAGTTTTTATTTCTATTTAAAGTTTAACTATCAAACATTTAATTTATATTCATATATTTTATACTTATATTTAGCATTGACAAGATTGATTTTATTTTAAGCATTATTATCTAGCTTACATCCATATATATATATATATATATATATATATATATTAAATGTAAGGTAGAGTTTTACATTAATTTAATGTGAATAAGAAAGATTATATTTTAAATTTTCAAATCAATGTTTCCTTCACGATACACATATATGTATAAATAACTGGTAAATGTCCAAAGTCTTATTTGTTTTTAAAATAATAGGCTTGTATTTTATTTAATTAGATTAAATACATATTAAAATAATATTGCCAAAATCCCGGGTCGTCACAATCCTCCCGCCTTTGAATCTTTTCGTCCTTGAAAAGGAACGAAGCTAGAATTATTTAAAATGCTTAAAATCAGATAAATTTTCTTTGATCATTTTTAAAGTACTTTAAAAATCTAGATAATATTACTGAAATAGTATTTATACAAATACTTTTATAACTCGATGTTTCGACAAGTCCATTCTAGTTCTTACAGAAATTCGGTCATACGTTTATCAGGCGTACGATTGAAAATCTATAAGTGCGTGGCAGACCTGTTTCCAACATCCAGTGAAAATATTTTGAAAAATAATTTTATAGAAAATATAGAAAACAGTTTTGAAATTGAGGAATTATCTTTGGTGAGAGTGCTCTGGAAATCATCATCCCCATCCACGGTCGTAGTTACATCCTGAATTACGTTGCCATCGCAGCAAAAGTCCATGTAACTGTAGCCACTCCGCGCCCCTCGATTACGCCATGGAACCCACAAAAGATCGTAGTTACATTCCAGGGTTACGTTGCCGTCGCAGCAAAAGACCATGTAACTGTAGGCATCAGCGCCCTCGATTTTCGCTGTCAAATAGAAACTTCTCCACTCCTATATAGGTCGCAGTCTACCGATGTAAAATCAAATGTAGACTGTTGGCTCTCAGCGGCACACACGACTTTTGCTATGTTACCATAGGTCGCAGTCTGCCGATATAAAATCAAACACAGACTATTGGCTCTCAGCGGCACACACGACTTTCGCTATGTTACTATAGGTCGCAGTCTACCGATATAAAATCAAACACAGACTGTTGGCTCTCAACGGCACACACGACTTTCGCTATGGTCTATAGTAGATCGCAGTGACATCGAGTTACACTGTCGTCACAGCATAACCCAAATGCCTCTGTAGGCACCAGCTCCCTCGACTTTCGCTACACACTACTCATAATCCTCAGAAACTAGTTTTGTCCGGACTCCTCAAAGGATTAACTTTAGGACCCCCCTTAGGGTTCAAGGCAGTACCACCCAGTGGCACTCCTGAGAAGTTCATTTCAAGGGAGCGCCTTTTTCTCCAGAGCCATTTCCAAAACACTTTATACTATACACATATAGTATCTTCCAAATCATACACCTAACATGAATTTCATATAAAGCTCCTTTGCACAAAATCGATTCCCAAAATCGATAATTCTCAAATTAGGTTTTTCCAAATTCCAATATTGATTTTACCCAAAAATCAAAGCCTTTCCAAATCCGAAGGTTCCCAAAACCTTCCCTCAAAATCATTTCCAAAAAATCCCTTTTATATATACATATATACAATAATCTTGGAAAATCCTTAAATCAATTCATACTTGTATAAATTCTCTTACATCAAATACTATCAAAAACCTTTTCTTCTGGCTATAGATTCAACAAGGGGAGTTTTATCTTATATAACAAAGATATATAACTTTGTTTATTCTAAATTAAATATTCAAATTTGATTACTCTATTAAGTCACTTATTAAATTACTTACTTCTATAAAGTAAATTTTTACCATAGAAATATCCAATTTCCAGTTTACTTCATCATATATTTCACAAAATATACCTTTCATTTCAAAAACCATTTCACATTTCCTATCCACAAATTTCCAGTATCAATTTCATTCAAATTCGTACGATGTACACATATCATCCGTACGCTATATCAATCTGATCGCTCACTCGATCACACAATTCCTCTTCCAAACTAGTATCGTCCACCCGACTTCCAAGTGCGGACTCAGATCTGGTTTCTTGATCGAAAACCATCATTCTTCTTGCATAGTCACAACTATGATAGAGAATTTCCAAAACCAGTCAAAAATCCATATCCAGGTTCGCCGTCGAAAATCGAGTGAAAAATCCCAACTCGGATCGATGATACTATCTCAAAATTCTGTGCTCGAATCTGGATCAAATCACTTATGCGAATAGAATAATATACGTACATCCTACGTATTTATTCCATTGACTATTAACCAAATCAGTTTTGTAAAGGCCCGCAAATCCGTACCCCTTTGAACTAACAAAATTTCACCACAGTTCTGTCCAAAGTGGCACAAATGTACGAGTCTTCGGGTAAAAGAAGAAAGAGGTAGAAGAAGAAATAAAAACAACATCAGAATCTCACATCGCTGCGGAATAAAATATAATATATAGAATATAGTTTTAAATACAAGAAATCTGTACTGTATGAAAGTCTATATGAGTGGATCGTATGATATATATGTGCAAGTATAAGTAATCAACACTGAAACTAGATAGATAATAGTAGTAAAGTAAATTAAACTAATCACACCAGGATTTTATACTGGTTCAGACCTCCCGTCCTACGTCCAGTCCCGAAGCTCCTCTTCGGAATTTCCTTTCACTAACTAACCCTCACTTGACCCGGAGGAACGTGTTTACAATAGCAGGGTTTCTTTGTCAAAGATGTGTTCTTATAACACTGATGTTGACTGTTGAATACAAGTGCTTCCAATATATTTATCTAGAAAGTGTTGAATGCGTAATCCAGAATATATGGAAGTGTAAGTAGTTGATTGCTTTGAGAACAGATGTAAGTCAGAGTATAGAAATCAATAGCATAAGTAAGTATTATATACTTTTCTTTGCATTGCTGATGCTATTTATACTGATGAAGGGTTATCTTGTATAATTGTATCCGTTGTAATCTCCCTAAAGTTGCTTCTGATGATGATGAAGAGTTGCGGTAAGAAGAAGCAGACATGTCCCTTCGAGTGTGACAGTTGGAGTTTGAAAATGCTCTGTCGAATTCAAAATCAGACGTCTGAGAGCATGTTTCAGACGTCTGCCCTTCATATATATTTTTGTGTATGGTTGTTTTTTAGACGTCTGAGTTTAATACCAGACGTCTGATTGCTTCTGAAATATAGAACCAGAGAATATCATCAGACGTCTAGTATTTTTATCAGACGTCTGTTTTATACTGATTTGCAATACAGAGGAATAATCCAGACGTCTGGTAAGTGCACCCAGACGTCTGAAAGTGTGTATTCTTGCTTTCTTTGTGTCTGTGCATTTCCATTTCAACTTCTATTGATTTGTTTGCCTTTTGATTCTTGTTTCTATCTCTTTGGTGATGCTACTTCATCAACTACCTGTAACTATAGATATATACATATATACGATTTCTATTGTATAGTTGTTATCATCGAAACCGTAGAATAGATTTCCTAACAATCTCCCCCTTTTTGATGATGACAACTTATTCAATGTACTTATATATAGATTTGAAATCTCCCCCTGAATATATGCTTATTCATATTATTTTATGAGAATATTAATATTTCTCCTCCTTTGACATTATCAAAAAGAATTTATAACAATTAAGTCAATATGTCAGAAAAATATTCATTAATAAGAAAAAGTTTACATGCATTGTTCTATTACAGAAGTACACAAAAGCTACAAAAGTAAACTTAAATTTATTTTGGAGAGGATTTATTTGGGTCATCTTGTTTTGGTGAAGCTAGTTTTGGATCACCTTCCTTTGGCGAAGCTTGATTTGTATCATCCTCGTTTTGATCTCCTTTTGTAGAAGTACTAGTTTTTGAATGAGATATCATAGCTTCCTTTGGAGGTTCATCCTCAAATAATTTAGAGTGCTTTGTAGGGGGAAGGAACCGGAGTTGGCCAATCCTCAAAGGGTGGAGTTGGACCAAGGACCCGTTGTAATACTTCTTTCAGCACTGACAAAGCAGTTGAAAGGGAATCTTCAACTGTGGCTAGGCGAGTAGCAAATGATACTTTAAGGTTGTCAATTTGCTTAGCCAAGTGCCTTTGATTTTGGGACAGTATGTGTTGATTTCGAAGAGTGAGATCTCGAATGCTTTCATTTGTTTCTGTTTCTAGTCGAGTCTCCATAATATCCTCTTGTCCCGGGTAATCAAAAGGTTGAGGAGGAGGAGGAGTTGCTTCTTTTTGTTCTTCTCCTTGAGAAGGAATCATGGGTGGTTGAGGAGGAGGCTCAATACGTCGAGATTGTCGATTGCGCGTCCAATCCTCAAATGTCATGAATTCCGGAGGAATTTCGGGCAAGTGCATCTAGGAGAAAATTTTTGTTGAAGAATATTTGGGTGAAATTTCTTCGAATGTTGATAAATACGATTGAATGTTATTGGCTCGAAGAAGCCGCATAATATAAGTCGGGTAAATAATGGAAGGTCGAGAGCGATTCCAAAATTGCTTAAGCTCATCAAAAATAAGTTTTTCCCAATTCACTCTTGTCCGACTAAATATAGCATACAATGCTTTATGCTCCATTTCTGTGATTTGCTCGTGACTACCTAATCGTGGAATAATGGTGTTTATTATCATCCTTGTTAGTAGTCGAGCCTTCGGGCGTAAATACTTGGAAGCAAATTTTGGCATATTATCTTCCCAAATTTGATGTGTAACACTATCCCTAGGCTTAAATCTCATATCGGGAATGTTATACAAATCTTCCCCGGTGTCAGAGCAACCAAGGGTTCGACCTATTAAGCCAGGGGTTAATCGAATTGTGTTTCCATAGACACTGGACCAAAGCCAATTTTCTTCATTCTCAGTATTCCAAACTGCGGTGCTATGTAAATTTGAGTATAATAGGAAGATGGCTAATTGGTCAATTTGAATATCGTTTGTTTGAAAAGAAATCAGGGTTTCTAAACCGGCTGTTTCACATAATTCGTCTAGGTCATACATAGGAAATTTTAATAAATTGTACAAGGGACCTGTGTGAAGTTTCTTTTTTTGAATCTCTTCGTACCTTTTTAGAGAATGAGGAGCTCTAGTCATCCAATGTTCGATTTGATCATCCGAACAAACTTGCGGATGTGAAGATGTCGTTGGTTGATCTTGCTTTCTCTTTTTAGTAGGATTTTTAGTACGTGGCGACATTGTTGTTAAAAGTTGCCGTATGATTTGGAGGAAAAAATTCTATTTGAGAAGATCGTGGGAAGAAGAAAAAAAACTGTTTGTGAAGTAGGAAAAAAAATGCCGTTATCTGATCGGTTTTATATGGTAGAGTGGGAATCAGACGTCTGAAAAAGGGATAAGACGTCTGGTGTGCCCTAGTTTTTGTCCAGTAGGTAAAAACAGACGTTTGAGATCTTGATTAAGACGTCTGGTTGTTAGTTTACGTATAATATTTTGATGCAGAGAAAAATTTCAGACGTCTGGAATTTAAAGCAGACGTCTGTTTTGGTTGAAGATTGAAACAGAGAACTTATACAGACGTCTGGTTATCATTCCAGACGTCTGAAATGGCCATAATTTTATTTTTGAGAGGGCAGAGGCATATTTCAGACGTCTGGCATTATTTCAGACATCTGATATATGCACATATCAACAGTTTTAGTATAATAGCATAGTATCAGACGTTTGGTATCTGTTGGCAGACGTCTGAAGCTTATAGATTGTCAAAGAAATGATAGAAATTTTATTTATTGAACGTAAATAATAAATTTCCTTATGGTTATAAAAACACGTATACTTATAGATACATACACCAATTAATATAAATAATTTATTTTTTAGGATTTCTTGATTCATCATCATTTCATGGTCGAAGTGGAGACCATATATTTCCACGTTCGTGTGTTCGTGGAGAGCCAGAATATCGTCTAGGTGAAGGGTCTGAAGGAGTATGATACGAAGAAGATGGATCCAATGAACTACAAAGTTTTGGAAGTGGTTCATGAACATCTTTCTTGCGTGACGAACAAAACTTCATTGCAACTTGCTCGAGAAAGTTTAACCTCCGTGCCGTAACTTTTTGTTCGAAATAAAGTTCCCGTTGAAGATCCATCTGTTGTTTTTGGTAATGATGGATTTCATTGATTTTCTCCTTTGTGTTAGGAGACGTAAACAAAGATTTTTTAGCTTTCTTATTATCTGGTGTAAAACCTGTGCGATATGAAGACCACCTATGAGTTGGTTCTTGCTTTGGGGTAGGCGTTGGGAGTTGTTGTGGTGTGTCAACCGCGCTATCCGTCGAGGGTGTTGATACGGAGATGGATATATAGGAATCTGGTGAAGACATTGTTATATATATCTTTTTTTTTTAAATTAATTGGTTGAATAAAGTTTTTCTATTTGGCTATATTTATTATTTGGAAAGTATGTAAATATAGACAAACTAAAATTTCAAAGGTGTAGAAATAGATAACCTAATTTGTGGTTATTACTTCTCTGAAAACCTTAGAAGTGCAGAAATCAACAATATATCTTGTGGTTAGTATATTGGTAACTAAATGTAGCTTTAAATTTTATTATATATTTTTATATATAATGTATTAAGGAAAAAGATCGTTTAATGAGAAAATTCCTAAACTTCGTCGAAGCTTAGAAAAAGTTTGTTCATTTAATGGTTTAGTAAAGATGTCGGCTACTTGATTTTCGATGCTAACGTATTCTAATGAAATGGTTCCTTTTTCAACATTGTCTCTTAGAAAATGATGTCGTATATCTATATGTTTGGTTCTTGAGTGATTAATTGGGTTTTTGGACAAATTAATTGCACTTGTGTTATCACAATAAATTGGAGACTTGATGATAGTCTTACCGAAATCTGTTAGTGTTTGTTGCATGTATATTACTTGAGCACATGCTAGTGCTGCAGAGATGTATTTGGCTTCGCAAGTTGATAAGGAAACACAATTTTGTTTTTTTGCTAAACCAAGAAACTAATGATTGTCCGATAAAATGACAAGTTCCACTAGTACTTTTACGATCTGTTTTACATCCTCCGAAATCCGCATCACTATATGAGATAAGTTCAAATGAGGATCCTTTAGGGTAGAACAACCCATAATCTTTAGTACTAGAAAGATAATGTAAAATTCGCTTAACTGCTCTTAGACGTGACTCTTTTGCATTGGCTTGAAATCGAGCACAAAGACATACACTCATCATAATACCAGGTCGACTAGCCGTTAAATAGAGAAGAGAACCAATCATGCTACGATATTTCTTTTCATCAAAATCTTTTCCGTTTTCATCTTTTTCTAAGTTAGCAGTGGTACTCATTGGAGTTGGTTTACTTGAGGTTTTATTCATTCCAAAACGATTTAATAAATTATTACAATATTTTTCTTGATGAATAAAATTCCATTATCAAGTTGTTTTATTTGTAACCTAAGAAAAAATTTAATTCTCCCATGTGGGACATTTCAAATTCACTTTTCATAATATTTGAAAATTGGTTGCATAAATTTTCATTAGTTGAGCCAAAAATGATGTCATCGACATTGATTTGCACTACTAAAATATCATTATTTTCTCTTTTAATGAACAAAGTTGTATCAATTTTGCCTATTTGAAAACCTGATGTAATTAAATGATTTTTAAGACGTTCATACCAAGCTCGTGGGGCTTGTTTTAATCCATATAAAGCTTTGTGTAATTTAAATACGTGATCCGGATATTTTTCATGAACAAATAGTGGTGGTTGTTCTACATATACATTTTCATTGATAAACCCATTTAAAAAAGCACTTTTGACATCCATTTGAAATAGTTTAAAACTGTTATATGTTGCAAAAGCGAGTAATGTACGAATGGCCTCCAATCTTGCTACTGGAGCAAAGGTTTCATCGTAATCTATTCCTTCTTCTTGATTGTAGCCTTGAGCAACTAATCGTGCTTTATTTCTAATAATATCTCCGTTTTCATCGGATTTGTTCTTAAATATCCATTTTGTTCCTATTGCCGATTGATCTTTAGGTCGTGGTACTAATTCCCATACGTTATTACATTCGAATTGATTTAATTCTTCTTGCATAGCTATTATCCAAAAATTATCATTTGATGCTTCTTTATAATTTTTTGGTTCAAAGTTTGACACAAATGCTATATGACTTATATGATTGAGATGATTTCTAGTTACTCTTGTATTAAGGTCTCCAATAATATTATCTATTAGATGATTTTTAAGAATTCTAGGAGGTGATACCAGAGTGTTATTTTCAATATTTATGTCATTATTAATGGTATTTGTTGGATTAGTGGAATATTTTCTTCTTAATCGTTAGTTTTAAGATTACAAAGATTTTCATCGAACGAAACGTGTAAACTTTCTTCAACGGTATTATTTCTTTTATTAAAAATTCTCTATGCTTTACTCCGATCCGAATATCCAATAAAGATACCTTCATCGGCTTTTGGATCAAATTTACCTAAGTTATCTTTTGTATTTAAAATAAAACATTTTGACCCGAAAGTTTTAAAGTATGATACCTTAGATTTTTTACCAAAAAATATTTCAAAACACGTTTGTTTAGTCATAGGACGTATTGTCACACGATTTAATACATAACAAGATGTCGCAATAGCTTCAACCCAAAAGTGTTTTGGTAAACCACTACTATTTAGTAATGTTCGTGCGCATTTTTGTAATGTACGATTTTTTCTTTCTATGACACCATTTTGTTGCGGTGTGCGAGGAAAAGAAAAATTGTGAGTTATTCCTTTTTTATTACAAAAATCTGTAAAAAGATCATTTTCGAATTCTCCTCCATGATCACTTCGGATATTTTTAATTTTTAAGTTCATTTGTGTTTTAATTCTTTTAGCAAAATTTTTAAACATTCCAAAAGTATCACTTTTATGTTTTAAAAACAAAGTCCATGTATATCTTGAAAAATCATCAACTATTACAAAGACATATTTGTTGTGATTTATAGACCAAATTTGTGTAGGGCCAGATAAATCTAAGTGTAACAGTTCTAATGGTTGTTTTCTAGAAATATTATTTTTAGATTTAAACGAGCTTTTCTTTAGTTTTCCAATTTGACAATCATCACATAAATTTTCTACTTTGAAATTTATTCTAGGTAATCCCCTTACTAGTTCATATTTTGCTAACCTATTAATACTTTTAAAGTTGATATGACAAAATCTTTTATGCCATAACCATGGATCATCATGTTTGGCGGTTAAGCATAAGTTTGAATTTTTATTTATATTCATGTTTAATACATAAATATTTTTGTTTGTAAATCCTTCAAAAATGAGTTGTTTGTTATTATCAAAAATATTACATTTATCTTTTTCAAAATTTATTTGAAAACCTTTATCCCATAGTTGACTAATGCTTAGTAAGTTGTGTTTTAGATTTTTTACTAATAAAACATTTGTAATAATAGGAGAATTTGATATACCAGAGTTGATGACTCTCCAATGACCACGACGTATCCTTTTGAATTGTCTCCAAATGTTACCGTTCCACCATCAATGTATGATATATTTGATAATATCTTTGAATTTCCGGTCATATGTTTAGAGCAGCCACTATCTAGTATCCATTTATCTTTATTTTTTATTTTGGGTACCTGCAAAATAAAAGATGTTTCAATTGGTACCCATATATTATTAGGGTCCTATTTGTTAGGAGAAGGTAGCCATACCCAAGATGGTTTGGTACCTTTATAAATATAATTTTTATTATAGACCACATTCTCTATATAATTATTGATATACTTTTGTCTAATTAAATGATTATTTGTTTTAGGAATCCAAATTTTTATAGTACTGGTATTAAATATAGACTTAGGCAAACTTTTAGTTTCTTTATAACTAAGATTTTTTGCAACTTTTTCTTTTTGTTTAGAGGAATTTTTAAAACCTATTCCATTTTTGTTGCTTGATGGTTTTGATGTTTTTATAAGGTTTTCCAAATCTTGTTTTCCTTTATTAAATTTTGACACATTATTTGTAATCTTATCTAGCTTTTCTTTTAGTTCTACATTTTCAATTTTAAACAATTCAATATTATTTTTAAGTTTGGTATTTTCTTTCAAAAAATTATCGTTTGCCTTTTTTGTGCTTTCAAGTTCTATAGTGGTAGCCTCATTCATTATCAAATTACTTTTGAATTTTTCTTGAGATAATTCAAGTTCTTCTTCTAGAATGATTTTTTCATCTTTTAACATACCTACTTCAATTTCTAATCTATTTATTTTAACTATATATTCTTTATTCAATTTTTTAACTTGTCTAAATTTATCATCCAATTCCATGCTTAGTTCAAATAATTCGCCATAGCTAAGTTCCGGACATACCTCATCGTTTTGTGCCATAAAACACACATTTGCTTGTTCTTCGTCACTATCGCTATCACTTTCTGATGATGAAGAATCCGAATCATCCCATGTTACTTTGAAAGCTTTCTTCTTCTTGAATTTTTCAAATTTATTCTTCTTTTTATCATTGTTGAGTTTTGGGCAATCTTTCTTCATATGTCCGTATTGATCACATTCATAACATTTGATTTGAGATTGATTTGTCGAGTTGGACTTTCCTTCTTTTTGAAATTTTGTCATCTTTCTAAATTTCTTGAATCTATTATAGTTTTTGGTAATGAATACTATCTCATCTTCATCTAAATCCGAGTCATCATTCTTTGTTGCCTGAAATGCTATGTTCTTCTTTTCCGAATTTAGTTCTTTTCGTGCCTGCAAATTTGCTTCATAGGACATCAAATTTCCTATCAACTCTTCAACTTTGAGGGTAGAAAGATCATTAGCCTCTTCTATAGCCAATACCTTTCTTTCCCAGTCAGGTGTTAAAGAGTTGAGTATTCGAGAAACTAAATCAAAATCAGTAAACTTAACTCCTAATGCCATAAGATGATGTTGAATACTTTGAAATCTAGAATACACGTCTACTATAGTTTCGTTTTGTTTCATTTTGAAAGATGAGAATTGGTTTTGCAAAATTGAAATTTTAGTTTGTTTGACCTTTGTTGTACCTTCGTGTGTAATTTGTAAGGTACGCCAAATATCAAATGCAGTGGTGCATAGCATTACACGTGAAAATTCATTTTTGTCTAAAGAACAAAATAAAACATTCATAGCTTTAGCATTGTTTGATGCTAAGGTTTTTTGTGCATCGGTCCAAGTGTTCATAGTTGTAGTGGGTTCTTCATATTTATCTTGAGTGGCTGACCAAATTTCTAGACCGTTAGCTTCCATAAAAATTCTCATACGTGTTGACCAATATGCATAGTTAGAGCCATTAAAAAGTGGGGGTCGTGCTGTGGATTGTCCTTCTTGAAAAATACTTGCCATATTTAAAAAGATTCAAAAACGTGTTACTGTTCTTTGATCAAACCTTGCTCTGATACCGATTGAAAGTCTATATGAGTGGATCGTATGATATATATGTGCAAGTATAAGTAATCAACCCAGAAACTAGATAGATAATAGTAGGAAAGTAAATTAAACTAATCACACCAGGATTTTATACTGGTTCGGACCTCCCGTCCTACGTCCAGTCCCGAAGCTCCTCTTCGGAATTTCCTTTCACTAACTAACCCTCACTTGACCCGGAGGAACAGGTTTACAATAGCAGGGTTTCTTTGTCAAAGATGTGTTCTTATAACACTGATGTTGACTGTTGAATACAAGTGCTTCCAATATATTTATCTAGAAAGTGTTGAATGCGTAATCCAGAATATATGGAAGTGTAAGAAGTTGATTGCTTTGAGAACAGATGTAAGTCAGAGTATAGAAATCAATAGCATAAGTAAGTATTATATACTTTTCTTTGCATTGCTGATGCTATTTATACTGATGAAGGGTTATCTTGTATAGTTGTATCCGTTGTAATCTCCCTAAAGTTGCTTCTGATGATGATGAAGGGTTGCGGTAAGAAGAAGCAGACACGTCCCTTCGAGTGTGACAGTTGGAGTTTGAAAATGCTCTGTCGAATTCAAAATCAGACGTCTGAGAGCATGTTTCAGACGTCTGCCCTTCATATATATATTTTTGTGTATGGTTGTTTTTCAGACGTCCGAGTTTAATACCAGACGTATGATTCCTTCTGAAATATAGAACCAGAGAATATCATCAGACGTCTGGTATTTTTATCAGACGTTTGTTTTATACTGATTTGCAATACAGAGGAATAATCCAGACGTCTGGTAAGTGCACCCAGACGTCTGAAAGTGTGTATTCTTGCTTTCTTTATGTCTGTGCATTTCCATTTCAACTTCTATTGATTTGTTTGCCTTTTGATTCCTGTTTCTATCTCTTTGGTGATGCTACTTCATCAACTACCTGTAACTATAGATATATACGTACATACGATTTCCATTGTATATTTGTTATCATCGAAACCGTAGAATAGATTTCCTAACACTGTATACATATATATACATACCATCATCAGAGTACATCAACATCCTTACAGAGACAACTAGTAATTGTCCCAACACAGCGGAATTAATAGTCAAATACGGCAGTACGCTCTGTCATCAGCTCGTCTCCTGAGCTCCTTAGCTTTTAACCTGATCCTGTTTAACTCGGTCTGACCCGAGCATCATATAAAACAACACCCGAGTCAGTTTGGAATACCAGCGTGAGAAAATCACACTGAATTGGATTATTACATTTCCAAAAGTCCTTTGAAAACAAAAGCATCTCGTAAGACCACGCCACAAATAAACATGTCGGGTTTTTACCTTACGATAGCCAAAACGTTTTTATTAAATTCGTTTGATATTATAATAGTGTCTATAGAAAGTAAAATTGAATCTAGCTGAAATGCTTGCATCTCACGTTTCAGCAATAGTTAGGCACAATCAAAACCGTACAGACGCTTATTGGAGATTGGATTCCATACAATGGCAGAGCTACCGAGGTACCGCCCGTCACAGTACCTGGTCTAGATCAGAGTACTGAGGAGCCACCCTAACTCCCCTGCAACACAAGACCGGAACCATCCCTTACTGGACAGTCCCAAGCAAGATCACCCCGTGGTTGGCGCGACCAACCACCCACTAAGCCGAAATAAAAGGGACATCTAGACAGGGAAAACCTCACTCTCCAGTGGGGGCTACCCACGAAGTCTTGCTGCACCTCCCCTGTTTTAGCCATTCCCGGTTGATGAGGCTTGAGGCTAAGCGTTACCTTTCAAGAACGCGTACCACTTAGAATGCTCATCGTCCACCTGACGATGTTCTGAAAGCATTCAATCCATACAAGTTGCCCTGGGTCTAGACAAACTGAATCACCGTCTTCATCTCTTCACAATCTTCATTCGTAATCGTTCAAACCGGATCGAAGTGGTTTTCGGATAATTAAATCCGATCCCGGACTCTTCGAAACGATCAACGCATTGTCCAATATTGATAGTCGGTGATTTAACTATCAATTAATCATTTACAAGCAACCATCAAACAATTTCCACAAATTATTTATCTCGAATATCTACTTAAGATATTATCTTTATATTTCAATGCCTTGAAATTAGATTCAATTCACTCTATTTCTCATGAAACTATTTAAGTCTTTGCCAACCATTTATAATAATTTCCCACTTCAATAGTTCTCAAAAACTTGGAAAATATTCCTTTATCTCTTATTTCTTTCCTCAAAAATCATTTACAGTCTCATTTGTAAATTTTCCAAAGCCATTTAGCTTATTAATATTTCAGGTTTCATTTCTGCTATTCTTGAGAATTTTATCTCACCTAGAAATTCACTAATCTTAAACTTGGGATTTATTCAAGTTCTCATATCCCTCTATAAACTTTTCTCTAAAGATCTTATTTAAATTAATCGTACTTGCTTTACTTCAAGAGGATTTATAATTGGATTTTCAAAACATTTTTGAAAACATCTTGACTTATAAAGTAAGAATAATGGTTTTATTGCAAATTATGGTTTAAGGTAAAAATTTAATTCATATCCAGTTATTAATAAATTTTCACAGCTGGTTTAGAAAACTATAATTTATTATAATAAATACTAAGCATTAAAATAACTTTTCTAAAATATTCTAAATCTAGATAATAGTTCTTTACAAATTATATAGTATAGTAATTTTGTTTGAAAACATTCCTTTAAAACCAATTTATATTTTTAGAAAATCCAATATTCACTCATAAATTCATCTTGACCATGTTCTAATTTCTTACTTCCAGAATATTCAACTATTTCCTTCCAAAACCAATATTCATAACTCAAATTAAGTCCTTACCATGACTTATCTCATTACGTATTCGCTAATACTTTCTATCTCATTTATAAACTCCGTTTATAAATTTATAACTTTCTGAGTTTTCTTTTTCATTTATTTATCAAAACAATTTATTCGAAAATCCTATTTTTAGATTTACTTCACAAAGTTCATCAATATTTCACAAAGATTCATTCATAGCTTTTCAAAACAATTTCCTTTTCAAATTGGATTATCTTGTCCAATTATTCAACCAAAGATTCAATTTGTAGCTTTCAAAACCATTTCCAAAGATCTATTCATAACTTTCAAAACAATTCCCATTTCAAATCTTTTATATATAAAAGATACACCATTTAGAATCCTCTTCGATTCCAAACCAAAGCTTAACAATCTTTCACAAAGATTCATTCATAGTCTTAAAAACAATCCACAATTTCATTTCAAACTCGAAAGTTTTCAACGTAAATTGAAAATCCTTTCTTTATATAAAAGCTATTATCATTTGAAAACAAATAGTTTTCGTTTCGGAAAAATCCAATTACATTTGCACGAGTTAAAGCTCTTCAAGTATAAAATTTTAGGTTAAATTCAAATTCCCAAATCAATACTTTTGAAATGGTTTAAAACCCATATAAACACATTTATAACTTGTATAACATTTTTAAACCATAATCTCCAAACATGGAATTCAATTTCAAAACTTGAATTCAAATTCAAATCAAATTATTTAAATTCCAAAACTTTATCAAGTTATTCAAAATTACTTTAATCTTTAAAATCCCTTTTCAAAAGCTTTTCAAATTTAATCCAATTTCATTTCCAAAACTATTTTGGATTCAAAATTCAATTTAAAACCATTTCAAAAATCTGTGACTTAACCAATTTCCTCATGCAATCCATATTTGTGTGTGTATGGTGTAGTCCAGGGGTTTTACCCAATAGTGCAACAACATCAATCATCACAAATTCAACCACATCAATATCGCTACGCGGTATAATCTATAACGCTTATCTTCCATTCATAGATGCACAGATAAATAATATAAATTTATCTCAGATAAATAAATACATTATACACAACTCAATTCATAGACAAAATATCGCAGATCAACCAGGACAATCAATTCAAGGCATCTCATACCATACAAACATTCATAAGCAATCCAAGCATTCAATCATCATTTAAGGGCAACATTAATTAATTGTTTAATCCTTAGTTAATTAAATTTTCAATTAAATTAATTCCTTATGAATTAACTACTTAACTTAAACCAGGGTAATAAATTACTAACCTTGGTTAGTTAACATTAATTAATTACAAACCATTTTAATTGATTAACCTTTAATCATTTATTAATTAACCGCTAATTATTAATTAATTAACCTTAATTAATAAATAAATTGGCCATTAATCATTAAATAATTAACCTTTTATTATTTAATTATCCTTTAGTTAATTATACTTAATTAATTACATTAATTAATTAACCATTAATTAATTACCATTTAAATAATTATTCTTAATTAATCCTTAATTAATGACTATTTAATTATCCTTAATAAATTATGCTCTAATTATTTGATAAATGAATTTTAATCATTAATTAATTACTTTTAATTAAGTAATTTTCTTTAAATATCAAAATTAATAATCCTTTAAGATAACACATTTATCTTAATTAATTTCATAAAATTTAACTTAACCCTTTTTAGGTTAATTTAAAATCAAACTCATAATCTCAAGATGAACCATTTTATCTTTAAAATCTTATTTTAAATAATCTCAAAAATGGATTATCATCAACATGCGAGTTAACTTAATATTTTCAAGTTAATTACAAATCAACAACATTGTTTAGGATAAACCATTATCCCTTAAATCAGATTCTTAATTTAAAATTAAATTTTGTTTTCAAAATAAATTTTTGAAAACCAAACTTAATTTATTTTAAGTTAAATAACTATACAACTTTTATTGATCAAAATTTAACTAAACTTTTATTATATAAAAGAAATTTGTTTGAGAATAAAGTTTTAAAACTTATTTTATTTAAAAATCAAAAACCTATTTGTTAAAAACTTCGGATCCGAGACGATCCCTGGTTAAACCCGAGCCCATCTTCGAGTTAAACTACAAAACCCTCGATTTACCCTTTTCCTCTATAAAAACTTTGTTGTGTATTTAAAATTTTAAGTCTGTAGAATCAATTTGAATCACTCGCTGAAATGCTCGAGTTATCTTATCATCATGCCCGACCCAAACTCGTAAATCCCCAAGTCAACCCCATAGCCTATTCTTCTTCTTCTCCCTTTCCATATCACTAACACACACATCTCGTGTGCACATGTACAGATGAGCTCCACCGTCCCGATCATCGCCAAAACCCTCGACATACCGCCTGCAACCTACCCTAACCTCCTGATCACCCAATTCCGATGAACTCATTAGAGGACTAAATTAAGCCTCTTGAACTAACAACTGGTACCAAAACCCATCATAAAATCACCTTACGCCGATGATCCCAACCTCGTGACCCTTCGCCAACCTCACCATAGATTCACCATAACGCAATGCTTCGATCCTATCACGAACGAATGCCACCGATGATCAATCGAAGCTGCACGAAGCTCATAAGTTACCTCGACCAAAACGAGTCTTCGAACCCTAGTTTGTCATCGTATTATCATCTCGGCCAACTAAAATTTTAGTGTCCATTTTTCCAGTGACCCACAGCCAGCAAGCTAACCTCACCCCTAAGCTCGTCGACAAACCATTAATCGTTCATCAGGATTTGGCAAAAATGCCCATTCCGATCAACTCCAATTATCACGATCATTATTATGTTAAAAATCATGATAATATCTTTGAAATTCATTATATACCATTTCGAATCAGGCAGGATAATCAAAACAAGGGACTGAAATGGTTGATTTCAGATTAAATTTGATTTTTCTACTGTGATTTCCCAAGTTTGAATTTATTTCTAGTTAAAAATTCTGAAACCATTTTTATAATTAACATTATACTATAACAATCAATTTTTATTTTAAAATCAGAGTGATTGTAGATGAAGAACTTGATTTTTAAAACAAAATTCTAAATTTTGCAACTAACAGAGGCCAACATATTTACATATACATGCATGTTTATACTACACAGAGATGTTTATCTATTCTCAGAAAACCAAACATTCATGCCAAACATAATTCAAGTCATCATCACGAGCATACAAAAATCAAGCAGATCAGGTTTTAAAAATAAGGTTTGATCACCTTGCTTTTAAGAACAGAGTAGAAGATTTGTTTATAAATTTGAAAACTGGGTATTTTTCTGCTTTGATGCTGATCTTTGCATTACTAGCTTTATGTTGAAACTGCTTCCAGGTTGAAGATCTTTGAGGTTGACCATGGTTTCGGATTTTATTTTCAGGCTTTTGAATTTTTTTCTATAGCTTCAAGATTTGATTTTCTTTCTGAATTCTTGGCTTTGCTTTGAAACTGATTTGTTACTTGATGTTTGAATCCAGTTGAAAGAGTGGTTCAGGTTGTAGCTTCCAAATTGATTGCTTTAGATTTTCAAACCGAACTTGTTTGGTTTGAATTGCATTTTTGAATCAAGTTTTGTGGCTTCCAGGCTTTGAAGATTTTTTTCTTTTTTAGGTTTTTGATTGTTGTTGATCTGAGGCTTTTGTTTGATCTAAGTTTTTGTTTCCAGATTTTCTTTAGTTTGCAAATTTTTGAGAAAGGAAAATGAGAGAGAGGGGTTAGAGTGGTTTATATAAATCTTATTTTCTTTTTTATTAATTATTTTTACAAATGAGATAAAATTACACTTGTATAATTTGCATGGAAATATTACTAGCACTTGTTAATGCA
The DNA here is from genome assembly GCA_030765085.1 of Allium cepa. Classification (NCBI taxonomy): domain Eukaryota; kingdom Viridiplantae; phylum Streptophyta; class Magnoliopsida; order Asparagales; family Amaryllidaceae; genus Allium; species Allium cepa. The sequence goes on along the minus strand of CM060939.1, from coordinate 649,432,006 downwards.
TATATTTATTTAGCTACAAACGTTTAAATATGTGTTAATAGGCTTACACTTGTATTCTTTTTATTTTAAATGCTTACACATGTCATTTTAAAACAATATTTTTTATTTATGTTTAAAATCCGTACTTAAGTTTAATTTATGAATCATGCTTTATGCTTTTAAACCTTTTGTTAGTATAAATTATGTATCATGTTCTACACTTTTGTATTAACAACTACATTCATTTCAAATATGAAAGAAAATGTCTTTAAATCCTTTTATAAGCATATATATATATATATAAGTTTGAAACTTTTTATTTTTGCTTTACATTTTCATTCACACATTATATTTTATACTTTTATAAATTTTGTTTTAGACCTTTAGTTAATACATTTATAACTTAGTTCATAAATAATTTTAAAAGAAAGAACTTTAAATCTTTTTGTCAAACTTAGATGTTGTGTATATATATATATATATAAATTATACTTACATAACCTTTTAAAAGAAATTTATTTGAAATAAAATTATACATTAATAAATAAACACATCTATTTTATTTTTAGAATTTCCAGCTTAAAATTCAATTCAATTTTATTTTTATATTTTCAAATCCAAATTAATTATCATATTATCTTGAACAACAACCTGTAATTCAATTTATAATCTATTTATGTAATAAAGCAGGCACAATATTTATTTAATTTGAAAAAATCAAATTAATCCATAATTTAATCCAAAAATTAAACTACTTACTAATTTAAATTTGATCTAAAAATAGGAATGTTACATGCGTTATATTAATTAATTAAATTAAATAAAAGTGCATTAGTAGAAAATCCGTAAATGGTATTTTTATCACAATGAAACTAAATGTACCATTTTAAATATCCCTAGTCAAAATGTATCGAGAATCGATATCGACACATCTACTGAGACTAAAGAACATAACGCTCTTCAAATGTTAGGTAGTGTGTCACTCAACACTGATGAGGACACCTAGGGGTCATGTACTGATAGTTATCGGATAACTTCGAAATGACTCACTAGTTTGTTTTCTGTTGGTTAATATAACTAAGGTCAAATATAAAATCGTTGTGATGAAATTATACGGTTCTCTTGATTTGGGAGCACCGTTGATCTTTAATATGGAAGCTCCACTTTGATTATAATTAAATCATGGAATGAAATCTATCGAATGACAATAGTTGAGTCAAGTGGAAGCATTAGAAGTGAAATACTATTCAAGAGAGTATTCATCTTCATAGTTATATGTGGTAAGCATCACGATCAACTAAAGTCAGCTCAAAATCAAAGTCTCTGTCCAGAGCATTTCGGTTAATAATAAGTGTTATTATTGAACCAAGGACTTTATATTTGGACTATAGAGTTCAATTTGGATGATATTGGAGTTTAACCATTACTAAATTTCATACCTTCAAAGTGATATAGTTTCGACGAAGAGAATTGGTGTAAATAAAAGTCACAACTCGGTAACGCTTGATAACGTGGTCTGCCGAGGAAGGAGGGCTTCTTAGACTCTTTTCTTAAATAAATGCAATTCCTTGATTTGACAAGCTATAGAGAATGCATACATGGTGGGGTAGAGGCTGACAATTTATACATTGGGGATTATATTTTACAGAAATTAAGTAGGCGATGAATTGGGCCAAAATATCACAACGCATGGTAAGTGATGTGTAAGCGCAAATATTCGAATAGTTCGATATTAATCACTGACCAAATTTACACCTAAAGAGTCACACAACTGAATCGTTGAATACTCCTTGACCACATGCTTTAATTAGTTTATAATTATTATAAGTTAATTAATATTTATGGAATATCAGTTATAAAATTTTACTTTGATTTGATGAACAAATGTTATTAAATGGATTATAGTAGCCATAAGTATATTAATAGATATATGATATCGATAAGCTTTTAAATTGGATTTAAATGTAATATACCTTGTTCGGGCTTTAAATGGGTTTGAAGCCCAAATGGGGTTGGTTGGTTTGGCTATAATAAAGCATAGGGGGCTGTTGTATGATGGTTAAAGGGACTAGGGTTGAATCGACAAAATGAAAGAAAGAGTAAGGGATAAATGTGGATCTTGATCCTAAATTCTCTCTTTGTTTCTTCCTCCATAAAAGCATCTCGACACACTTTCTATTCTAATGTTTTGAGCCTCCTATCCCTCTTAGATCTGGGCGAATTCTCCATCCCTCCTCCTCCATTTTTCAAGCACAGGTTGTTTGCACCAAAATTGATCACAAACACCCAATAGAGTTCTACAGAGATTAAATGAAGAATAAAATTAAAACAGAGCAGAAAAAGTAAACCAGACACAAATTTTTAAAATAATCCGACAGTCTACACCAACATCCACTTTGTATTTTTATTGACCATGAATTTGATTATGATTACAAGAATATTCAGATAAGCTAGGATCCGACATAATAAGAATAAAGAATAGTAATGGAAAAGCCTTGAGTGTAGAAAAAAAGGATCCCCTTTATGGAGAATGGTCGCTGCATTTATAGTGGAAGACGACTGAATATCTTCTTAAAATTTCATAAGTAGAATCTTGAGATGTGCATGTCACCCAAAATAATTTATTGCCCAAGTCCTAATATTAACCGATTTGGGTAGATCGGTTTAGATGACCACTATGGGTCATGTGATTCCTCATGTAGGTTCATCTAGATGTTGGCTTCATATTTCTAAAGTTTGTTTGCATAATTGCCTGCATGTTTTTTGAAAATATTGATGAATCATTGATGAGTTGAACTACTGGGCTGATACGATCCAATTCTTTGCCTAGGGAAGTAATATGATTCGATCCCCCACCTAGGGAAGTAATACAATCTGATCTCTTAGAGGAAGGGATATGTATCGATCCTTTGCCCGAGGGAGGCAAAAATCCATACGTAGAATATTCTGGAGAGTATATCTCTTGGTCTATCTCGATCATTGCTTCATATCATTATCTGTGCTTGATCTCTGGACTCTACGTTCACATCTTTGGGCTATTTGCCTTGTCCATCATCGAGTCTAACTTATCTAATCAGTCTGGATATAGCCGAGTCAAAAGACCAAATAACGCTTGCCCCTAAAGTATGTATTGTTTCGAACATGACGTGATTTGAATTGAAGCAATTTAGAGTCACCGAGAAGTATTCCATTCAGTTTCCTGAATAATCATTACCCCTTCGTAGAACCATCTTCCCAAAGAGCCACATCTCTCTCTGTTTGTTGCCGCGCTTGCTCGATATTTGTCATTATAGATCCTCAGTTTAATCTTTCAGCCTTTTGTCTATGCTTGGTTCTATTGAGCTTGTTGATTTAGTTTATAGGCCTCGGTTATCTGAACTGATTTCTATTCTGAAAATTCTATTAAGAAATTTTATTTTCTTCGATTTCGAAAATCGAATGTCAAGTGCGCACACGCGCTCGTTCAAGTATTCACTATTGCCGTTGGCTCCAAGCACGTTCACATGTCTAAAGATCGTTGGCAAATTCCATCAAATGGCGTTTGCAATTTTCAATATTTTTAAAAAAGGGGTAGGAACCGGTCCCGTACATTATAACTCCATATGCTTATCATTTTGTGTCGAAAATACATAGGCTTCGTATGGGTACACAACCTAAAAATTACTATCTGATCCCTACTTTTACATTCGTTCACCGATCTAATCCCTTATCTACTTTCTTTGATTTTCCTACTTATTCTTTCATTACTGATCCCCTTTATCATTTTTTTGGACCAAAATGTATTGGACCGATCATAACACACAAGCCATATATTCAGTTCCTTCTCCTCATCTTCTCATTTACACTTCATTTTCGTTTTCACTGATCCCTTCCTTCTTCTTTCATAATTTTTCTTATAACCGATCTGCTCCACCATAAATTATGCTTGTGAAATCGCTTAATCTTTTCAGATACATCGTCGATTCGAGTCAATAGGGAATATTTAAATCAACTAGATAGTAGAGGAGTAGCAAACATTGGGATCGACCGCTCGGTGACATGGAGGTGAAGCGAAGTGATAGAAAGTGATCACTATGGATTTATAGGGATTGGTGTGAAGACATGATGGAGTGATCAATTATGCTAGCGGATTATAGACGAGGATCATGGAGTTGTAGATAGACGTGGGATCGGTTGTAGGAAAAAAGGAGATAAATGCAGGGATTGGTAATGATGCTAGTTTTGGAGAAGAAATGGTGTGATAAAAAGGAGGGATTGGTCATTGATTGGTTGAGTAGTGGATGATGTTTGTCACGAAGTTTTCCTTATGGATAAATTGATATGGCAGTAGTGTGTGACATACACACTTAGTTCATTAAAGTCTAGGGTATCACTCGATCTAGCCGTCCAATTCAACGATTGCAAATTAAGGAAGTTGCTGGTGTGAAGAGAAGTACGTGCAGGGCGTGTATGCAATCGGTAGTTGACAGCAGGTGTAGGGATCAATTGTTGATTTGAATATTGTCGTTTTGTATTGGGGACAGTGAGCTTTTAATCCCTTTTTTAAATGAATTTGTATATGAATTTGGCTATTTTTTTTGCCCATGTAAATGTTCGAAATGCATATAAACTTGAATACTTGACTTTGCATGCATATATGAATGGTCGTGTGAGGCCGTGGACTTGGAATTGAACTTAAATGCATGCACACCCTTGTTTGTTTGAACGTGAATTTAGATGTACGGATATGACTTGAATGTTAATGACATGCTTCTATGCGTAAATAGCCGATCCTTGAATTTTTAACATAACTCTTATGCATAACCATCCTCGTGGAATCCGACTGGGATGGTCAGGAATGATGGTCACTCCGATCGAACTCCTTAGTTTTGTTATATCTATCATACAATATTGAACTGTATAACACTGCATAACACAAAGCCGCACTAGATTATACTTTGCACGAAATAATAGGTTAATCCATCTAACGATGAGTATTTGTTGAATTTGATATTTATGGGTTTCAGATGCTTTGAGCGATTATCTGCAATGGTTGGAGATCAGGCTTATAGGCATGTCGAATCAAACATCGAGTAGAGTTTAACCTTGTGTTGTGTGCTGCTGCATATGTGGCTTTTGCTTTGAGTTTGAATCTCTTGTGTATACGAGCAACGCATTTCCCATTCAATATACTCGCGATCCATTGCTTATCGTTCGGTTTGCAATGATAGTTAGTTGCACATGTGTTTGGGTATCGATTCGAAGATTCTATCTCTTTGCATTCTTTCGGTCATAGCCTCGAGTCGTTGTAAACACTAAGCAAGTCATGGTATTGAGCTATCATAGTTAGGGTTTGGATAACCACACTTCTTCCCCTAGTCTCGGGTTGATAGATTTACTGTATGGATGGTCGAGTCTCATCTTAGTTGGGTTTACACCACCGCCTAAGTTTCAAAGAATTAGAGTTAATCTATGAATGGTTAGGTCATATTAATCTTGATTATCCTCATGCCCCCCCAAATCAGGGGCAAATGTCGATGAGTGGATGGGTAAGTTTAGTCCGCTTTAGTTTTATACTTTTACCGTCTAATCTTTGGTCAGAGTTAGTTAATGGAAAGCTGAGTCATGCCTATTCTAGGTTGTATTCTAGTTTCTCCTTCTCAGGGGAAAGACTTCAATAGTTCATCGGATTTCAGGTATGAGCTAAATATTAGACAATCATCACATCTCCTTTTGGTGCAGATGTCGTCATACTTTGGGCAGGAATTGAAGGATGGTAGGTCAGGTCACATCCATTCTATGATTCATGCTTCAACGTATTAATAAAGAAAAAGAACTAAGCGATGGATGGTCTGATCACATTCATTTATGGTTGATGTGAATCGACATTGTCCGTCGATTCGATGGCACAATATAGAAGGTTTGGGTCGATATTGCCTATTGATTCAATGGTATGATATAGCTGATCACTTATAACTTTGGGAGTTGTTCCGATTGGTTTTATATTAAGGCCTCCTTGAGGTTGTTGCCTTTAGGTGTAAAAGACACCAAACAGAAACTATAATGAGATGTCGTATTCAACTTTTATTAGTTTGTACTCTTGCCCTAGGTCTTGGGTTAGCAGGGTTAGTTCGTGGACGATAAGTCATGTCCTTTTGAGTTGATACTCTTTCTGTCGGGTTCAGGCCAAATTTGATGAATGAGTGGTCGAGTTACATCCATTCACTATTTATACTCACATCCATGCTCTGGGACCATAGTTGGTAGATGGGCAGTCGGTCGCACTTATTTGGTGTTTATACTCCAACTTACGTTCTGGGAACTAGATTTATCAATGGATGGTCGAATTGCATCTATTTTTTTGTTTCTACTCCGGTCCGTATTAGGGGACCAGATTATGTCGATGGGTGGTCAGTCACACCAATTTTTTATTTATACTCCACCTGTTAGGTCAAGTAAGAGTATTTGAATGAATAGTCGAGTCATATTCATTCATGGGTTGGAATTCTACCCCCAGTGCCGAGGACAGGAGATGGCGGGTGGATGGTCGATTCATGTCCACTTGGTGATTGTAGCTCCTTTAGTCAAGTCAAGGAAGTGAGTAAGCGAGGGATGGTCGGGTCACATCTATTCTTGGGCTGGATGGTTAGGTCATGTCCAATTTTTGATATAAACTCACTCCTTTGAACCAAGAGCGAGAGCGATGAGGGGGCAATCGAACCATGTCCACTTACTGAGTTTGAACTCCATTTATCAAGGAAAAGATTGGGGCTTGCGAATGAACAGTCGAGTCATGTTCATTCACGGTTGGATAGATAGTCATACCCACTCAAAATCAGACGATCAGTCGTGTCAGTTTAGCTAATATGGCTCTTCCTGTCGAGTCGAGGAATAGATTTGGTCCTATATGGTCGGAGCGCATCTATATGAATTTATGCTATGGGTCCTGTGTCGAGGACAAGAGTTGACACACAAACGATTCGCCTTGTACCAGATGGTAGGATCACTTTTGATTTTGTTGCTTATACTTTGGTCTGTATTTAGAGAACAAATTTTGTTAACGAGCAGTCGAACCACAACCATTTGGAGTTTATACTACAATCCACACTGGGAGACTAAAGTTAATCGATGAATGGTCGAACCGCATTTATGTCTCGGTTTAGATTTTGGGCTTGCCTGTGTTCGTGTAAGGTTTGAACAGTTCGTTGTACTATATGCACGAGCAAGGCTATGGATGGACGGATCACATTTTCCTAGGATTGGACGATCGAATCATGTCCAATTGCATCCGGGGAAGGGTTCGGCGCGTTGACGGTCGTACCGCATTCACTTTCATTTAAATCATGTTCCTACCAATCCTTGGGAGTAAGATAAGTATTCTATCAAACTTCGAGCTTGAGCAGGGGAGCAGATGGTTGGACTGCATTCACTTTTAGTCATGTCTTTGCCCCCAAGCTAGGGGAAAGAGTTGGAGAGCAGATAGTTGAGTCGTATCCAATTTACGGCTCTCGCTCTTTTGGTCAGGTCAAGGAAGGGATTTGAAATGATGGCTCTTAATAGTTAGCGAGCAGGTGGTTAGTCCATTCCACTTTAAATCGGACTCTGGCCTAGATGAGTTCTGGTCGAGGCATGATTGTTTCACCAAACTTTGGATATGAGCTAGGGAGTGGTTTGCTGGATCATATCCACTTTATGTTTTTCTTTGACCTTTTGGTATGAACATGAAGGTCGATGAGTTGACGGTCAGTCCTCTCTGCTGTGGAGTTTGACCTTACCGGGCTCAAAGTAAGGCATAGGTATTTTGTTAGAATTGATGCACAGAATAGGAAGTGGATGGTCGAGTCACGCCCACTCTCAATTTTGAATTCTTATGCCCAAGTCAGAGGCATATGGAAGTCGATGAGTAGTTGAATTGCTTATCTTGATGGTACTTTAAAGGTCCGATCATGGTTTGTTGAGGTTGATTGGCACCGAACTCTTGGAACTCGGTCATCTGCATCGTTCGCGTGTAGTTTAATTCAAGTTGGTAGTAGTTCACAACATAATTACATAAATACAAAGGCATATGGCCGAAGTGCCATTTTATTTGAAATAAAAATAACAAAGTCCATTTAAAGAAGTACATCCAAGAAGATTGAAATAAATCTTATTGATAAGTGAAGCAGCGTCGTGTGCTTCCTATTCTGCTTTGCCCCAGCCTTTCTCAACTGTTAGCCGATCGTCGGTGGTCCAGTTGATAATTAAATTTATTATTGCTATGGGTTAGACATCCTCTGCCCGCCATCTTATGAGGCTTACACATACTGTTGAAGCTTTACTTTTTGGATCAGCTCTTCAATCATATCTCGGAGGTGTCTACAATCGTCAGTGTTGTAGCCGTATGTCTCATGAAATATGCATTATTTCCTAGGTTTCTTCTGGGTTTCGATGGACTCTCTTAGCGCTGGCTTTCTTTACTACTCCAAGTCGTGAGTCTTGAAGTAGATGTTTTCAATTAAATCATTCAACGGAGTATATGAGTCAAATTTCGGGATCCTAGGTCGTCTCCTGAAATCTGATTCCTCATCTAGGGCATCATCATTGTTGCCCTCGCTTTGAATTATTTCGGCCAACGTGCCTGCATTATTCTTTTTCCTAGTCTGCTTCGCATCCTCCTTGCATAGGTACTAGTTTTCCATGTAATAGAAATGATCCAAGTTAGCAGGAGGCTTTCCAGCTAACCAACCACAAAAATATATCTCAAGGTCGATTACCTTTATCAATGCCATCAGTATGGTATTCTTGTTGGGATTGCTCACTTTTGTTATGGCAACGTTGAACCTTTGCAAGAAGACTTTGAGCAGCTCCCCCAGAACCTGGAAGAAGTTTGATAGTGACAACGCGAGCTTGGGGCGACTCGCTTGTATTTGAAATTGGTCAATGAACTTTGACGCTATCTGGTCGAATGAGGAGACGGACATGGGCGGTAGTCGTGTAAGCCACATGGTCGTTGCTCCTTCAAGAAAGATGATGAAGCATCTACATTTGATTGTATCCATCATACTTGTGAAACCTATATGCCATTCATATTTCAAAAAATGTAGTCCAAAGTTGGTTTTCCTCGAACAGGCTGGTCTGGTTGGTATGTTGATTTTGCGAGGATACTTTACACACTGAATGGCTTCAATAAAATGGTTATAGCTCTAGGACTCAACCCATTCGTCATTAGTTTGGATTTCATTTTTTTTCATGAGCCGTAGTATCATGGCCACCATGTCAGATGCTTGGAGGCTGGTCGGTTGAGAGTAGTCGTCATCTACCTCGAAAGCTTGGCCAGACAATCCATCCCTGTTTGTTCCATATTACTTGGGTTCTGTTGCTTCAAGGAGTACCGTTTGAGTAATAGTTCATTTTTCATTCCATGATGGCTATTCAGCAGCCGCACTTGGTTCCCAGTGCCTCGTTCAGTCATGGGAAGTAGAGAGAATGAATCAATTTTAAGTTGAGTTCTGAATCCAGGGAGCTACATATCTTCGCGGTGAAGGAAAGGTTGATCCCCAATTGGAGGGAGTGGTACCTATCCCCAATTTTTGTCCCAAACAGGGATAGATTGATATGTAGTGATAAGAAAGGCCCCATAAGGCTATGTTTCAAATTTCAAGTTGATCGGAGTCTGCATGCTAAAGATATTGATGGATCGGTGTTAATGGATTAGTGTGATTAATTTGGAGTCCAACTCGATAAAATTTTCTATTTGCTTTGAGTTCGCACATGGTTTGCTTGGAGTCATAGAAATCTATAGTGTTGGGTCAGTGATAAACGATACGTGGAGTCATTTGCTTGTTTGCTTAGAGTTTTTACTGAGCCCTGGGAACGGTTCGGTGATGAAAACTATTTGGAGTCAAATTGGGGTTTGCTTGGAGAAAACATTTTACCCGGGTCTAACTCGGGGCTGAAATTTCCAGAGTTTGCTTCAAGTCAAATAGGTAATTTTGGGCCTGGCCTTGGGTCTGCCTTGAACTGATTTTTTCGATGACTGTTTCGACGATTTTCAATGGTGACCACTCGTGAGTCATCGATGGGAGTTCCATAATGGGAAGTATGGATTTTATAATGGATAACAATATTTAGAGAGGCAGAGTAGATAATGACGAGCCAGATTTAGGGAACTATTTGAGGTAGGTTATGAGGACCTTATTCTCTCAGATTTGTTTCTACAATTCTACACGAGTCTCATGGAGCTCTCTCCATAGACTTTCCATATCAGGATTAGTGATTATTCCAAAGGAAGCATGTACATCCATGGCTCTCTGTTGTGCTCCACCTTCCAAAAGAGAGATCTCAGTGTTCTCTACTGCTTCATTGGCAGGCCCTGAGGAGGTAGCGATGGCCTTTTTTTTCCTAGGAGGCATTGTAGATAGTTTCCCTGTTGGCTTTTTCCAAGTCTATATAGAATAGAAAACTTAGTAAAGATGAATCTGGATCTCTTTCTCGGATTTGTGCAATCTAACAGTAGAATAGGCATCCAGAGATGTTGAGAATCGCCTCCTCAGTGAAAGCATCAAAATGTTTGTGCCAAAATTGGTCTCAAATACCCAAGAGTTCTAGTAGAGATTATATGAAGAATAAAATACAAACGTAGTAGGAAAAGTAAATCAAAAACAGATTCTTATAGTGGTTCGGCAATCTGGGCCTACATCCACTTTATATTTCTATCGATCCTGCACTTGATTATAATTACAGGAATGTCCGAATTAGCTGGGAACTGGTATTACAAGAATATAGAATAGTAATGGCAAAGCCTCGGTAGTAGAAAAAGAAGGATCCCCTTTATGGAGAATGGTCAATGTATTTATAAGGGAAGACGGCTGGATATCTTCTTGAAATTTTGCAAGTAGAATCTCGAGACGTAGACGAGATCTCCCAAAAAATTTGTGGCCCAAATCCCAATATTAAGCGATTGGGGTTGATCGGTCTAAATGACCACTAGGGGTCACCCAATCCCCTATGTAGGTTCATCTTAATGTTTGCTTTGTGTTTCTGAAGTTTGTTTGCATAGTCGTCTACCTGTTTTTTTGGAGATATTGATGAATCTTTGATTAGTTGAACTGTTGGGCTAATACGATCAAATCCCTTGCCTAAAGATTAATCCAATACCGTGCCAAAGGAAGTAACATGATCTGATCCCTTAGGCAAAGAGATATGTACCAATCCCCTGCCTAAGGGAGACACAAATCCATACTTAGAATATTCTAAAAAGTCTATCTCTTGGTCTCGCTCGATCGTTGCTTCATATCGTTGTCTGTGCTTGATCTCTGTACTTCATGATCACCTCTCTAGGCTATTTTCCTTTTCTATCATCGAGTCTAACTTGTCTAATCAGTCTAGATATAACCAGATCAAAAGGCTGGATAACACTGATCAAATAAAATTAAAAACTATTTGATAGCAGGTGGTCTTCAATTTGGCAAATAACACCTTCAGAATTGGAATTTAATTTGGGAGTTTGTTTCAATGCTTTAAGATGTGGTACTCGGGATTGGAGAATGGTAATTATTTGATCAATGATTATATTTTTAATATTTAGGTAATTTATATATAATATATTTCTTATTAGTTAGCTGACGGTTCGAGTATACTGGTATATCATCAAATTCAAGATGATTGTTTTTTACATGCTTATATGATTTTTTTTTAAAATTTGACTTAAATATACCATGATGCTAATTACTTAAGATACAAAAATTGATTTTTTTATTATTCCAATGAGTTTAGTATACATTATTTAAATGCACAAACATTATAATTTAAATAATTAGCTTTATACTATACAAAATAGGTTTCAAAATTACATACATTTTTGGCCTAATATAATATTCGGCATAAAAATTAATTTTCTGATACATATGTACATTTATATATATTAATTAAAATATTATTGATCCATATCGCTTAAATAAATCTTTAAATAAATAATTATATTATATAAAATGTTGTTTAAATTTTATAAAATTATTTTTCACACCTTAAGCTCTTGAATGTGAAAAAAATTAATATATATATGTATTAGTTAATTATTAATATAAATATTGAAAGTTGAAATTTGATTTAAATGTGCTTTTAAATTACAAAATTATATATATACACTTGGCACTATGTGTATATGTATGTATGCATGCATGTATGTGTATGCATATATCTTAGTTGTGTGTTTTTGTGTCATTTTCCAAAGTTAATATTTTGTATGTAATATATATAAAATATGTAATTCGAAAATATAATTTTGAGATATCAAATAGCATTCGAAAATAACTTATAAAATTTTGGATAAATTTATATTTCAAACTCAAATTTTTGGTTAAATATCTAACTTTGAATAAGCAATATGAATTCAAAATTTAAACAAGATCTAAAATCCATATTTAAAATTTTCTAAATATCTTAATGCTAACTTCAATTTGTGATAATAACAAAAAATATGTATATTTTCCAAAAATTATTATCATATAAATATATAATATATTTAATGCTAAAAACGTCTTATAAGTTACTAAACGCTATTAAAAAAATACGTACATAAAATCATTTTGGTTGAAAATAAAATAATTTTATTTTTTATAGACCTAAAAACATATTATTGAATATACATATATAAGTATATATATATATTATGTTAAATGTATATGTAATTACATTTAAATATAATACTAATTATAAAATGTTATTAAAATATTTAAATCCGTAGTAAAATAATACCAAAAATGTTATTACCAAAAATAAAAGACTTATAAATTATATATTTACATTCATTATTCAATATATATATATATATCTAAAAGAGTTAATTAGAAACATTATTATGAATTCATTTTGCAATTAAAATTGTTTTATGTATATATATGTGTGTGTGTTTTGGCCAAATGTATTTGATCATGCGTACATAGATATATACATACACATAGATACACACACATACATATTTTTTAAAATTATTATAACATATTCAATAAATGTAATAATTAACTATCGACAGATAAACAATATATGATTTTCATGGAAATAAAGTACATGTATAGGTGGTGATAATTAAGCACAACTATATTATCAACATCATAGATAAAATTTATATTAAATTGTAATCAGAGATGTATGTGATAAGATATGGTCTTTAATTTACATTTTGATCGAAGCAGTTTTCGGTGATCTCTCATATCTATACCCTTAGTTACAAGTGATAGGTGTGCAAACACAAGATCTATTTTATAAACATTGACTGAAGTTTAATGAAGTAGAAATGGAGATTTTGGGTTTTCATTTTTGGCTAAGGCTAGGCAAGGGGCAAAGCAAAAGTGAATGAAAAGAGGAGCCTTTGATTTGAATTTATATTAAAATTATTGACAAAATATCCACCCAATCCATAATGGACCAAAAACCCTACCAAGCGTGTTGGTAATTTCTTAAAATCCAATTTAAATTTTTACTAATATCATATACCGATACGTGCATATATAACTTTTATATAAGCACCCAATTAATTATTAACAGCACCTCGAATAACTCTGCAGGCTATTTCATTTTACTAGATACTCCACATACAAGAAATAAAAAACAATTAATATTTCATAAATATCAGTCAATTTAATTAATCTATAATTATTATAAATTAATTAAATCAAGCGGTGTTTTGAAGGTTGAATAGATTCAATTGTGTGACTCACATGTGTGAGTTTGTCAGCGATTATTATTCGACCAATCAAATACTTATGTCTACATGTCACCTTGGCTAGTAGTGCGATAGTTGACATAATTCGTCGTTTACAAATCTCATCGATAAAATCCAATTTTACAAATTCAATAGGTACCATTTAGTAGCGATTAGTTCCACTAATTCTCTTCGACGATATTATGTTACTTTAGGACTTATGGAATTTTGTTTTTAGTCAAAATTACAATATCATCCCACATTCAAATCAGTTATTCCATGAACAAAGTCCTTGATTCAATATTGAAAATTATTATTAACCGTACTACTTTGACCAGTAATTTTAGATTTGAATTGACTACATCTGACTGTGATACTAATCTCATACAGAGACGAATTCTCTATTGAGCAATGTTTCACTACCAATGCTATAACTCAACCCCAACTACGGTCGTTCAAGTACACCATGCCATGATATAACTATAATCAATATGGAGTTTCCACATTTAAAATAATCGGTATTCTCAAGTCACGAGAACTATGTAATATCATCATTTTGAGATTTCCTATTTAACCTTGTTGTTATAACTAACATGAAACTCTCGGACTAGTCATCCTATAGCCATCCAATAACTATCAGCAAGCAACCTCTGGTGCCCCTATAGCCATGAACAATATACGTACTTCGATCTGAACGGATATATAGATATCCTTTCTCAAAACTTCTTGACCATGAATATTTAAAATAATATGTTATTTAGTTCTTATGATAATTTTTTACAATTACTACTCGTAATTATTATTACATAACATATCATTTAAGATTTTTCTATTAAATTATTAATGTATCAAAATATAATAAATATATCAAAAAAAACAAACACCTTTTATTTTGAATGACATTTTACTATATAGTTAATAATTTACAATAAATTATCGAATTTCCCCTAGGGCATGGCCCTTACTCAATCGCGTATTGCTTTTGCGTCTTTTTATAGTAAGTAAATATGTATCAAAGTGAATTTTTTTAAATGTGTCATGTTCTATAGCAAGTTTATCTATGCAAAAGTTTACTATGTTTGTTGAATAGACAATTATATAATTGTTACATGGGACTTATCTCCATGACAAATTTCAAGCACTTTTTGTCCGCAAGAACAACATTTTATTTTTAGCCTCAAGGAAAATGATTTACAAATATAGAGAAATGTCGAAAACTTTTATCCAAAGGGTAACCTTTCTCACAACATTCTATCACAAGATCTAAATAGGTTGACCTGGCTAGTGGAAGGTGATTAGGATTTAGGGACGAATAGGATTTGTAATCGATGATGTCAGTGGAGAGCTGAATAGAGTGGAGAAGCATGATGCCAAATTCAAAGAGGATGGCTCACGGTGGCAACTAAGGTTAGTGAAGGGGCGACCAAGTGATGACGATGATCAAGATATTTGACATGTATATTGTAATGCAGTTCAGGTAGAGGTGATTTGTGAACAAGCAACGACAAATTAGGAATGAAGAAAATACTTGCTAATAATTGCACTATTTAGCAGCATTTATGTGTTTTCTTGTTAAAAAAATATCTTAATTTATATTTTTGTCCATAGCGTATGTAATAGCATTTTATGATTTATAGTGGCAATCTATATATTATACTGGGACTTGTATATGAAGTGTCTATAATTTAGCTCACATTGCTATTTTAAAGTAGCAGTTCACAAGTTTTGGTAATATTTTGAAGTTGGAGTATTTTGGTGATGGTGATGGCTTTGAATTATTAATTGGGGTTTCTAGTGACGTGGTAATGATGGTTATGGTACCGAGGATTTTCCTTCCACGTAAGTTGTGCATGGAAGGCCTAAAGCCAATCGCATGGAATTGTGAAACTTATTATGCATTAAGTGGTTAAATTTTGCATCGTGGTTGGGTTTGCGATAATTTAGGGGTTTAAATTTAAGATGGTGGCTAGAAACAACTAGACTGGCGGCGATAGTTAAAGTGGCGGCGGCTAAAGAGGCAGCGGTTAAAGAAGGTGTGATGGTGAGTGCGATAGATTTGGGAATATGATTTAAAAAAGGAAGGTACTTAGCTAGTGCTTGGTTAGAAATTGAGTTTTCGTTTCGCGTTGTCTATATGTTTTTCTAATGGCATAGAAGAGATGGAGAAGTGGGAAAATATATTCCAAAAGGAGGAAAATAATTGAATGTCATTTTCGATTTTGTATGTGAAAATAATTTTACAAATCGACCATTTTTTACATTCTTCTAACGTTTCATGCATTTTAAAGTACAAATTGACAGCGCAAAACTCATTTTAAAACCAATTGTTGATTTAGAGTTTATTTTATTATGTTAAATAATTTTAAAAGTTGTCTCTCTATAAATTAGAGAATTTCATAGAATTCGTCTTTAAATAATGTTATATTAAAACTAGTACAGTGCTAAAGGCACCATGCGATTTACTTTAGGCATCGCGGTCGGTTGAAAACCATCAGTTGCATCCATATTAATCGATCTTCCACCCGTATTGCACTGTTTGAACCACACAACAAATATGAATTTGGTATCGGATGCATTCGTTTCTAATGGTTCATTTACCAACCACCATTTCCCCCCTTAAAAAACCCCTCCACTGAGCCCTTCTCACCACTATCCCCCCATCAATTCTGAACGCACGAAAGCTAGTCCGAGCATTTTCAAGCGTAAGTTGAGCTTTTTTTCATTTAATCACATTTATTTCAATTTTCTTTACGATATATGTTTTATTTGAATTTTTTGGAATTTTTTTGATTTTTCACTTTACAGCATATCCACCATTTCCTCTGAATCTTCCACCTCCAAAGACATTACCGACTGGATTGAAGAATGCATATTAACTTCCGTTAATATGTGCATGAAGACAATGAATAGTTGGGCTTGGAATACTCGTCTTTGGAATAGCCATGTTGCACTTGCTTTAAACGACCAACAAAGCGTTAACTTGAATGGATAAAAATATAAAAAAGAGGGACATCCTCAAGCATCTTTGTCTTCATAGAACAACGGCTACAAATTGAAGGTGGTGTTTAAAATGCAAAAGAAGACATTTTGGATGGGGATGAAGATTGGTGGAATGTCACATCCAAGCACCAAATAAATTAAGGTAGTGATATCCACCAAAGTTTTGAGAGGTTAGCAAAATGTAAGTTGGTTGTATAGGGATGCCATAATGCAAATACAACATTCCTTCATCTCCTTCAGCTAATTTCAACACTTAGCGTACACTAAAATTCTTGATGGGTTGGAGATAGAACTGGTTATTACCAGCCACTACAAGGTAATCAATTAGATTAAATTGCTAAATAATCCTATTTAAATTAAGGTCGGGGTAAAATAGTCGTTTTTTCAACTTTTAAATTTGATAAATAGACCTACACCATTACAATCAACTCATTTTTCTAATCAAAATAATATATAAGTTTATTCCATTTGTAGGTCATATGAAGGAGATACAGATGAATTAATAGTTGAGTGAAAAATTTAGCATTTATATTTACATATATTAAATGATACGTTGACACATATCCAATCATTACACATAGGTCGACATAATTCTTGGAATATGTCAACATACTTGTGGTAGTTTACGTTTCCAAAATTTTAAATTATGGAAAGATTAGTTATTTTAAATTTTAAGTTGGAATAGTTAGTCTAGTCAGATTTAAGACTATAAAAAGCCTATTTTAGACTAGAAAGTTTTATTATCTTTGCCCTTTTCATCACCCCTCCTTATTTGCCATTTGACAACTCTAAACTGGCATAACTACCTCAATTTTCAACAGATTCTGGCAATCCACCCATAAATACGATCATGGGGATGAGTACTACGATCTGGTGAAAGAACTGAGTTACGATGGTTTATTATGCTAAAGCAATAGAACAATGAATGGCAAAAGTGGTTTTGAGGATTTCCAGAGATTATGTGAGTGATTCATTCTTTACTTGAGATGTAACATACACAGAACCATGACTATGATTTCTAACCTATAATCTAAATAACTAAATAATGATACTAGAATTAAGAAATTAAATCATGGGTTTGGCTGTAAATAAGATAAAAAGTAAGTAAAATCAATGTACATAAATATAATTATAATATAAATGGTTCCTTTTGAAGTCCTCATATAATCTTTGATAATATTTTAATGATGATTAGGAATCTATATATGAAGGAAATTGAAATATGTATAGCTAAATAAGTAAACTTCAAACACTAGAAGGATTCATAAACTGAATTATACTAGATATATTATATGCTATGAATAGAGGTATACACACACATATGCATATATGCTGTTTGAATTTTTTGATTTACGGCATATCTATCACTTCCTCCAATTCTTCCACCTCCAAATGATTTGAAAGATTTTGCACTTGACCAAAGTGGATGGTTGAGAAAGAAAGGATGTCTATTCTGATTGTGGATAATCTGAGAAAGAAGAGAATGACATCGATCGATGTTTACTATTCATCACGAAGATATGAAGATGTACCAAGATACGAAGATGAGTTTCTTCTAGGCTAGAATGAAGAGGGATGTAGGTTTATGAGTAAAGCAATGTATAAGTTGCAAACAAGTAAAAGCTAAGCATCAAAAGTCAAGTGGATTACTTTAGCCATTAGAAGCACCACTATTGAAATGAGATTTTATATCTTTGGACTTTACAGATGGGTTGCCAAGCTCGAATAAGTAATACGAAAGTATATGGATCATGGTCTATAAACTAACCAAGAGTGCACGCTTTAGCTATGTTAACAACAAGGTCAACGCTTTGTTTGAAAATGATGTACATGAAGAATGTCTTGAGACTTCATGGAGTACAAATTGTAAGTGATAGGGATACTTTGTTTGCTAGTGAGTTTTGGAAGAGCTTACAGAATGTGTTAGGTATGAAGCTGAAGATACGCAATGACCCATAAATTTATCATTTTGGAAAATAATGTTTAAATTTAAAAATATTCAAAATAAGGCATTCGATTAGTACTGGTGTTTTGAACAATATATAATATTGGCAATCTTATTGTGAATAAATATCTACAAAAATATAACTTTGAAAAATATCGATAAAATAAACAAAAATCGTTTTATCCATAAACAACTCTTAGACCCTCTGACATCTTGCATGGAGCTGAATCCATACATTCATTTATCTATATAAATGATAATATGTGGTAAAATTATTTGTTTTATTTTTGAAAATAAAATGTCTTTATGACATCATTAATGTTATCATTATTTTGGAATAATTAACTTTTGAATTTAAATGAAGTTTAAATGACTTAATAATTGTTTTAAATATCAAACGAAGCCCTTTTAATTATTGTATACTTATAGAAATATTATTTTCAAACTTTGTTTACCAATATTATATGTATATTGATGGAGAAGTAAAAATATGGCTGGAAATCGAAATTAGAATTCATAACGGTTCAGTATAGAAAAGTTGTAAACGTTGTGGATCATTATGACATACATATGCACATATACACGTGCGCAATACATATACTCATGCACATGAAAAAACACAAATATATATACATAAATAAAAAATAAAAGATAAAAGAAAATATCATGATATTATTTATAAAATTCATGATATTTTGCAACCAAAGTTAATCATCAACTTACCATCACGTACACACTTGAGTAGCCAAATGGGGGGAGAGGTTTACTTCAGTTGAAATGGTGATGGACGAGGAGGGTGTAGTGTGATGAAATGATGATGTGTTTACACTTAAATATCACGATATTTATCTCCTTCATTTGCCTATAAATAGCCACTACCATCTTCACTTCCATTCACATTTTCCTCTTCATTTTCCTAAGCTTTCTTCACCATCTTCTCTCCACTTTAGTGGCCTCTTGCCTAAAGAAAACAATGGCAAAATTTATTGCAAAGCAGAATTAAATTTATATAGTACACATATATTATCAAACACTTCAAAACCAAGAGACCAAACTCCTACTTACCCGCTTACAAACCCATGGCTACACACCCCATCATCCATGGCAGAGCATTCCACCCCTTTGTAAGCCTAGGACGAGCCTATAGGAAGCATTAGTGTAAGCTTCATGAGCTTCAATTTCAAGATAGCGAAGCTATAGTCATTTCAAAGTTAAAACGATCAAATTCAAAGTTAGGGAAATCTACTTATATTATGATATGGATAATGATATAATACGTTTGAAATGACTGGTTGTTATGTTTCTATCATCGTGTTTTGATTGTGAAAATATGGTGTTTGGATGTGTAAATAATCCACGTTTAATACACGTCGAAATTACACAACAAAAATCACTCTCCGATATGAATTATAAAAGTGCTTCGAGATGATTAGATCTCTTTAAATTGTTTATAGATGGTTTATAATCACTAAAATTCTATTTGGTGAAGTTCTGAAAGAATTGAAATTGGATTCAAAAATAAATGCGTCGTGTAACGGCAGTTCGCGATTCGCATCATAATAGTTTGAACACATTTATATGACATATTCGAATCGAAATACTTTGTAAGAATTTTTCAAATTATTATAATCACAGTTTTCAAAAAAAGAAAGAGATTGAGATTGCATTGGGTAGATTTTAAAATATGAGCAAAATAAAATTTTAAAATGGTCGCACTTTGGCAGTTCAAAAACGCAAGCGATAATTTTTTTAAATGGATATCTTTAATTCTTTTAAAATATGAAATAAATTTCTATAAAAATATTAAAATAATTAACAGAAATTTGGGTAATAAAAATAGACTTCCAATTTATACAAAAGTTGTTTTGATCAAAGAAGCCTTAAAATCATTATTTGCAGCATTTTTTGCACCACTTTTTAGTAACTTTTGCGAACAACGGTTTTAACTTAATTATTCTATTTCAAATCTTTTAAGGAACATTTTCAACTAAATAATTAAGTAATTTAAATAAGATTTGAAAGTTTAAAAATTATTTACAAAGGAGTTTTATAAAATGGTTAAAAGAAAAGTTGTTATAAACAAAAGATTTAATCTTGGCACTAAAAACCAACTAGTAAACATGATTTTTATATTCATAAGATAAAGATGTTGGGTGCTTAAACTAAGAAGGTGTTCAGGAGCAACTAGACCAGTTCCCTAGCTCACCTGGCCTCTTTCCTGGGCAAGGAATATATAAGGTCGAAATGTTAGAAATAAGGCAGCTGTAAAAGATTCAAATTTACAAATTTAATACAACTTGGATTGTGAAGAAATAATCTTCTTATACTTGGTGTCAAATTCTGAGAAGGGAACTCATACTATCCATGTGAATTTAAAAGATGATTCCACCTTTTCTCGATGGATAGTAAGGGTTGAATATGGAAATTGACATTGAGTAGAATTTGTATAATTTCTATTAACCGTTTTTTACTCACTAATGTTTTCTAACATGATTTATGAGAATTGATTTTGTGTTTTCCAAAGTTAAAGAGAGGTTTGATAATCTCATATATACTGGAAAAGTAATGATATATCTTTGAAAAATGTTTTATTGATAATTGGTTCGAAGAGTCAGGGATCGAATTTGGGTGATTCCTATTTGAAAAATACTACGAACCATTTTGCATTTGAAAGTGAAAACATGATAAAGCAATGATTTTGAAGATTGAGACCTTCATAATGAAAGGCTACTTTCCACTAGCTCTCGATTTCCATATTATACATATATGGTGGCGGTAGTGCTAAATTTTGAAAATCTATGCTGCAAGGACTTTTCGCGACTAATCCTAGGATGTTTTCCAAAACAGGATGTAGTTAGAGAGTACTTTCGGTTTGTCCTGTTTCTGGTAACTTGTATGTACGAATGTCTGACATTGCATCTCTATAATACATGTACATTGGTCTCTACGAATGTATATCCTTTTGGTGCTGTAGAACGCAGCCTCTCTTACATTTAACACCCTTCTCTGAGACATACGAGCTCAGAGGTTGTACATTTGTGGAAATCAATAGTGTGTGATGGAAATGGCAACGTGGCATTCTAAGTAGGATTTGATTATTCTTTGCAAGGTAAAACATGACCTTTAGCCTCACACTGGAGAATGACAAAAATCATGGTATATGCGACAGGGCTATGTAGGTCGCACCCATTTGCCTCATCTTTCTAGGTTACCTCTCTATATCAGTAAAAGTCGATAATGACCATAGTGATGCCATATTCAATACAATCAATGGTAAAGGTAGGTCGTTTCTGTGTTGGTAGAGGACCATCTGTTGGTGTCTTGGTGCTTTTTTCTAGCGATGTACTTAGTGTCTTACTTTATCATTATATGGAATCCATTCTCCAATACATTTTTTTAAAGATTTTAGTTGTAAACCAATTGTGTTGTTGAATTTAACAAATGTAACAATTCCGGCTATGATTAATATGTTATTTGAAAGGATTTTCAAAGAAGGTCACTAAAGATAATATCCCTAATTTTGCATAGCAAATGTTTTGGTTATCATAAGATAAAAACTGGTTTTGTGTTTATGTGCAGCGTGGTCTTATGAGATACCCTTGTTTTCAAATATCCATACTTTGAGTTTATCACACCAGTCCCGTGACTGACCTGGAGTTTATTTTCTTATTCTCTTAAACTCTAAGTGCCCTATTTTTTGGGAAACCAAGTAGTTAGGTAGCATAAAGCATTTTAGGAGAAGAATGAAGCATTTTGGGAGAAACATGAAGCATGTAGGTTCTTACGATAATAGTTATCTATTATTGGTTTCCACTGTTTTTCTTATTATGTATTATGTATTGGGTATCCACCAGCCCCTGTAAGGGATAGGCAGTTATAACTGTACTTGGCTGTGTCTGAACCTACCATAACTCTGATGAATCAGTTAGGAGTGATTGTATGTACTTTCTGCATGTATAACTATAAGTTGTTTTAAGTAGGATGTGAGATTCTGTTTTTTTCTATCTTCTATCTTTATATTTCTTTTAAAATATCTGATAATCCGCTTCTCTAACACTTAGATTTACGGCACATGAATATCGAGGATGTATTAATATTGATTTCTAAGGGTCAAAGGTCGGGTCATCACAGTGGGTATCAGAGCTTATGGTTGAGTGAATACCTAATCCTCAATGTGATCAACTCATTAGGGATAGGGTTAGTAAGCCCTAACATGAGCTTTGTCAAAGAGTGCACATATTTGAATTTTCATCCGAATAAGCATGTTCGAGTTTATGCACATTCCCTAAGATAATCTCATCGATAGTTATAAAGATGTTTCCTTACTATGTTCAAATAGTAGGAGATGAATAACATTAGAGGACGATGATGGGGAGGTTGCAACACCATGGACACCAACGGTCATCAAATGCTACAGTAATTGAGGAAATTGTAATCCATGTGCAACCTCAAATTAACATTGCTGCTCCGTGAAAGAATAACACTAGCTTGGGAGGGAAACCATTCAAAGGAACGGAGTCCATTATTGAAGTACATGTTTGTCTCCGATCGTGTGAAAGGATCTTTAAAGGATTGAATATCTTGGATAGTAGAAAAAGGTTCTTGACTTCTTGGAGTTATAAGATGAGTCTCTTGCTTGGTGGGAGTCCACAATCTAAATGATTCGAAGGACACTTTCTCATGGGAAAGGTTTAAGAATGTATTTGAAGAGCAATACATGTCAGTAGCTGGAAGATCCCATCTCTATAGGAATTTCAAGACTTGAAACAAGAAGAACTATCCATGGAGAAATATTCCCATAGGTTCAATGAACTATCTCGCTATGGGCTCGGTTTGATAGACACACCTCTAAAAAATAACGAGACGTTTATTACAGGAATGAAGGAACAATATCAGGATAGGTCAACTACTCACATAAAAGAAACCTTTATGGACCTTTTGGATATGGGATCGATATGAAGCCTTAGACAAGGTGAACTGAGTACCTGTTCAAGGATACAACAATCAAAATAAGAGAAAGAAGCCATGGCAAGGAAAGACCAGGAAAGGATCACAAGAGAATCGTTTTAAGGATGTGACTAGTTATAATTGCCAGAAGAAAGGCCATCTTTTCAAAAATTGTAGAAATCTCAAGGTTCAAAGGCAGCAACAGGAAACCGTCTCTCCTATGGTGTAGAAAAGTCTCTGCCATCACTGCCAGCAACTCGGCCATTGGAAAAAACAAGTGCCTCTCAATGAAGAAAAGAGAGTAGGCTAGAGTTTTTGCCATAAAGGATGAATACTGAATCTCTGCGGATGTAAAAGGCAAAGGAGTTCTGGAGGGTAACATCTATATTAATAATGATTTAGTAAGAGTATTATTCATCTTAGAGCTTCCCATGGTTTTACTGCAAAGAGATTAGTAGATAAATTAAAATTAATCATAAAAATACTATATACCCTATCTGTGTGTCTAACCCCATAGGCGGTGTGACTAGTCTTTGTTTGATTTGCAAGGATATCCAAATCATTTACCCTCCCCATCATTTTTCATGTGACCTATTTGTCCTTGACTTTATTGGGTTTGAAGTTTTACTAGGTATGGACTGGTTATCCAAGAATAAAGCTATTCTGGATTGCGTTAAGAGGACGATATCTTTATGGACCGACTTCAAAAAATTTATAAAAATATTTTTTAAGGAACCCAGTCCAGTAAGGAATAGTTTCTTGTATGCCCTTGACTCATCTCAAAAAGAGATGAAGACAATACTAATGTCAAGGAATTTCACGATGTTTTTAAGGAAGTTAAAAGTTTTCCCCCACATCAAGAAATTGAATTCTATATTGACTTAATTCGTTGTGCAAGCCCCGGTTTTTCACCCTATAAGAAGGATGGCCCCGAAGGAAAAGATTAAGTTGGCAAACAAAACTAATGAGTTATCAAAGAGACAACAAATTCGACAAAGTCACTCGATTTTTGGGGTGCAATGGTGGTTTTTGCAGCAAAGTCTAATGGCTTCCTAAGGCTTTGTGTAGACCATCGAAAACTAAACAAGCGAACGATTAAAAATAAGTATCCTCTTCTCCACATAGATGACTTTTTTGATCAACTTCATGGTGTTCAGGTATTCTCGCAAATGGATTTAGCTAGAGGATCCCATCAACTAAAAGTAGCTTAGGACGGCATTCCATTAACAACATCTAGAGGTTCGAATTGCTTTTACGAAGGGTTAGTTATGCCTTTTGTGTTGCTTATTTCATACATATGAATAGAGTATTCAAAGATATGCTAAAAAAATTTATGTTGGTTTTCATTGATGATATTCTTATCTATTTCAAAACCGAGGAGGAACACGAAAGGCATCTGGAGATTGTTAGGAAATATAGAAAAGAAATGTACTTAAAGCTAAATTTTTGAAATGTCAATTTTGGGAGAAAGAAGTAAGATTCCTTAGGTATATTGTGTTAGGTGAAGGGTCTCAGTGGATCCAAGAATTTTTTTAGCTATACGAGATTGGGAGCAACCGCAGACTCCGACGGATGTCCGAAGCTTCTTAGGATTAGTCGGATACTACAGGAGGTTTACTCAGAATTTCTCTAATATTTCCTCCAACCTAACAAAGTTGAGTATGAATAATGTTAAATTCAATTGGACACCAAAATGTGAAGCAACATTTCAGGAGCTCAAGAAAAGGTTAACTACCGCTTCCATCCTAGCCATTGCTGATGCAAGCAAAGGTTAAGCCAACTTAGCAAATGCTGATGCAAGCGAAGGTTTAACCATCTATACAAATGCTAGTGGAGAAGGTGTAATTCCGATGCAGTATGGGAAGGTTATCGCTTATGCAAGCAGACAAATAATGACGCATGAAAGGAATTATGCAACACACGACATAGAATTATCGACTGTTGTGTTCGCATTTAAGATATGGAGGCATTGTTTGCTGGGTTAGGATTCCTTATGGTTTATTTTAAATAAACTTTAATCAACATTCGTAAATAATATTCCTTCTTTAAATAGGTGAAAAGTTCGAACTCTTCATAGATCACAAATCTTTGAAGTATCATTTTACTCAGATGGATTTAATTATGAGGCAACAACGTTTGCTAGAATTTCTCACATCATTTGATCTTGATATCTTATACACACAGAGGAAAGCAATGTAAAGGTGGATGCACTAAGCAGAAGCATGCTATTATAGCCCATTTAGTAGTATGTCCCACTTTGATCAATAGTATAAAAGAGTACCAGCTTTGGGACATTTATTTCAAGAATAGCCAAGAAAGCAGAGGAAAACATTTTAGCAGGAAGATGGATGGGATTCAATGTGCATGATCAAGGAATGTTAAGAACGCTGGGGAGAATTTATGTTCTAAATATTAATGGGATTAGGCAGGAAATTCTAACCGAGTGCCACAATTTTGGACTTGTAGTACATTCTAGGGTTACTAAAATGTACCAAGACAAGAAAAAGAATTTCTAGTGAAAGGCATAAAAATAGATATTTTTATTCATGTTAGTGATGTGCAAATTGTCAGCAAATCAAAAGTGATCAGCAAAAGATTGTTGACTACTACAATCTGTGGAGATTCCAACTTATAGGTGGGACCAAATATTAATGGATTTCACTGATGGCTTACCTCAAACAAGGAAAGGAAATGAAGGCATTTGGATTATCGTATACCGATTGACCAAGAATGTGCACTTTATTCCAGTAAAGCCAACAAGGACTACCTCAGGTCTGGCAAAGATATACATGAAGGACATTGTTAGATGGTATGGAGTTCCATGCAGTATAATGAATGATCAGGACCCACTTTTTAGAAGTCAATTTTGGAAGGCATTACAAACGGCTTTGGGACCAATCTGGATTTAAACACCGCATACCATCCTTAAACCAATAGGCGGGCAGAAAGGGTAAACAAAATCTTGAATGATCTTTTGCGAGCTTCTGTCTTAGATTTTGGAGGTTCATGGGCGAGTCATCTTCATTTAGTGGAATTATCCTACAACAACAGTTATCAGGCAAGCAATAATATGGCAACATATGAAGCTTTATATGGCCGTCCTTATAGATCCCCAGCATGTTAGATCGAAACAGGAGATCGTTTAGTACATGGCCCCGATATGATCCAAGAAGCCTCATAAAATGTAGACATGATCCCAAAAAAGCAGAAAGAAGCACAAAGTGGGCATAAGTTACGTCGATTAAAGGCATAGCGATTCTGAATTTTTAGTGGAAGATTTGGTATTTATGAAGATCTCTCCTATGAGGGGACAGTGAGAGTTGGAAGAGCTGGAAGCTAGCATCTCGGTATATGGACCTTTTACCTTTCTTGAGAGGATTGGCCCACTAGTCCATCGAATAGAATTGCCAGAAAGATAGTCAGGTGTACACAATTTTTTTTCAAGTAACCTTTACAAAAGTATGTGTATGCCCCGGAATAAATTATCGAGACGGTAGCACAAGAAGATTTGGAAGTAGAACCTAACTTGACATTTATCAGACAGCCTAATCAAATCATTGATCATGATGAAAAGCGATTAAGGAGAAAGGTTGTGCGATTAGTTAAATTTCAATGGAGTGCCGATGTTAACGATCGCATATGGTAAATGGAAGATAGAATAAAAATGGCTTACCCTTGTTTATGATAGATGTGTAGCCTATATACATGTATTATATCGTCATAGTGTACTCACCGCTATGATGTATTCACTTATCGTATCTTTGTATGCATTTCATATCATGTATGTATGTATGTATGTATATATATATATATATATATATATATATATATATATATTCCTTTTGAGTTATCTTCTTGTCGTAATTTCGAGGACAAAATTCTTTTAAGAAGTGAAGTTTGTAACTACTCATGAGTTTATCATTTTGGAGAATAATATTTAAATTTGAAAATATTCAAATATAAGATTTTCAACATGGTAATGGTGTTTTGAACAATAAATAATATTGGTAATCCTACTTTGAATAAATATTTATAGAAATATATACTTTGGAAATATCAATAAAATGACCGAAGATGGTTTTTTCGACAAATAGCTCTTAGACCCCATGACATCATGTACGGAGCTGGATATATATATACTCGTTTATGTATATGAGTGATAATATGTAATAAAATTATTTATTTCATTTTTGAAAATAAAATCTCTTTATACATCATTAACGATATCACTATTTTAAATTAATTAACTTTTGAATTTAAATGGAGTTTAAATGATTTAATAATTATTTTAAATATCAAGTGAAGCTCTTTTAATTATTATATAATAATAGAAATATTATTTTCAAACTTTATTTTACAAATATATGTATATTGATTAAGAAGTGAAAATATAATCCAAAATCGAAATTAGAATTCGCAATGGTTCAACGTAGAAAATTTGTATAATGTTGTGGATCATTATGACATATATAAATATATATGCACAAATGCATGTGCACATACATATACATATACATGCACATGAAAGCGCACACATATATACAAATAAAAGAATAAAAAATAAAAGAAAATATCATGATATTATTTATAAATATCATGATATTTTCCAACCAAATTAAACCGCCAATTTACCATCACACACACACATGTGTAGCCACATAGGGGGGCGACTTCGGTCAAAATGGTGATGGAGGAGGAGGGTAAGGTGGCGATGAGATGATGATGTTTGCATTAAATATCATGATATTTTATTACTTCCATTTGTCTATAAATACCCACCATCCATCTTCACCTCCATTCACATTTTCCTCTTCATTTACCTAAGCTTTCTTCACATTCTTCTCCCCACTTTAATGGCCTCTTACCTAATGAAAATAATGGCAAAAGTTATTACAAAAGGAAATTAAAATTATATAGTACATATATTATCGAACAGCTCAAAACCAAAGCCAAACTCCTTTTCTCCTTGCAAACCAATGGCCTTACACCCACCATCCACGATCGAGCATTCCACCTCTTTGCAAGCCAAGGCCGACCCATAGGAAGCATTAGTGCAAGCTTCGTGAGCTTCGATTTCGAGATAGCGTAGGTATAGTTGTTTTAAAGTTAAAACGATCAAATTCAATGCGAGAAAACTCTATGTATATTATGATAGGGATGATGATATGATATGTTTGAAATGATTGATTGTTATTTTTTGATCATCATGTTTTGATTATGAAAATATGATTGTTTAGATGTGTAAATAATTCACGTTTAATACATGTAGAAATTACACAATGAAAATCCCTTTCTGAAATGAATTATAAAAGTGTAACGAGATGATTACACCTCTTTAAATTGGTTTATGAATGGAATCGCTAAAACTCAACTTGGTGTAGTTTTGAAAAGAATTGAAATTTGAGTCAAAAATAGGTGCATCGAGTAACGACAGTTCACGAATCGCACCATAATAGTTTAATTCCATTTATACAATGGATTTGAAGTTGAAATTCTCTAGAATAAGAATTTTTCAAACTCTTATGATCATAGTTTTCAAACAAAAAAAGGGATCGAGATTTCATTGTGTAGATTTTGAAATATGAGCAAAACAAGTTTTCAAAATAGTCATGCTTTGGCAGTTTGGAAATAAAAGCGATAAATTCTTTAAATGGATTTTTTGATTCTTTAAATGTATGAAATAATTTCTATAAATATATTAAAGCGTTTTAAATGTGGTTTGAGTTATAAAAATGGATTTCCAATTGATAGAAAAGTAGTTGTGATCAAAGAAGCTTTAAAAACATTATTTGCAGCATTTTTCGCGCCACTTTCCAGTAACTTTTGCACACAATGGTTTTAACTTAATTATTCTTTCCCAAATATTTTAGGAACATTTTCAAATAAATAAATAACTATTTTAAAGAATATTTGGAAGTTTTAAAATTACTTTTAAAGGAGTTTAAATAAATGGTTAGAAGAAAAGCTGTTATAAACAAATGATTTAATCTTAGCTCTAAAACCCTATGTATAGACTAGATTTTTATATTCGTGAGATCCAAATATGGGGTTCTTTAACAAAGGAGATGTTTAGGAGAAACTAGTGCCCTGGCTTACCTGGCTTCCTTTTTGGGTGAGGAATAGATATGATCGAAGTGTCGAAAACGAGGCAAGTATAAAAGATTCAAGTTTACAAATTTAACACAACTTGGATTATGTAGAAATAATCTTCTTATGCTTGGTATTAAGTTCCAAGTAGGGAGCCTATACTATATATGTGAATATAAAAGGTGATTCCACCTTTATTCGATGGAGTAAAGATTGAATACGGAAATTGATATTGAGTAGAATTAGTATAATTTCTATCGACCCTTTTACTCAATAATGTTTTCCAACATGATTTATGAGAAATGATTTAGTGTTTTCCAAAGTTAAAGAGAAGTTTAATAATTTTGTATATACTGGAAAAGAAATGATATATCTCTAAAAGATGTTTTATCGATAATTAAATTGGAGAGACGAGATAAGATTTGGGTAATTCCTATCCGAAAACTACTTTGAACCAATGTGCATTCAAAAGTGAAAACATGATAAAGGCGATGATTTTCAAGACAGAGATCTTCATAATCAAAAGGCTACTTGTCACTAGCCCCTCAATTTCCATATTATATACGTATGGTTGCAGTAGTACTTAATTTTGAAAATCTTTGATGCAAGGGCTTCTCGCTATTAATCCTAGGGATGATTCCCGAAACAAGATGTAGTTGGAGAGTACCTTTGGTTGTCCTGTTCCCAGATAACTTGTATATACGAATGTCTGATATTGCATTTCTAAAATACACGTACATTCATCTCTGCAAACGTACATTCTTTTGGTAGTGTAGAACGCAATCTCCCTTACACTTAATACCCTTCTCTGAGACGTACGAGCTCAATGGTTGTACATTTATAGAAATCAATAGTGTGTGATGGAAATGGCAATGCAACATTCAAAGTAGGATATGATGATTCTATGCAAGTAAAAACGTGACCTTATGCCTCGCATCTGGGAATGACAAAAGTAGGGTAGATGAGGCAGGGCAACGTGTGTCACACCTATTATGATGTGATCATCACCTTTCTACATTTATATGTCTGGTATGTTGTGTATGCATTGGGATCCCGATAAAGGCCGGTAATGACCAGGGTGATGACATATTTGGTACTATCTACGTTAAAGGTAGGCTAGTCCTGTCTTGGTAGAGGACCATATGTTGGTGCCTCGGTGCATTTTTCGAGAAATGTACTATCGGAAGGTAGTCCCTTACTCTGTCAATGTATGGAATCCATTTCTAATACGAACCTTTTTTAAGATTCTAGTTGTGAACCTTTATGCTGTCGAATTTAACAAATGTAACAATTCCATCTATGATTGATATGTTGTGTGAAAGGATTTTCAAGGAATGCCATTAAAGGTGATATCCCTAATTTTGCATAGCAAATGTTGGTTATCATAATGTAAAAACTCGTTTCGTGTTCATGTGCGGCATCGTCTAATGAGATACCTTGTTTCCAAATATTCGTATTTGTGTTTCTTACACTAGTCCCATGACTAACTCGGAGTTCATTTTATTATTCCCTTAAACTCTGGGTGCCCTATTTTCGGGCAGCCAAGTAGTTAGGTTGTGTAGAGCATTTTGGGAGAAACATAAAGCATGGAGGTTCTTATGATGATAGTTATATATTGTTAGTTTTCGCTGTATTTTGTATTACTATTGGGTATCCACCAACCCCTGTAAGGGATATGTGGTTATAACTGTCCTTGGCTAGGTTAGTACCTACCATAACTCCGATGAATCAAATAGGAGCGATTGTATGTACTTTCCACATGCATAACTATAAATTGTCTAAATACAATGTGAGATTCTATTTTGTTTTGTCTTCTATCTTTATCTTTTTTGAACTCTTGATAAGCCGCCTCTTCGGCATTTGGATATGCGGCATGTGAATATCGAGGATGTACTGATGTCGATTTCTGAGGGTCACTAGGGTGGGTCATCACAAGATGAGTGCCGCTTACCAACCGTTAGCTGATGGGCAAACGGGAAGGGTCAATAAAGTACTCTAAGATATATTCAAGGCTTATTTACTAGACTTTAGAGGGTCATGGAAAGGCCATTTGCACCTAGTCGAGTTTTCCTTTACCAATAGTTATCACACTAGTATAGGAATGATACTTTCGAAGCGCTATATGAAATGTTTTGTGTAAATTGCCTGCATTGGTTGGAGATAAGTTATAGATCGATACTTGTTCTAGATTTGGTGAAAAATGCAATTGAAAGTATTGAGTTAATCCATGGAAGGATAAAGGAAGCTCAATCAAGACAGAAAATTTGTGCAGATAGAAGAGTTAAAGATTTAGAATTCTTAGTTAAAGATTTTGTTTTCATGAAAGTGTATCCAATGAAAATTGTTATATGACTTGTGAAGTCGGGAAATTTGTTACCTTAATATGTTAGGCTATTTATTATTATAGAGAGGATCAGGAAACTCACATATTACGTTGATTTGTCGAATATGTTGGTAGCAGTCTATAATGTTTTTCATGTATCTCACCTAAGGAAGTACAAGTGTGATCCAGAGACTGCTATGGAGCTTATGGTTTTGGAAGATTTTGCAGTGGAGCTTAATATGACTATCATTTGACGACCTATTCTTATTATGGATAAATATATAAAGGGACTTAGAAATAAGATGGTTAAGTTAGTAAACGTCCCGTGAAGTGGTATTGAGCGAGACTACACTTAGGAAATCGAAGATAAGATTAGAAAGACTTATACTAAGTTATTTTGATTGTATGATCTATATAGTCGTAGAGAACTTTGACTAGTAGTTATGCCAGTATTATTGATCTTATGTGCTTGTGACACATGTTTCATGATTGATATGCTTGTTTATTTCCTTATCGGAATTTCAAAAATGAAAACCATTAAGAAGGGGTGCCTGTAACGCTCCTAATTTAGCTGCATATAATTAGGAAATTTAATTTAATAATAATTAAATAAATATTGTAAGAGAATGCAAATGTATAAATGGTGTGAATTATTGCCATATTGATGTAATTTTAATTTCAAACTTTAAATGAAGATTTTTTAAGCAAAGAAATTATAGGTTTTAATTATATTTGGGAGAGAAATAAAGAAAGAAAGATAACACATTAAGATATTTCCCCTATACACTCTCCCTTTTAAATTATAGTTTCGACCTTAGTTTCTGATAAACGAATAGAAAGCGAAACACAAAAACAAGAGCTCTGCATTAAAAAAATCAAGAAGAAGAAGAGGAAGATAAAGCAAGGAAAGAAAATCAGGGCAATTATCTCCACATACGACTAATCAAAGTTGAATAATATTTCCAACTCTTTGCTTCTAGATGTGTTTATTTTGAGTTCAATGGTAGATTCCAAATTCTGACTGATGTTTATTATTCATATGAATTAGATAATAAATTATGTGACTTATTATTATCGTTTAAGATTGTATAGAATGTTCCTAAGGGGGAAAAACTAAGTTTTTGCTCTCCAAAGCTTTAAATTTTTCAGATGATGTTCGAAATAGTATTCTGGAGATGGGTTTCTGATTTCATAATTCCAAAAATATTATGAATTTAGTAAGAATTTGCTAAGTCGATAAAATGGAAAATTTTGGGTTTTGATTATTTGAAATAAGAAAATAATTATTTTGATCGAAAGATTTTATATGTTAAGAAAGAGGTAAAATCTTAATTTTAGGTATTTTTGTGGAGTTTCCCTAGTAATTACAATTTTATATTAATTGTTTTATGAAGCGAGTGTTAATTGCAAAAATGTAATTAATGGCATAACTAATAGAAATTTGATATTTTGGGAAATAAGAGAAATTTTCACTTTGTTTTGCTGTAAACTTCTAAAATGATTTTAATTAACCAATAATAATATGACAAATAAATTGGTTTTCTAAAAAGTTATACTTTCAAATGAAATAAATTAATTTTGTAGAAAATTGCAAAAATGTCTTTGTCAACTTGCGAAAACCCCTATTTTTCAACATGTGATTGCTACAATTTATATCAACTTGCAATAGCTATGTTTATCTAATTTGATAAAGCTGTGTTTTTATCAACCCGCAACAGCTATTGTTTTTATCAACTTGTGACAGCTATTTGTTTTACCAACTTGCAACTGTTATATGCTTACAACTTGTGAGGTACGGCTATATATTTTCAACTTGCGATGGATATTATGTTTTAAAATTGGGATGACTATTATTTTGTCAAGTTACAATAGTTGTATATCTTTTCAACTTTTGATAGCTATTACGTTTTCAACTAGTGATAGTTATTTGTTTTGAGCTTGCGCTAGCTATATTTTTTTTTCAACTTGCAATGGCTTTATTTTTGTTGATATGCGATAGTTATAGTTGTTTTGACATATGATAGCTACATGTACTGTAGTCATGCGATAGCTATGATTTAATTGACATGCGATGACCTGTGGTTTCAACATGCGATAACATGATATGTTTAGATGTGCGATAGCACATGTTTTAAAAAGGAAGATAGCTATTTTTATGACATTTAACAAGGTTTTAACTCTAGGCTGGGATAATTTTTCCTTAAACAAAAATATGGTTTTGTTAAGTAATTTGTCAAATTTTTCAAAGAAAAGAAAGTATGTTTTAGCCCATTTTTAAAGAGTTTTTGTGAAGGAAAGTATTACTTTGTTACAAGTGAATTTGTGCGTAAAATGACTATCATATGATATTTATGATGGATGATGATGTGAAATATGTTTAATTTTGTATCTCGTTTGGTTATTATTTCAAATGCTAAATATTGACATGCTCACTTATATGTAATATTATCATCCAACACTTATGACCTTGGGTATTTGAGGAACTAATGACTAGTTAGGGTTTTTCCAATTATGGGTATGATCAAACTTAAATTTCTGAGTAGGTTGAATTACATCCAGGAGATTCGAAAGATCACATTATGTTAAATTTCCCTAAACTAATTAAAAGATATGATTCATGGATATTGTAAAACTATATTTTTAGGTAGAGATAGGGGTAGGATCACGCCCTATCCTCTAATCGTTAATCCCTCGGTTGTTAGGTCCGCGATTTCAATGTTTAGAGCATTGCCGATATTGAGGCTAAAATTCGGAGTTACGCATATAAATGAACTCATAGCAGAAATGCTTACTATTGTTTTTCATGTATTAGACAGAAGACGAGATTATTTACACTTGTTGGACAAGAGATTTTGAACTATCTAGTCATATTTTTGTCCTAAGTCAGCCCGATAAGTTTTTATTTGGCTAGAGAAAACTAATTTAGGTCCATAATGATCGTGGTAAAACATTGCGTTTGACTATTTTATGTGAATTAGCCAATTATGAGAAAGTGTGTCCTTTTGAGCCTAGTGAAGGGCAGACTATTCATTTTGATCCATTCATGCATTGTAGTCATGCTATTGATATTATGATGATATTTTAATCATTTTGATTGCAGATATGTTATGGCTGGCATACAAATTATAAATGTATTAGTGAGGGGAAACATATTCCCTACTTCAGCGGCATAGTTTCACTAGTTACCTAATTGATTTTGAGATGGTAAAATATTAGTTACACTGATCTTTTTATATGATCCAAAGATTTTGATTTACTCCTACACTCTTAGGCACTCAATTGAAACTAGGTGGATTGAGAGTAGGGTTATCAATTTATACATATAGGCTTCTAGAGATGTGAAGGAGGTAAGCTACTATTTAGGAGTATTATTTCCGCTATGCAGTTTAACTTCTTTTGTTTATTATTGAATGTATGTAACGATGGGTGCTATAACCATCTAAGTAATTAAGACTCTGATTATCGAATAGGACATCTTTATATATTGCGTGGGAGTAATATTTTTAATCATTATATTTTATCTAAAATGATGTAACTTTAAGATTTTGTGATGTAATTAGAATGTAATGAATTTACATGTTAATGAAATAAACTATTTTTTAAAATTTGTAAAATCTTGTGCTTTTGATGTTGTTTGATACAATAACTATTCTCATTCTGTCGCTAGAATATAATGTTAAAGATGAAAGCAGCATCATTAGTATCTATTTTCGTGAATCAAAATGGAGGATGTTACATGGTTCACATGGTTCATCTGCAATAGTTGCTTCCGTTTAGAATTTCTGCATTCAAAAAACGCGTATCCCACATTTAGTTTCCCTCCTTATTCAACCATTCAAAATTTTGAACTTACGGGCTTATTAACAGATAAAAGAATGGTTTGTTTGGAATCTGTCGAAAAATATATCCTAGATCTGACCCGTACCCAATCCGACTGGTCGGTCCGTGAGGGTATTGCACACACATATGTGGTGACATGCATGGCCTACCTCTTCAAACCAAGAGAACATATTTGGATGCCTAAAAAGCTTAACACTCTCTTGAGAAACCACTATCTTAACACTCTCTTGAGAAACCACTATATTAATAAAATTATTTTTGTCTATACCAAGATGTGGGACCAAAGTTCCTACATCTCTTCTTTCGCCTTCCAAAACAAAACCCAAACTCAAAACTATTTTAAGAATTTCCAACATTCCACCCATTTTCAAACTAAATACTAAAATAAAAGGATGGTTGCATCACTTAGGTGGCTGCCTACGTGCTCATATCGGATCAAGCCAATGTAGTTCAAATATCAAGAATTTGCATTATCATAGAAACCAATACATAAATGAGAGATATCTTTTGGATTTGAAATTTCATTTTTTGTAAACCCTTTAAAGTCCTATTGAGGTCAATGTAAATTAGTCTTGAACCAAGTACCTCTGTAATGAAACCGGAACAGTCATACACATTGATTTGTGTTAGTGAAATGTTTTGTATACCCATCACATTAATGGTCGTATACTTTTAATCATGAGTTCATGAGCCCACTTTTGAAAGAAGTCTTAGTTTCATAGGAAATGACCCGATCTCCTTATTTAAATAGATAAGTCTCTTACTCCATCTCATAATTTTTTAAGGATCTTCATCCATCCCGCTTCATGCAAAATCCATCAGTAATTTATAGGAAATTGTATTAGTATTCCATAATCATTTTCTTAACCTTTTTTCTACCCATAGAACCTTCAATATCCTTTCCAAAACATAAGTTGGTTTTCTGTTGAGGATGATCAAACTTCATTCACAAACCTTAGTCCTATCTCTTTTGATTTTATGAAAACTAATGCCTTTGGAAGACTCATTTTCAGGGGGTAATCTTATCTATTTCTTTGTTTTTATATAATCAACTATGATTGCTCCTCTTTTGACAATTTTCTTATCATAAGATGTTTGAGACTCACATATCTAGACTTTAATTATATGTATTGCTAGATGTATTATAAATCGTAGCTTGATTATCACAATTGATCATGACTAGAGAAGATGACCTACAGAGGAATTTCTATTAGAAACTTCCTAAGCTGTTTAGATTCTATACATGCATCCACTACTGCAATTAATTATGATAGCATTATTGAATCAGAAATACATGTCTACTTCTTCAAACCCCGAGACATAGCAGCACATCCTAATGTAAAGATTCATCCAATCATAGACTTTGATTTAGATTCTACATTACCCTAGATTGCATCACTATATCCTGCTAATGTAGCAGCATATCCTTTATAATATAAACCATATTCTATGATTCCTTTAAAATAGGCTATAACCATAGAAATAGCTTTCCAGTGTTCATAACATAGATTACACATAAATTGGCACGACATTCTTAAAACATGTGCTATGTTTGGTCTATTGCAATACATAACATACATAAGACTCCCAATAATACTGAAATATACAAAAAGAGAAATATTTCATCCAGTATACTTCACTATTTTAATACTGGGATCTAAAGAATTTGGAGTTATTTAGGCATTGTAATGACCATAGTTCTTGAAGAACTTCTCATGTAGCAAAATGGGGCTAGTACCAACTCTACATCCTTCTATGCAATTTTGATCGTGAAGATCACATCAGCCTCTCCCTAATCTTTCATAATAAAATTAAAGGATGGAAACATTTTTATTTATTTCACATAAAATATATCTGAGCCAAATATTAGCATGTAATCA
The DNA here is from genome assembly GCA_030765085.1 of Allium cepa. Taxonomy (NCBI): domain Eukaryota; kingdom Viridiplantae; phylum Streptophyta; class Magnoliopsida; order Asparagales; family Amaryllidaceae; genus Allium; species Allium cepa. The sequence goes on along the minus strand of CM060939.1, from coordinate 649,394,345 downwards.
ACATATAAACACATTATAACATAACCATTTTTATTTGATTTTCTATAAATGCATTTATCGACATCAACAATAACGAATCTATTTGGCAATGCAACTTTATCAGACATTTCACGCAGTGCATGGGTGCCTATTTCTGATCGTAAAGAGATTTTACCAATTTACGATCTTTCTTTTCTTGGGCTGGATTTACGAAACCTTCTAGTTGTTCTAATATATTCTCCTTATAAATCACCATTTATAAAGCAGTTTTCACATTCATTTAATGAATTGCCTGTTTGTGAACGAATGCAAGTTCTATCAAATAAAGTATCAAAGGGATGCGAGCAACAAGGGCATATGTGTAACAACCCGGGATTTTGCATTGATTAATTATCGTCATTAAAAACAATTAATGGTGACAGCTAATTGCTATTTGGAGTTTCAATTGGGTTGTGATTCTTTAATAATTTGATTAAGGAGTTATTTGGGCTTATAATTGAATATTGGCCCAGGTTTATTCATGGTGCCGTGATAATGATCAGTTGTAATAACCCGTTCCTCTCTTCATTCGTTCGAAAACCCTAACAAAACAAAAAGAAAATTAATGGCGGCTTCTTCTCGTGGCTCATTCGTTCTCTTCAAATTAGGGTTTTCGCAACTGCAAAGACACCGAACCACCGCGTCTCTGACTGGTTCGATCTTTTGGAATTTGCATGCGTTGAAACAAGGTGAGTGATTTTAAATTACTCACATCTAGTTCGAATCTCATTGATTTCTGTGTTGTTCCAATTTTGTTTACTTGGATTATTGAATTTGCTGACTTGGTTGATTTCCTTGCTTGTCACGGTTTTGATTTCTGGCATTTTGGTTCCGTAAATTTTCTGATGACTATGGCCGAACTTGTTTCAACTATTAAATGCTGTGAAATCTCCTTTATTTTTGTTCGAAACTGCTATTAGACTTTATTGGTATCAATTGGTTGTTGGCTTCGATTATGGGGTTTGTTACGGCCTTGAACATTCTGTTGGTTGCCATTTTGAACTGCAGGTGACTTTTACTTTGAAATGCAGTTGTTGAATTCAAATATTTTGTTTTGAAAAAGCAATATGTTTTATTTTTTACACCTGCTGTTTTGAGTACATGTTGGTTTTGTTACATCGGGGCTGCTTCATGATATCTTCATGTTGTCGCCAGACTTGTTTATGTGCAATTCACCATTGATGCACTGATTTCGTACATTTGATACTTGAGTATAATCTCTGCTTTGTTGTTCATTATGTAGCCTGGTTTTCATGTACATTGATGTCACCTCGGATGCCTCTGAACCTGTTTGCAACCGCTGGCACCATTGTTGTCTTCACTTGCATACTTGTTCTTCACGTAGTATGTTTTGGGTTGTATCCTCAACTCTGTTCACTATTAGCTTGATTCTTGTTTGCTGCCTTGTTGTCATTGTGTACATGTAGGTGGGCATTTAAACTTGGTTTTGAGTATTGTTGCATGTAGCCACCTCTGTTTCATTTGAACAGGTATTTGGCTGCAGCCCATTGTACGTGTGATTTTCTGATTGCTTGAGTTTTTTTGCTGAAATTGAGTTTCATTGTAACATTCGCTTTGAAACATTGTTGTTTCACTGTTTCTTTACCAGCACATGTTCACTGATTTGACCCAGATCATATTTGCCGTGCACATTTCTGTGTTTCCATACCCCTGGTACACTCACTCATTTGAGTTTGTACTTTGTCACTTGATGGCTTCAAGCCTGAACTACTTTGTTCTTGTTTTTTCATGCCACTGTTTTATGTACCTTGTCCATGTTGGGCTGTCCAGTTGAGTTTGACACTTGAGTTGTCGTTGCTTGACTGTTTAGTTTCTTGGCCAATTGCTTGTTTCAACAGCAGTTTCACTGTGCAGTTGTGTTGAGTCTGTGACTTGACCTTTTGCATTTTGTTGTAGTTTGATTTGGGTTGTAATTGCACCACTTTTGTCATGTTGAACGGAGTCGCCGAAGCATCACCATATGCGATCATACATATATTTATGTATGTTGTTGCACCATTGTTGTTTCACTACTCCACTGGTTACCATTTACTAGAATTGTGTTTAATTATGCAGCCCTGTTCAATTGAAACCCTATTGCATTTGGGTTGGTGGCTGCATTAAGTTGTTTTCATGTGTTATCTTGTGGTGGCTACAATTTTTGGTTGTAGTTTGCCCTTGTATCATTGGTGCGTACTAAGCTGTGTTGGTATTGATTTCTTTCATATTGTTGTTGAGCCACGTAGTGGTTCTCTGTCATTGATGTGCAGACATGTATTTTTGATGTTTTGGTTTGAGGCTGCATATACGAGTCTTGTTTTCACTTGAGTTGAATCCAGCTAGTAGCTCGAATTTGACCTTGTGATGATTCATATTTCATCACTGTAGTGGCGAGGCAGTGCATGCGTGCGTGTACTGCAGCCAAACAGAAGTGACGTTTTGAATTGATATTTCAATTGTTTGAATTGTATTTTGATTTGGTTTAATTTGATCATTTGGTGTTGTCTAATTATCTTCTAGATAATTAGATTATGAGTTTCTAATTATTTATTTAATAATTAGATTTTCGTTGTTAATTGTCGTTTAGGCAATCCTGTTGTTTTCTAAATCATCTTCATTGATAATCCTTTCATTTATCTTTGTTGAAAAATTGAAATTTGCTGATTTGTTGTTTAACACTCTTATGTGTTATATTTAATGTTATCCGATTTCCTTATTAAGGGCTTGGATAGGTAAGATTTATTGCGACTGTCGTCTATTTTCTATTTAATTATTATTGCTTCTGTGCATTAATAACTGAGTTTGAATTAGACTGACCCGTGTATTATTTTCTTTTGAATTTAATACTCAGGTCATACCGAGTTATTACAGGTTGTAGGTATCTTGCTTTGGGTTGCTGCTTGAGCTATGAAGTCTTGTCATATCTTTTGGAGTAGTCATCGTCATTTTATAGTAGTCAGTGTATTTGTATAGGATGATATATATTCATGTATATTATTCACGATAATGTACTTGTATATGTAACTTCCTGAGTCGACAGTTATAGTTGTATCATATGTATGGTATCACATGTATTGTAACTGACTTCAGTTATATATATATATATATATATATATATATATATATATATGAGACTTTTATTATCTGTGTTCCGCATTTTGCTTATCTACGTTATTATTATATATATTGTCCTAAACTATTATGAGCCATCGTAGTTCGTTTTATACTGGAATTGGGTATGTCGATGGGAGTAATAAATAAGAGATGAAAAATAAAAATATATACCACTCCTATCGAGGTAACCAACACTAGTGTAAGGCGCAACTACGGATGGCCGCTCTTATCCAGCCTTATTCTTCGTAATAACAGACGGTATTTCTTTTAATACTCTTTGTTATTGTGAGCATAGAGGTGGGGCGTCACAGTTGGTATCAAAGCTTGGGGTTTATGAACATAATATAAAACATAACTTGGATGGAACATGTGTTACAACTATTTGTCGATGTTTTATTGTGCTTTGAGTCAAAACTAAAATTTTGAAATTATGATGAAATTTTTAAATATCTCTATTTAAAAATAAAAGTGAAATTGTGTTTGATGATTAAGTAATTTGTGTTTTGTTTATCAGAGTGCGCAGCGGAAACCGTGAGACTGTCTTCGCTAAGTACAGTTGATAACCTGATTGATTTAAAAATCAAAATATGAAAATGAAATTAAATTCATTATGTTGTTACATATATGTGTTTATTTCTAATTTCTTTGAAAATTTCGAATCCGATTTAGGATCCGAAGCGATTGCAGTCATGTGATTTTGTTGAGATTTTTGCTGTTTTGAATTATCTTCATTGAAGATATATTCGATTGATTTGTTTGTTCATTTTGTAGTATGCGTGCAAATTTGACTTGTACGTTACTGCATTAATTATACGTTAAACCGGTGTTTGGTTTTAAACGTATTTTGTTGCCGTTATTTTTATAACGGGATTTTTACATCGGTGCTAAAATTTTGAAGCACGGTGTTTTGGTTGACATTTTGATGAATGAAAATTCACTGGTATTATATTTTGATGCGAATTATTTTTATGAGATTTTGACGTATAAATTACTGTCGCTTTGACTTCAGTAACCGTCAAATTTTAAAGTAAATTTTCAAGCGGTTATCCCACAATGCTGATTTCGAGATCCGTTTTTACGGTGATTTGAGAAGTGCAATTTCCTTGTCGAAATTTCTTCCGATGTTGCTGCTTTAATCACGTATTTTAAAAATCGTTTTAAAATAAAAATTGTTTTCCAAAATTTTAACAGTTTGCGCTTTGAAAAGAATAAGGAAGCGATTTAAACGCTTCAGCAAAATTGAGGACTATGAACCTCACTTTTACCGATTCGCATAATTCCAGACTTGTCCGTTTGAGAACGTAAAATGTTATTTATTTAAAATACACAATTTTGCACTTTCAAGGAAACGATGAAGAGATTTAAACGATTTAGTAAAACACGTGGTATTAGACATGTGCGTTTGCTATTTTGGTTAATTCCGGACTCGTTAATTGAAATATTTGATGATTTTGTGTGCTTCCAAGCCACTATGTTGGACCTTTGGGTCATATGTTGGACCTTCGGGTCATATGATGGACCTTTGGGTCAAATACCAGTATCAGACCTTCGGGTCATATGTTGGACCTTCGAGTCATTTGTTGGGCGCCAAAATTATGTTGACGGTACTTGGTAAGCTTCGGCCATTTGTTGATGCACGTGCGGCGTAGCTAAAAACTCGCCATTTGATGGGATCGATCCAACCTTTCATGTTGATTTTCTAGATTATCTTAATTGATTTCTAGATATTTGTTGTTTTCAATTATCTGTAGGTAATTGGATATTTGTTGATATGAGTTCTAATTATCTTTGTTGATAATTAGATATTTGTTGAATTGAGATATCTGATTATTGTTTTTGATAATTAGATATTTATTGTTTCTGATTATCGTTTTTGATAATTAGATATTTGTTGTTTCTGATTATCGTTTTTGATAATTAGATATTTGTTGATTCTGATTATCGTTTTTGATAATTAGATAATTGATGATTTGAGATTTCTGATTATCGTTTTTGATAATTAGATATTTGTTGATTTGAGATTTCTGATTATCGTTTTTGATAATTAGATATTTGTTGATTTGAGATTTCTGATTATCGTTTTTAATAATTAGATATTTGGTTATTTGAGATTTCTGATTATCGTTTTTGGTAATTAGATATTTATTGATTTGAGAATTCTGATTATTGTTTTGATAATTAGATATGTGTTGATTTCAGATTTCTGATTATCGCTTTTGATAATTGGATATTTGTTGATATGAGTTCTAATTATCTTTGTTGATAATTAGATATTTATTGAATTGAGATTTCTGATTATCATTTTTGATAATTAGATATTTGTTGTTTCTGATTATCGTTTTTGATAATTAGATATTTGTTGATTCTGATTATCGTTTTTGATAATTAGATAATTGATGATTTGAGATTTTTGATTATCGTTTTTGATAATTAGTTATTTGTTGATTTGAGATTTCTAATTATCGTTTTTGATAATTAGATGATTTGAGATTTCTGATTATCGTTTTGATAATTAGATATGTGTCGATTTGAGATTTTTGATTATCGTTTTTGATAATTAGAAATTTGTTGATTTGAGATTTCCGATTATCGTCTTTGATAATTAGGTAATTATCGTTTTCTAATTATCAGGTTGATAACTGGGTAATTACTGTTTTGCGATTTGTGATTTGTGTATTATCTTTGTTGATAATTAGATTTTGCTGTTTTCTAATTATCGTATCGATAATTAGATATTGCTGTTAGTGATTTCTATTTTCTGAATTATTTAATTGATAATTAGATTTTGTTGAGAAATTGTGAATTTCTTTTATGAAATTAAAAGATTTCTTTGTTGTTTATATTCTCGACTTTTATTTTTCTAGCTTAACCAGTTTATGTTAGAAAAATAATTGTTATTGACGACTTTGATTATGAAAATTGCAGGGACGCAATTTTTATAAGGAGGGGAGTCTGTAACAACCCGGGATTTTGCATCGATTAATTATCGTCATTAAAAACAATTAATGGTGACAGCTAATTGCTATTTGGAGTTTTAATTGGGTTGTGATTCTTTAATAATTTGATTAAGGAGTTATTTGGGCTTTCAATTGAATATTGGCCCATGTTTATTCATGGTGCCGTTAAAATGATCTGTAGTAACAACCCGTTCCCCTCTTCGTTCGTTCGTTCGAAAACCCTCACAAAACGAAAAGAAAATTAATGGCGGCTTCTTCTCATGGCTCGTTCGTTCTCTTCAAATTAGGGTTTTCCTAACTGCAAAGACGCCGAACCACCGCGTCTTTGACTGGTTCGATCTTTTGGAATTTGCACGCGTTGAAACAAGGTGAGTGATTTTAAATTACTCACATCTAGTTCGTATCTCATTGATTTCTGTCTTGTTCCAATTTTGTTTACTTGGATCGTTGAATTTGCTGACTTGGTTGATTTCCTTGCTTGTCACGGTTTTGATTTCTGGCATTTTGGTTCCGTAAATTTTCTGATGACTATGGCCGAACTTGTTTCAACTATTAAATGCTTTGAAATCTCCTTTATTTTTGTTCAAAACTGCTATTAGACTTTATTGGTATCAATTAGTTGTTGGCTTCGATTATGGGGTTTATTTTGGCCTTGAACATTCTGTTGGTTGCCATTTTGAACTGCAGGTGACTTTTACTTTGAACTGCAGTTGTTGAATTCAAATATTTTGTTTTGAAAAAGCAATATGTTTTATTTGTTACACCTGCTGTTTTGAGTATATGTTAGTTTTGTTACATCGGGGCTGCTTCATGATATCTTCATGTTGTCGCCAGACTTGTTTATGTGCAATTCACCACTGATGCACTGATTTCGTACATTTTATACTTGAGTATAATCTCTGCGTTGTTGTTCATTATGTAGCCTGGTTTTCATGTACATTGATGTCACCTCTGATGCCTCTGAACCTATTTGCAACTGCTGGCACCATTGTTGTCTTCACTTGCATACTTGTTCTTCACGTAGTATGTTTTGGGTTGTATCCTCAACTTTGTCCACAGTTAGCTTGATTCTTGTTTGCTGCCTTGTTGTCATTATTTACATGTAGGTGGGCATTTAAACTTGGTTTTGAGTATTGTTGCATGTAGCCACCTCAGTTTCATTTGAACAGGTATTTGGCTGCAGCCCATTGTACGTGTGATTTTCTGATTGCTTGAGTTTTTTTGGTGAAATTGAGTTTCATTGTAACATTCGCTTTGAAACATTGTTGTTTCACTGTTTCTTTGCCAGTACATGTTCACTGATTTGACCTAAATCATATTTGCCGTGCACAATTCTATGTTGTCATACGCCTGGTACACTCACTCATTTGAGTTTGTACTTTGTCACTTGATGGCTTCAAGCCTGAACTACTTTGTTCTTGTTTTGTCATGCCACTGTTTTATGTACCTTGTCCATGTTGGGCTGTCCAGTTGAGTTTGACACTTGAGTTGTCGTTGCTTGACTGTTTGGTTTCTTGGCCAATTGCTTGTTTCAACAGCAGTTTCATTGTGCAGTTGTGTTGAATCTGTGATTTGACCTTTTGCATTTTGTTGTAGTTTGATTTGGGTTGTAATTGCACCACTTTTATCTTGTTGAATGGAGTCACCGAAGCATCACCATCTACGATCATACATATATTTATGTATGTTGTTGCACCATTGTTGTTTCACTGCTCCACTGGTTACCATTTACTTGAATTGTGTTTAACTATGCAGCCCTGTTCAATTGAAACCCTGTTGCATTTGGGTTGGTGGCTGCATTAAGTTGTTTTCATGTGTGATCTTGCGGTGGCTGCAATTTTTGGTTGCAGTTTGCCCTTGTATCATTGGTGCGTACTAAGCTGTGTTGGTATTGATTTCTTTCATATTGTTGTTGAGCCACTTAGTGGTTCTCTGTCATTGATGTGGAGACATGTGTTTTTGATGTTCTGGTTTGAGGCTGCATATACGAGTCTTGTTTTCGCTTGAGTTGAGTCCAGCTAGTAGCTCGGATTTGACCTTGTGTTGATTCCTATTTCATCACTGCAGTGGCGAGGAAATGCACGCGTGCGTGTACTACAGCCAAACAGAAGTGATGTTTTGAATTGATGTTTCAATTGTTTGAATTGTATTTTGATTTGATTTAATTTGATCATTTGGTGTTGTCTAATTATCTTCTAGATAATTAGATTATGAGTTTCTAATTATTTATTTAATAATTAGATTTTCGTTGTTAATTGTTGTTTAGGCAATCTTGTTGTTTCCTAAATCATCTTTATTGATAATCCTTTCATTTATCTTTGTTGAAAAATTGAAATTTGCTGATTTGTTGTTTAACACTGTTATGTGTTATATTTACTATTATCTGATTTCCTTATTAAGGGATCGAATAGGTAAGATTTATTGTGACCGTCGTCTATTTGCTATTTAATTATTATTGCTTCTGTGCATTAATAACTGAGTTTGAATTAGACTGACCCGTGTATTATTTTCTTTTGAATTTAATACTCGGGTCAGACCGAGTTATTACAGGTTGTAGATATCTTGCTTTGGGTTGCTGCTTGAGCTATGAAGTCTTTTCATATCTTTTGGAGTAGTCGTCGTCATTTTATTGTAGTCAGTGTATTTGTATAGGATGATATATATTCATGTATATTATTCACGATAATGTACTTGTATATGCAACTTCCTGAGTCGACAGTTATAGTTGTATCATATGTATGGTATCACATGTATTGTAACTGACTTCAGTTATATATATAAGACTTTTATTATCTGTGTTCCGCATTTTGCTTATCTGCGTTATTATTATATATATATTGTCCTAAACTATTATGAACCATCGTAGTTCGTTTTATACTGGAATTGGGTATGTCGATGGGAGTAATAAATAAGAGATGAAAAATAAAAATATATACCACTCCTATCGAGGTAACCAACACTAGTGTAAGGCGCAACTACGGATGCCCTCCAATGCAGCCTTACTCTTCGTAATAACAGACGGTATTTCTTTTATCACTCTTTGTTATTGTGAGCATAGACGTGGGGCGTCACAATATGTATCAAAATAATTTATTTCATGTATTTTCTTATATCCTTTAAGAACTAATCTAGCTTTAAATTTATCAATGAACCCATCTGTATTCAATTTTTTTCTTGAATGTCCATTTACATCTTATTGATTTAGCGCTAGGAGGTGAATCTATCAAAATCCAAGTTTGGTTTGCCAAGATTGATTCCATGTCATCACCAATAGCTTCTTCCAAAAACTAGCACCTTTGGAACTCATTGCATTAGGATAATTTTTGGGGTCATCATCAAAATGTGTTACATATCTAGTTGTATTAAGGATTTCATCCTTACATCCTTCTACTAGATATGCAATAAAGTTGGGATTGTTGTCCTTTTCTATTCTTGATTTTTTGCTTTTTCCATGTTCGATATTTTCTTTAGGTACTGTAATTTTATTGTTTTTTGAAAGGAGATATAATCATCATTATTATCATTAGTTTCTGTATGTTCTACACTAGATGATATCAATGGATCTTTAAAATTTTGTTTTTAGATATATATTGTTTATGGAAAATTGGGCATCTATAGATTCTATTACTTCAAAAGTGTCAAGTATTATGAATCAATAGATTGTACTATAAGGTGAATGAAAAATAAAAGCACACTTACCTAATATTGGGTTTTCAGGATCCGGTTTCCCAAAATAAGCCAAATTACCCCAAAATTTGTATCTTGATAAATAAAATTTTCTTTTAAACCATAATTCATAAGGGCTTAATCCTTCTTTTCCAAAGGAATTCTATTCAAAACGAAACATGAAGATAAAATAGCATCACTCCTTGAAGTACGTTGATGTATTAAACAATGTTATTTATGAAATACTGCGAAATCATATGAAACATATTCATCACCATTAGCAGAATGCAACACTTTATTTTTAAGTCCTAATTGCATTTCCACTTTATCCTTATAAAACTTAAACTAATCAAAATCTTGAACTTTGGTTTTCATTGGATAAACATATACATATAAGAATAATCATCAATAAATGTGACATAATACTTGTTATCACCATAAGTTGTGTAAGCCTTTAAATCACAGGCATTGCTATATAATAGTTCAAGTGTATTAGTTTTCCTTTGTATAGATATAAAAGATTTTCTATGTATTTTTTGCTTGAACACAAACTTCACATTTAGAGATTGATTGAATACAGCTATCAGATATGAATCTCAACTTATTCATATTTTTAAGAGAATCATAATTAACATGTCTTAATCTAGCATGCCGTAAATAAGCAGAACTAACAATATAAGTAAACGTATTCTTTATTAAATTAAACCTAATCATTCCAATACAAGAATATCGTAGACCAACGAACCTATCATTCTTGGATAATACTAACTTGTCAGACTCATACACCATCTTAAATCCTCATTCATTAAGAAAGTATGCAGAGACCAGATTCCTACAAATATCAGGCACATGAAACATATAAACCAAAGCTATAACCTTTCCAGATGTTAATAGAAGTTTTATAGTACCATATCTAGTTACTTTGATACGAATATAATTTGTCCTTGTAGCTTGATTACCTTCTTCGTTAGCTTCTTCATAGGTCTTGTAAAGCCTATGACCTTTGCATATATGTGAATAGTTGCTCTGGTATTTTCTATGCCACCAATAAAGTTTGGTTCTTATGCTATATGTGTAGCAACCTATATTTAATGTATGAAAGGATCTTAAAATATTATGATTTAAATCATATGACGTTGTATGACTCTAAAATTTTGAGAAATGACTACCAGGAACATTTTCCAATTTTTAGAATTTTATCAAACAGTTTGGACCTCAAAATACTTATAAAGCGTATAGCCTTTGATAGAGGTTGAACAAGGCCCAAATCCACTTCCATTAGGTTGGGATGATGGTTTCTCTTTCCATAGATTTGTCATAGTAGGAAAATGGACTTACCATTTAGAAAATATGGTAATTTAAGGTTCTGGCTACTGTTGGCCAGATTAGTGGGTAATTAAGTAAATCCCATACTTAAGCCCACTAACCTATTTTAGAAATTGTGCCTAATCAGGGCTAATGGGGTAGATCTAACTCATTTTCCACTTCCCAAAAACAGTTCAAAACTATAAATAGTCTTAATTTCATAAAATACACTTATCTTTTTCATACTAATCCTTGCCTAAACCATTATTAGAAGGGTAATTAATAAAGAAGATTGGATATCTATCATTTTGGTTGTTTGGAAATTTGGATTGCTTGCTATGTACTTCTAATTTAGGGATTAAATTGGTAATTTTGGTATTTTGTGAGTGATTAACGATCTCTCACTATTATGGGCATGTCATTTAGTTAAAAATGATGTTTTAATATGATTTCTACATTAAAATGTTTTTAAAATGTAAGTAAACCTATCTGTATGTCCATGGTCGAATTTGAAATGATAGAACTCGATTTTAAATGGTTCTATAACCCCTTATGAATCATATTATCATTTTAATATGAAACCAGATCTAGGCATGATCTTGTACGTTACTCATGTTTTGATGAATTATATTTGTTGAATGTATGCTTATGGAATATAGTTGTTATTTCATGTATTGCTTTGATATGTATGCTAGTGCTTTGAGAGTAGTTAGGATGCGGTTGCCGATTTGGGTAGATGGAGGTCAAAAATGCCCAAAATCGAATGCAAATTGGAGGAGGGGTTTTAAACGGAAGGGAAGACTACACTTCAACTCACACATGGTTCAGAGGAAAATTGGCTTATCAAATCAGACCGATGGTATTTGGTAGTTCTTTTTAGTAGAATTGGTTATTCTAGGACTTCGGTTGTGAAACTTTTGGAAAGATTTCGGGAAAGGCAAGTAAATGGAAGGGGATTTGATCCCCGATAATTGGGGATGATAAATAAATCAACATCGATCCACTTTTGATTGGTACCAGTCCATTTTTGGGGCCATAGGGAGTGCTGAAGGACTTGGGAGTATGTCACTAAAGAAATGTAATGACCTGCTCTTCGTAATACCTTGAATCAACGTTGAATTAAAATTTTTGACTCTCAAATACTACAAAGACGGACCATCGAGGTAAATAATACAAATCTAATCATCATATCAAGTCAAATCGACCAAGTCTCACAGTAGAAAGATAAAATGTAGTACATTGAATATATGTGTACAGAACATGATAAACGATTTAAAAGGGGACTGCATTAACAGAAGTAACTGATAAATAAATATCAATACAAAGAGTCAGAATTCATTGAATGGAATGCAGTTCTTAATACAATATATGATATCCTAATTCTCGTATACAAAATGGTTTAAAATATCATGTACTGCATTAAAGGGAAGTGTGTGTGTGTGTGTGTGTGTGTGTGTGTATATATATATTCGTAATTCGAATATAATAACTTTACGCCTCCAGAATGCTCTAATTGTCTTGCAAGCTTATCCTCATTGCACCTGACTTTCAAAGTACCCAATCAAGTACCCGAGAGTTATCATGACATAAATAGACAAAGATAAAAGCATGGTTCTGATGTAAAGCCTGGTGTGATGGGAACTACTAAGCACAATCGGTATTCTCCACAAACGTGGCTCAAGAGTAACCCAGACCGTCCATAAACACATAAAGTAATCCTAGCTCAAAAGATATGAAATCATACCATAACATGCTCTTCTCATGTAATCAACAAGTCAGCATAATTACTTAATTATGACTAACATGTTACAATATACCATGATACGGGTAACCCAGTATACAGGAGGAAGGATGATATAGATATCACAATATTAGCCTAACATACAGTAAGCAATAATAACTAACCAACTAACTAATAACATGCACAATCATAACAATCAAGGACAAACAGAGAATACAAAGAACACAAATTGACAATCTTCATTGTTGACGAGTGTAGTCCACTACGGATATTTAACATAGCCTTGTGATACCCATCTAGTGCCGGAAATAAATAAGGTTAGCAGTTAACCGTACCATAGACCCCAAGCCATATCTGGTGGGAGTTCGACCTCGCGAAGATCTTACCATGCTCATATGAAAATATATATACTCATAACTGATACCCATGTTGAATTGCCGTTTGCTAACAATGAGAACAATCGTGAGCCACAACTATATTGTGGACTCCCTTGACAACCAATACCGCAAAAGAAGTTGGCAGGTAGGTCATGTCATAGCAGCTAATGGCACTATAGGATAGTGAAAGACCTATTCTAAATTAAAATCGCAAACTCTCTCTACCCCTGCTCTGGAACCATGTCTACAGGTCGTACTAAATTGCTAATAGCCACCAAACAGACCTATCGAGAGACATGACTATCCTATGGACCCTCTTGAAAATCAAGACCTCAAAAGAAGTTAATCTGTAGGTCCTATTGTTGTACCCATCTATACAATGCAACAATGGGTAATAGTAACATCTTGGAAAAATATAAAGAAATTATATTCAAATATAGGGATTATTTAAATGTTTTAATTATGAATTAAAATATTAATTAAATGGATCTAACAGACTTATTTAACTCATTTTAACTAAATAATAATAATGGTGAACTCACTTTGTAAATTTATTTACAATATACATAGTTTGAATAAATAACAAGAAAATCAATTACTGAAAAAACGATTTGATTTTCTATAACAAATTTTAAATGAATTTATAAGAATTTTCCATAATTTTAAAATTTTAAAGTACTTAAATTACCATTTGACATATTTTTAGGCAATGATGGTATTTATGAAATTTCACAGAATAAGATAACATGTGCATTTTATTGTTGTTGTAGCGTCGCGTTGCATTGCTATGCACGATCGTATTTTTGTTCCTGTCATTCATGGTCCGTATGCAAAGTAAATTCTATGTAGCGAGTGCCAAAGATTGTAAAAATAAATATTACTCTACTTAGACTACTCTCCATTTTCGTCTTTCCTTTTAAATTTTCATTCCATCTCTTTAAAGTAAAAGATAATTTAGCAACTTTTTAAAAAATTAAAAATCTTGAAATTCAATCAACGAAATCGGATCCATTGAGTTCGTATGGTTGAGAAATTCGAATCCATACCCATTTCGTTTCGTTCGATAATGTTTGATCATGATCGACTTTTTTGTCATGAGCTAGGGTTAAAGATTGTGCTTGATTTACGCAATGTTTGACGAATTGGGAAGTAGCATTGTGCTTGTTGTGGGAAGGCGAGTCAGTGGAGCGATTTTGGTGGCATCCGATTAAGTATTTAAAAGTGCAACCTATATTTTGGCGTGGGTGATCAAGCTTAGCACGAGTGGGGAATAGAGAGAGAAATCAAAGTATGGCTTGTAGGTGAAGTCTGTTGTCGATTTTGTTGAGAACGAGCATTAGAGGGAGGAGAGAAAGATCAAATTTTGTGTTTCTTGTGCAAGTGATGCATATCATGTACCAATATCTGTATATTTGGGTAAGAATAGTTTTTAGGGTAATTGATTTTTTACAAAGTGACTAACTTAATTAATTATTTTAACTAATACAAATCTTATAAATTTAATAACTATTGCATATAAGGTCGGATTTGGATGCGGTCATTTGCATTAGACTCATATCGATGTTATCTATGCATTGGAGTTGGATTCGTTAAATTTGAAGCTAGTTTAATTTTGAACTAGAATCGAACGTTGTTCAATTTAGATTAAACCGAAATGTGCACGCATCGGTTGGAATTTGGTGAGTTTGCTCATATATCTAAATAAAGTATATGATATATGTGTTGCTATTGATTGTTGTTGAATGTTTGGATGATAATTTATATACTATTGTTTGATTATTGGATTTGATTTCAGCTTTAAATTTATATCGCATAAATAACCTTTGTTTTGTAGGGGACTTCTATATAGTGACCCTAAGGCGCCATTATTTGTTTACTGTTATATGCATCTTACTTAGATTTTTATGTTGTTTATATTGATATTTAGTAGAAATATTTGTGACATACTGTTTGAATTATGTAAGTGCAGTTATAGCATTTATCATTATACCAACACTTGTGAAATATCATCTCCTTAAACCTATGTAGGTGTGTTGAATTTGTGCTTGTATTTTTACAGAATAAATATTTGGTCGCATTTTTGCACTTAAAAAGTTGTTTAAACTATATTTTCAAGTATTTTTGAGAATTTTGAAATAAAGGATAAATGTTGTTTAAAATTTTAAAAAAGGAGTTACATTCGATTAATTATCTTTCAAGATGATTAATGTTTTATTAAATTATATAAGATAACAAATTTGATTAATTATCTTTCGGAATAATTAATGTTGTTTATATTTATAAAAAATATATTACAAATTTGATTAATTGTCTTTTAGGATAATTAATGTTATTTAAATATCTAAAAAGAATTATAAATTTGATTAATTATCTTTTGGAATAATTGATGTTGTTTTAAATTTATAAAAAGATTATAAATTTGATTAATTATCTTTCAGGTTAATTAATGTTGTTTAAATTTATAAAAACATCATAAGTTTAATTTATTATCTTCTAGGATAATTAATGTTGTTTTAAATATATACAAAGACTCTAAACTTGATTTATTTTCCCTCAGGATAATTATTGTTGTTTTAAATTTGTAAAAAGATTATAAATTGGTTAAATTCCTTTTGGGGTATGTAGTTTTAAATGTATAAAAGAGTTATACAGATTATCTTTTGAAATGAATAACATCATTTTGAATTCATAAAGGTATTTTAAATTGATTTATTATCTTCCAAAATAATAAATATTTTAAAATGAGGGTTGTTTGCAAATAATGTAGAATGGATCTTAAGGCTATTTGAACACTAGAGAAAGTGAAGTGTGTATTTGCTACTTATGAATTTAAAACTTGTCTACTCTAATTGCAAACAAAAACAAGTAATCAAAGAATAATTAAGTAATAAAGTAAAAGGCAGTAAAGTAAATAACACCTGGATTTTTTACTGATTTGGATTATGCAATCCTACATCCAGTCCAGCGTTGCACCGTGCAGAATTTTACTATAGTTGCTTGTTTTCCACGGAAGGCAAGAACACCTTTACAATCTTGATTTCACGGGCTATAAGTACACCCACTTGATTTATAAGACTATAAGTACACCCTCTTGATTTCGTAGGTTATAAGAACACCTTCTTCTCTTTACAAACAATAATAGAGTGTGGAAATTTGTCGTTTCTTTAATACATGTTCTTGTGGATTTGGTATAATCACCATATAGACCCCCAATAGCAATATATTTTTGAATTCTTTGAGGAATAGGATGAAATCAAAGTGACAGTGATATAAATCAAGTAGAAACTCTCTAAATTATGTGGTTTTCAAATCAGTGAAGAATTGGAGTGAAAAAATATTCGTTTGCAAGGAGAATGCAAGAATATGGAATGGAAGTTTCTTACAAAAGTATGGAAGAGAAAGAGGAGAAAATTAACTAGACGCTTTCTGGAGGCCTTAAATAGTAGTTGAAGAGACATGTCTTTTTGTGAAGAGGTGGCAGGAAAATCCCTTGATTTGTATTTTAAAATACTGACCAACGGGACATATGTCGACGTGTTACATACTAATATGTTGACGTATATGCATTTTTCAAAGAAAGCGGCAACACCAATAAGCATTGAAATTTTTTAGATTTTAAAGTACCTAATATTTGTGGATTTTTTGTAATTTGGTTGAGATCTGATGATCTTTAAGTATAATTACCATGGGGTCTTTAAAAAGGAATCTAACTACTCATCACTTCAAACACATCTGTCTTTACAGCATGCTTCTTCAATCAATTTTGTTCTTCCATCGCTCTGATTAACCGTCATATATATCCCATATGTAATTTAGTTTCTTCCACCGAGTTCTTATTTATCTCTGTAAATTTCTTAATAGTATATTTGTAAAAACTACATAACTCGAAGATATGTTAGTAGCAATATTTATATGGATGTTGTCATCAAAATGAATATCTAAGGTAATAACAATCTCTCACTTTTCAATGATGACAGCCATATAAATATTTGAGAGATAAAATATAATATTTTTATATTTGACACCCCCTAACTCCATGCACTTCCCTATCATTTTCCCTTGTATGTTTATATATTTTCTCCCCCTTTATCATCAACAAAAATGGAAAAAGAGAATTGTTTGAGTACAGGTAGACAGTATGTATAGAGTTTTATATAAAGATGAATGTATATAAACAGAACTCACAAGGGGAATCAAAATCAATAAAAACATGAAGTAAAATATATATAATAGTTTTCGAGTTACTAACTTTGTATATAATCTTTCTTGTGTATCTATGGATTATATGCCTTGACCATCCGCTGTTTGGTATCCAATGTTTGGTACTTGAAAAAATTTAAACTATGCACACTGGTACCCTATTTTATTTTCGAGTCCATGTGGTTAAGTTTTGGGAAGCCAAACCCACGAAGAGTTTGAATGTCCTTTAAAAATATAATCATTAGATAAATGCATATTATTAATAAAATTATCAATATATTTTTTTTCTCATTATTTCTAACTTTCCAAGAACCAATAAATTAATTAACTTACTTGAGGATTTTAACTTTTGGTTTTTAGGTTTTGGTTTAAACTTGGTACCCTAAACCAATTTAGTACCTTGAGTACTATTTTTATGTGATTTGGGCATAGGGCTGTATCCAAGTCCATATTTATTTTTTTGGGCTTAGATATTGATAATAAATTTCCTATATTATCCTTTCCTTTATTAAAATTTTTAATATCACTTTTTATTCTATTGCAATCCTTATTGCAGTTAAGAATAACATGCCCCGGAGATGTTATTTTTTCATTTAGATCAATGATCTCCGACTTTATTGAATGATTTTCTAATTTTAAGGATTTATTTTCAATTTTCAGTTTTCAAAACTTTCAACTGTTAAATCCTTTTCATCCATTAAGTCTTTCAATTTCATCTTCTTGAGATTTTTTTTCTTTAGTTAACATTTCATTGAACGTATCTTGTACTCTTTTCTAAGAATTTTATAACCCTTATACGTATCAGTTAATATAAGTAATTTTTTTTTATAAAAATTCCATACCTGCTTATCCTTTGCCGTAAAGCACATATTGACATTTTCTTTTTCTGGATCACTATAACTTAATGATATATATATGAACCATCCCATGTTGCATTGAAAGCTTGTTTCCTCTTCTTATTGAAAGTGTTCGAAGAGTACTTTGATTTTTTAGATTCGGATAATCTCTTTTCAAATGGAAGAGTTCATCACATTTGAAACACTTGACAACATTTCCATTTATGGAATTATAGTTGATAGTTTTCTAAAGTTTGTTCATTTTCCAATATTTTAAGTATCTCTTTAAATTCTTGGTCATGAAATTGATTTCCTCATCATCTTCAACTTCTAGCTCATGGTTGTTATTTGTAGGATAAAGCACAAGTGGTTCCTTCTCATTTACTTGACTCTTTTTTCTAACCTGCAACTTTACTTCATTGGACATTAGATTACCAATTAAATCTATAACGATCCGGAATTTTCGATCCCGAGAATTCCAGATAGTTAGGGAAAAGAAGGAAAGAGAAAGAAGAAGAAACAGAAAAAAACACAGATTCTCACATTCGCAACGGATAAAATATAATATCACAAAAAATAACAGTTATACAAGGGTAAAACTGTTTTAGTTAATTACATCATTACATCAGAGTTATAATATTTACACAAACATTGGAAAGTTAAAAATCAACATGTCCCGGATAACTACAATAATATACACAACGGAAACACTCCATATGTTCCTGCCATCTAGCTCGTCTCCTAAACTCCAAAACGTCCTTACCTGAAAATTTGTAATGCTCGGTCTGACCCGAGCATTACATCAAAGTAACACCCAGGTCAGGCTGGAAACCAGCATGAGTAAACCCATATAATATGAAATACCAAGCTATAACATATGTGAATATCAGGGTAACTCGTATCCTTTATGAGTTCTCATAGCCAACATTTATCACACAACAGTTTCAGGTTAAATATCCCTATTACACAATTTATTCCATTCCTGCCTGTTTAATACCGCATATCCAATTTATAAAGAATTTTGTAGATTACAAATCGAAGTGGTTTCGGGTATTTACTGATACCCGACTCCGGTCCCTTCGAATCTCATGTCATCTTAACCCAAGTTATTCAATTAAATACAATTCAACTTTAAATATAGGATGTCACTTTTACACAACAATTCATCATTGATAGATAACAACATTATTACTGTCCACCCAAACATATCATATCTCAAAACATTTCATATCATAGATATGCACCAATTCCAGGCATTGAACATCATTCAATCATTCATAAGCAAGATTGATCACTTCCAAAACTAATTTAATTTATCTTTAATTAAATTAATTAATAATCTTTAATCACTTAGATTACGTCTACTTAACATTAATTAATTACAAACCAATTGATTAATCATTCGTTAATTATCCATCTTAATTAATCACCTTTGACTAATTATCCTTTAAGTACAATAAGTAATTAATCCTTAATTAATTACAAAAATTAATTAGCCTTCACCCATTACATTAAATAATCCCTTAATTACTCTTATAAAGTAATTAATAATGATTTATTACATTTATCCTTAATTAATTACTCAAATTAATTATTTTATATTTACTTACATTGATTAATTATCCCTTAATTAATCACACTCATTAACTAACCAATCCTTGATTAGTTTCCTTAATCAATAATTCCTTAGTTAATTACTTTAAGTAATTAATCCTTAATTACTTCCATTAAGTAATTAGCCTTCAATAAATTACTTTATCAAGTAATTGTCTCATTGGTTAATTATCCTTATTTAATTAACTTTTAATTATTTATTAATTAATAGTTAATGATCTTTAAAATACATTCATTAATTATCCACTAATTACTTACTAAGTATTTATCCTTTAATTACATTAAGTGATTAATATTTAATTAATCCAACAATTTAGTTATCCCTTATTAATTACATCCTTAATTAGTTTAAGATAAAATCTTTTACCTTACTTAATTACAACATTTAACCTTCATTAGAAAACATTTGGGAATCAATTATATAATTAACAAATATATAATTTACTTAAACAATCAATTTAAAAACATTTTATTTATCATTTAAAACTTTGAAACTTGTTAAAACTTATCTAACAAATACCTATTCTTTGAAACTTAGTTAAACATTTCATTTGAAACATTTTACTTTAAATTCACCTTTAAACTTAGCTAAACATTCTTTTGAAACTAATTTGCTTTCAAATTTTCAAACTTCAAACTTGTTTCAAACAGTTTTCTTTTGAAAACTAATTATTTAAATAACCTTAAAACTCTTTTTAACACTTTGTTAGGATCTTTATAAAGTTTTGGAAACTTGTTTTAACATGCTTTTACTTAAAACCAGGCAATGCCCAAAACCAAACTTGAGCAACGCTTGTTCACTTCCCCTTCAAGTCGAACATGATACAACTTCGAACAATACCCGAGCTAACCATCGATTTCCCCGAGCCTACCTCAACTCTATTCCAAGACACTCACATTCACTCCCCTACCCCGAAAGAAGTCCCCATCTTCTATGAGAAACAACCCGAGCTAGCTTCTTCTCCTATACCCTAAACAAAAACCAGACATACAAATGTGCACCGTGCACATGCACGGCCATTAGAACGACTTCGGCTCAATGTCGACGATGCTTGCCAGTCGACGACGGCCTATACTAAGGTTCCGACCACCCAGTTTGGTCAAAATTGACTGGGAAACAAAACGAGATGTCTGGACCAAAAACTGGAAACAAACCACTGCCAAAAACTCATTGCCGATGCCGACCTCGTCCACCAGAGCGTCCATTCCTCAGACCACAGCTTGGCCACATCGTCATGCTACTAATCCCTCCATCGCGATTCGGTCCGATGCGTCACCGTCATCGCACAAAGCTCGACATGTTCCTCAACAAAAACCAGAACCAAGACCCTACAGCG
This sequence comes from Allium cepa, assembly GCA_030765085.1. NCBI lineage: Eukaryota > Viridiplantae > Streptophyta > Magnoliopsida > Asparagales > Amaryllidaceae > Allium > Allium cepa. The sequence goes on along the minus strand of CM060939.1, from coordinate 649,373,180 downwards.
GTGATCTCTGGCCACCCGTCCATCGATGATCCATCCCACTATTTTTCCATAGACTTCCGACACCCCAGCCACCTCCATGCCAAATACCATGCTCCCAATCATCGCCGATCAACGACGATCAACCAAAATGCCAAAATCGATTAATGCTGAATATCTCAGCAATTACATAACTTGAAATCATGATTATTATTTCTAAATTCATCGTTTTGCATAACATTCCAGTTTGTATAAACAAGAATTGAAACTAACATTATCGATTTTTATCCCATTTTGAATCTCACTATTATTTATAAAATTTTGAGATATATACTAGATAAAAATTTCTGTAACCATTTTTAAATTTTTCATTATCCTGTTGTAGATATTTTTTCTTTTAGACATCATGATCTAAAATAATTCATTTGAGGGATATGAATTTTGTTGAGGGAGAAGTCTCTGAAATACAATAGGGAAGTTATCACCATACATATACACATACATTCCCAATATATTCATACATTCCAATCCAACGTTCATGCAAGGATATATACTATGTTACCATATTATTTCGTCAAATGCATCAACTTAAATCTTAGATTTAAACTATTTAAAAAAAAATAAAGTTTACTCACCCGTAAGAGTTGTTGAATAGAGAGTTTGAAGCAGATGTTTTAAAAAACTGGAAAAAACTTGAAACCGTCAACTTGAATTGCTGGAAATCTTGTTTTAGTGAGATGCCAAAACTTTGATTTGAAAACTAAAGTGCTTTATTGAAAAGATCTAACTTGAACTTGAAATCAAAAGTTTCCTTGTTGTTGAGGAGGTTAAGTTGAAACAGAGATGACTAGCTTAATTTTCTTGAGTTTGTTAATTGTTTTTCAAGTTTGATTTCTGGTTTGAATAAATTACAGATTTGTTCTTTGAGTTTCTTGCTTTTGAAATTGAGATAGGGAAAAAAGAATGAAGAAGAAGAAGTATGTTTATATAGATTTAATTTTGATTTGCTTAAAATTAAAGAAAATAAAATGAAAAAGGTGACACTTGTAAAAAGATAAACATTTGTCATTTAGGCTTGTTAATCTAATTACACATGTTATCTACAGAGGTTTAAATCTAAACACATGTAACTTGCATGCATAAATAAAATTCTTAAACGTTTTAAAAAGTTTTTATAATTAATTTTCTAATTTGTAATTACATATTTTAATTTATATAAATAATATTCTTTAAAAAGAAAATAATATAAAACAATTTATGTTCTAAATAAAATCAAATAAAATACATTTTAAAACCAAAGTATAATTTAGATATATATGTGTATCTATCTTTTGAATTTCAAATTTAAATAACCAAATTCAAATTCAATTTCAAATTCAATTTTGAAAATCGATTTGATATATACATATATTTAAACTAACACAAATTAAATTTGTATATATTAGTTCTATTTAAAATCTATATATACAACACAATTGCAAATATAAATATTTATTTGATCAGATTCATTTGTTCAATCTATAATTCAGTATTTTTATTAATTAACCCAATTATTTATCAATTACAGATGTCCAGAAATCGGATTATCATATTCCTCCCCTCTTTGAATCTTTTTGTCCTCGAAGAGGAATGAAGCCAGAATTTATTTAAAATTTAAAATCAGATAATTCATTCTTTGATCATTTTCAAATACTTTTAAAATCCACATAATATTATAAATTAGTTTTTATAAAAAATATTTTTTATAACTCGATGTTTCAACATGTCCAACCTCGTTCTTACAGAAATTCGGTCATACGTTGATCAGGCGTAGGACTGAAAATCTATAAGTACTTAACATACCCATTTTCAACACCAAGTGAAAATACTAGGAAAACATTTTTCGAAAACTTTATAAAAATATAGAAAACATTTTGAAATAGAGGAAATATCTTTGGTTAGAATGCTCTGGAAATCATCACCCCCATCCATAATCGCAGTTAACCCAATGGTTACGTTGCTATCCCGACAAAATCCATAGATAACTATAGGCACTCCACGCCCCTTGGTTACGCCATGGTACCCGCTATAGATCGCAGTTACAACTGGGGTTACGTTGTTATCATAGCAAAAACCTATATAAATGTAGGCATCAGCGCCCTCGAATTTCGTTGCAAAAAAATGAAACTTCTCCACTTCCATATAAGTCGCAGACTACATCAGTCAAGCCCCGATGTAGCATTAGGCTCTCACGGCCTCTCGACTTTCGCTATGTGTTCATAGATCGTAGTTTACCGATGTTACATTGCCATCCCAGAAAAATCAAACGTAGACCATTGGCTCTTAGCAGCACACACGACTTCCGCTATGGTCCACAGTAGATCGCAGTGACATCGAGCCACACTGTCGTCACAGCATAACCCAATGTCTCTGTAGGCATCAGCGTCCTCGACTTTCGCTACCCACTACACATAATCCCCAGGAACTAGTTTGACCGGATTCCTCACAAGATCAACTTTAGAACCCCCTTAGGGGCTCAAGGCAGTACCACCCTGTAGCACTCCTGAGAAGTTCATTTCAAAGGAGCGACTTTTTCCCGAGAGCCAATCGCAAAACAATTTATACTATACTCTTATAGTATCTTCCAAATCATACACTTAGTATGAATCCCATATAAATCTCCTTTACACATATCACTTTCCAAATTTCTAAAATTGATTTTTCTCAAAAACCAAAAGCCTTTCCAAATCCATAGGTTCCAAAAACCTTTTCTCCAAAATCATTCTCATTAGATCCTTTATATATATATAAATATAATTTTGAAAATCTTTGGATGACTTCATACTTGTATAAATTCCGTTTTTATACCTCAAATATTTTCAAAAACCCATTTCTTCTAGATAAAGATTCAACAAGGGGAGATTTATCTTATATAACAAAGATATATAACTTTGTTTATTCCAAATCGAATATTCAAATTTGATTTCTCATTACTTTTCTTTATCATATATTTCACAAAATGCACTTTTCATTTCCAATAACCATTTTGTAGTTCTTATCCACAAATTCTCAATATCACTTTCATTCAAATCCGTACAATGTACATATACCATCTGCACGCAATTTCAATCTGATCGCTCATTCGATCACACAATTTCTCTTTCGAACTATTATCGTCCATTCGACTTCCTAGTGTGGACTCAGATCTGGTTTCTTGATCAAAAACCATCATTCTCCTTACATAGCCATAACTATGATAGAGAATATTCAGAACCAATCAAAAATCCATATCCAGGTTCGCCGTCAAAAATCGAGTGAAAAAATCCCAACTCGGATCGATATACTATGACGAAATTCTGTGCTCGAATCTTGATTAAATCACTATGCGAATAGAATAATATACGTACATTCTACATATCTATCCTCATTGATTATTAGCTAAATCGATTTCTCCTTTCTATTCACATTCACTTTAATTTCTATCCACTTATTCACAACTGTTTCAATTCCATTTGATTACCACTTTAATCCTTATCTCAGTTCGTAATTAATCATAAACAGTTTGCACTCTGACTAGCTTAAATTTAGAAAATAGCTTGAAAAGTTCAAAAATAGATAAGTAGTGGAAAAATAATTATTAGTTTGTAAAACAGTTGTAAAATAGTTAAGTAGTTACAAAAATAATTATAAAATTAGTATAAAATAGTTTGGCTTTAAAAAGAAAGGTTGTATATAGTAAATAGCTTGGAAAAAATAGGTTTATATTAAAACAATTTATTTTGAAAATAGCCCGGAGTCAAATTGTTCAATTCCCAGTCTCCATTCCCAACAATTCAACTTAAATTTCCACTCTCATTTAAATTGACTCAATTTCAATTTAAATAACTTCAATTTTGTTTGAAATTGATTTAATCCGATTCAAGTTGAATTAAACTCAATTTCTTTCCAAATTCAAATCAAATTCCATTTGATTTTAAACCTATTCAACTTTAATTACAATTCCAAATTATTAAAATCAATTTTGACTAAATTCAAATTGATCCCACTTCAATTTCAAATCATTTCAATTTTTATTTTAATTAATCCCAATTCCCATTTGAATTTGAACTCATACAACTTCAATTTCATTTCAAATTAATCCAATTCAAATTTTCCATTTGAATTATATACCTATCCATCTTCAACTCAAAGTAATTCAAACTAAATTCAATTTGAACTAATGCAATTTAAATCTCAACTTTAAACCGTCTTGAATTACATAAATTCGAGTTAAATCTTAATTGTTGATTTAACTCCTTAAATCAAATTAACCTTTATTTTTAAATCAACAATCAAAATCTTTAAACAATTTAATTCTGAGTCCAAATCTCAAAATTCCATTTTAAATTATCTTTACTTAACTTATTTCAAAGTTCAAATAAGAGTTCAAAACTATATTATCTTTAAAATTCAATTTATTACCCAATTTTATCTTCCAGTTTTGAAACCAGTTCTTAAACAATTTTTATTTACAAATTCAATTCTTAATATTCAAATCTTCAGTTCAAAGTAATTCAATATCCTTAATTTCAAATCAAAGTTTAATTTCCCTTTTAACTCAATAATGAATATATTACCACACTTCATTTCTTCATTCATTTAAACAATCCCATTCACAGTTTAAAGATTATTAATAACCATAGGATGATATCATCCAATTTATTTTAAAATATCCATCCATTTTCAATTTCCAGATCTCCAAACCATTTTTAGATCACACAAACTCTCAATTCAAATTTTAAAATTCAGATTAATATTCTTCCCACTTAAGTTTAAAAACTTACTTCACTTTGGATTTCATATCACAAGGAAAATTCAAAACTCAACCTTAGAGTTTATTTCAAATATACGTATTTATTTTGGCAAAGCCAGTGGGGTTGGAATGGGTCCCTACCATTTATTGATATACCAAGAGCTAAGAATTACAATGAAAAACAACCCACCAGAGGCAGGCATGGAAAAACCTAGGAACAAGAGAACAAGGAAAACAGGCATATCAACAAGAAAAAAAAAGAAAAGCACACACAACACTAAACATCAGACACTTAAAGAGAAGGGAGGGCCATCAAAAATCCAGGATCAAATTGATGACAAGAGGCAGCTATCCCATATTTCATTTTCCCAATGATGCTAACTTTCATTTGCAAAGCTGTTTTCCTTCTGTCATTGAAAATGACGGTGTTTCTCTCCTCCCATATTGTCGCAATGAATGTCTTAAGAGAAAATAACAATACGTATGTTGATTCACTTCTCCACCTAGTTGCCTTGTATATGATGACCCATTCCTCCTCACTTTCAAGAGCAACTGTCCTTCCAGAGATAATGGATATGATCCAGCTCCATAAACTGTGGACATACGAACAGCTGAAGAAGAGGTGAAGAGTGTCCTCTTCTGCAGCATGGCAGAAGATACAAGTTGCATCAATTGTCAACCCACGCTGCCTCAACTTAATTTTTGTCTTTAGAGCATTGCCAAATAACTTCCATAACATCAAGTTGTGACTTTCAGAATTGTGCTACGGCTAAATACGTTTATACCAATAGAGATGGAAAGTATTGAACTGGAAAATTAGTTTCTTGTACATAGCACCAATCATAAACGAGTTATTGCAGCATGACCAGGATATGCCATCATCAGGATATATATTAACTTTAGTGCCACTTAGCTGATTCCATAGGTTTCTAACGTACTGGTTACTGGAATAAGGGAGTTCAACCTTGCCTTCAGTAATACATTCCAAAGCCAGGGTAGAAGAGTGAATTGCTGATTGAAATTGTTGGTTGAATGTGAGACAGTGACTAAGAATAGTTCCTTCTTTAATCCATGGGTCATGCCAGAAAGATTGACGACCACTTATATCGATACGACTTCTAGCATAAGGGAGGATGTCAGGTCTGATTTTAAGCAAATTACGCCAAGTTCAACTACATGATTGAGGAATATCCATCATCTAGAAATTTTTATTACGTATTATATATTTGTAAGACCAGGTAACCCATAAGATATTTTTATGGTTTAGCAGGTTGTCAATGTGCATCACCATAGCCGCACGATTCCATAGTATCAGATTTTTAATTCCCAAACCTCCCCTCGATATAGGTCTTTCAAGTTTGGTAAAAGCACATGAGGATAGCTTCTTAGCAGTAGTAGACCCGTGCCAGAAGAAGTTTGACATTGCAGACCTTATCATTTTGAGAAGCTTGGAAGGAAGAATGAATGACCGCGACCAGTACACTGTCATGGAGAATATAATAGAATTGATTAGAGTGAGTCTTCCAGCTTGACTAAGCAATCTGTTGGTCCAGTTCGATAGCCTGGCAGTGATTCTGTCAAAAAGAGGAATACACTGAGCAAGAGATATTCTCGATGTTGCTAATGGAAGACCAAGGTACATCGCAGTTTCAGTTCCATGAGGGATTGCAGTGAAAGAAGTGATTTGGGTGGTTAGCTCAGGGTCCACACCAGCTATCATTAAATCAGATTTCGATAGATTAATAGCTAACCCAGTTATTTTGAAGAATTTGTCTAGACCATGCATGATGGAAGTAACTGTCATCATATTAGGCTTGAAGAATATGACCAAGTCATCGGCAAACATCAAAGATGTGATAAGCGAGTTCTTACATTTAGGGTGAGTCATGAACCTGCCTTCATGAACGAGTTGGATAAGGATTTGGGAGAGAATCTCCATCACAAGAATAAATAAGTAGGCAGAGATAGGGTCTCCCTGTCTAATGCCCTGTTTCCCCTGAAAAAAACCAACATTACAGTTGTTGACCATCAGTGAATACCTAGGTGTAGAAATACAACAGTGAATCCATGCAACAAAGTGTTTGGGGAAATTCATTAATCCCATTATTCTAACTACTGAGTCCCATTGCAAGGAGTCAAAAGCTTTCGATATATCAAGCTTGAAGGTTGCTCTGGGGGAGACGTGGGAGTTGTTATATCCTCTCAATAGTTCATGAGACATCATTACATTATCAAGAATGCTCCTGCCTTTAAGAAATGCTGCTTGGTTGGTAGAGATAACTTTATCCAGAACAGATTTGAGCCTATTAGCTATTATTTTCGAGATGCACTTATATATTGTATTACAGCATGAAATAGGCCTAAAGTCAGAAACTCTACAAGAATTCTTCACCTTAGGGATTAGGGCAATGTTAGTAGCATTTATGGACCCTATCATTTTGCACTTGATGAAGAAATTGTGAATTGCCTTCAAGAATGATTGGCCAACTATTTCCCAAGAAGAGGTGAAGAAATAAGAGTTGAATCCATCCGAACCTCCAGTGGAATTAGCATTTAGGGAAAAGAGAGCAGTTTTGATTTCAGTGTCAGTGACAGAAGAGCATTGTCTTCTGGGGAAATTCTTGGAATGTTTATTAAATCCAGGAGCTCAAGAGAAGATTTGAATTGATTGTTGTTTCCAAGCATTTTACCGAAGTGATCAAGGAACATTTCATCAATTTGGACAGGGTCCACAATATACTCACCATTCATGTCAATGAGCGTACTTATTAACTCACGAGACTGCTGGGCTTTGAGAGAGGAGTGGAAGAATGCAGTGTTTCTATCGCCATGTTTAAACCACTTGAGCCTTGATTTCTGTTTAATCATATCAGCTTCAATTCTTAATGCTTCAAAAAGTTGGGAGGAAACTGCAGCCTCTTTAGCTGCCAGCTCGCTATTTGAAGTGTCGTTCATCATCGATTCCTGAATGAGTTGCAGTTCCCTGGAAAGAGAAGAGGAAGCAAGATTACCTTGACCAAATTTGCACAGAGCCCACGCTTTCAGTTCTGCCTTTACTGCCTTCAGTTTACACTGCAATTTAAACATAGGGTTACCAAAAAATTTTGTTGACCAAGCCTTACTAACTATTTGAGAAAAGTCAGGGTGTTGAACCCATGCATTAAAAAATTTGAAATTAGTGTTTCTTTTTCTCACAGCAGTACCAAAGGATATGATTTGGGGAGAATGATCAGATAAGCCAGGCATAGGAAGGAGGTTAACCATATGAGGCCATTTGGTTAAAGCATTGAGATTAGAGAAGGTGAAATCAATTTTGGAAAAAGTGCGCGGGGATTGTCTACTAGAGTTGTTCCATGTGAAGATGGCACCGACAGAGGTAAGTTCAATTAGATTAGAGAGAGAGATAGCATTACTAAGAGGTCTTATTTGACAATGAGACAAGGGGTTCCCACCATGTCTGTGAGATAATTGGTAGGAGCAGTTGAAGTCCCCTATGACTAACCAAGGGTGAGTTTCTTGACGCAAGGAAGGGAGAAGTGAAAGATATGACTAACGAGCAAGAACAGAGTTATGACCATAGATGACTGTAAGATTGAAAGAAGTAGAAGATGAAAAGTGGATACAGTGAATGTGTATTAGTTGCGAAGTAGATATGATAGGGTTAAGTTGGAAGATAGAGGGGTTAAATAAGATTAGAATTCTACCGTAGGGAGTATCACTGAGATTATTTATCATTTTCCAATTCGGGTTAATGAACGTAGCAGCTTTGGAAGAGAGAGTTGCGTTAAGTTTTGTTTCCAGTATAGCAAAAAGACTCAAGGAATGAGAGGATATTATTTGCTTGCATTGGTTTAGTTTGATTTCCGAGTTGGCACCTCGAATGTTCCAAGCTCCTATGTTGTTCATCATTGAGCAACCATTTGTTTCTGTTGAAGTTTCTTCTTGCCACCTCTAGTTAGAGGGGATGATTGAACTATGGATTCAGGAATTGGAGAGGTTAGAACTCATCCAGCAGGGGGATTGAGATCCAATTCAGACAATTGATTCAGTTTCTTTATCTTACTGGAACTTACTGGCATAGCACTGTCATTTTTGCATTACAATTTGGTTTGAGTTAATGTTGGAAGGGCATGAAGAGGAGAGGAGCTGAGTGGGTGTAGGGGGTTTCCAGGCTAGAGGAGCTGGAATATGATCATAGGGGTGATTTGTATCAGATTCAGTTATACCAGATTGATGAGAAGTAGAAGTTCCTGGGTTAGCATCGGTGACTTCATGGTTGTGCACGTGCACAGGGGATACATGCACAGGATTATTTAGAGAGAGAGAAGTTTGATTATTAGCACTTGAGGTATCAAGGAGTTTCGAAGGTGTAGTAGATGACAATTCCCAAAGAGATTCCAGGTTAACATTGTTGATGGGAAAGTTGTGGTTGATATTGGATTGAGGGGTTGAGGAGGGATGGGAATTGGACATTTGGAATTGGCACGAATCAGGGAGAACAGCTACAGCATCTCGAACAACAGAAAGGTGATGAGAAAATGACAGAGTGGTTAGTTCTTTTTGTTTATGATTAGTGGCACATGTGCTATTTTTGGGTAAGGATGTAAGAGAACAAGGCATGACAGAGATTGAAGAGGGTATGCCTTCACTATTGTAAACTTCTTGCTTGTTTTTACTTGTTGAGATGGAAATGAATAATCTGGAATGTTACTTTCAACTGGGCATGTGTTAACAGTTACTTCAACAGCAGGGAGGACATTAGAATAACACAACCCAGTTCCATTTTCAGTGACCATAACATCAGTTACTACTTCATTAGATATGTCATTTTCACCAGCCCCATTTTCAATTTCAATTGAATCATTCCCTCCCATTCCAGATAGAATATGAAAATCATTATTTTTTAGAATTTCACTGTTTTCATAAATGTTTAATTCTCTCCGATTAGATGACTCAATAGCTACACCATTGCCAATCTCACCTTCCTCAAGTTAAGTTCCATCCATCTTATTGTTCATTCGAAAGAGTTCATCTTCTCTTACTTCGTTTAGCTGTTTATTCTATACAACTATTTTGGACTTTTGTTTTCTTGACCTGCTCACTAATTGCCATTTTTGCTTTCTTCGCTTGGACGTCATTCCATTATTTTCTCTGTCTTCCTTGGTTTTTTGGACATTTGCTTCTCTAGTTGTATTGCACTTCACAGTCTTTTCTGAAGTACCAGAGGTCAATTTTTTTTCACAATTGGGCTCCAAATGACCAAATATTCTACAGTTTGAACATATATCAGGCTTCCATTGATAATCAACGAAAATTAATTGAGTTCCTCCATCTAGTAGTTGAACATGAAAGGAGTCAATGAGACACCGATCAGGTTTGATTTCAATTAAGCACTTGGCAAAAGACAGTCTTTCAAGTTTTTCAGTAGATTCATCCATACAAACAAGCTTTCCCACCCTACTTGCTAACCAATTAATTCCACAGTGTGACCAAGCAAACAAAGGTATGTTGGAAAATTTAATCCATACTGGCACAGACGAGATTGAGGCGTAGGCATTCCCAACATAAGGATCCCATTGTTTAATTATAAATAATTTGTTACGCATAACTATTGGGTCTCCTTGCAAGATACGTGTCCTGTCTTCATCACAAGCCAGATGAAACAAGAATAAAAAGCCATTGGAACGAACTTTAATCTCTCCTTTCAATTTCCAGTACTTCTTCAGGGTGGAAATTACCACAGTATATGGCAATGGCTTGTCAAGAAAAAACCCCACAAGGTAACTACACCAAACTTCTTTACCGGCTTCAATGACACAGGGAGGAGGGATCAAAACTTCGTTCACTAAATCAGGGTCCATCTCAATTGGAATGTACTTCCCTGCATTACTAGGTTTGCGCTTGAAAAGGGAAGTCCATTGCAGTTGAGATGGTGGAACAGACGCTGGGAAGAAAGGTGGACTTGGAGAATTAAGCGGCAGGGGAGAAGATGAGACAAGCAGAGAAGTCGAAGAAGGAAGCGGTGGAGCAGGGGGGTCAGGAGCAGGACGAAAAGTTGGAGAAGACGTTTGAGTAGAAGTAGACATGGGAGGTATAGGAGGGGAAGGTGGAAGGACAATAGGGGAAGGTTCAGGTACGGGAAGGGATGGAGGGACTGCCATGATTACACACTAAGTCACTTTAATTTTTAATCCACCTTTGGTTTTAAATTCAAAACAAATTCCTTTATAATTTTCCTAACATTTCTTATTTAAAACAAGATCACATTGAAAATATCCTGAATAATATCATTTCTTTTAATATTTTGAAAACAATTTCACATGTTCCTAGACTTAGGATTCAAAACTTCATAATTTAAAACCCACTTCAATTTATAAGTTATATTTATCTAAAAGTTTTCTTCCCTAAAAATATTTCATTTTTCTTTATCAATGTTTACTAGAAAACATCATCCCATTATTAAACACAATATCCATTCCATATTCTGGTTTGAAATCAATTCTAATCCGTCTTGTTTGTATAGTTCATTGTATTCAATTCCCATTTTGATATATATATATATATATATATATATATATATATATATCACTTGATTCTTATTAAATTTAAATATCCAACAACCAATTTCTTTATATAGTAATTGGAAAATTATTTACTCTGTATATAAACTTTTACAAAAATCACTTATTTTTAAAACCATTATATAAGAAAATAACAAGTGCGCTCTCATATATGTGTGTGTGTGTGTGTGTAGTCTCAACTCATTCTAGGGTATTACTTACTCCATCCTTAATGAATAAACCTAACAGAGCCAAGGTTCTCGCTTAACCTTCAGCTCTGATACCAAATATAATGACCCAGAATTTTCGATCCCGAGAATTCCATATAGTTAGGGAAAAGAAGGACAGAGAAAGAAGAAGAAACAGAAACAAAACACAGATTCTCACATTCGCAGCGGATGAAATATAATATCACATAAAATAACAGTTATACAAGGGTAAAACTGTATTAGTTAATTACATCATTACATCAGAGTTACAAAATATACACAAACATTGGACAGTTAAAAATCAACATGTCCTAGACAACTACAATAATATACACAGAGGAAACACTCTATACGTTCCTACCATCCAGCTCGTCTCCTGAGCTCCCTTACCTGAAAATCTGTAATACTCGGTCTAACCCGAGCATTACATCAAAGTAACACCCGGGTCAGGCTGGAAACCAGCGTGAGTAAACCCATATAATATGAAATACCAAGCTTAACATATGCGAATATTAGGGTAACTCGTATCCTTTATGAGTTATTATAGTCAACATTTATCACACAACAGTTTCAGGTTAAATATCCCTATTACACAATTCATTCCATTCTAGCCTGTTTAATACCGCATATCCAATTTATAAAGAATTTTGCAGATTACAAATCGAAATGGTTTCGGGTATTTACTGATACCCGACTCCGGTCCCATTGAATCTCATGTCATCTTAACCCAAGTTATTCAATTAAATACAATTCAACTTTAAATATAGGATGTCACTTTTACACAGCAATTCATCATTAACAGATAACAACAATATTGTTGTCCATCCAAACATATCATATCTCAAAACATTTCAAATCAGAGATATCCACCTATTCAAGGCATTGAACAACATTCAATCATTCATAAGGAACATTGATCACTTCCAAAATTAATTTAATTTATCTTTAATTAAATTAATTACTAATCTTTAATCACTTAGATTACCTCGACTTAACATTAATTAATTACAAACCAATTAATTAATCATTCATTAATTATCGATCTAAATTAATCATCTTTGACTAATTATACTTTAAGTAATTAATCCTTGATTAATTTCAAAAATTAATTAGACTTCACCAATTACATTAAATAATCCCTTAATTACTTTTATAAAGTAATTAACAATGATATATTACATTTATCCTTAATTAATTACTCAAATTAATTGTTTTACAATTACTTACATTGATTAATTATCCCTTAATTAATAACACCCATTAACTAATTAATCCTTGATTAGTTTCCTTAATCAATAAATCCTTAGTTAATTACTCTAAGTAATTAATCTTTAATTACTTCCATTTAGTAATTTCCCTTCAATAAATTACTTTATGAAGTAATTATCTCATTGGTTAATTATCCTTAATTAATTAACTTTTGATTATTAATTAGTTACTAGTTAATGATCTTTAAAATACATTCATTAATTATCCACTAATTACTTACTAAGTATTTATCCTTTAATTACATTAAGTGATTAATCTTTAATTAATCCAATAATTTAATTATCCCTAATTAATTACATCCTTAATTAATTTAAGATAAATTCTTTTACCTTACTTAATTACAACATTTAACCTTCATTAGAAAACATTTAGGAATCAATTATATAATTAACAAATATATAATTTACTTAAACAATCAATTTTAAAAAAATTATTTATCATTTAAAATTTTGAAACTTTTTCAAACTTATCCAACAAATACCTATTCTTTGAAACTTAGTTAAACATTTCATTTGAAACATTTTACTTTAAATTCGCCTTTAAACTTAGCTAAACATTCTTTTGAAACTAATTTACTTTCAAAATTTTCAAACTTTAAACTTGTTTTAAACAGTTTTCTTTTGAAAACTAATATTTAAATGACCTTAAAACTCTTTGTAAACACTTTGTTGGGATATTTATAAAGTTTTGGGGACTTGTTTTAATTTTATTTTACTTCAAACCAGGCAATTCCCAAAACCAAACTCGAGCAACATTTGTTCACATCCCCTTCGAGTCGAACACGTGACAACTTCAAACAATACCCGAGACAACCAACAATTTCCCCGAGCCTACCTCAACTCTATTCCAAGACAATCGCACTCACTCCCCTGCTTCGAAAGAAGTCCCCATATTCTTCGAGAAACGACCCAAGCTAGCTTCTTCTCCTCAATCCCAAACAAAAACCAGACATACAAATGTGCACCGTGCACATGCACGTCCATCTGAACGACATCGGCTCATCGCTGATGATGCTTGCCAGTCGACGACGGCCTAAACTAGAGTTCCGACCACCCAGTTTAGTCAAAATCAACTGGGAAACAAAACGATATGTCTAGACCAAAAATGGAAACAACCTACTACCTAAAACTCTCTACCAATGCAGACCTTGTCCACCAGAGCATCCATTCCTCTGACTACAGCTATGCCACATCATCACGTGACTAATCCCCCCATCGCGATCCGGTTCGATGTGTCACTATCATCGAACAAAGCTCGACATCCTCCTCAACAAAAACCGAAACCAAAACCCTACATCGAAGATCTTTAGCCGCCCCGTCCGTCGATGATCCATCCCACTATTTTTCAGAGACTTCCGACACCATGTCCACCTCCATGCCAAATCCCATGCTCCCAATCGTCGCCAATCAACTACGATCAACCAAAATGCCAAAATCGATTAATGTCGAATTTCTCAACAATTACATAACTAGAAATCATGATTTTTCTTCCTAAATTCATCGTTTTGCATAACATTCCAATTTGTATAAACAAGAATTGAAATTAACATTATCGATTTTTATCCCATTTTGAATCTCACTGTTATTTATAAAATTTTGAGATATATATAAATATGAATTTCTATAACCATTTTTAAATTTTACATTATCCTTTTATAGATCATTTTTCTTTTAGACATCATGATCTAAAATCAATTCATTTCAGCGATATGAATTTTGTTGAGGGAGAAGACTCTGAAATACAACAGGGAAGTTATCACCAAACATATACACACACATTCCCAGTATATTCATACATTCCAATCCAACATTCATGCAGCAATATATACTATGTTACCACGGTGTTTCATCAAATGCATCATGTTAAATCTTATATTTAAACTTGAAAAAAAAAAGTTTACTCACCCGTAAGAGTTGTTGAACAGAGAGTTTGAAGCAGATGTTTTAAAAAACTGGAAAAAGCCTGAAACCTTGAACTTGAATTGCTGGAAATCTTGTTGTAGCGAGATGCCTAAACTTTGATTTGAAAACTAAAGTGCTTTATTGAAAAGAGATAACTAGATTTTGAAGTCAGGAGCTTTAGTTGTTGTTGACGAGGTTTAAGTTGAAACAAAGATGACTAGCTTAATTTTCTTGAGTTTGTTAATTGTTTTACAAGTTTGATTTCTGGTTTGAATAAATTATAGATTTGTTCTTTGAGTTTCTTGCTTTTGAAATTGAGATAGGGGAAAAAAGAATGAAGAAGAAGAAGTATGTTTATATAGATTTAATTTTGATTTACTTAAAATTAAAGAAAATAAAATGAAAAAGGTGACACTTGTAAAAAGATAAAATTTTTGTCATTTAGGCTTGTTAATCTAATTACACATGTTATCTAGAGAGGTTTAAATCTTAACACATGTAACCTGCATGCATAAATAATTTTTTTAAATGTTTTAAAAAGCATTTATAATTAATTTTCTAATTTATAATTAAATATTTTAATTTATATAAATAAATTTCTTTAAAAATAAAATAATATAAAAAATTTATGTTCAAGATAAATTCAAATAAAATACAATTTAAAACCAAAGTATAATTTAAGATATATATATATATATATATCTTTTGAATTTTAAATTTCGTGTGTTTGTAATTGCCCATAACAGTTTCAACTTTAAACAAGCAAAAAAAAGAGGGTGGTGGCTCGGGACTCAATTCGGAAAAACCCTGGTTTGTCTCGGTAAATGATAGAGATTAACAAGTTTTTAAGTTAAAACAAATTTCAAGTTTTAAACTAATTTTCTTAAAAACAATTTCTATAATAATAATGGTTTAATTAAAAGATTGGTTCAGTATTGTTTATGCGTTTGCCCGAGGTGTTGTTCGAAGTAACCATGGATTGGTCTCGGGTTGTTGTTATAATAGTTTTGTAGTATGGGAAGTAAGTGTGATCAGATTTAAGTTAGACAACCAAAGATTTAAAATATATGGAAATAAACAAAGTTCAAGGCAAAGTGAATTCTAAAACAAGTTTTCAAAGTTTTAAAATGTTTAGAGATTGTTTGTTTAAAAAAATTATATAATAGGTTAATTTTTTAAATGCTTCAAAGGTGATTTAATTAATGAAATTAAATCAAGGATTAATTATTTAAGTATGATTCAATGGTTAACCTAATCGGTTTAAGGAGAAATTAATAAATTTATTAAGATAATTTATTAAAGGTTAATAAATTTGTATAATCAATTTTAAGGATTGATTTATTAGTGTGATAAATTAATTAAGGTAATTAAAAGATGATTAATTTATTAAAAGTTGAATTACTTGATGTAATTAATTTATGATAATTACTTAACTTAAGTAATTAAAGGGTTAATTTGTTAATGTAATTAATTAATCAAAGAATAATTAATGTAATAAATTAAGAGATAATTAAGTAATCGAGGATAATTATTTAAGTCGGATAAGTAAGGATGATAAATTAATTTCATTAATTAATTAAAGTAATAACTAAAGGCTTGTAATTAATATTAATCAAGTAAGGTTAGGTAATTAATTTATTTAATTTAAATTAATTGTGTGGTTAATTAACCTTGCTTATAGATGATTGGATTATATTGAATGCCTTAAATTGGTTGATATCTTTGATAAGAAATGTTAATGACATGATATGTTTAGGTTAAGCAATGATAATGTGATTATCTATCGATGATGAATTACCGTGTCAAGTAACATCCTGTATTTAAAATTTAATGGTATTCACTTGAATAACTTGGGTTAAGATGGCATTCGATTCGAAGAGACCAGGGTCGGATATCAGTAAATACCTGAACCCACTTCGATTTGTAACCTATAATGATTCTTTATAGATTGATATGTGAAATCAATGGGCTGAAATGGAATAATTTAAATGACTGGACCACCCAAAACTAAGTAAAGATAATTAGAGATTGATTGTGAATATAACTATTGAGCATAACAAGTAATGAACTATATTGAAGTACGAGTTACCCCGGGTCTTTCAAATAAATTTTATATCCTTGTATTTAATTTAGATAGGTTTACTCATGCTGGTTTCCAGCCTGACCCGGGTGTTACTTTGATTTAATGCTCGGGTCTGACAAAGTGTTACAGATTTTCAGGTAAGGACGTTCTGGAGCTCAGGAGGCGAGCTGGATGGCAGGATCGTATGGAGTGTTTCCGCTGTGATATATATTGTAGTTTGTCCGGGACAGGTTGATTATATCTATCCAGTGTGTTTGTGTAATGATGTAACTCTGATGTCTTGATGTAAATTATCAAATACAGCTTTCTTTGTATAAATAATATTATTTAATATTATATTTTGATCCATTGCGAATGTGAGAATTTGTGCTTTGTTTCCTTTTCTTCTTCTATCTCTTTTCTTCTTTCCTAACTATCTGGAATTTTCAGGATCGAAAATTCTGGGTCATTACATTTGGTATCAGAGCAGGGTTAAGCGAGAACCTTGGCTCTGGTGGGATTACTCATTAAGGATAGGTTAAGTAGTACCCTAAAATGAGTTGAGTGTAGTATATATGAGAGAGCGTACTTGTTATTTCATATAAAATGATTTTAAAAATGATTTTAAAATAAGTTTATATTTTGAATATATATATATAAAGCAATAGTTTTTTCAATATATAAAGAAATTGGTTGATTATTGGAATTAAATAATGAGAATTAAGTGATAATAGTAATACGGCCAAATTTAAATTGAATAAGAGTAAGTTTGAAATGGATTCAAACTGAAATTAAAATCTTGAATTTGGAGAAGAGTTTCAGAATAAGATAATAATGATTTGGTTTCCAAATATGATAATCTTGCTTATTATCATAAATGATTGTTGTGTTTAATAATAAATGTGTATTAATGAGTAAGCAAGATGAAATGTTTTAGGGAAGCAAAACATTTAGGCAAGTATGACTTATAAATTGGAATTGAAGATGATCTGAATTGTGAAGTTTTAAATGTGGGTCTAGAATTTGAAAATTGTTTCAAAGTGATAAAGAAATAATAAATAATGTTATTTAATGTATTTGAAGGAAGGGTCCTGTTTCAAACAAGAGTTGTTTGTAAATTTAAATGAATTTTGTTTTGAATTTAAAACCAAAGGTGGTTTAAAATTTAAAAGTAACTTGGTGTATAAAGGAAGTAAATATGTATATATATGTGTGGATATACGTAATATTAAAGGTAATTTGAAATAAACTCTAAAGTGTTGAGTTTTGATTTTCTCTAAAGTGTGATATAAAAACCAAAAGTGATATAAGTCTTTGAACTTATAAGTGAGAAAGAATATTGAAATAAATTCAAAATTTGAAGTGGGAAGATTATTAATAAGAAGTTTAAATTTGAAATGGAAGTTCAAATTGAATAATGTTGACTGAAGAAAATTAAATTGAATTTAACGTAGGAAAAGTTAAATAAGTTAATAAGCAACCTGAATTGGAAATTTCAAGATGAAATTGAGATTTAACTTGGGAAGTTAAATGGTTGATTTGAATTGAGAATTTGTGTGATCTCAAAATGGATTTAAGATTTGAAAATTAGAAATGGATGGATGTTTATAGATAAATTGGATGATATCATCCTGTTGTTATTAATAATCTTTAAACTGTAAATTGCATTTGTTTAAATAAATGAAAAAATGGATTGTGGAAATATATCCATTATAGAGATAAATAAAAGTTAAACTCTAATTTGAAATTATGTAAGGTAATTTTGATTTTTGAAGATCAGGTTGAACTTGTGAAAGTGAAATCACTTTGAAATTAAGATTTGAATGTGAGAATTTAGTTTGTAAATTAAAATTGTTTAAGAATCGGTTTCAAAATTGGAAGATAAATTTTGGTAATAAATTGAAATTTAGAAATAAAATTGTTTTGAACTCTTATTTGAACTTAGAAAATAAGTTAAGTAAAGGCAATTTAAAATAGAATTTTGAAATTTGGACTCAGAATTAAATTGTTTGAAGACTTTAAGTAAAGGTTAATTTGGTTTAAGAGCTTAAACCAACATTTGAAATTTAACTCGAATTTATATAATTCAAGATAATTTAGAGTGGGATTGAATTTGAAATTAGTTCAAATTTAAATTGATTTAAATAATTTGGGTCTGTGATTAAAGATGAATAGGTTTAAAATTCAAATGGAATTTGATTTGAATTTGGAATGAAATTGAGATTAATTCGACTTGAATTGGGATTAAATCAATGGAAATTGAAGTTATTTAAATTGGAATTTAATCAATTTAAATGGAAGTGGAAATTTAAGTTGAACTGATGAGAATGGAGATTGGAAATTGAACAGTTTGGCTCTGGAATATTTTCAAAATAAATTGCTTTAATATAAACCTATTTGTTTTAAATTATTTACTTTATACAATTTTTTTTAAAGCCAAACTATTTTATACTTATTTTACAACTATTTAACTAATTTACAGCTGTTTTATAAACTAATTACTATTTTTCAACTACTTTATAACTACTTACTATTTTAAAACTATTTTGCAATTATTTAAAATTTCTATAACAATTTGACTATTTTACAATTACTAAACTATTTGCAGCTATTTAACAAACTAATAATTATTATTTTCAACTACTTATCTATTTTAAACTTTTCAAATTATTTTCTAAACATAAGCTAGTCAGAGTTCAAATTATTTATGATTAAATATCCATTTGAGATAAAAATTGAGGTGATAATCCAAATGAGGATTTAAGAATTGTGAGTAAGTGAATGAAAATCAAAGTAAAGGTGAGTAGAAAGAGAATTGATTTGGCTAATAATCAGTAAAGATAAATATGTCGAATGTACGTATATTATTTTATCTGCATAGTGATTTGATCCAGATTCGAGCACAGAATTTCGAGATAGTTATATCTATCCGAGTTGGGATTTTTCACTCAGTTTTCAACGGCGAACATGGATATCGATTTTTGATTGGTTCTAGAAATTCTCTATCATAGTTATGCTATGCAAGGAGAATGATGGTTTCTGATCAAGAAACCAGATCTGAGTTCGCACTAGGAAGTCGGGTGGACGATACTAGTTCGGAAGTGAAATTGTTTGATCGAGTGAGCGATCAGATTGATATAGCGTACGGATGATACGTGTACATCGTACGGGTTTGAATAAAAATTGATATTGAAATTTGTGAATAAGAATTGTAAAATGGATTTTGAAATGAAATGTATATTGTATGAAATATATGATCAAATAAAGTGGAAATTGGATATTTCTATGATAAAAAATTACTTTATATAAGTAAGTAATATGGTTAATAACTTTATAAGAGTAATCAAATTTGAATATTTGATTTGGAATAAATAAATTTATATATCTTCGTTATATAAGATAACTCTCCCCTTGTTGAATCTATTGCCGGAAGAAAAGGATTTTTGAAAAGTATTTGAAATATAAACGGGAATTTACACAAGTATGAAATGATCCAAAGATTTTCAAGATTTTATATATATATATATATATATATGAAGGATCTTATAAGAATGACTTTGGAAAAAGGTTTTGGAACCTATGGATTTTGGAATGGCTTTTGATTTTTGGGTAAAATCAATATTGGAATTTGGAAAAGCCCAATTTAAGAAGTATCGATTATGGAATAGTCAATTTTGAGAAGGAAATTTATTTGAGATTCATACTAGGTGTATGATTTGGAAGATACTATATGTGTATTGTATAAATTGTTTTGAAAATGGCTCTGAAGAAAAAGGCACTCCCTTGAAATGAACTTCTCAGGAGTACCATAGGTTGGTACAACCTTGAGCCTCAAAGGGGGAGGTTCTAAAGTTGATCCTATGAGGAGTCCGGACAAACTAGTTCTTAAGGATTATTGGGTAGCGAAAGTCGAGGGCGCTGATGCCTACAGAGGCATTTGGGTTATGCTGTGACGACAGTGCAACTCGATGTCGTTGCGATCTGCTGTGGACCATAGCAGAAATCGTGTGGAGATGAGTGTCAATGTCTACATTTGATTTTGCTGGGAAGGCGATGTAATATCGGTAGACTGCGATCTACGTTCTAGTGGAGTGGAGAAGTTTCATTCTTTTGGCTGCGAAATTTGATGGCGCTGATGCCTACAGTTACATGGACTTTTGCTATGATGGCAACGTAACCCAGTATGTAAGATCTGTAGTGGGTTCCATGGCGTAATCGAGGGGCGCGGTGTGCCTACAGTTATTCACGGATTTTTTCTAGATGGCAACATAACCATCGGTTTAACTACGACCATGGATTGGAGTGATGATTTCCAAAGCATTCTCAACAAAGATATTTCCTCTATTTTCAAAAATGTTTTCTATATTTTCAATACAATTATTTTCCAACTATTTTCACTGGGTGTTGAAAATGGGTCTGCTAAGTACTTATAGATTTTCAGTCCTACGCCTGATCAACATATGATCGAATTTCTATGAGAATAAGGATGGACTGGCCGAAACATCGAGGTATAAAAGTATTTTTATAAAAATATTTTTGTAATAATATGTAGATTTTAAAAGAGTTTTAAAAAAAATTCTTGATAAAAAGGGAGTTTATAGTTTTAAATTTGAAAATGAAGGAAGTTTTACAATTTTAAATGTTAAACAACTTTTGTTGTTGAAAATATTTTTAAATTTGATTTGTATCTTAAAAATGAAATTTGTTTAAATTTCCTTTAAACTTCTTTATAAAATAATAAATTATTTAGTATAAGTTTTAAAAAGGGTTTTAAAATATTTTTAAAACTTTGATAAGGTTAAATTTCATTTTTTTAAAATTTAAAATGTAATTTGGAAACAAATTTAAAATAAGTGTTTTAAATTTGCTTTGTTATTGATAATGAAATCATTAATAAGAAATATTTTATTAAGGATTTAATGATTTTGTTTATTAAATTATATGGTAATTAGATGGATAATTAATTAATTTAATTAATTAAACAAGGATTTTGAATTAATTAATTAAGGTTAAGTTAATTAATTAAGATTAATTAATTTGTAAATAAGATCATTAATTAAATAAGTTAAGATTTTGATGAATGATTAGAAATTAATTTATCAAGAGATTAAGATTAATTAAGTTAAAACTTAATTGATGAAATAATTAGTGATTAATTAAATGATTATTAAAGATTAATAATTTGTGATTAATAATGATTAATTTAAGTTAATTTCTTAAGAAGGTAATAAAGGAAATTTTTGATAAGTTAATGAAGGTCATTTACTTGGGATTATTTATTAATAAATTAATGTGATTAATTTTGTTGATTAATTAGATTAATTAAATTTAGATAATCATTATGGAATTTGGTTAAGTATGATTACTTTATTGAAGTAACTAAAGGTATTAATTACTCATTGTAATTAATTAATTTGGTTAGTTTAAATTAATTAATTAAGTTTAATTAATTTAGAATGATCATTGATGGGTTGATAAGAAATTAACGAAGGATAATTACTTAGAGAAGTAATTAAAATGAATAATTACTGAATGTAACTTATTGAAGTATGGAAGAGTTTCGGGTTATTTGCTTGTGTAGTTATTATGAAAGATAATTACTTTGTGAAAGTAATTAATAATTAATTACTTGATGTAATTAATTTAAGCATTGATTGATTAAGTCATTCGGAAAATAATTAAGTAGTGTAATTAATTAAGGGTAATTAATTACTGATAAAATTGATCAAGGATGATTAATAATTAATTAATTAATTATTAAATATAATTAGTTTAGGGGTAATCAATTTATGCAATGAAGTAATTAAGAATAGTCAATTACTGGAGTTAATTAATCAAAGGTGATTAATAATTAAGGTTAATTACTTAATGAAGTTAATTAATCTAAATGTAATTAGGAATCATTAATTAATATAATTAATGATGTGATTAAGGATTAATTAATTTAGATTAATTAATCCATGATAGGTGATTAAAGTAATTGCTTAATGTAATTAATTAAGGATTAATGTAATTAATTATAATTAATTAATTAATTAAGTAATTAAAGGTTAATTACTATTTTTGTTTAAGAATAATTAATCTGTGAAAGTAATTATGGATAATTACATGAATGTAATTAAAGGATAATTAATCAAGGGTGATTAATTAAGGTGATTATTTTGGATGATAAATTAATTGATTGTAAACAATTAAATGGTTGAGTATGCAAGATTTATATTGGCGAAGTAATTAATTTAATTTATTTTAAATTAATTAAAGATGAAGTAATTAATTTAATTCACTTCAAAATTAATTAGAGATGGAGGTAATTAATTTAGTTCATTTTAAATTAATTATATTGTGATGGGTAAATCATTTACTTATGTATGAATGGATGGTATTGATTACCTTGGATACTTTGTGATCTCAGAAATGAGACAAGTAATGTTGTGTGGTATGAATGCTTTGGTTGCATTGTGGTGATAATATAGATTATCTATTGTGATGATGATATGGATTACCTATTTTGATGATGATATGGATCACCTATTTTGATGATGTTGATTATCTGTTGTGATTTGTGAGTTATCTATCTGTGTGTATATAGATAATTGAATTGTTTAAACTTAAACAACTTGGACCTAAAAGACACGTTTTGGATTTCGATGAGACCGGGATCGGGTTTCCATATTTGGATATCCGAAAACCACATCGATCCAAATTAACGGTAGGTCATGAATCTCAAGTGAAGATGAAGATTCAGAGTGCAAGGTTATCGTTGTTAACTCTAAGGGTGATTCCAAAATAAGTGTAACGAGATAATGCCTTCGGTTTTGTTCGAACCCGGAACGAACTTGTATGGATCGAATGCTTTCAGAACATCGTCAGGTGGACGATGAGCATTCTAAGGGATGTGTTCACTAAAGGTAATCGTAGCCTCAAGCCTCATCAACCGGAAATGGCTAAAACAGAGGAGGTGCAGCAAGGCTAAGTGGATCATGCCCAACTAGGACGAGATTTTCCCCTGTCTAGAGGTCCCTTTTATTTCGGCTCTGCGGACGGTTGTGAGCTCCAACTTTCGGGGTTGTCTTGTTCGGGACTGTCCAGTAAGGATGGTTCCGGCCTTGTGTTGCAGGGGAGCGGGCGTACTCCTCGGCACGGTGATCTAGGCCCCGTACTGTGATGGGCGGTACCCCAGTAGCCCTGCCATTGTATGGAATTCAAAATCCAATAAGTGCCAGGTTTTGATTGTATTGCCCACTTTTGTGGCTAGTAGCTGGAATTTAATAATGTAACAATTTCGGATATTTCATATTTACTTGAAAACCCTAGACCTATTATAATATCACTGAATTTCCTATCAAATGTTTTGGTTAGCGTAAGGTAAAAACTTTTTCATGTTTATGTGTGGGAAGTCTTACGTGATACCTTTCTTTTCAAAAGGTTTTTAAAAATTAAGCAAGCTTAACCTGTTACTCACACCAGACCCATGTCTGACCCGGAGTTTATTCTGTTTTTCTTAAACTCTTGGGTATTTAAATTTTTACGAGTAGCCAAGGGATTCAGGTTGGCTTTGATGAATTGTGGAGGAACAATGGAGCAGGAGGCTTCTGCGTGTAGATATATATTTCCGTTGTGTTGATTTCTCTAAGTAGTTCTCTTGTGTTGTATTGAGTCGTATAACTAGACAGATGTTTATAACTGTCTAGTATGTGTTGTTTATCTGTGTAACTCTGATAGTGGTTGTAAACTATGTAATATTATGTTATTAATATAATTTATTCGTTCCACTGTTTAGATTCTGATGTTTTTTCTTCTTTCTCTTCTTTCTTTTCTCTTTTCTATCCCTTTCTTTCTTATTAATGATGCGTCATTCTGTGGAGGCGGATGGCGGGTCATTACAGTGTTAAGTAACATCCTGTATCTAAAATTAAATGGTATTCACTTGAATAAATTGGGTTAAGATGACATTGGATTCGAAGTGACCGGGGTCGGATATCAGTAAATACCCGAACCCACTTCGATTTGTAACCTACAATGATTCTTTATAGATTGATATGTGAAATCAATGGGCTGAAATGGAATAATTTAAATGACTAGACCATCGAAAACTGAATAAAGGTACTTAGAGATTGATTGTGAATATAAGTGTTGAGCATAACAAGTAATGAACTCGTAGTGAAGTACGAGTTACGCCGGGTCTTTCAAATAAATTTTATATCCTTGTATTTCATGTTAGATGGGTTTACGCACGTTGGTTTCCCGCCTGACCAGGGTGTTACTTTGATGTAATGCTTGGTTTAGACCGAGTATTACAAATTTTCAAGTAAGGACGTTCTGAAGCTCAGGAAGCGAGTTGGATGGCAGGATTGTATGGTGTGTTTCGGCTGTGATATATATTGTAGTATGTCTGGGACAGGTTGATTATATCTGTCCAGTGCGTTTGTGGAATGATGTAACTTTGATGTATTGATGTAAATTCACAAATACAACTTTCTTTTTATAAATAATATTATTTGATATTATATTTTAGTCCATTGCGAATGTGAGAATTTGTGTTTTGTTTCATTTTCTTCTTCTATCTCTTTTCTTCTTTCCTAACTATCTGGAATTTTCGGGATCGAAAATTTCGGGTCGTTACAAAAACTTTATCTGTTGTAATTGCAAATAAATATAAGTAATCAGAGAATAAGTAAGTAATAACATAAAATGCAGCAAAGTAAGTAACACTAAGATTTTTTACTGGTTCGGATTAACCAATCCTACCTCCAGTCCTGCCCTACATCGTGCATAATTTCACTACAATGACTTGCTTTCTACGGATGGCAAGAACATCTTTATAATCTTGATTTCACGGGCTACAAGATACACCCTCTTGACTTCACAGGCTAAAACAACACCTTCTTCTCTTTACAAATAATAGTAGAGTATGACAATAAGTCATATCTTCAACACATATTTTAGATTCGGTACAATGATCACATAGACCTCCAATATCAATATATCTTTGAGTTCTTTGAAAAATAGGATGAAATCAAAGAGAAAATGATATAAATTCAATCACAGACTCTCTAATATTGTATGGTTTGCAAATCGGTGAAGAATTGAAGTGAAATAGTAATGATTTGCAAGGATAATGGAAGAGTATGTAATGGAATTTTCTTACAAAAGTATGGAAGAGAAAGTGGAGAAAATTGATTGGAAAATTCTTTTTCTAAAGGCTTCAATAGTATTAGAAGAGACAAGTATTCGAGTAAAGAGGTGGCGGGAAAATTATTTGATTTGAATTTTTTTTAAATGACCTACGAGACATATGTCGACATATTAAATACTCATATATCGATATATAGGCATTTTTTAAAGAGAACAACAACACCAATAGGTGCTACAAATTTTTAGATTTCAAATTGCCTTAAATTTTAGGACTTTTTATGATCCAGTCGAGGTCAATGGTTGGTGATTTCCAAATATTATTCCCATGGGGCCTTTAACAATAAACTCTAAGACTCAACCAACTACTCATCACTTCAAACACCTTTGTCCTTTCAACGTTCTTCTTCAATCAGTTTTGTTCTTCCATTGCATTGATTAACCTCACATATAATCCATATGTAAATTTAGTTTCTTCCACTAAGTTCTTATTTATCTCTATAAATGTCTCCATAATATATTTGAAAGGACATAAAACTCGAAGATATATTAGTAGTAACATTTATATGTTGCTATAATCAAAATCAATATCCGAGGTATTAAAAAAATATTATTTCAAAGTTACAATTGATAATTTATAAATAAGAAAACCTATAAAAACGTAGGTCTAAAAATAACGCTTAGTGTAAATTATTTTGGATTTAAGGTAAACGATGTTTTAATGACATTTATTTTTTACCCTTCTTTTTAATACACTTATAAATTTAATTTAATCTTTGAAATGAATATTTTAAAGAGTGTATTTGCAGTTTTATACAAATATTTGTGATGTGACAATCAAGCATAAGTGTGAGTCAAGTTTGATACGTTTATAGAAAATATCTAGGCTTACACTTAGCATTAAATGTTTAAGGAACTCTTGCTATTCTTAAAGTTAAGAACGTTGTCATGACAAGGTGGGAAGAATACTACCCTTACTTGCCTAGCTTTATTATTTTCCCTGGAGTAGTGATAGTTCAGGATCGACGAGTTGTTATTTGTGTAAGAGATTTAATTTCCATATATGATCATTTTGTTGTTCCCAATAGTTGATTTATTGGCTATTGATTCTCCTATCATCTTTGTGTTTCATCGGTCTAAGATGAGTTGTTGCCTATTTGAGTGTTTTAATCATTTATTGAAAATGAATAAAACAAAAAGCGAGCGTGGGACAAGCTATGTGGGGTTACTCCAATTATGGTGTTATCACATATGCTATTAATTAGTTCGGATGGTATAGGCATGGAGATGTGAAATACTCAGATTTTTGTGGAGGTTTCTAAGAGGGTCACGGAGTATATGACCCTCTCAAGTATATTTTCTAGAGTATACTTTTGGTGTGGAGATGATCCCCCTAGTTGTTGTTGAAAAAAAATTCTTTTCCTTATTTGATTCAAATGTTGAATTGTTTTATTAATTGCATCGAGAGTCTCCTAGAGCTCTTCTTGATGTTTAATTATTTGTGTCCATTCTTTCAGGTCCGATTTTGTTCCGACTTATTTCCATACTTTCATCTATGGATGTTGTTCTTGTGAAGTAAAACTCATTTCGTGTTTAGCAGCACAATCTCACATAATTACTATATGTTCATCATATTTCTTGAGTTTACTCATACTAGTTTTCCAGAATAATCCAAGTGTTATGTTATTATAATGTACATGCTAAATTAAGTTTTTTTCTTCCAGGTTGTTGTTGGTGGGACATGGAGCTCATAGAGTAGAGCAGGATGTACACTTAACATAGTATTTTAATTTTCTGCTATATTATTATACATACCCATCTGTAATTTTAAGGTCGTAAGTTATAACTGTCTAGGCTGATGTGGTTTGTTTTTAACTCTAATATACCTTATAACTTAGAGTGACGACTTTTACTGCTTTTTTTTATTATATATAATCATTTCACTATGAGATTTTGTTTCCCTTGTTCTTTTCCTTCATTTTATCCTAACAATCTGCCTTTTCAACACTTGGATGTAATGTTGACTTTTGGGGATCGAAAATATGGTTCTTACATTTCATATCAAAGCTGAAGGTTAAGTAAGAACCTTGGCTTTGGTGGGGTAAATTAGGATAAGTGACACCCTAGAATGAGTTGATAGTATTATATACACAAGTATGTATTTGCTATTGCTATAAAATTATTATCTTAATTGGTGTATTGAGTTATTTATGAATTGTAGTTGAGATATGAGATGTCATGGTATCGTTTGGGAATTCTAACCACTCAAACAAGGAAAAAGACACAATATTGATTTTTAAAAATTGGGTAAATGAAATATTTCACGTATGATCATATATTGTGTGTGTGTGTATATATATATATAATGGAATAATTTTAAAATTGATATAGTTATTTATGTGTGTCCATACATTTGAAAATGATAATATTTATTTATTATCATTGTTGTTTGATTAGTTATGTGCGGTAAGTTTAGAAGCATTAACTATTATTTGTCGATTATTTATGCTCGGCTTATTTATGGCATATATTTCTTTGATTTAAAAATGAACCCCTTGTGAATTAAGTTTCACAGATTTGACTATAAGGCGTTCGACAATAATGTTAAGTTAAAAGTCATCATTTAATAAAATTGTTTAATATAATCTAAATGGGAAGATAAGACATTTAGAAAATAAATATTCATGAAAATTTTATTATGGCATAAGAAAATTATTATAATATATAAGATGATTTTAAAAGATACGTTATACATGAATATGGTAAATAAAATGATTTATAATACAAAAAGTCGTTTTGTAAGTAAAAAGAGTTTTTGAGAATTTAAATCTCCACGTTGCTTCAAGAGATATCAAATATATTTAAAGAAAAGTAATAGTGGTGTTTCTTGGAAGTATTTATAAGTCTAAATATTTCAAAAAGAATTTTAAAGAGAGATACATTTTCTTTGGATAGTTCAGGGAAAACATATCGATTAGTTTTGTGGTAATCTAAAAAATGTTCTAAGTGACGATCAAATGATTTCTTAGGCGAACATTGCAGTGCATTTAGTAAATTATTCTCTTTATCATTGTGTGACCAAAATGGGTCCGAATCCGAATGAACCCAAAGTAAGTGTTGACAAGTACATTGTTAAAGTTATCTACATATAGAAATATATGTAGTATGAATTCAGAAAGGGTTTTGAAAAAATAGGTATTTAGTCCTTAAGTTCCTTTAAAGAAATTGATTTAAAATAAACGGTATTTTGACAAATAATTTGATAATTGAAAATTTTAGACTCTTGGATAGAAAGGAGATAATTTAACTCAGTATTTATGGGTTAAATTGGATAGAAATGTTTTAATAAGCCTTTTTGTATTAAAACCATAGTTTTAGTTTAAAAATCTATGTCTCATAAACTATTTAATGCTATTAAGGTGATTTATAAACATCCTTTACTTGTGGATGTCAAAGGAAAGTAGACCATGGGATTGATTTTGGATACTGGTATCCAACTCCTTTTAGCTACTTACAGGCCAGACAGGTAAAGAAGTCGGGATAGTCGACTCAATTTTAAGATCTATATCTTGTTTGGGCCAACATTTGAATTTTGAAAAATAAATCAAAATTGACATTTTGTTTATACTCTTAGGATTTAGAAGAGTATTATGCAAGTAATAAGAGTGGAGTAAATTTTTAATTTAATGTTTTATGAATTTGTGTCTTTATAAAGCATTTATAAACATAAGTGAAGAGTTATGGAATAATTCATTAATAATTTTAGCGTGGAATGAAATGATATAAATGAAAATGAGATTTAGAAAAAGATGAATGTAATTAAGAAAGCAATAGGATCAAGTACATAAGTTATACATAGGTCATTTTATTTGCACGATTTTTGATCTAGGGTTCGAGTGTATAACTTCAGGTGAATCACATCAGTTCGAAAACGAATTTCTCACTTGATTTTTAATAGTGAACACTTCGTTCAGATTCTTAATATGAAACAACGATTTTCTATCATTGTATATGTCTATTTAAGGAGAATAAATGTTTCTAATCAAGAAACCTAATCAGAATCCACACTAGGGAGGTCTAGTGAGTGATACTAGTTCAAAAGTAAGGTTTATGTATCCGAGCAAGCGGTCGGATTAGACATTACGTGCAAATGATTTATATACATCATACAGAGTTAAGTATATTAATATTCTTTGTTGTATGGCTTAGGAAAGTTTGGGAAGTGTCTTTCAATTTTGTATGGCTTAGATAATCTTCTAAGCAATAACCAAAGGCTGATGAGTGTAACGGTACGTTTAGGAAATTTTTTATATCCTTGGACGATTGAGAAATTTGTAAACCTAAGAAAAGTTTTAAATTTTATTTTTTGGTTATTTAACATTTTAAGTAATGTTAAGCGTTAGTTTGTTCCTTTATGGAATTTGATTTGATTGATAGTGTGTTTTTTATACTATGGTTTATAAAGTTGTTATTTATTGGGAAATAATTCTGGTGCTTTTGAAAAGCTGATTTCGAAAAAAAATTATGAGAAAAATAGTAATATTATTTTGAAAACTTTGGTAAAGTATTATTGTTCAAGGATATTTGAAAAGAGTTTTTGTGAAGTGCTTTTTAAATGTTTTGTTCTGACAAAAGTTGGGCGATTGGGAGTTTTTCGATTTGAAGGACTCAACGGGTATATTTGTTTGCTCTAGTTATTGTTTTAGGAGGAACCAAAGTAGCACTAGATGCTCCATGCTGTTTTGATTCTATACTTTTTCCGTTCTTCGTGTAACGCCTCTAAATTTAGTTAAACATTATTCTGGACAATTAAATAGATTGAATAGAATGATGTAAATGATTGAGGAGAATGAGATTGGATAGTAACAAGGTCGTGCCTTAATAATAATTAATTATTGGGATTTTTTTAAAACTTAACTTATAAGAGAATATAAGAGCGAGACAAAATAGGTAGATTCATCTTTTGATCCTTAAACCCCCTCCTCCTCATTTCATTCTGATTTTTCACTCCATAAACAATCAAAATGAAGAAGAGAGGCGGACCATTAAACATGGGGATTAGAAGAGGAAAATAAAACTAAACAAAGAAAAGACTTAGGGATTCAAGAGATATATCAAATCTCAACTCCAACAATAAATCTAAAGTGAATAATACATTAACCATCTCTATATTTGTTCTTGAATTTGCTTATAGATAGTAACCAATTGGTTTTGATGATATTTTCTAAGTTATGATTGTTTAACCATTGTTCGGATAAAATAACGATTAATGGAATTATTAATAAAATTGTTTGAAAGGGTTTTAAGGGTGCATCCTAAGTTTTGAATCCCTAAATGCTTTGGTTTTCTAAGACGTGGTGTAAAATGTTAAATTGGAGATGGATTTTTAATTTCATAACTTTCCAAGTTAAAACAAATATTTTATGAATTTACTTAGGAGAAAATTTTAATTTTGTTGAATATAAGTGTTAAGGAAGGTAAAATTGTAGTTAAACTATGAAATAAAATTTAACTTAAGTTTAATAAAATGAATTTGTATGGGAATTTGACCCAAGAAAAGGTAAATGAAGTGAAGTAATGGAATGAATTAAATGAAATTGAATTTAATTGGAAATAAATATGAAAAGTGAAAATAAAATGACAAGTGTCGTATAAAATGTTTATAAACTTAAGTACAAATTTATGGAATGGCTTGTAAATGATATTAGTATTGAAAGAAATACAATAAGTAAAAATAAATGTGAATAAAGTGCGTATGAATAAAAAGAACTAGGTATAACAAAAAACCAATTGAAATAATTACTTAAGTTGTGCATATATTGTTTTATTCATATAATTATTCGATCCAGATTCGAGTAGATGATTTCATGATGATTTACATCGATCCCGCAAGTCTATAGGATATTTTCAAATAATGCAATTTATATGTATATGTATGAGGAAGTATATTACTATCTATGTTAAGTAGAGAACAATAATAAAATATAAATAAGATAAATAATAGAAACGATCACACCAGATATTTTATACTGGTTCGGACCTCCTATTCTACGTCCAGTCCCAAAGCTCCCTTTCGGTATTTCCTTTAACCAATTAACCCTCTCTTCGTTCGGAGGAATAGGCCAATAGAAAAGTATATCTCCGACAATTTTGTGATCCCATTAACACAGATTTTGACTGATAGTACAAATCTTCCTATGATCTTATTTGAGTATGTGAATGTGAATGCTTTGAGTTGTAGGAAGTGGTTTAATCAAAATTATATTTTTGGTATGATAGATTGAGAGTATGTAAACAACATAAGAGAGAAATAAGAAATCAAGGGAAAATAGTTTTAATTAATTCAATTCAGTTAATCTCTAAATCTCAATAATGATAGTATTTACAGATTTAAAGAGAGGCAGATGAAGAGTTGTTACTATTAGAAAACGTCTATTCGTTTTAATGGCTGCAACCTTTCGATGAAGAGTTAATTTCGATTTGTTTAACAGAAATTTCTATTCAGAGTTGTGCAGTTTTTCAGATGACAGACGTCTGTAGTAAAACCTTAAACATCTATGACTTCAGAAAATAATTTCCCAAGAAGTGTCACAGACGTCTGTGGTTTCTCCTCAAATGTCTGTGAATGTCAAATGCAATTTACACTTTATGTTCGGTGTATATGAAATCATGTGGGAACTTGTGTGCATATATTCTCAAGGTGACCTTAAAATATTTTATCTAAGACTCCCAATGACAATTATACAATTAAATCAAAATAGAGAATGTTCACATAAAGTAAATATTCTCCCTTTATGTATACGCATAAATTTCTCTCCCTTTGTCATTATCCAAATAGAAGAGAGGATATTGAAGTGAAAGCAGTAGTGAGGTAGCTCAATAAACCCACTGATCGGAGGTGACTGGAGTGCTTTCATCAAATGATGCATGTGGGCTGAGCCATTCCCATACCAAGTGGCGGCACGATTCGGCCTGGCCTGGTTGGGAAGAGATTCTAAATAGAGAATATGCACACTGAGAATAGATATCTACCTTAGCTAGCGGGGGCGATTCCGGCTTCATGCAGGCGAGTTGCAGCCTGCAATCCGAACCATGGACGGGTTTTTGGAGTTAGCTCATATTTAGATAATTGCATGTTATACATAAGAACATGAACAATCAAAAGTAAATAAGTAAGTCCAAGCAGAAACAGAGAATAAAATAATGTAGCATGAGTTTAAAGTTAAATAAACAAACAAAGTGCGTAAATGCTGCAAATTGGCTAAA
Source organism: Allium cepa (assembly GCA_030765085.1). Lineage (NCBI taxonomy): Eukaryota > Viridiplantae > Streptophyta > Magnoliopsida > Asparagales > Amaryllidaceae > Allium > Allium cepa. The sequence continues at coordinate 649,340,034 of CM060939.1, read as the reverse complement.
AGAGATGCTGGTTGTACTGGTTGGAAGAGTAAGAAAGGCTTCCATAATGTTTGTAGTATTCCCAATAAGACGAAGGATCTTGGTCATATGATCCGGGCCAGTTGGATTAATCGTTATACTCATCATCCTCTTAAATGGAGAACCCTTTGAACGCTACGTATGATTGTCCTTATTTTTGCTTTTTAGAAGCGGCCATCTTCTTTGGAGCCATTAATTGTTGAAGTTGAAGTTAATGGAGGTTAGAGTTTAGCAATTGGGGAAGTAGATTGGAAGTAAAAGTGAAATTTGGGGTAAAATCATTTATATATGGCTACGAAAAATGTATGGTCGCAGCGGCTATAGATGTCTGTGGGGGAGTCACAGACGTTTGTGGTTTCAATAAAAAAATAGACAGAAACATATGACAAGCGTATGTGAGTTTTCCACAGACGTCTGTGTTTACAAGAAAAATATACATAAAGATACGACAGATGTCTGTGAGTACCCCACAGACATCTAAGGTTTTAGGAAAAATTTTCCCGAAACCTTTAACAAACATCTGTGGTATTTTCACAGACGTCTATGGTCTATTTTCTACTGAAATTATTCTTGAAATTTAAATTCCATTCCTTTTTTAATGAAATATCAAGAGAATAAAACTATATATATATATATATTAATAATTTAACAAAGAACCATATTTTGACAAAAATACTTAGCATAAATTTAGTTTCTGTAAGAGAGGCTAAAATTTTATTTTGTTGCGTATCCAATGAATTCTGTTCAACCTTTGTGTCATCAATCAACGGCTTCAGTGGAGACAAACTCGGATGGACTGGTGTGTTAAACTAATCTTGGTTTGATAGTCTGCTCTTGCGTATATTTCTTGGAGTAATGTTATATGCTTTTATTGGAGTTTCTTGTAATTTAGGAGATTTTTGATGATGCAATTTTTTGTTGGTGAATGACTCTAAATAGCTAGAATACATTTTTCGAGAAAATTTAGATAAGATCCTTGACGTCGATGCTCTTAATACATTTCACGTTAAACTCCCATCATTTTTTATTGATAGTGATATATTTCATCAACTTTATCGGTGAGAGATGTTGATTGTAAATCAATTGTCCATTTGTCTTTCTTATCCTTAAGAGAAAAGCTAATGTGATACGTATGTGGAGCAATAATGTTCAGATATGATGAGTGATTTGATAGAGACAAGGATTTAGTTGGTGAAAGTGCTGTTTGATGAGGGTGACTTATATCGACAGTTGAATAGGTGGAGTCGTAATCAGAAGACCTTTTTTGAATAGGAATGGCCTTAAAATATTTGTATCAAGTTAGGAGGAAAATAAACTGATTTATAAGAGAAACTTTTTACTACACTTAGAAGTTTGTTTTAGGAAAATAATTTTAACCACATAACTTTTAACTAAGGGTAGTTAAGTTTTATGTGGTTAGTATTAGTTTAAGTGTACAAATTTTATCCAGTGTTGTTTTATATAAAAATGTTAGTATATCAATCTAATTTTATAGATTTAGTTAACCAAATCATTATAATAGCATATTCCTAGATCTTGTCTTAATTTAATACAAGTTAGTACGCGTAATGGTTTAGTAAAAATATCATCTATTTGATTTTTGGTATATACAAATTCCAGTGATATAATTCCTTTTTCTACATTATCTCGTTGAAAACGATGATGGATATCAATATGTTTTGTTTGAGAATGGTCAATAGGATCTTTAGATAAATTTATGAAACAGGTATTATCATAATATATTGGATACTTTATTATGATTTTACCGAAATCTAGAAGAGTTTGTTACATAAAGATTACTTGTGCACATGCTAAAGTTGTTGAGATGTATTCGGCTTTACATGTCGAGAGCGAAACACTGTTTTTCTTATTACTAAACCATGAAACTAAAGAAACCATGAAACTAAAGACCATCCAATTAAATGACATGTAACACTTGTACTTCTTCTATCCGTTTTACAATCGCCGAATTCAGCATCACTCTATGACACGAGTTCAAACAAGCTTCCTTTTGGGTAGAAAAGTCCGTAATATTTAGGGTTTGTAAAACATCGTAAGTTTCTTTTTATCGCTCGATGATGTGATTCTTTTAGTTATGCTTAAAACCGAGCACATAAGAATACAATCATCATATTATTTGGTCTACGAGCTGTCAAGTATACAACAGAGATCCTATCATACTTTGATATGATTTTTAGTCGAAATCTTTTCCATTTTTATCTTTATCTAATTGTAGAATAGTATTCATTGGAGTTGGTTACTTGAAATATTTTCCTTTCCAAACATTTTAATAAATCTTGAAAATATTTTTCTTGATTTATAAAAATTCCATTTTCTAGTTGTCTTATTTGCAAACCTAAGAAATATTTAAATTCTCCCATATGTGACATTTCAAATACATCTTTCATTATGCTATAAAATTCGATACACAATTTTTCTTTAGTGGGTCCAAATATATTGTCGTCGACATATATTTGTATGACTGAAATATTATTATTTTCCTGTTTTATAAATAAAGTGGAATCAATTTTACCAATTTGAAAATCGAAGTTTTGTAACTGAGTTTTTAATTTTTCATACCAAGCATGTGGTGCTTTCAATATAAGGCCTTTTTAAGTTTAAATACGAGATCGGGATATTTTTCATGAATGAATAATGGAGGTTGTTCAACATTAACTTTCTCTTCATAAATCCATTTAAAATTTCATGTTTTATGTCCATTTGAAAAAATTTAAAGTTATTATGACATGCAAAGGCTGGTAATGTTTGTATTGCTTCGAGACGCGCTACAAGAGCAAATGTTTCGCCATAATCAATTCCTTCTTCTTGATTATATCATTGAGCTACTAACCTTGTTTTATTTCGAATAATATTTCCATTTTCATCCGCCTTATTTTTAAAAATCCATTTCGTTCTGATAACTGACCGTTTGGTCTCGGTACAAATTCCTGAACATCATTTCTTTAAAATGGATTTAGTTCTTCTCGCATTGCAATAATCCAAAAATAATCTTTTGATGCTTCTTTACAATTTTTTAGTTCAAAATTTGATATAAATTCAATTTGGCTCATTTGATTTAACTGATTTTTGGTTGATACGTTTGTACTTAAATATCTAGTAATATTATTAATAGGACGTTATCTTAATATTCTAGGTGATGAAATGATCGTATTATCATTATTGTTATTGATATTATAATTATTTTCATGTATAAGTATACGAGTTTCATAATTTTTTAATCATCGCCATTTTTATTATGTTTAAAGTTTTCATCGAATGAGATATGAAGGCTTTCTTTTATAATACTTGTTCATTTATTAAAAATTCTATAGGCTTTGCTTCGATCCGAATAACCAAAAAAAATTCCTTCGTCAGCTTTAGAGTAAAAAATATCTAGATAATCTTTAGTGTCTAATATGAAGAATTTTGAACCAAATATGCAAAAATACGATACTTTCGGTTATACAAAAAATATATTTCAAGCCATGTGTTTTTAGTCATGGGTCTAAGTGTTACACGATTTAATACATAACATGCGGTAGCAACAACATCAGTCTAAAAATTCTTTGGTAGGTTACTACTATTTAGTAGAGTCCGTGCACATTCTTGTAAAGTTCAATTTTTCTTTCTACAACATGTTTTGTTGTGACGTTCAAGAAAACGAATAATTATGACTAATTCATTTTTTGTAATAATAATTTGTGAGTATTTCATATTCAAATTCACCTCCGTGATCACTTCATATACTTTAAATTTTCAAATTCATTAAAAAAAAAATTTGTTTATCAAAATTTTTGAGCATTTCAAAAGTGTCGCTTTTATGTTTTAAAAATAATGTCCAAGTATATCTTGGAAAATTATCAATAATTACAAAAATGTAATTATTATGATTTATTGAACGTACTTGAATTGGTCTGAACAAATCTAGATAGAGTAATTCGAAAGGTTGTTTGTGGAAATTTCCTTATTAGATTTAAAGGAGCATGTTTTTTAATTTACCTAATTGACAAGCGTCACACAGATTTTTAATCTTGTAGTGGATTTTAGGTATCCTTTAACTAATTCATTTTTAGCTAATTTATTGGTATTCTTAAAATTCATATGACAAAAACGTTTATGCCATAACCATGGGTCATCATGATTTGCAGCTAAGCATAAATTTGTATAGTTTTTTACATTCATGTTTAAAACATAAATGTTGTAATTTCTAAATCCTTTAAAATTTAAAATTTTATTTTGATAAAAAATATTGCATTTATTTTTATCAAACTCGATTTTAAATCTGTTATTGCGTAATTGACTTGTACGTAATAAATTATGTTTCAAATTTTCTACCAATAAAATACTAGTAATTATAGGAGAGTTAGAAATACCGATATTAATGACTTCTCCAATGCCGATGACAAATCCTTTTGAGTTATCTCTGAAATGTTATAGTGCCACCATCTATATATGTTATATTTGATAACATATTAGCATTTTCAGTCATGTGCTTAAAACAACCGCTATCGAATATTTATTTCTCTATATTCTTTATTTTAATTTTAGATACATGCGAAATAAGAAAATTTTAATTGGTATATACCATATTTGATTAGGTTCCTATGCATTAGTGGTGGAAGGTAGCCATATCCATGAGGATTTGGTTCCTTTAGAAATTTAATTTTTGTTATATACAACTTTCTATAAATATTCATCAATATATTTTTGTCTAGTTAGTTTATTTTTTGTTTTTGGAATCAATATTTTAACCATTTTTTATATGAATTCTTAAACTTAATTTCTAACTTTGGCTTTCTGAATTTTGGGTATAATGTGCTATGTTTCTTTGACATTTGTTTATTTTTAAAACCTAATCCATTTTGATTTTAGATGGTTTAGATATCATAATCAAATTTTCTAAATTCTGTTTTCCTTTATTGAATTTTTTCATATTATTTTTTATTTTATCTAATTTACTTTTAAGATCACAAATTTCAATATTTCTAGAATCTATATTTGATGGTAATTCTAGTTTTTCTTTTTCCAGATTATTTTTTTCTAACTTATATTTGTAAACCATTTAATAATTTGTCATTTTGAGATAATAATGTGCATATTTCTTTTGAAAAATTTCTAGTTCTTCTTCTAAGATAATTTTCTCATCTTTTAATAATCAGATTTCTAATTCTTACCTTGTTAAATTTCCTTTATATTCCTTATTTAATTTTTTTGATTCTCTATATTTATCATCTAATTCAATGATTATTTCCATTATTTCATCATAAGTAAGTTTAGGAAGTACCTCATCAGTGTTAGCCATAAGATACACATATGCTTGATTCGAGCCGCTTTCACTATCACTATCTGAAGAAGAAGAAGAAGAATCTAAATCATCCCGTATTACTTGAAAAGATCTTTCTTTTTCTCGAATTTCTCGAATATTCTTTTCTTTTTATCATTATTGAGTTGTGGACAATCCTTCTTTATGTGGCCAAATTTTTCACATTCATAGCATTTAAACTATGTTTGATTTGAGGAGTTTGGTTTGACAACATTTTGGAATTTGGTCGTCTTCTTGAACTTATTGAATTTATTGTATTTCTTGGAAATAAAAATAATCTCCGCTTCATCTAAATCTGAATCCTTGTTACTTGCTTGAAATGCTATGTCTTTATTTTCATGATTTTGGTCCTCTTTAGCCTACCAGTTAGCTTCGTATGATATCAAATTTCCTATTTGCTCTTCGAATTTAAATTGAGAAAGATAATTAGCTTCTTTGATGGCTAAACTTTTCTTGCCTATTTATTTGTCAAATACTTTAAAATTCGCATGACTAAATCAAAATCTGTTAATTTGACTCCAAGTGCCATGAGATCGTATTGAATGGTTTGAAATTTTCATTTTAAAAGATGAAAATTGTTTTCATTTTAAAAAAATTGGTTTTGTAAAATCAAAATTTTAGTCCGCTTGACTTTATTTATGCTTTAATATGTGACTTTGAAAGTGCGCCATATATCATATGCAGTCTTGCAAAGCATGACACGTAAAAACTCTTTTTTGTCAAGTGAGCAAAACAACACATTCATAGCTTTGGAATTGTTAGATGCCTCTACATTTTATGCATTAGTCTATGTGCAAATATCGTTGTCAGGTACTTCATATTTGTTTTGAGTTGCCAACCATATTTCAAAGCCATTATCTTTCATTACAAATTTGCATACGTATTAACCAATAAGCATAAGTAGAACCAGTAAATAGTGGAGGACGAGCACTTGATTGACCTTCTTGAAATGTGCTCTTCATTTTAATGATTTTTCAATTACGTGTTACTGTAGATTGAAATAACCTTGCTCTGATACCAAATGTAAGTCTATAGGATCTTTACGAATAATGCAATTTACATGTATACATGTGTGGATGTATATTAATATCTATGTTGAGCAGAGAACAATAATTAATATAAATAAGATAAATAATAGAAACAATCACTCCTGATATTTTATACTGGTTCGGACCTCATGTCATATGTCTTGTCCTGAAGCTCTCCTTTGGTATTTCCTTTAACCAACTAACCCTCGCTTCTCCCGGAGGAAAAGGCTGGTACAAAAGTATATCTATGACAATTTTATGATCCAAATAACATGGATTTTGACTGATAGTACAAATCTTCCTTTGATCTCCTTTGAGTATGTGAATGTGAATGATTTGAGTTGTAGGAAGTGGTTTAACCAAATTATATTATGATTATGATAGATTGAGAGTACATAAGCAATTGTATGTAGAAGAGAGTAATAAGAAATCAAGAGAAAATAGTTTTAATTAATTCAATTCAGTTAATCTCTAAATCTCAATCATGATAGTATTTATAGATTTAAAGTGATGCAGATGAAGAGTTATTACTATTAGAAAAGTTCTATTTGTTTTAATGGCTCCATCCTTTTGATGAAAAGTCAATTTCTATTTATTCAACTGAAGAATCTATTTAGAGTTGTACCGTTTTTCAGATGACAGACGTCTATGATAAAACCTCTGATGTTTGCAACTTTAGGAAATAATTTTTCGAGAATTGTCACAGACGTCTATGGATTTTCCACAAATGTCTATGAATGTTAAATGCGGTTTTATACTTTATATTCAGTGTATGTGAAATCTTGTGGGATCGTGTGCGCATTTATACTCAAGGAGACCTTACAATATTTTATCTAAGACTATTTTACAATAGAACAACCTTACTAATTAAATTACGATCGATGGACCTTTGTTTTGTCTTCGAGTCCCAATATCTTTGACATGACATCATCTTGTAGTATACACTTGTTATTTTAATAAGAAGTATATAGTATATATAATTGTATAGTTTTTGTCATTGAAACATTGAATGGAGGTACTAACGGGTCTGAGTTAGGATTTTTCACTCGATTCTCGATGACACTGGATATGGATTTTTGATTGATTCTGTAATTCTCTATCATAGTATATGGTTATGTAAGGAGAATGGTGGTTTATAATCAAGGAACCGGATCTGAGTCCCCAATAGAGTGGTCGCATGAACGATACTAGTTCGAAAGTGAAATAGTTTGATCGAATGAATAATTAGGTATGATATTGCATACGGATGACATATATACATCATGCGGGCTTTAGTAAACTAAATGTTGATATTGGAGAATGAAAATTGATATGGTTACGAATTAATTGGATGGATATTATTTGTTTAATGGTTTCTCTGGTTACATTTGCAACATTAGAATTTGGTTATTGTATTAGTACATATTATATATTGTTATTGCTTTCCCTATACTTGTTCTCATTGGTTGTTGAGTGATTATTAGGTGTGGATGGCGTATGCTTCGCATTAGAGCTCGTTTTCACATTATATTGATTGTATAAGCTTATTAATGCTAATAAAAGGTACAATCTCATATTACATATTGTATTTTTATATTTTTGGCTACGGAATGCCTCATCCTTAAAGATGAGATGTACATTTGCGATTACATATATCGTTTAAATTTTTGATTGAACAGCACAAAGGGGAAAATGGCAAAAAAATTCAAAAATTTAAGGCGTTAGAAACTTTTTAAGATATTTTTGATAACTAAACTTTGATTTTCTTACAATAATTTGATTTTTATTCATTACATAGAATGAATAAATGGAAGGAAATTAATTGGTATAGGTGGGTGAATTAAAATGGCTTAGAAAATTTTGTAATCTATTTCAACTAATTGATTTTGGAAAGTCAAAGACTTAAAAGAATTTGGTAGTCCATTTCAACTAGGTGGATTTTAAAAAGTTATTTTATAAGTTAAATAACTTGAATTTCAGTCATTCGAATTTGGAATATTTAATTGATTTTAAATATGAAAAGTTACCTTTATAAGTCAAATAACTTGATTTTCAACTATATTGTTATTTAAATATTCGAAATTGCTTAAATAATTAAGTCTTGAATATGATGAAAATAAAAATGATTTTGGAAGTTGATTTAAATTCCATTTGGATAAAAATAAAGATAGTAAACTTTTAAGTTCGAATTCCATGGCGATCAGACAAATCATTGGGTCGTGCAAGTTCGAAATGCTTATAAACTAATTACATAAATTAATATAATATAGTTGGTTTGTGTGACGATCCGGTATTTCGTACCATTCAAATCGACAATAATCCACACATATCAGACTTGAATGATGCAAATTAACAGATTTTAAATAAATTTGGAGTAAATGAAATCAAATACACAGAATCACAGACACAGAACAATCAGAATAACTCGCAGTGGAAAAAAATACCATAGTAGTTCATGAAGCTAATATAACCAAGTCTCAAAACAAATAAATAATATCAGTCTGAAACAACATAATAGAAATCCAAATACATAGAAGTTCACTAATACATGAGACAAGCTAGAATAGCCGAAACTGAAATAGATATAGATATAGATAGGCAGAATCTCCTGCAAAGATCAGTTCCAGAAAGAAAATACAAAGTTGTGAATACCCAGACTGACCCGAGCGTAAAGCAAAACACAAACACATGAGTCAGGACATTTATACTTATATAATGTAAACCAACTCAAGTGAACTGTAATAAAGATACAAGTAACTTAAAGGTTGCCTGGGATCCCATCCTCTAAGGATCCGTTAAACTATTTACTATATAGTAATATTACACTATTATAATAATGTCTACACTAAAATAAACTTACTTTAAAATAGCATCGAAGGGTTACCCATATAGCCCCCAACACATAATAGCCCCAGTTATCCATCCAGTATCAGCATATCCCCAGATCGGGAGACTACCCTAAATACTCCATGAGCTACGGGAGAAAAACAAACTCGTAGTAAATGCTCGGTATGGTAGGTGACACGGCACAACTAGGCAATGCCAGGGTAGATATACCAATTATGATTCCGGGATGGTGGTAACGCGTAGCAGCTGCTACCGCCCACCTCGAGCCACACTCCAAATGTAACAACCCGCATATTTATCGATTGTATATTTAAATATAGCATCGTTCGTCGGATTTTAGTCTAAAAACCTAGTTCTTGCAAACAGTCGAATTAGGACTTGAAACCACTTCCATTGAGTTCAAAATACCGTTTGCGACCTTTTTGAGTATAAACTTCGTTGTGTTTGGAGTAAGTAGAATTTTGCTACTTTTCACTTAGGGCTTTGGGTTGGTTTTAGCCCATTAACCCCACTTATCAACCTAGCTCCAACCCTTTTCTCTTCATTCCTTCATAATTTCCTAATACATTCAAGCTTCATCAAAAATGGGGAAAGAGAAAAGGAATTAAGAAATCCTAAGCCCTAGTTTCCATTTGCAAATTCAAGTTCTAGCTCCAAATTCATAGAAGATGCTTTAGTAAGCATTCTTTTCTTCTTCTACAACTCATTCTCCTTTCAATTTCAGAAATTCCTAAGCCCGACTTAGGAAATGTTCTTCTTTTAAGCTTAGATTGAAGCTTCTTGAGTTTTTATTAAAGAGGAATTGATCTTAGCTTGTTTTAAAAGCTTCTCCATCATTGATGTGGGTTTAAAGGTGAGATTTTTATCTCACATCTAAGTCTATAATTATCTTTGATTGTTAGGTATGAATACCTAACATCTTTACATGTTTATTGGATTTTGATTTGGATTGATTTGGTGAATATTCCAATTTTTGGTGTTTGAAAACAAAATCTATGAAAATCCTTATGTGGATGTTGGACATGTTAATCAGAGTGTGTTAGTGAGTCTTTGAGGTTGGATAGTCGTTTGTAGTAAACCCCTTGTAATCGTCACTCATCCGATCGCTTCCGATATTATTTGGCCATCATTGGCCTTGGGGAGGAAATTCCCAATTCTCCAGTTTCAAACGTTTGAAACTATAGATTCAGACGTCTGAATCTGTTTTGGACAAAAATTTCATTCCTAGGTCAGACGTCTGAACTACAAATTTCAGACGCTTGAAATTGCTCGTGATCAACCCGAGAGCAAATAGTCTAAAATTAGCCATTTTAAAACGTCTGAATTCAGTGACCCAGACGTCTGAATAGGGCTCTGGAAAATATTCATTTTCCAGATTCAAACGTTTGAACCATCTATTTCAGACGTCTGAATCTGTTCTCATTGCCCAATTTGCCTTATGTGTTTGGGTTTCCAGTTTTGAATCGATTCGTGTTTATCCGACTTATTGTTATCATTTATTATTGACTTTGATAACTTTTCCTTTTCTTGGGATATTTGAGAGTATCCACTTGACGGATTCAATATCAATTTATATGGATTTGATTCATGGCTTCAAATGTGAATTTTGGTGATTGATTGTTTCTACAATCATTTCTGTGATTTGTCACTTTAAAAACATAAAGGTTTTCTATACTAGTAGTAAATATTAAAACTCTTTCATCAAAATGATTTCAACACTATTTTATTACAAAGCTCTTTTCCTAAAACTGATTTTCAATCTTAGTATATACAAACCTTTACTTCACTCATATGAGAAATCTAATTAAATGACTTGGTAAAACAAGTGGTATGAAATGCTTGCGTTTACTTCGTCGGTTAATTCTTGGACTTGTTCGATTGAATCTCTTGTGACAAATTTTCTAGTGGAGATCTACAATTTGTTCTTAAATATTTAAGTTAAGCTAGTGGTTATGGGACATGAAGCTAAACTCGTATATTTACTAGCTTAGTGTAATTGACACTTCTTGATGATCGATGATGATCATTTTATGGTTTAGACTAGCAATGGGCGATGTCTCTTTGTTCACGTGGAGGACTGTACCTCATTTTATTGAGCTTCGTCTCATTTCTTTTTAGGCTTGCGACCCATGTACTTTTAATGTGTTTCGATTCATCTGATGTACCGTTTGTACTACATCGATGTCTCTGCTTTTTGGTTCATTAGACGTACCACCGTTTGTACTGCGTCGATGTTCTGAATTGTTGTGTTTCGATTCATCTGATGTACCGTCTGTACAACATCGATGTCTCGGCTTTTCGGTTCATTGGACATATCGTTTGTACTGCGTCGATATTCTGAATTGTTTTGTTTTTCGATTCATCTGATGTACTGTCTGTACTACATCGATGTCTCGGCTTTTCGGTTCATTGGACGTACCTGCGTTGATGTTCTGAATTGTTTTGTGTTTCGATTCATCTGATGTACCGTCTATACTACATCGATGTCTCGGCTTTTCGGTTCATTGGACGTACCGTTTGTACTGCGTCGATGTTCTGAATTGTTTTGTGTTTCAATTCATCTGATGTACCGTCTGTACTACATCGATGTCTCGGCTTTTCGGTTCATTGGATGTACCGTTTATACTGCGTCGATGTTCTGAATTGTTTTGTATTTCGATTCATCTGATGTACCGTTTGTACTACATCGATGTCTCGATTTTTCGGTTTATTGGACGTACCGTTTGTACTACGTTAATGTTCCGAATTGTTTGTGATACACGTATTGGTGAGTTTTCATGCTCCCGCTTGGGATTGGCCATCCTTTTCTTGTGATTTCTGGATTTCTAATTATTGATTCCTGGAATTTATGTTTCACCAACTTTTACAACTGGCATTGATATGTATGTCATTTTTTTGTGGCTTGCTGAATTAAATAAAGAATATGACATTCTTTTTGATGCTATGAGATTCTGGAGATATTGTATGACTTTCGTGCATTTTTTTATGTATACTTGTCGTAGTATGACATTTTTGGTTATCATACGTTTTATTATTATATCTCTTCTTATATCTCATTTTATCTGATAATTATAGCTAGACCGATCAGTTTATTATTTTCTTCTTAAATAATACTCGGGTCAGACTGAGAATTTACAGATGCTTCTGTTTGACTCCTTATTGGACCATAATCTGACTTTTGGCTAACTACATTAGAATAGTAGTTTTTGTTTTGTATACATTCGAGATAGAGACTCCTTGATGTATACTTATTCTTTTGTCTAGCCTTGTATCTATTCTTTTTTTATATTGTGGATCTTGTTAGACCACTACTCTGATGTACACTTTCATGTGTTATATTCATATATGTTTCCGCCTTTGTGATATGGATATCTGTGACTGATTTGTGTAATGTTTATTTCTATATTTGTTTCCGGAGACCACATAGCCGTTGTATAGTTGTTTTGAGTATGTATCGGTATGTCGGATTTCCTCTTGAAATGAAAGGCATGTTATACTATCTGACATATCGGCGCTCGCACAAAGCAATTACACGGATGTTCGCTCCTCAACAGCCTTATTCTTCACGCTAGTTGATGGAATTACTCCGTAGTATCCTTGGCTAGCGTGAGTATAGACGTGGGGCGTCACAGCTTGGTATCAAAGCCAAACTTTGGAACAATGTAGGATAATTTAACAAGAATCATTGTCCTAAGTCCACGTTAGGAGTCGTGCCTTAGGATTTAATTCGAGTCTTCGTACCGTCTTATCCTATTTTCTTTGTGATGCCATGTTTTATCAATCATTATTGTTTGATATTCATTCGGACAATAACTTTTTCTTCTTCTTTCTTTCTTTCTTTCTTAAAGAAGAGAAATGGTTAGACCTGGCCGTCCCAGCGCCAGTCAATCCATTGCTACTCCTCTAGATGGAGTATTCATATCTGCCCATCTTCTTTTAGATCTTGTAAAGAATGCTCAAGCTGCCGGACCTATCCCAGAGCCTACTAATCCTAGATCCGGTTTTGCATGCTTGTTCAGAGACTATACCGATTTGGGTGGAAGGCCATTCAAGGGATCCGAGAGCGTTACAGAAATTCAAGCTTGGCTCAAATCGTGCGATCGCATCTTTTCTCGCATGAATCTTGTTGATTTACATTGAGTCCAAGTGGCTTCTAGCATGCTCCAAGAAAGAGCATTAGATTGGTATGGACTCTTGACTTCAGAGATTATCGAAGCGGATCTTACTTGGGAGCAATTCCGGAAAAGATTTGAATCAAAGTTTGTGCCGGAGGCTGAAAAGGTAACTTTGGCCCGGCGTTTTATTGACCTTGTTCAAGGTGAATCTTCCGTGACAGAGTATGTCGCGTCTTTTGAATCTCTCTCTAAATATGGGGTCGAGTATATTAATACCCCGTTGAAGAAAAATCAGAGGTTCGTCTGTGGGTTGAATAAGAACCTCAAGAAGCCATTACTTCTGAAACTAGAAGTTTCTTTTGATCAGCTTATTGATATCGCTCTTTGACTTGAAGAGGCAGATAATGAGAGTGATGTTGCAGTTGTGTGTGCCAAACAGAACTTCAACAATAGCATGAAGAGGCCTATTAAATTCAAAGGCCCCAATCCCAACAAGAAAGAGAAGCAAGAAACTCCGGCAGCAAAGACTCCTACATCTAATCGGGGTCAATGCTACAACTGTGGTTCCACGGACCATTATGCTAATAGGTGTCCGAAACCTCTCTTTTGTCGTTATTGCAAAGGTTCGGGTCATCTTTTATCTTCATGTCCCAAATTTCCAAGCAAGAGAGAGGGAAAGCTAAATGCGCCTAGTAATACTTCTCGTGATCAAGGTATTTTACATTTAATCCTTGATGGCATTGTTTTATTTTGTGATCTTTCTATTTGAGTTCCTTTTGACATGAGTTCATCTCATTATTTTATATCAAAAGAAATTGTTGATTCTTTTTCTTTAAACATTTTGGGCTTGATGGCTTCTTTGAGAATTGCGAATCCGGGTGGTGGATCCGCAACACTCAGTTTGTTTGCTTTGAATTGGTGTCGAGATAATTTTTATGTGATTTTTCTTTCCGAGCTGGTTTTTTTTTACTTAGACATCGGAATTGATTTTTTGAAAAAGGATTGGCTTAATCATTATGAAGCCATATCCTATGTCTCGAGTGGACTATTCATCTTTGACATTCTTAATCTGTTAAGCAGATATCTATTTTCTTTGTGATTTCGATTCCAATTTGATGGTATCATTTTATTCTTTATGCCCACTTGATGAGGAAAGTGTTATTTCTCTCATTCAAGTAGTTTGAGGATTTTTCGGTATTTTTTAACTTGTCTTAGTATTACCACCTAAGCAATCTTTTGAGTGGTCCTAAGGTCTTTTTAGTTCGAATTTGCCACCGATTTTCATTTGGCTACGAGTTGCGGGAGTTAGCATTCCACTTACTGCATTCCGCACTCGTTATGATTCTTATGAATGACTTACTATGTCATTCAGTTTGTCCAGCTTATTTCATCCATTTTAGGAAGCGAGTATTCTACGAATATCTTGATGACTACATTCTTGTATTTATTGATTTTGGATGAAAACAACAATTTAAAATTTTGCAAATCTTTTCATAAGATTTATTTATAAGTATGATTGGATTTTTGTTCTTGAAACGAACAAAAAATATTCGTAAAGTTTTTAAGAGTTGTTTTTATCTTATAGAAGATGATTTTGTGATTGTATTGCCCATTTAGTGTTTTAAGAATTCTGGTCGGTGCGCTTGATCAACGTTACCAATAGGAATCTCCTAAACGCTTTGATGAGACAATCAGACACGATATATTGACTTGTAAAAATGTAAATTTTTCTAGAAAGATAATTATGATTTTGAAAGTTTTACTTTTTGGGAAAGAAGATTATTTAATAGGACTCTTTTCCGATACTCTTATTCTTGTGATTCCCGAAGGGAACCAAGACTTTATCTTTTGTGCCAGTGCTAATCGTATTGGTTTGGATGTCGTTCTCTTGCAAAAGAGTACGTACTATCACCTGTGCTTCTAAACAATTAAAGCCGAACGAGACTAGGTATGCCACTCATGATCTAGAGCTCGCGGCTATTATTTTCGTTTTTAGAATTTGGCATCATCATTTATTTTTAGGGGAGAAATTTGTCCTCTACCCCGGTGATAAATCTTTGAAATGTTTATTTTCTCATAAGGAACTTAATATAGGCTCGAGTTCCTTGCACCTTATGATCTTGATATTCTTTGTATACTCCCGTAAGGGGATTCATGTTGCCAATGCCCTTGGTTGTAAGCAACAAGTGGTTGTTTCTTTGATGATGTCCGAATGAAATGATCTTTTTACCAAGTTCATCGGACGTTTCAATATATCTCGTTTTATTGAGCTTCGTCTCATTTCTTTTGTGGACTAGCGTCCAACGTTCATTTATGGTGTTTGGTTCATCGGAGGTACCGTTATTGTACTACATCGATGTCTCGGCTTTTCGGTTCATTGGACGTACCGTTTTTGTACTACGTCGATGTTTCGAATTGTTTGAGTTTTCGATCATCTGGCGTATAGTTTTTTAACTACGCCGTTGTTTCAGATTATTCAAGTTTCTTGTTCCTCGGACGTACCTATATTGAACTACGTCGTTGAACCGGCTTAATTTTTCTGCTATTCAGGACGTTTCCCACGTCTTTCAAACTATGGAAATGCCTTTGGGATTCCGGATTTTATTCTTGAGCCCGGTGTTGTTGAAGAAACTGGAGTTTCACCTATTTGAATTATGAGCAACATACTCTCTTGTGCTCTGTAGGCTGAACTTCTTATTTCAAATTTTCTTTTGTGTTGATAAGCTTTTATGGTTGTTACTCTTTATTTTCTTCTTAAGTATTGCGAGGACGCAATTTCTTTAAGGAGGGGAGTCTGTAACAACCCGCATATTTATCGATTGTATATTTAAATACTTTATTTAAATATAGCATCGTTCGTCGAATTTTAGTCCGAAAACCTAGTTCTTGCAAACAGTCGAATTAGGACTTGAGACCACTTCCATTGAGTTCAAAATGCCGTTTGCGACCTTTTTGAGTATAAACTTCGATATGTTTGGAGTTAGTAGAATTTTGCTACTTTTCACTTTGGGCTTTGGGTTGGGTTTTAGCCCATTAACCCCATTTATCAACCTAGCTCCAACCCTCTTCTCTTCATTCCTTTAGAATTTCCTAATACATTCAGGCTTCATCAAAAATGGGGAAAGAGAAAAAGAATTAGGAAATCCTAAGCCCTAGTTTCCATTTGCAAATTCAAGTTCTAGCTCCAAATTCATAGAATAAGCTTTGGTAAGCCTTCTCTTCTTCTTCTCCAACTCATTCTCCTTTCAATTTCAGAAATTCCTAAGCCTAACTTAGGAAATGTTCTTCTTTCAAGCTTAGATTGAAGCTTCTTGAGTTGTTATTGAAGAGGAATTGTTCTTAGCTAGTTTTAAAAGCTTCTCCTTCATTGATGTGGGTTTAAAGGTGAGATTTTTATCTCACGTCTAAGTCTATAATTATCTTTGATTATTAGGTATGAATTCCTAACATCTTTACATGTTCATTTGATTTGGATTTGGATTGATTTGGTGAATATTTCAATTTTTGGTGTTTGAAAACAAAATCTATGAAAATCCTTATATGGATGTTGGACATGTTAATCGGAGTGTGTTGGTGAGTCTTTGAGGTTGGGTAGTCGTTTGTCGTAAACCCCTCGTAATCGTCACTCATCCGATCGCTTTCGATATTATTTGGCCATCATTGGCCTTGGGGAGGAAATTCCCAAAGCTCTAGTTTCAAACTTCTAAAACTATAGATTCGGACGTCTGAATCTGTTCTGGGCAAAAATTTCATTCCCAGGTCAGACGTCTGAACTATAAATTTCAGACGCCTGAAATTGCATGTGATCAACCCGAGAGCAAATAGGCTAAATTAGCCATTTCAGACGTCTGAATTCGGTGACCCAGACATCTGAATAGGGCTCTGGAAAATATTCATTTTCCAGATTCAGACGTTTGAACCATCTATTTCAGATGTCTGAATTTGTTGTCTTTGCCCAATTTTCCCTATGTGTTTGGGTTTCCAGTTTTGAATCGATTCGTGTTTATCCGACTTATTGCTATCATTTATTATTGACTTTGATAACTATTCCTTTTTTGGGATATTTGAGAGTATCCACTTGACGGATTCGATATTGAATTATATGGATTTGATTCATGGCTTCGAATGTGAATTTTGGTGATTGATTGTTTCTACAATCATTTCTGTGATTTGTCACTTTAAAAACATAAAGGTTTTCTATACTAGTAGTAAATATTAAAACTCTTTCATCAAAACGATTTCAACACTATTTTATTACAAAGCTCTTTTCTTAAAACCGATTTCCATTCTATTAGTATATACAAACCTTTACCTCACTCGTATGAGAAATCTAATTAAACGACTTGGTAAAACAAGTGGTATTAAATGCTTGCGTTTACTTCGTCGGTTAATTCTTGGACTTGTTCGATTGAATCTCTTGTGACAAATTTTCTAGTGGAGATCTACAATTTGTTCGTAAATATTTAAGTTAAACTAGTGGTTATGGGACATGAAGCTAAACTCATATATTTACTAGCTTAATGTAATTGACACTTCTTGATGATCGATGATGATCATTTTATGGTTTAAACTAGCAATGGGCGATGTCACTTTGTTTACATGGAGGACTGTACCTTATTTCATTGAACTTTGTCTCATTTCTTTGCGGGCTTGCGACCCATGTACTTTTAATGTGTTTCGATTCATCTGATGTACCGTTTGTACTACATCGATGTCTCGGCTTTTCGGTTCATTGGACGTACCGTTTGTACTGCGTCGATGTTCTGAATTGTTTTGTGTTTCGATTCATCTGATGTACCGTCTATACTACATCGATGTCTCAGCTTTTCGGTTCATCGACGTACCGTTTGTACTGCGTCGATGTTCTGAATTGTTTTGTGTTTCGATTCATCTGATGTACCGTCTGTACTACATCGATGTCTCGGCTTTTCGGTCAATGGACGTACCCTTTGTATTGCATCGATGTTATGAATTGTTTTATGTTTCGATTCATCTGATGTACCATCTGTACTACATCGATGTCTCGGCTTTTCGGTTCATTGGATGTACCGTTTGTACTGCGTCGATGTTCTGAATTGTTTTGTATTGGGATTCATCTGATGTACCGTCTGTACTACATCGATGTCTCGGCTTTTCGGTTCATTGGACATACCGTTTGTACTGCGTCGATGTTCTGAATTGTTTTGTATTTCGATTCATCTGATGTACTGTTTGTACTACATCGATGTCACTGTTTTTCGGTTTATTGGATGTACCGTTTGTACTGCGTTGATGGTCTGAATTGTTTGTGATACTCGTGTTGGTGAGTTTTCATGCTCCCGCTTGGGATTGGCCATCCTTTTCTTATGATTTCTGGATTTCTTATTATTGTTTCCTGGAATTTATGTTTCACCAACTTTTATAATTGGCATTGATATGTATGTCATTTTTTTGTGGCTTGGTGAATTAAATAAAGAATATGACATTCTTTTTGATGCTATGAGATTCTGGAGATATTGTATGACTTTCGTGATGTATACTTGTCGTAGTATGACATTTTTGGTTATCATACGTTTTATTATTATATCTCTTCTTATATCTCATTTTATTAGATAATTATAGCTAGACTGATCTGTTTATTATTTTATTCTTAAATAATACTTAGGTCAGACTGATATTTTACAGGTGCTTCTGTTTGACTCCTTATCGGACCATAATTTGACTTTTGGCTAACTACATCAGAATAGTATTTTTGTTTTGTATACATTCGAGATAGAGACTCCTTAATGTATACTTATTCTTTTGTCTAGCACTTGTATCTATTCTTTTGTTATATTGTGGATCTTGTTAGACCACTACTCTGATGTACACTTTCATGTGTTATATTCATATATGTTTCCGCCTTTGTGATATGGATATCTGTGACTGATTTGTGTAATGTTTATTTCTATATTTGTTTCCGGAGACCACATAGCCACTGTATAGTTGTTTTGAGTTTGTATCGGTATGTCGGATTTCCTCTTGAAATGAAATGCATATTATACTATCTGACATATTGGTGCTCGCACAAAGCAATTACACGGATGGTCGCTTCTCAATGGCCTTATTCTTCGCACTAGTTGACGGCATTACTCCGTAATGTCCTTGGCTAGCATGAGTATAGAGGTGGGGCATCACACCAAAAATCAAAGGGGTGCACCCAATCAATCACAAAAGTAATAGAATGGTATCGAAGAAGTGTGTCCGATCGGACGAATGACCTCACTTGGCCCGTCGATCGCTCCTGTTTTAGCCACCTTATGCCAACTCACGGGAGTCGGGTCCACGTAATGTACCTCAAGAACGTCGCCACCATCCTACTTCATTCTGAAATCTCCATCGCGTAAACAGCTGTAAAAGTGGTTTTCGGCATCGACAGGGAATATGTCCATATCCGATCCTGGTCTTTTTAACAACCAATCTTATTATAACCCGTTGTTATAATTTAAAAATGGTATATATATTTCAAAAAAATCAAATATCATTTCAACAATTCAATATTATTTCAAATCCATTCCAAAATATGAAAATATCATATCTTTTCAAAACCATGTTCATTTTATTTAAAATTAAAATACCATTTCGACTCACATTTCAAAATAGTTTTTATTTCAAATCGAATTACTTCATTTAAATCATTAAAAATGAAGTAATTATATTTAATAATTAAATATTAAACTTCCAAAATTTTAAATCTTTCAAAGTTCGTTTATTCTTTTAAGTTTATTAAAATAATGAAAATTCAACTTTCGCAGCACTTAGAAAATGATGTAGAAAGTTATGTTTTAAAACAGTTCAATTAACGAAAGACAGCATAAAATAATGCTGTAATATGGTTTAGATTTCAAATAACCTCTTAGTTAAATTCAACAACTACAGCACTTACAAAGTGCTGTAATAGTTCTTAGTTCATCTTAGCCATTTAGTTCATTTATATCAACTACAACATTTACAAAATGCTGTAATATCCTTTACATTAGAAATAATAGCATTTCAAGAACGTTGTTAATTAAATTCCAAATATTCAATATAATTCATAAACAATTAAATTTTTATTTAAATCATTTTTAACTTATAAAATCATATATTTTCACTTTTAAAAAATTCATTTAAGTACCCTTATATTCATGATTTTATAAAGTGAAATTTTCACTCAAAAATCAAAAATAAATAATAATTTACTTATTGAATTCGAACATTCAATTTCAATTCTTATTTTATTTACTTAACACTTAAGTTTAAATTTCCAAATATAACTAATCTTCCATTTTATTTACTAAACTTAAAATTCACTTTTAAACAAAATTCACAAATTTCCAATTTAAGTTATATTTCAAAATTTCAGTTAAATATTAATTTATTTAACTTATTCAAAAATCATTAATACTTTATAAAAATTCTTTTTTATTCATTTTAATTCAAAATATCACAAATTTACATTTTTAAATTATTTTTAAAAATTTCAGAAAAATATATATTAACCGCGGGTTTGCATGAAATTTTCTAACTAAGGTCAAGTTATACAGATATTATATCGTTTCAATCCGTAATTTACAAAGAAAACCCGGGTTTTATCATTTCAAACCTGCAGTCGCAAGTAAAATGAAATAACTAAAAATCGTTCAGGCCTATCGTTTCAGCGCATAACGATTTTTCCCTATTCTAAAGTCCGTTCGGGTATGTATCATTTCAACCCATAGTGATTTTACTCTACAGGGAACTTGTAGTGTGATAAACTGATATAAATAACAGAATAGCCTTAGATAACAGTAACAGATGATATAACAGGTGTATAAGCATGAGTGAACATCATATGATCATAGCATAAACAGTTTCAATATGGTGATATGGTTTACAGATTCAATTGCAATCAGTTTACTATTCATATAAGTATAAATTTGTCTAGTGAGAATTACTCACCTCTACAAGCTGGAGATGACAACCAAATACACAAAACAGAGATCCACAAAGGCAGAAAAGCACAACTATGATTTGAGTATGGGAGAGCCAAAGCTAATTGCCTTGTCACATATCAAAGAAAACAAAATATACAACATGAATTTTCAAACCAAAATATTATTAAACTAGCTAGAAATATATGCACAACACATAGCCAAAACTTTTGCACTTGCATTCAACAACCCTATGCTTCGGCCATAGGTTAGAATACACGGCTATGGGGTGAATCTGGGTTAGGTGTGGGTTCAATAGGTCGACCATACATGAATATGAAGGAGTAGAAGGATATATGCATGTACAACACACATTCAAGGCAACAAAAGTGGTTTCTATGCCACCACAAGCTTCAGCCAAGGAATGGATGACCACGTGCAGGCCTGGCGAGGTCATGAGATGATGTGACAGAGGTCTCAGGTCAGCAAGTGGTTGGTGGCGATGATGTAAAGGTCGGCCAAGGTGATGTGGTAGAGTGTTGGAGCCATTTGATGGCTCGACTATGATGTATAGGTAGTGTTTGCTTAAATTTTTGGTGGATCTTCAATAAAGATGGCCACGACCATGGATGGACAGTAGACTAGAGGAGGTGGCAGCTAATTATGGTGGAGGTGGCTATGGTGGTGGAGGAGGAAGGCCGAACTACATAAAGTTGGAGCAAGTGCAAAAATCAATGCAAAACAAGGAAAAAGAGTAGAAATACGAATGAAAATTTACCAAATTTTTGTTCAGGTGAAGGCCGAATTTTTTTTTAGGGTTTGAGAAAGCTTTTGTGTGTGAGAAAAGTGAGGGAAGTCGGCTGAAACAAAGGTGATATGGTCAGCAAATGAATGGATATGTTGTTTGGTGTTGAAAAGGCAAATTAAATATGAAAAGACAATGTATATTAAAGGTCAAAAACCCTTCATATTTCACAAATTCTTTTTGCATTTTAAAATATAGATAAAATGCATATAAATAAAATAAAAACACAAAAATATAATGAATGAATAAAAATAAATAAATATAATTTAAATAAATATAATTAACTTAAGAAAAATAGCTAAAAATGGACACTAGGCTTTAAAAATTGAAAATAAATTCAATAAACTTTGGAAAAAATTTATCATCACTTTAAAAATATTTAAAAATGAAATCTTGCAATAAAAACAAATTTAAAATGATTTCAAAATAAAATAAAGTCAAATTTAAAATTATATTCAAAAATCTAGGGTTGTTACACTCTCCCCCACTCAAATCTTTTCGTCCTCGAAAAGAACGGGCAAGGAAAATAAAGAGAAACAAGATAGAAAAACAAAATAGTACCTGAAACGAACAATTCCGGATTCGAAGCATGAATCCTCTCCTCCATCTCCTAGGTACAATCTCGATCATCAGTACTCCACTGTACTTTGACCAGATTAACAGATTTCCTTCTGAGCTGCTTCGTACCTCTGCCGACAATACGAAGTGGCTTCCTCTCGACAGTCAGATTAGGCTCAATATCCAAACTATCAAGAGCAGAAGGCTGGACAGTAAGAGATGGATCATGAAGATATCGACGAAGATGCGAGACATGGAATATATTATGCACCCCAGAAAGCTTCTCGGGCAAATTCCGACGATAAGCCAAAGAACTAACTCTTTCCACAATGCGGGAAGGACCAATGAACCTATGAGAAAGCTTCTCTCTACGACCAAAGCGAATGACATTCCTTAAGGGAGAGACCTTAAGGGAAACCTGATCATCAATAGCAAATTCTAAATTCCTCCTACGCCCATCAGCATACTTCTTCTGCCTATCCTGAGCAGCTCTCAACCTCTTCTTAATCTCCTCAACTCTCTTAGAGCTTCCAAAATCACATCAGGATGAAGAACCAAACGATTACCGGATTCAATCCAGCAAGATGGAGATCTACAAGGTCGTCCGTATAGAGCAGTAAACGAAGACATTTTGATACTGGCCTGAATGCAAAGATGGAATGAGATAAATAAAAAGATTAAAAATAGGATGGAAATAGAAGATAAGATTATACCCAATAGCTATTATTGTAGGTGAATTCGACAAGATGGAGACGATCTTCCCAAGATCCTCCATAATCGAGCACACAAGCACGAAGAAGATCCCCAAGAATCTGATTCACTCTTTCCGCTTGACCGTCGGTCTGTGGATGGTAAGAAGTGCTCGATTCAAATGAGTACCCAGAGATTCCTGAAAAGCTTTCCAAATTTGACTGGTAAAGATAGGATCACAATCACAAACAATACTGAGAGGAACACCATAGAGACGAACGATCTCTCTCATGTAGATCTCAGAC
This sequence comes from Allium cepa, assembly GCA_030765085.1. Taxonomy (NCBI): domain Eukaryota; kingdom Viridiplantae; phylum Streptophyta; class Magnoliopsida; order Asparagales; family Amaryllidaceae; genus Allium; species Allium cepa. Next base: position 649,316,456 of record CM060939.1, on the reverse strand, counting down.
AAGCTAGAAGTAGAACGAGTAGACTTGACCGGAATGAAATGACGGACTTGGTCAGTCTATCCACAATAACCCAGATACTCTCATTATCTCTCTGAGTCCTCGGTAAACCATCGATGAAATCCATGGAAACCTGTTCCCACTTCCAATTGGGAATCGCAAGGGGCTGCAACAAACCAGGGGTCTTCTGGTGATCCGCTTTGACTTGATGATAATTCGCATACCGACTAACAAAGATAGAAATATCCCTCTTCATCCCCTTCCACCAGTAAAGCCTCTTCATATCCTGATACATCTTCGACACACCAAGATGAATACAAAGCCTGGATAGGTGACTCTTCTGAAGCAACTCCTGCCTCAAACCATCAACATTCGGGACACAAATCCTGCCATTAATCCTCAAAATTCCTCTATCATCGATCCGAGCTCCACTACTACCACTATTACTACCAACCCTGCTATCAACACTCTCCTTCATCAATCTAAGCATCTCATCCTCATCCTGCTTTGCCATAATACGATCCATAAGGGGAGAAGAAGAAACAACAAGCTAACACAACAAAGCCTTCTTCTGACTCAAAGCATCGGCCACAACATTAGCTTTACCCGGAGTATAGCTAATATTGAGGTCGTATGAAGCCAAAAACTCAAGTCGACGAACTTGCCTCTGATTCAAATCCTTCGAGGTGAAGATATATCTCAGAGACTGATGATCGATGAAAAGCTCAAACTTGGTTCCTAGAAGACGATGCCTCCATAGCTTCAAAGCAAAGACAACAACAAGCAACTCTAAATCATGAGCAACATAATTTGCCTCGTAGGTTTTCAACTAACGGCTGGCATAGGCAATGACCTTACCATCCTGCATGAGAACAGCACCCAAACCCTCACGACTAACATCAGTATATACCATCAATCCCTCACTTCCATTCGGAACGGTAATAACTTGTGCAGAAGTTAGCTTGCACTTTAACTCATTGAATGCAGCCTTGCACTTCTCATCCCAGATGAACTTTGCATTCTTACGAGTCAAAGCAATGAGAGGTGCATCAATCCGAGTAAAATTCTAAATGAATCTCTAGTAGTAACCGGCAAGGCCCAGTAAACTACGAATATCAAACGGAGTCTTTGGAGTTTCCCAATCCTGTAACAGAATAGGGAGAAAACAAGGACAATCGAAAAGGTAGAATTATTAAATGATAGAGAAATGAGAAGAAAGAAATACTTACATTGATCACAGCGATCTTGACTGGATCAACAGTAACTCCATTACTAGAAATAATATGCCTGAGATATCAGACTTCATCCTTCCAAAAATGGCATTTAGAAAATTTAGCCTTCAACCGATGATTTCTGAGAGTCTCCAGAACAGATTTCAAATGCGACTCATGCTCTTCCTTGGTCTTAGAGAAGACAAGGATATCATCAACAAAGACTAGAACAAATTTATTAAGAACATCAAGAAAAACACGATTCATCAAATCAAAAAGAAAGCAGGAGCATTAGTCAAACCAAAAAGCATGACCAACCATTCATAAAACCCATTCTCAATGTGGAAAGCAGTCCTGGGAATGCTATCCTCAGCAACCCTGAGCTGATGTAAACCTGTGGCAAGATCAAGCTGAGAGAAAAGAGTATCACCATAAAGCTGATCAAACATATCATAAATACAAGGCATTGGATATCTGTTTTTCATAATGAGCTTGTTCAGCTCCCTATAATCAACACACATCCGAAGAGAACCACCGGAGTTGGAGACAAAAACCACTACGGCCCCCCATTCAGAAAAACTAGGCCTAATCAGACCTTTGGAAGACAAGTCCCCAATTTGTTTCCTTAACTGTACCTTGTCGTGGGTGCCATTCTTCTAGGAGGAAGAACAACAGGTCGAGCACCAGGAATAAGATCATTCCGAAAATCAATTTCCCGCTTAGGAGGCAAAGAAGTGACTTCACCAAATACATTGGGATATAATCTAACCACAGGAGTCGAATCAAGATCACTAGGAGAAGAATCCAGAGAATAAACAAAACTACCAGCAAAATCCTGAGGCGTACATCACTGAATAATCAAAGAATCACCCTTATCTCCGACAAAAGTGACAATTCTGGATTTGCAAGAAATATGGGCATCATGATTCCTTAGCCAATCCTGGCCAAGCAATAGGTCAAAAGCATCGAAGCCCAAAACATAGAAATCACCAGAGAAACGATAACCAGAGTGGAAGAGTTTCACTCCTCTACAAATCCTATTAAGGTTCGCAGGACCTCCGATAGGATTAGAAACACATAAAGGAATATATGCATATCCAGGAGAAAGGAGATGCACAAACTTATTACACAAATCAGCAGAAATAAAATCATGGGAAGCTCAGTATCAAACAACACATGAACCGGAAGATGAAATAAAGTAAATGTGCCCTAAAGAGTACCTTGGTCATCATTAGGAATAGGAGAAGGTGGGGGAACTGGAGATGTGGCAGATGAGACAACAAATATACCAGAAGGCGTACCCTTTTGCTGGGTAGGGCAATCCTTCCTAAAATGACCATACTGGAGGTGGTAGAGATCTCGCCTTACCAACTGAGCAGGTGGAGTAACAGCAGCACCAGCTAATGTAGGACAGCTATTGGCATAGTGTCCCTTCTGATCACATCTAAAGTAAGTGATAGAGGAAAGATCAATTGGTTTCCTCTTAGTAGGAGCAGATGATGAAGATCCCAAACCAGGACGCTTTTGCAAATTCTTCTTCTGCTGATGATAATTAGGCTTACGCTTCTTGGAATTAGCAGAGGAAGACTGAGCACCAGAAGCAGCAGGACCCTTAGATGTAGGGTTCTCATAACGAATAGCCATATCCATAAGCTGGGTGAAGGTGCCATGAACATGAGAAATGAGACGACTATAGTACTCTAGACGAGCACCAGTAATGAATTTCTCATTCTTCTTGAGAGGAGTATCAATCAGGCAAGGGCCGAACTTGGAAAGTTCATTGAACTTCCTCTCATACTCAGCAAAAGACATGCTACCCTGTTTAAGATCCATAAATTCACGATGAAGCTAAGATTTCCCGGCTTCTGGCATCCGTTTTGCCACAAAAGCGTCCCTGGAAAAGAGATACAAAAAACCACATAAGATAAATTCAAAAGAAATGGAAAATAGGGAAAAAAAATCAAGATAACACAAAAGATACCTAAATTGCTCCCAAGTAATATCATCTTCGACGGTGTTAGCCATAACGGACTCCCACTAATCTAGAGCAGAATCATGCAACTGCCAAGCTGCTAACTGACACTTCTGGGCATTAGTAATCTCGAGATCAGTAAATATCCTCTCTAGACTTCGCAACCACTACCGAGCCTCAATGATGCTCTCTGAACCGGTGAATGGAGTTCCACCAAGTTGAGTGAATTCCTTACAGAGAACAGTGAATCTAACAGGGGCAACAAGCTGAGGAGCTGGGGCAATACCACGACCCCTACCTCTGGCATTTCCTTGATTCATCCTGAAAAATGTCAAGAATGAATTTAGGAAAAGGTATAGAGAAGCCAAAGATAAATTAAGATAAGACAAGATAAATTCACCTGGATGAATATCCCAATAAAAGAAATACTAACAAGGTAGGTACGAAAGAAAGGAAGTTAGAAAACATTGAAAATCCTTTGAAATAAGAAATTTTTTATATTAAAATAATCTTTGAAAAATCTTTTGAAAACATTTTGAAAAATCATTTTATACTTTGAAAATACATTCTCTCACAAAGATATGATTCTGATATTGATTTCACTCATTCTTGGGTATTTCTACCCTATCTATAATGAGTTTTTGCTCCGCAGGCAAAGGTTTTCCAAAAACCAAAGCTCTAATACCAACTGTGATGACCCGGTATTTCGTACCATTCAAATCGACAATAATCCACACATGTTAGACTTGAATGATGCAAAATAATAGAATGTAAATAAATTTGGAGCAAATGAAATCAAATACACAGAATCACAGACCCAGAACAATCAGAATAACTCGCAGCGGAATAGAAATACCATAGTAGTTCATGAAGATACTATAACCAAGTCTCAAAACAAATACATAATATCAGTCTGAAACAACATAATAGAAATCCAAATACATAGAAGTTCACTAGTACATGAGATAAACTAGAATAGCTGAACTTGAAATAGATATAGATATAGATAGGCAGAATCTCCAGCAAAGACCAGCTCCAGAAAGAGAATCCAAAGCTGTGAATACTTAGGCTGACCCGAGCGTAAAGCAAAACTCAAACACTCGAGTCAGGACATATATACTTATATAATGTAAACCAACTCAAGTGAACTGTAATAAAGATACAAGTAACTTAAAGGATGCCTGGGACCGCCCATCCTCTAAGGATCCTTTAAACTATATACTATATAGTAATATTTCGCTATTATAATAATGTCTACAGTAAAATAAACTTACTTTAAAATAGCATCGATGGGTTACCCATATAACCCCAACACGTAATAGTCCCAGTAGTCCATCCAATATCAGCATATCTTCAGATCGGGAGACTACCCTTAATACTCCATGGGCTACGAGAGAAAAACAAACTCGTAGTAAAGGCTCGGTATGGTAGGTCACACGGCACAACTAGGCAATGCCATGGTAGATATACCAATTACGCTTCCAGGCTGGTGGTAACGCGTAGCAGCCACTACCGCCCACCTCGAGCCACACTCCAAAAATCAAAAGGGTGCACCCAATCAATCACAAAAGTAATATAATGGTATCGAAGAAGTGTGTCCGATTGGAGGAATGACCTCACTTGGCCCATCGATCGCTCCTATTTTAGCCACCTTAAGCAGACTCATGGGAGTCGGGTCCACGTAATGTACCTCAAGAACGTCGCCACCATCCTACTTCATTCTAGAATCTCCACTGTGTACATAGTCGTTAAAGTGGTTTTCGGTATCGACAGAGAGTATGTCCATATCGATCCCGGTCTCTTTAACAACCAGTCTTTATTATAACCCGAGGTTACAATTTAAAAATGGTATTTATATTTCAAAAAATCAAATATCATTTCAAAAATTCAATATCATTTCAAATCCGTTCCAAAATATCAAAAAATCATATCTTTTCAAAACCATATTCATTTTATTTAAATTTAAAATACCATTTCGACTCACATTTCAAAATAGTTGATATTTCAAATCGAATTACTTCATTTAAATCATTAAAAATGAAGTAATTATATTTGATAATTAAATATTAAATTTCCAAAATTTTAAATCTTTCAAAGTTCATTTATTCATTTAAGTTTATTAAAACAATGAAAAAATTCAACTTTCATAGCACTTAGAAAATGCTACAGAAAGTTATGTTTTAAAATAGTTCAATTAACAAAAGACAGCATAAAAAAATGCTGTAATAGGGTTTAGGTTTCAAATAACCCCTTAGTTAAATTCAGCAACTGCAGTACTTACAAAGTGGTGTAATATCTCTTAGTTCATCTTAGCCATTTAGTTTATTTATATCAACTACAGCATTTACAAAATGCTGTAATATCCTTCACATTATAAATAATAGCATTTGAAGAATGCTGTTAATTAAATTCCAAATATTCGACATAACTTCATAAACAATTAAATTTTTATTTAAATCATTTTTAACTTATAAAATCATATATTTTCACATTTGAAACAATCATTTAAACACCCTTATAATCATGATTTTATAAAGTGAAGTTTTCATTCAAAAATTAAAATTAAATAATAATTTACTTATTGAATTCAAACATTCAATTTCAATTGTTAATTTTATTTACTTAACACTTATGTTTAAATTTCTAAATATAACTTATTTTCCTTTATATTTACTTAACTAAAATTTCACTTTTAAACAAAATTCACAAATTTCCAATTTAAGTAATATTTCAAAATTTCACTTAAATATTCATTTATTTAACATTTAACTTATTCAAAAATCATTAATACTTTATAAAAGTTCTTTTAAATTCATTTTAATTCAAAATATCAGAAATTTACGTTTTTAAAATACTTTTAAAAATTTCAGAAAAATATATATTAACCACGGGTCTGTATAAAATTTTCTAACCCAGGTCAAGTGATACGAATATTATATCATTTGAATCCATAATTTACAAATAAAACCCGGGTTTTATCATTTCAAACCCGCAGTCCCAAGTAAAATGAAATAACTAGAAATCGTTCAGACCTATCATTTCAGCCCATAATGATTTTTCCCTATTCTAAAGTCCGTTCGGGTATGTATCATTTCAACCCATAGCGATTCTAATCTACATGGAACTTGCAGTGTGATAAATTGATATAAATAACAGAATAACATTATATAATAGTAAAAGATGATATAACAGGTGTATAAGCATGGGTGAACATCATATGATCATAGCATAAATAGTTATAACATGGTGATATGGTTTACAGATTCAATTGCGATCAGTTTACTATTCATATAAGTATAAATTTGGCTGGTGAGAATTACTTACCTCTACAAGCTGGAATTGACAACCAAATACACAAAACAGAGAACCACAAAGGCATGAAAGCACGACTGCGATTTGAGTATGGGAGAGCCAAAGTTAATTGCCTTGTCACATATCAAACAAAACAAAATATACAACATGAATTTTCAAACCAAAATATTATTAAACTAGCTAGAAATATATGCACAACACATAGCCAAAACTTTTGTACTTGCATTTGACAACCCTATGCTTCGGCCATAGGTTAGAATACATAGCTATGTGGTGAATTTGGGTCAGTTGTGGGTTCATATAGGTCGGCCATACATGAATATGAAGGAGTAGACGGATATATGCACGTACAACACACATTCAAGGCAACAAAAGTGGTTTCTATGCCACCACAAGCTTCGGCCAAGGCATAGATGAGCACGGCCAGGCCTAGTGAGATCATGAGGTGATCTGACAGAGGTATCAGGTCAGCAAGTGGCTGGTGATGATGATGTAAAGGTCGGCCAATGTGATGTGGCGGAGTGGTGGAGCCATTTGGTGGCTCGGCTATGATGTATAGGTAGTTTTTGCTTAAATTTTTGGCGGATCATCAACAAAGATGGCCACGGTCATGGATGGATAGTGGACAAGATGGGGTGGCAGCTGGTTGTGATGGTAGTGGAGGTAGCTATGGTGGTGGAGGAGGAAGGCCGAACTACATAAAGTTGAAGCAAGTGCAAAAATCAATGCAAAACAACGAAAAAGAGTAGAAAAATGAATGAAAATTTACCAACTTTTGCTCAGGCGAAGGCCAAATTTTTTTTAGGATTTGAGAAAGTTTTTATGCATGAGAAAAGTAAGGGAAGTCGCCTGAAACAAAGGTGATATGGTCAGCAAATGAATGGATATGTTTTCTGATGTTGAAAGGGCAAATTGATTATGAAAAGACAATGTATATTAAAGGTCAAAAACCTTTCATATTTCACAAATTCTTTTTGCATTTTAAAATACAGATAACATGCATATAAATAAAATAAAAATGCATAAGTATAATGAATGAATAAAAATAAACAAATATAATTAACTTAAAAAATTAGCTAAAAATTGACACGAGGCTTTAAAAATTGAAAATAAATTCAATAAACTTTGAAATTTTTTACATCACTTTAAAAATATTTAAAAATGAAATCTAGCAATAAAAACAAATTTAAAATAATTTCAAAATAAAATAAAGTCAAATTTAAAATTATATTCAAAAATCTAGGGTTGTTACAGTTTGCAAAGCAATCTTCTATATATGATCGAATTAGGTCCAAAGACTGCTTTCGTTGTGTTCGGAACATGGGTATTTAGTATAGAACGTCATGCGCCATACCTCATTTGGGGTTCAAAATTATCGAGTAAATCGAGTAAGATATTTTCGAATATAACACATGCATAAACACACACCTCCCATCTTTTTTGCCCATACCTTATCCCATACTCTAGCCATGTCTCAACTATTCGAATCATGCCTTCCTTCATTCTAAATCGCGACTTCAACCAGAAAATTTTGGTTCATTATTCTTTTGAAAATATTTCTCCTTCGGTTCAGCGATTCGCAATCACCACTTCATGCATTATCGGGCCTCGTCACTAACTAGGAAATTGTAGAGCTAGGGAAGACAAAGAAAATTAATGATTGGATTGTGGTCAAGCGTCACGCGGTGGCTACATTTTCGTGATGAACGTGGATCGAGTTTTGGTAGATTCTGGCAATTTTTTTTATTTTTGGGTAATGCAGTCAAAACTTAAGTCGCAAAGAGGGGTCGTGGCTATTTACTGGTGAAGTTTCGTGGTTTATAGTGGCACGTAGTGGCCATAATTCACCACGAATGTCATGGCATATGGGTGTGATTTTCTGGCAAATGGTGGCGAATGGGAAGTCTAGGCTGGGTTCGAGATTCTCGTAGGGTGGTGGGTTTCTGTTTGTAGGTGTCGATGTGGTCCCAGGTCAAGCGAGGCGTGGTAAAATTGGGAGAGGCGGGTTGCATGGTCCAGGGTTTAAGCCTAGTGCGAACGAGAAGAAGGATTTGAGGCGGGTTATTTGTTTGTAAAAACAAGGTTAATTATTAACTAATGATTTGTAATTAAGTGATTTAAATATAGTTATTTAATTTGTAATCATATAAATGTTGTAACAAATTCATACGAGGTCGGAATCAAACGTGACAAGTTGTGTTGCAATCGTATCAATGAATACGACAATATAAAGTTAGACAAGATAGTTTGGAGCTAGTAGGATTTAGGTTAAAATTTAACCCTTACTCATTTTAATCCAAACCGGGACGCCTCGATGACAACAGGAATTTCGGTGAGATAAATTTACCTTTCTGGTTAACCAGTATGTTATATAGTTGATAAGAGTTATTGATTCAATATTTAGATGATTTACTATTTTATCTGTTGCTTTGGATTTATTTCTGCGTCTTGAGTGGATTATCTTTTTTATATACCCATCTAGTAGTGGATGACCCATATTATATAATTATATAATGTTTTTGATGCAGGGGAAAGGGTTGGAGGAATCCAATACAGAATTCCTCACCACTGTTGATTTTAATTTCACATATATATGTGTTGATGTATATATGAGCTGTGATGCAGGGGTGTAGGTTGCAAGGATCCAATGGTATTCCTCGTTATTGTTGATTTATTTCCAATAACATTCTTGTTATATGATCATTGAATATAAAACTTGATTTGCGGGCACTATTGGTTATGATATTGCCATACTCATCCAGTTGTGATAGAAAATCATTAACAATATTAGTTAAGCGCTTGGTAATTATGAGCCTCATATTAGTAATTTGAAACACCATAAGGTGCCATTTGGGTTGGAATTGGGTTTTGAGAAGGAGAAATACTTAAAGTATGAATTGGAGTTTTTGAAAATATTTTATTTTAAATGGATTTAATTTTATTTTACTCCAACCTTTTAATTTGCCTTTTCCAATTTATGTGAAATGATCTATACTGCTCAACTATTATTTATTAATGTCTAAAAGTTATTTATTAATATTAATAATGTCTTAGAAGCTGTTTATTTGTATTAATATTGTTTTAATGTTGTTTATCAGTATTTTAATTTTTTGAAAAGTTAATTATTTAAATTATTAATATGGTTTGAAATTAATTATAATTATTTATCAATAAAGTTTAGGGATTTAATTATTATTATTTATAATAATGCTGAAAATTAATTATTAGTGTTTTATTAATAATGTCTTTGAATTTATTAATTATTATTTTAACATGTTTCAAAGTTAATAATAATTATTTATTTAAAATGTTTATTACTCATAATTATTATTATATAACAATGTTTGAGGTAAGCAATTATTATTTATTTATGAATGTTCAAGATTCATAAATAGAGTTTTATAAACAGACTTGAGTTTTATAAGAGGAGTTTTATAACATGATTTGGAAACTTAAAGGAAGATTAGTTGAGAGTTTTATAAATGGTTTTAGATATTTATAAAAGAATTTTAGGAATGGGTTTACAGATTTATAAAGGGGTTTTATAAATAGTTTTATGGATTTATAAAGGGTTTATAAATGATTTTAGGAACATATAAAAGGGACTTTTATAAATGATTTCAAGGATTGATGAAAGGTTATAAATGGGTTCAGAGATTTATAAAGGAATTTATAAATTGTTCTAAAATGTGTAAAAAGTATTTTTTTCCCCTCCGTATGTGAATAAAATTATGTCCTTGAGATAAGGAAATGAATATTTTCCAAGTATTGAAAATATAGGGATTTGGGAACATATTTGTAAATGTATTTTTATACAACTAATTTATAAAGTGATTTTAATTAATGAAAAGATTAATTAAACGAGGCAAGTGGTTACTCATGTGCTTAACCAATGTTGGGTTTTCCCTTTGGAATAAAATCCCTAATTTGGATGTGTGTTTGTTGAAAGTTAAATAACCGACTATCTGATTTGGACCTAAATTGTAACTATGAAAATATCTAGGAGAAACACGTGAGTTATATAGCATAGTCATCTCCGACGATGTGGTCTATGAGTATAAATCTTGTTTCGTTCTCCTAGGACAAATGATAAGGAAATCCATCCACTAATGGTTAGAAGGTGATCTCCACTCTTATCTTTGATTGTTTATTTCCTAAAGTGCCACGATTAAGCTTACTGAAAAATATCGAATGTTGTTTTGGAGAGACCGGGGTTGGGTATGTTATCCAAAAACCACATCAATCCAACTCAAGCGTTTTGAAGTGAAGACATCTTGGGATGATGGAATTGAAGATGGATCTCTTCGAAGTGCAAGGGCTGCTTACTATTAATCTTTAAGGTGATCCCAAAATGGATGTAGGAGAAGCAGTGCCTTCATTTTAGTTCAGTCTCATAATGAACTTGTAGGAATGAATGCTGGCATTGCATTGTTGCATGAAGGGTAGTGTTAGCGTTCCAAGTGGGAAGTGCTATATAAAAGTTAAAACATAGCCTCAAGCCTCATCAACTAGGAATGGCTAAAATAGAGAAGATGCAGTAGGGCTAAGTGGGTCGCTCCCAGGTAGGGCGTATTGACCTTAATTTTGACTAACATTATTTTGGATATTTATTTAGATAAATTAAATGAAATAATGTAGATAACTAAGAGATTAAGATTTGTTAACTAAGAAGGAGTTACACCTTAATGTATGTATAAACAAAAGAGATTTAAAAATGAGTAAATTGGAGGAACATGGTAAAGGAAATAGCAATAATCTTTGTTCTTATACCGTAAACCCTTCTATTCTTCATTTCTTATTCATTTTTAACATTCACAAACAAAACTAAAACACTAATTAGCTCGGTTGGCCACCATTAAGGAGACTCAAGAAGAAGAAAAGCTAGGATTCAAGTAGAAAGCTTAAGCAAATCAATCAAAGGATAAATCTCAACCTTCTTAACACCAAACTAAGGTGAATAATTATCTTACATCTCATTTTTGATATTGATTTCAGTTCAAGTCAGATCAGAAATAATTTTGCATTGTATATGCCATGTTATGGTTGTTTAAATAGATATATATACTTGTTGATAATTTATAAGATTTTATATGGGTTTTATGCGACGGTCCAGATTTTCGCGTTTGAAAATCGACATCCATATTTCACTCATATTCGAACACCACAGATCCAATCATAAAAATCCGATTTGTCGGAGCTTATAACACATTAAGTACAACAACACAGCGGAAGAAAATGAATAATATCATTTATATACAATAATATTCGATACAACACATTTACAAATGATACCAACAGCGGATAGATGAATCTCAAGTATGATCTTCCAAAGAATAGAAAGAAAGATAGAATCCAGAACCGAATACCATAGCCAAAGCTCCAAAGACTTCAAAAGGCTAGAATCTACCAACATGCTTACCAAACGCGAAGCGAGAAACCCCCATCACGATGTATTAAGCAAGGTCGGTCCTCCAAAGACTGAAGAAGGTTTCCAAAGATTGAAGGCTACCGAATCTACACCTACTATTTGATTATCTGAAAAACCCAACTCTAGACTGCGCTTGTGGAAAATAGTGGGCATCCAGAGTTTAGGAAGGGAAAAATAAATTCCAGGTCAGTCATGGGACTAGTAGGAGAAAACAAAAAAGTTTTATCTTTAAAACAAACAAAAGAATTTAAATGTTGAAATCCGTAAAGCTTTTTGAAAAATGAAACTACCATAAGGCCTCCCGCCGCACACACCATGCAAACACAGAATTGGAGGAGATTTATCCTTATGATAGTCAAACATGCTTGATACACGAAAAACATTTTGATATTATTACTAGTGCATAGTGGAAAACATTTCGAAAGTATAATATTAATCTTAGCCAGCATACAACCATTATTGTATGCCTACTATAGTTACCATCTATACAGTGGGGTGCCACCATACGTAAATGGCATGTTATACAACTGAAACCGTACAAGGCGCGTATTGGAGATTGGATTTCCAACAAATGGTCAGGCTAAGGAACTTCCTATTGCCACATGGGTATGCCTCTGGAGGGACGCCCGAGAACCTACCCGGATATTTACCAACACAAGGCCCGGTTACCCCTGCTCAAAAGTAACACCTACAAGTATGCCATCCCTGGTCGTTTGTGACCTTTAACCGAGAGCTCTCAACACCAATAACCACAAAGTAATAAATTTGCAGTGTCCACATGAGTTAAGTATCTGGGCTCCATACCATGGTACCACCCATTTCCAAAAGAAATGGACATACCCTAGGGGCACGACCCCTGATAACCTTGCCGCATCTTTCCCGTTTCAACCATTTCCGAGGTGTGAGGTCCGACGAGGTCTCATCCACAAAGCTACGCTTTTCAAAAGCCATACTTCGATCAACAAATGATCAGCAACACTCAGCATGCCACATTAGCAAATTGGGAATGTATCACTAGTAACCATCAACTACGTAACCTCTGAGCTCGTATGTCTCAAAGAAGGGTGTTAAGCTAAGAGAATAAATCTCCGCCACCAAACAAAAATATATTTGATAGAAATAGCTTTACATCTCAAAGTGTAATGTCATACACGCATCCATACAAGTCTGTTCCGGGTTCGAACAGAACCGAAGGCACTTCCAAAGAAGCCCTTGCAAATCCAGATAATCCCTAGTCATGTTCGGACTTCCCATCACAAAAGGTGATCAAATCTCTATAATGGAGATCAGCCGGTGCAGAGACATTCGACGAGTTATCCTTTCATTTTTGAAAATACATGGTCTTTACCACGGTCTTCAAATGCTATACATAACGTCGTATCATTATTCAGAATGGGTTATATGACACAAAGTCCTCTCCTGGTTAAACCGAATAATGAGCGCTTAATTTTAAAAAGCATATGGATATATGGATCTTAGTTAAGTCACAACTTAAAACCCAAAAATTTTCTTTCAAATGGTTTAAACAAATTACCATTTTCAAATTTTAAGCAAAAAGATTCACTTCACAAAGTTCACCAATCTTCCATAAAGATTAATTCACGGCCTTTTAAAACAATTTCCCTTTCAAATTGGATTAACTCGTCCAATCTTTAAATCAAAGATTTAATTCATAGCTATCAAACCATTTCCATTTCAAATCTTTTATTCAAAAGATACATTTTTAAGATCGTCTTCAATTTCAAAACAAAGTTCAAAAATCTTCCACAAAGATTCATTCATAGCTTTCAAAACAATTTTCATTTCCATTTTAGACTTGAAATCTTTCAACACAAATTAGAAATCCTTTCTTTATATGAAAGCTATTATTATTTGAAAACAGATAGTTTTCGTTTCAGAAAAATCCGATTACATTTGCACGAGTTAAAGTACTTTAATTATAACTTGGGTTGAATTTAAATTTCCAAAACAATACTTTAAAAATGGTTTTAGAACCCATATAAACACATTTGTAACTTGTATAACCTTTTTAAATCATAATTTCCGAATATAGAATTCAATTTCAAATCTAGAATTCGAATTCATATTAAATTATTTAAACTTCAAAACTTTTATCAAGTTATTCAAAATAACTTTTATCTTTAAAACTCTTTTCAAAAGCTTTTCATATTTAACCCAATTCCATTTCCAAAACCATTTGGATTCAAAATTCAATTTAAAAACCATTTCAAAAATCTGTGATTTAACTCATTTCCTCATGCAATCCATATTTGTGTGTGTATGGTGTAGTCCAGGGGTTTCACACAATAGTACAACATCACTAATCATCACAGATTCATGCACATCAATATCGATAAGCGGTATATTCCTATAACGCTTATCTTCATTCACAGATTCACAATTAAATAATATATATTCATCGTAGATAAAATTAAATTACATTCATCATAGCTCGAATCTAACTAATTCATAACGCAAAACATTACACCTAGAGATATCAAACAATTCAAAGCATTTCACATAATTCAAACATCCATAAGGAAAGTTGATTATTCATCTGATTAGGTTTAAATCAGATTAATCACTTATGATTAAATTATTAATCATGGTTAATTAATTAATTACAAACCATTTTAACTAATTGGCATTTACTCATTTATTAATTAACCTTAAAATAAATAAATAAATCAACCTTTAATTATTATTTTATCAACCTTGATTAATAAATAAATGAACCTTTAATCATTAAATAATTATCCTTTAATTATTTAATTATACTTTAAATTAATTACCCTTAATTGATTAATAAATTAATTAACCCTTAATTAATTACCATTAAATTAATTAATTATTCCTTAATATTAATTAATAAACCTTAATTATTAATTAACAAAAATTAATTACAAATTAATGAATCCTTGATTACCAATTGATTAATCCTTAATTAATATTTAATTATAGATAAATTATCCTTTAATTATTAATTAATAAAACCTAATTATTAATTAATAAAACTTAATTACAAATTAAGTACTTCTTAATTACTAATTAAGTAATCTCTAATTACTTAATTATTCAATTTTAATTCCTTAATTAATTAATTATTAATTAAAACTTTATTTATCAATTAATTTAATCTCTAATCAATACCTAGTTGTCTTATTAATAATCTTTAATTATAATTAATTAACCGTTAACTAATTAACTTTTAATCTTTAATTATTTATTAATTAAATCAATTAATTAATTACCCTTAATTAATTACTTAATTAATCCTTTATAATTAATTAATCAAATAAATTAATTATACTTAATTTCCTTAGTTAACTTAATTGATCTCAAGACATTAAAAACATTAATTAACCTTAAGGTAAAACATTATCTATATTAATGCCTTAAATACCATTAGTATTTTTAAAACATTTTATCATTATAATTAACTTTACTTAATTAAATCATAAATTAAGTTTTAAAATAAAATAATCATTTAACTTGATAGACAAAACTTCCATTAAATACTTAAAACATTATCAAGTAGTGGTTTAAAAACTAATTTCAGTTTGAATTTTAAAACTTGCTTTTATAAAAATCTTAAATTTTTTTTTAACTTAAGTTTAAAATCACTTTAAACTTTACTTAACCAAATTTAAATTAAACATATTTGTAAACTTCCTAACCAAATTGTTAAAGTAAACAATTAATATTGGTAAAGTAAATCATAAAAGAAAGTTTTAACTAAACTTATTTTAAATTTCAAAAACTTTGATTTTAAACCTTTTTTTAAAATCTGCTCATCCTTTTCTTCAGGTCAAACCCGAAGACCACTCGGGTCTAACCCCGAGTTAACCACCTTCCTCCCATTATTTCAAAACTTAGATTTATATTTTAAGTTTTAAAAACCTACAGGCCTATCTTCCACAAATTACTCGGGTACAAACTCGAGTCTTTTTCCCAAACACTCGAGCAATTCTTCGAGCAAAATCCTAAACCAAAACATCAGATATCAATCTCCCATGTGCACCTTCACAACCGATTGTGATGATGGTGACCACCTCGTAACTACCAATACAACGACCATTACCCTAACATCAGTTCCCGATCATCCAAACACTAGCTCGAGCCTCAAGTCAAAATTGAGCAACTCAGATGAAACTGGTACAAAAACCATTACCAGAAAAACTGCTCGCATCCACGTCTCCGATCATCGGAGCTGCTGCAACTCCGGCCATGCCATGCCGACACCCTACGCTGCAATTTCTCAAAATCCCAAGCCACTCGATCACCCAAAGGTAAATCAGAAATAATGTTTCCAGACTTCGACCAAATTAGGGTTAAAAACTTAAATCGCTTCGCCGCTAATGCCACGGTGAAATATTCACCTCCATGCCATTTTTTCCATATACCCTAAACCTTCCCCTATCTCCATCCAAGATTCCGACCACCAAAAATCCCTCGGCCATCAGCAATTGCTCAAAAATCAAATTCCTGTCATCACTGAAATGCACATTCATTTCAATACTAAAAATTTTGATTTTTGTTTTAATAATCCTAATTTTCAAAATAGATTCAAGTTATAAACAGGAATCAGAAATCCATGATGATGGATTTTAACATATTCTTAAATCCTTTATTCTTCTTACTATTTTCCAAATAATTACAAATTTATCTTATTAAATAAAAGTTTTAAACTTTAATCTATGCTTTAACAAACAGGTTATGTTTGAGATCCAGATCCTAACAGTAACTCAATAAAAAGATATTGAATTTTGATTTTAATTTTGAACTCAGTAACATGGAAACAGAGAAGACTGACATGCATAGTTCACACATAACCAAATATACAACATACTAGTATATACATATGCAAAGCATCACTTATATCAGTATTCCACAAGAAATAAACATGTATTTACTTAAACTTTTAAATTAAATGTTTACTCACAGATTTAAAAAGGCAGAGGCTTGATTTCTGGGATTTGAAAAGTGGAAGACTTGAAACTTTGAATTTTTGAAGAAAATACTTTGAAACAGACATGTTTTGAGACTTTGAAACTGGAAAGCTTTGAATTTTGCAGAAGAAAATACTTGATGTTGCTTTGGTAATCTCAGAATTGAAAATGGTTACAGACTTAGCTAATAGTTTTTGGGTTGAAGCTTTGAAGCTTGCTTTAATCTTTGCTACAGGCTTTTGAAAATGCTTTGCATGTTTGGTTTTAGATTACAAAATGTTTGCAGTGTTTTTTATTTTGGTTTGAGAATGGTTACAGGTTTTAGTTTGATCTGAGATTTGCTTGAAAATGGTTTTACAGGTTTGCTCCTTGTTTTTGAAAAGAGAAAATGGAAAAAGAAATGAAGAAGAAGATCGATGTTTATGTAATGTTTATTATGATTTATTAAAATTAAAGAAAAAGAAAATAAAAGAATAACACTTGTTAAATTCAACCAACATTTGTCAATTTAAATGCTAATTATCTTACACATGTATTTGCAAGCTTTAATAATCTAAAACTTGTATTACTTATTTTTAAAAGATTTTAAAAGCTTTTATATTAATTTTCCTAATTAATAAATACATTTCTAAATCAATAAAAGCTTTCTTAATTTTATATAAATAAAACCTTTAAAAGAAAATAAAAACCAACTACATTCTAAATAAGATCATATATAATATATTTGATTCATTTTTAAATGTTAATACAAAACTTTTGTATTTATTTTACTATTTAATAAACACTATCTTAATTCGTAAAAATAATATCTTTTAAGGAAAAAAAATCTTATTTTTAAACTTTATTCGTATATTTTTATACCCAAATATATATTTTAAAATATATATCACTTAAAATTCAAATTTAAATTTTAAAAATTCAATTTATTTTTCAAATATATTTAATTTGAATTTCAAATCAAAATTCTATTTAAAAATCCATTTATATACATATATTTAAATAACAAACAAATATCTTATTTTATTTGGAAATTTTAAATAAATTCACCAATTAAATCCAAAAATTTATATAAATTATCAATTTAAATTTTACTCAAAAATCAGGATCGTTACAGATTCCCCCTTAAGAAAACTTCAATCCCCGAAATTTACCAGACAGGGAGACAACAAAGAACAAATGAACACACAGAGGAATGGTTCACCAGATCAAACTGAATATTTATTCTGCATTTGGCTTACCAAATCAGAACATCAACAATAGATATGAGAACAAACTCATTCCACATTTCACAAGATACTCGGGTCACCAGATCTACGAAATAAACAGGGCACTGGTTAGTTCGAAGGGATAAATAACCGCTCGTAGAATATATCGAGACCCAAACAATAGATAAATGGATTTAATCTTCCATAATGTTCAAACACCAGGCATGGATTCCAAAATCAGGTCGGAATATCTCAAAGTTCACACCAGCTTGTCTCTCTTCGTACTTTAATCCTCACAAGAAATCTCAACAAAATTTTCCAAAACTGGGTTTTAACCAAAATTGTTTTATCGATACAAATTAATTTAACTTCATACTTAATTAACCAACTTATTTCAAATAGAATTTCAAATTCGTTAGAGTTAAAAACGAAAAGCTGATAGAGAACCAATGAAGAAAATACGAAATAGAAACTTATCTATAATGATTCGTAGGGCCACCACCACACCGAAGCTTCTCCCTTGAGCTGTTACGAAGAAATCAAAGAATCAAAGTTGAATGGTGATCAAAAGAGATTGATAGGAAAGAATTTTTTCCGTTGTTGCAGGGTATCGACCATTTGTAGTGGTACTCCCATGTCCCCTACCTCGTTCTCTTCTTGCACTCATACTTACTATCAGTGGATAGTAAGAGAATTTACTGAGGCTCACGAACGGATATCTTAGGGATATACTCATTCTAGGGTATACTCCACCCTACTCTAATGAGTTACCAAATGTGTTATACTCCAAAGGCTAAAGTTCAACCTTTAGCTCTGATACCAAATGTGACGGTCCGGATTTTCGCGTTTGAAAATCGACATCCATATTTCACTCGTATTCGAATGCCGTAGATTCAGTCGTAAAAATCTGATTCGCCGGAGCTTATAACACATTAAGTACAATAACACAGAGGAAGAAAATGAATAATATCATTGATATATTCGATACAACACATTTACAAATGATATCAATACCCATCAGAGATACACAACAGTGGATAGATGAATCTCAAGTATGATCTTCCAAAGAATAGGAAGAAAGATAAAATCCAGAACTGCAACACCATAGCCAAAGCTCTAAAGACTTCAAAAGGCTAGAATCCACCAACATGCTTACCAAATGCGAAGCGAGAAACCCCCATCACGATTTATTAAGCAAGGCTGGCCTTCCAAAGACTGAAGAAGATTTCCAAAGACTGAAGGCTACTAAATCTACACCTACTATTTGATTATCTGAAAAACCCAACTCTAGATCGCCCGTATGGAAAATTGTGGGCACCCAGAGTTTAGGAAGGGAACAATAAACTCCGGGTCAGTCATAGGACTGGTACGAGCAAACAAAATAGTTTTTACCTTTAAAACAAACAAAATAATTTTAAATCCGCAAAGTTTTTGGAAAATGAAACTACCATAAGGCCTTCCGCCGCACACACCATGCAAACGCAGAATTGGAGGAGATTTCTCATTATGATAGTCAAACATGCTTGATACGCGAAAACCATTTTGATATTATTATTAGTGCATAGTGGAAAACATTTCAAAAGTATAATATTAATCTTAGCCAGCATACAACTATTGTTGTATGCCTACTGTAGCTACCATCTAAACGGTGGGGCGCCATCATAAGTAAATGGCAGGTTATACAACTAAAACCTTACAAGGCGCATATTGGAGATTGGATTTCCAACAAATGGTCAGGCTAAGGAACTTCTTATTGCCACATGGGTACACCTCTGGAGGGGAGCCCGCGAACCTAGTCGGATCACTGTCAACACAAGGTCGGGTTACCCCTGCCCGGAAGTAACACCTACAAGTATGTCATCCCCAATTGTTTGCGACCTTTAACCGAGATCTCTCAAGACCAACAACTAAAAAGTAATAAATTTGCAGTGTCCACATGAGTTAAGTATCTGGGCTCCATACCATGATACCATCCTTTTCCAGAAGAAATGGACATACCCTAGGGGCGCGACCCCTGATAACCGTGCCACATCTTTCCTGTTTCGACCATTTATGGGGTGTGAGGTCGGACGAGGTCTGGTCCACAAAGCTACGCTTTTCACAAAGCCATGCTTCGATCAACAAATGATCAGCAACACTCAACATGCTGCATTACTAAATTAGGAATGTATCACTAGTAACCATCAACTACATAACCTCCGAGCTCATGCGTCTCAGAGAAGGGTGTTAAGCTAAGAGAATAAATATTCGCCATCGAACAGAAATGTATTTGATAGAAACCAGCTTTACATCTCAAAGTGTATTGTCAGACACACATCCATACAAGTCTATTCCAGGTTCGAACAGAACCGAAGGCGCTTCCAAAGAAGCCCTTGCAAATCCAGGTAATACCTAGTCACGTCCGGACTTCCCATCACAAAGGGTGATCAAATCTCTATACCGGGGATCAGCCAGTGTAGAGACATTCGACGAGTTATCCTTTCGTTTTTGAAAATATCCGGTCACCACCGGTCTTCAAATGCTATCCATAACGTCGTATCATTGTTCGGAATGGGTTATATGACACAAAGTCCTCTTCCGGGTAAACCGAATAATGAGCGCTTAATTTTAAAAAGTATATGGATATATGGATCTCAGTTAAGTCACAACTTAAGACCCAAAACTTTTATTTCAAATGTTTTAAGCAAATTACCATTTTCAAATCTTCAAACAAAAAGATTAACTTCACAAAGTTCACCAATCTTCTACAAAGATTAATTCAAAGCCTTTCAAAACAATTTCCCTTTCAAATTGGATTAACTCATCCAATCATTAAATCAAAGATTCAATTCATAACTTTCAAATCATTTCCATTTCAAATCTTTTACACAAAAGATACATCTTTAAGATCGTCTTCAATTTCAAAACAAAGTTCAACAATCTTCCACAAAGATTCATTCATAGCTTTCAAAAAAAATTTCATTTCCATTTCAAACTTGAAATCTTTCAACACAAATTGGAAATCCTTTCTTTATATGAAAGCTATTATTATTTGAAAACAGACAGTTTTCGTTTCGAAAAAATCCGATTACATTTGCATGAGTTAAAGTCCTTCAATTATAACTTAGGTTGAATTTAAATTTCCGAACAATACTTTAAAAATGGTTTTAAAATCCATATAAACACATTTATAACTTGTATAACCTTTTTAAATCATAATTTCCAAACATAGATTTCAATTTCAAATCTTGAAATCAAATTCAAATTAAATTATTTAAACTTCAAAACTTTATCAAGATATTCAAAATAACTTTATCTTCAAAACTCCTTTTCAAAACTTTTAATATTTAACTCAATTCCATTTCCAAAACCATTTGGATTCAAAATTCAATTTTAAAACGATTTCAAAAATCTATGACTTAACTCATTTCCTCATGCCATCCATATTTGTGTGTGTATGGTGTAGTCCAGGGGTTTCACACAATAGTGCAACATCATTAATCATCACAGATTCAAGCACATCAATATAGATAAGCGGTATATTCCTATAAAGCTTATCTTCCATTCACAGATTCATAAATAAATAATATACATTCATCACAGATAAAACGCAAAACATTACACAAAGATACCAAACAATTCAAAGCATTTCATATAATTCAAACATCCATAAGTAAGATTAATTATTCATCCGATTAAGTTTAAATCGGATTAATCTTATGATTAAATTATTAATCCTGGTTAATTAATTAATTACAAACCATTTAATTAATTAACCTTTAATCATTTATTAATTAACCTTAAAAAAATTAATCAACCTTCAATTACTAATTTATCAACCTTGATTAATAAATAAATCAACCTTTAATCATTAGATAATTAACCTTTAATTATTTAATTATACTTTAAATTAATTACCTTTAAATGATTAATAAATTAATTAACTCTTAATTAATTGCCATTAAATTAATTAATTATTCCTTAATTATTAATTAATAAACCTTAATTATTAATTAACAAAACTTAAATACAAATTAATGAATCCTTAATTACCAGTTGATTAATCCTTAATTAATCTTTAATTACAGATAAATTATCCTTTAATTATTAATTAATAAAACCTAATTATTTATTAATAAAACTTAATTACAAATTAAGTACTTTTTAATTACTAATCAAGTAATCTCTAATTACTTAATTAATCAATCTTAATTCCTTAATTAATAAATTATTAATTACAACTTAATTACTCAATTAATTAATCTCTAATCATTACTTAATTATCTTATTAATAATCTTTAATTATAATTAATTAACCTTTAACCATTTAACTTTTAATCTTTAATTATTTATTAATTAAATCAATTAATTACCCTTAATTAATTACTTAATTAATCCTTTATAATTAATTAATCAAATAAATTGATTATACTTGATTTCCTTAATTAACTTAATTGATCTCAAGACATTAAAAACCTTGATTAACCTTAAAATAAAACATTATCTTTATTAATGCCTTAATTACCATTAGTATTTTTAAAACATTTTATCATTATAATTAACTTTACTTAATTAAATCATAAATTAAGTTTTAAAATAAAATAATCATTTAACTTGATAAACAAAACTTCCTTTAAATACTTAAAACATTATCAAGTAGTAGTTTAAAAACTAATTTCAATTTGAATTTTAAAACTTGCTTTTATAAAAATCTTAAAATTATATTTTTTTCAACTTAAGTTTAAAATCACTTTAAATTTTACTTAACCAAATTTAAATTCAACAAATTTGTAAACTTCCTAACCAAATTTTTAAAGTAAACAATTATTATTGGTAAAGTAAATCATAAAAGAAAGTTTTAGCTAAACTTATTTTTAAATTTCAAAAACTTTGATTTTAAACTTTTTTTTAAAATCTGCTCATGCTTTTCTTTGGGTCAAACCCGAAGACTACTCGGGTTTGACCCCTAGTTGACCACCTTCCTCCCAATATTTCAAAACTTAGATTTATATTTTAATTTTAAAATCCTACAGGCCTATCTTCCATAAATTACTCGAGTACAAACTCGAGTCTTTTTCCCAAACACTCGAGCAATTCTTTGAGCAAAATCCCAAACCAAAACATCAATCATCAAATCTCCCCCATGCACCTGCACAATCGACTGCGACGATGGTGACCACCGCCGTAACCACCGACACAACGACCATCACCCTAGCATCAATTCTCGATCATCCAAACACTAACATGAGCCTCAAGTCAAAATTGAGCAACTCATATGAAACTGGTAAAAAAACCATTACCAGAAAAACTGCTCGCATCCACGTCTCCGATCATCGGAGTTGCTGCAACTCCGGCCACGCTATGCCGATACCCCACGCTGCCATTTCCTAAAATCCTAAGCCACTCGATCACGCAGAGGTAAAGCAGAAATTCTATTTCCAAACTTCGACCAAATTAGGGTTAAAAACTTAAATTGTTTCGTCGCCGATGACATGGTGAAATATTCACTTCCACGCCATTTTTGCCATACACCCTAAACGTTCCCTTATCTCCAACTAAGTTGCCGACCACCCAAAATCACTCGGCCATTAGAAATTGCTCAAAAATCAAATTCCAGTCATCACTGAAATGCACGTTCATTACAATACTAAAAACTTTGATTTTTGTTTTAAAAATCCTAATTTTCAAAATAGATTCAAGTTATAAACATGAATCGGAAATCCATGATGATGGATTTTAACATATTCTTAAGTCCTCTATTCTTCTTACTGTTTTCTGGATAATTACAAATTTATCTTACCTAAATAAAAATTTTAAACTTTAATCTATGCTTTAACAAACATGCTATGTTTGAAACCTAGATCCTAACAGTAATTCAATAAAAAGATATTGAATTTTGATTTTAATTTTCAACCCAGTAACATGGAAACAGAGAAGACTGACATGCATAATTCACACATAACCAAACATACATCACACTTGTATATACATATGCGAAGCATCACTTATGTAACGACCAGTAAATTTTCATTAATTATAATTATTAATTTAATGAGATTTTTGAAATTTAATATTACAGAAACTAAAAATTAGTGAATTATTAATAAAGGTTGTAATGATGTAATAATGAAAATTAACTAAGAGCAAACGCAACAAGGTTAATTTAAGTTAATAATTAAGGAGTGGAACGAGTGGAGGCCATCGGTGTATGTAGTGTGGCGATTCAACGGTTAGATAAAGGCCAAAAATTCGACTAGGGTTCGGTTTAATTCCGACGGCTAAGGGGTTTTTGGCCGTCCTGTGGGCGATCAAAAGTGGGCCTCGGAGCTGTGGCGTCGTCAGTAACGTCTAGTGGTGATGCAAAGAGGCAGAGTCGAAATAACGAGCATGTTTTGCCAGCAGTGTTAGCGTTTCTCACGTAGTCTGGATTGATGGACTCGTCCTGATTCTCGCGTACGATACTCGGTGAGACAACGTGGATGCATCCAACTGGTTGTTGTTTTTGTTTTATTTAATTTCGATTTCAAATCTTCTAATCGCAATAACTTTTGCACACGAGGTCCGGTTCACGCGCGGTTTTCTCCGGTAGGTTCGTATTGGTGTCTCGGACATTTTAGCGCTGGTTTGGACGGATTCTGAGACTGTTCAAATTTTGGGTTTAAATTGGATTTGAATTCAATTAAATTCAAAATGTGAGCGTTTTAACCCACTCACAACTTCTAAAATTTCTTATGTGTATTAAATTTATTTCTGGTATGATTAGAAATTTATTTATTGCTGTTTGGTAAATTTTTCTCATCATTCCAATTAAATTGAACTTATTGAATTAAATTGTTATTCAATTGATTGTTGCATAAAAACTACCAATTAAAGTAATTTATTATTGAATATAAACTGCCAGTAAATACCTGTTATTCATTATCTGTTCTATATGGATGTTACTGTTTGAATTGGATGATGATTGTGATAAATGTTTGATGGTTGATATTGGATGAATGGATGTTGTATTTTATATTGTTATAAACTGCAAATTGTTATGCACTTTATTTCATTTGAGATTGCGGTTTGAAATGATATATAACTGTTTTTTTTATTTTAAATTACGGATTGAAATGATAAATATCCATATCACTTGACCATAGGATAGAAAATTTTATACAGACACCGTCGGTCTCTATATATAAATATTTTAAAAATGATTTCTATGGTTTTGGAAAGAAATATACGGTTTAATAAATATTAATTTTTGACATTATATAAATATTATTATATATATATAGTTAAATTCTTAAATTTAAGCTATGTTTAAATTTGTTTAATAAAACCTAGTTTAATAATGGAGTCTGATTGTTTTATATTATATGGTTAAGTACATGTTTAAGATATTGTATATATAGAGTTTTAATGACTTAAATTAAAAAAATTAAGTTGGAAGACAAATATGAAATTGGTTTGAATTGAATTGTTTTAGAATTATACTCGAATAAATTTGATTTGAAATTGAAATAAAAATTGAGATTTTAAAGGGTATGATTCTTATAACTTGAGTTCGTTTAGAGTGATTTAAATGAATATAAAGTTGATTTAAATGAATATATCAAGTTAAATAAATTAAAAGATTATCCAGTTATGTGAAGTTAAAACTTTTCTTAAATGATATTGGATTTATTACGCAAACATTTCAAATCTAAATAATAGTAATTGAATTTGATGTATATGGGATTATCAAAGAGTTAGTTTTGAAATGGTGGAATATTTAAAGCTTTGAAATATATGGAATTTTAAATGGTTTATTTAGAGATTTAAATCTGTATTTGGAATTGATTTGTGAAATTAAAGAAGCTAATTTATTATATAAAGTAATTTAATATTAAACCATTTAAGTATTGGAAGTCATGTTTCAAAGTTATGGGTTTCAACGTATTATGATTTGAAAATGCTATGTATTTGGGAGAGGGGTATATTTGAAATAAAAATGATATTATATTGATTTGGGTTTTATAAATGATATCGTACTGATTTGGTTATTAAACGAAAATGATATCGTATTTATATGGTTTTGAAATGAACATTATATCTTGGTTTTGAAGTATAATTAATTTGAAATGACCACGGTGTTATAATAACGATTGGTTGGCAAAGAGACCGGGATCGGATATGGGCATACTCCCTGTCGATACCGAAAACCACCTTGACAACCATGTACGCGGTAGAGATTCCAGAATGAAGTAGGTTGGTGGCGACGTTCTATTAAGGTATATACGTGGACCCGACTCCCATGAGTTGGCATAAGGTGGCTAAAACAGAAGCGATTGACGGGCTAAGGTAGCACCTTTTATTGGACACATCCCTTCGATATTGTACTCTGACTTTGGATTGATTCGATGGCCACTTTTGATTTTTGATTTGGGGGTGTGGCTCGAGGTGGGTGGTAGTAGCTGCTACGCATTACCACAGGCCCAGAAGCGTAATTGGTATATCTACCCTGGCATTGCCTAGTTGTGCCATATCACCTATCCTAGCGTGTCTTATACGATTTTGTTTTGTACCATACCTATGGAGTGCCTCTAACGACGCAGAGTACGAGGGAGATAACGGTACTATATAGACTATGGGAATATAAAAGTGTGTTAAGGTGGAAAATGTAAAGCCTTAACGCTATTTTCAATATATTATACTTTGGTTTAGACATTATTATAATAGCGTATATTACTACATAGTAAATAGTTTAACGGATCCTTAGGAGATGTGAATCTCGAGCACCTCTTAAGTTACTGCATTCACGTTAGACACTTGATAGGAGATGTCAAATCCCGTAAACATCTCTGACGCCGTTCCACTCATATTTATTCCTATTGATTTAGCTTACATAAGATCTTTTAATTCTGACACGAGTGTTTTGCTTTTTCAATTCGCTCTGATCAGCCTGAGCATTTCAGGATTTGGAAGACCGTATTTTGGAGAACGAAGACGAAGATTTATTATTATTTATTATAGTATTCCACTACATTCATACCATTCAGTTGCATTATTTATTGTTCTCTGTCATGTGTAACTCTGATATGTGTTGTATAAGTATAATCGAATATTTTGTAAAACAGCTTCATGAACTGTATATTTGATTATTATATTTTATCGTTCCGCTACAAGATTCTGTCGTGTTCTTTTTCCTTCTCTGCTTTTTCTTACTTACTCCATAACAATCCACCCTTCTGTAGGGTTTAAGTCTGACGTGTGTGGTTTATCGTCGACTTAAAGCGTATAAAAAGGCGGGACGTTACGACTTATCTCAGAATTTAACAAGCAACATGTTCATATTTAATAAACTTTTAAATTACATGTTTACTCACAAATTTAAGAAGGTAGAGGCTTGATTTCTGGGATTTGAAAACCGGAAGACTTAAAACTTTGAATTTCTGAAGAAAATACTTTGAAACAAACATGCTTTGAGACTTTGAAACTGGAAAGCTTTGAATTTTGCAGAAGAAAATAATTGATGTTGCTTTGGTAATCTCAGATTTGAAAATGGTTACAGGCTTAGCTTATAGATTTTGGGTTGATGCTTTGAAGCTTGCTTTAATCTTTGCTATAGGTTTTTGAAAATGCTTTGCAGGTTTGGTTTCAGATTTGAAAATGTTTGCAGTGTTTTTGATTTTGGTTTAAGAATGGTTACAGGTTTTAGTTTGATCTGAGATTTTCTTGAAAATGGTTTGAAAGATTTGCTCCTTGTTTTTGAAAATAGAAAATGAAACAGGAAATGACGAAGAAGGTGGATGTTTATGTAATGTTTATTATGATTTATTAAATTAAAGAAAAAGAAAATAAAAGAATGACACTTGTTAAATTCAATAACATTTTTCAATTTAAATGTTAATTATCTTTCACATGTATTTACAAGCTTTAATAATCTAACACTTGTAATTACTTATTTTTAAAAGATTTTAAAAGCTTTTATATTAATTTCCTAATTAATAAATACATTTCTAAATTAATAAATGCTTTCTTAATTTTATATAAATAAAACCTTTAAAAGAAAATAAACACCAGTTGCATTCTAAATAAGATTATATATAATATATTTAATTCATTTTTAAATGTTAATATAAAACTTTTGTATTTATTTTACTATTTAATAAACACTATCTTAATTAATAAAACTATTATTTAAAAAAAAACTTTATTCGTATATTTTTATACCTAAAATATATTTTAAAATATTTATCTTTTAAAATTCAAATTTAAAATTTAAAAATTCAATTTATTTTTCAAATATATTTAATTTGAATTTCAAATCAAAATTCTATTTAAAAATCAATTTATATACATATATTTAAATAACAAACAAATATCTTATTTTATTTGAAAATTTTAAATAAATTTACCAATTAAATCTAAAAATTTATATAAATTATCAATTTAAATTTTACTCAAAAATCAGGATCGTTACATTTTATGACATGTTTAGATTAGAAAACCTATTAAATGACATCCATATGATTAACATTTTTGATATATGACCAAAAACATTAATTTAGAAGTGGGTTTCAAGTTTTAAAACTTTCTAAGTAATTGTGGATTTATGATAGATTTTCTATAAGAGAAAATAGTTAAAATTGGGTTTAAATCACTTATATAATAGTTTTGGTTATGAAATTAATATATGTCAGAAAACATATAGGAAGTAAACTGTTGTGATTTTTGGGGAATTTTCCTGAGTATTTTACTATGGTTATAAGATTATTTAAGTTAAGAAACTTACTTGTTTTATATGTTTCATCATGAAGAAGGGCTAATTTTCTTAAAATGATTTAAAATTGTTAATTTTGAGTTTGGCAGTCAAATTAGAAAAGGATTTTTATAAAGAAATAGCAACCAATCATATTCTGAAAAATTGGGCAATTCAGGTGAAAAGAAATTACATTGAAAGGTATAAAATCAGTTTTGTTTCGAATTACAACTTCGCCTCTTCCTTAACTAGCTTTCGTCAATATGTCCAAAAGGCCTTTCGCATCCATTCGAAACCTATGGGCATGATATCAAGCAATTGGTGTGTAGTGTATTAGAAAAAGGCGGATGGGATGATGGTTTCAAAGGTATGCTTTCTAAGGGGTTGCTTTTAACTTGTCTTTTTTTAGAAAAGAGCTTTGGAAAGAGCTACCACCGACTTATGTCTTAAAAGAAGCTTTCGAAAGGATTGCTGCTTCTTAACCTTTTCGAAACCCATGTTGCCGCAGTCATACCATTCTAATTAGTTATGGCCGCTTTTCTTTAAGCCTTAAAATAACATATTCGAAAGAGTGCTTACGTCTTTTTTACTTTGAAGCCGCCTTCCCAATGCTTTCGGAAAGGTCCATTTAGCTGATTTTAATCAAGGGTTTTGGGGGCAATGGTTTCGAAATGGTGGGTTTCGAAAGTATCCACTTTCTTTTGATTAGGATTAATGCTTTTGAAAGCAAAGCTTTTGCCTCGGTTCTTTATGATCCAATAGTTATACTATGTGTTAAACCCAACAATTTCAAAAGGGATACTTTAAATGGTTTCGACGCTATGTTTCCACAAACTCTTTCTTGAACCCAATACTTTCAAAAGTTATGTTTTGGCCTTTTGGCCAAATGTTTCAAGGTTAAAGTAATAACATATTTGAAACTGGTACTTCCAATGAATTTGAAAGGGATTGTTTAAGGGTTTTGAACAAGGGTTCGAAAGTATTGCTTTGGCTTTAAGGCCTAAAGTTTCTAAGTTAGAAAGGAGTATTAACTTATTTTGATGGGATAGAAAACCCCCTTGATTTAGATTTCATCAACATTATTTTGTGTAAAGCATATATCATGGCATAAGTATTTTGAGTAAAGCTAAGAACATATATTACGTGTTTAGGTATGATTTAAAAAGGGTTAAATCATTTGAAAGAAATGTTTTCAAGGAAAATTAGATGGGGTAGTTAACCTTAAGTATATGACCCAGATATTAAAAGACCAGATAAGACTGGTAGGGTCGTGCCCTATACTTTAGCTAGTAAACCCTATCAAATATAAGTCCATATTCCAATGTATAGGGCTTTGTCATAAGTAAGACTGAAATGATGTTACACATAGAAAGGATCCAAAACTATATTAAAATAGTTTGTATATATTAAAAATACTTTATATAATAAAAATAGTTTCCTCCAATCTCACAAATCGATTCAAATAATCTTAAATTCTAAAATTGAATTTAAATCACTTCCCGTTTAACCATCTCAATTTAGAAATTCAAATTTATATATTCTAACATTTACAATATAAATTTCATTTACATTCAATGTTTAACTTTAAATTTATACAAATTTGAAAATATTCTCTTAATCGTTTTCATAACCGTTTATTAAAATCTCAATTTATAAATTTAAATGAATATTAAATATTAAATCTCAATTTTATTTAAAGTTGAGTACATTCATTTAGTCACCTTTTATCAAATCAAGTTATAAACCATATTTTTCTAAAACCTAAAAATATTGATAAATTCAAATAAATTCTTATCTAAATTCAATTATTAAATAAATTCAATTATTGCCTAAATTATATTCCAAGCCAACATTAGTTTATCTTTCCAACCCGTATTATTAAAGTAAAAAATCTAGTTTAAATTATTATTAATATAAATTTAAATAAGTATTATTATTAAATGTATTATGTATTAAATTCTAAAATTTTATGTATATATATATTTTTAAAATAGCAAAACTACAAGTAAAATCGTAAAAATTATATTTTCAAAACTAACTTATAAATTAAAATTTCCAAAACGTATTATTTTAAAAATCTAAAATTTCAACATATATAAAAATAAAATTTATATTATATTAAAAATCAATATTTAATTAAATCCATCTATTTCTTTTCAAATATTTAGGAATTATTTTAAAATATAGACCATTGGTGTCCGTATGTAATTTTCTATCATGTGGTCAAGTGATACAGATATTTATCATTTCAATTCGTAATATCTACGGGTATATATAATTTCAACCCATGATCCCAAAATTAAAAATCAATGAAAATCGCTTAGGTTTATCATTTCAACCCATTACGAGTTTCCATTATTCTATAATATCATTCGGTTATCTATCATTTCAACCCCTAGGGATTTCCAATTAATAGAGAACTTGCAGAGTGAGAACAAATATGATTAAAAATATAACATATCAACAACATGCATATATCATTAGTAACAAATTAAATATAATATACAACTGGATATTGTGTCATATCACAGGTGGACAGTTACAGGTAATAACATATCATATAAAACAATTATAAATTTAACAGTCCAATTTAGCAGCATATTTCAATTGTCATTTCAAGTTAAAGTAAATTTAATAAATATAAGAACGTTAATCATCAGTGATTGCTCATCTTTCGAATCTAAAGAAACACGAGAACAAGAAGAGTTATGAATTCAAGTACGAATTCCAAAGCAAAGCAAGATTGAACGGGAATTTGACGAGCAAAGCTGATAACAGGGATCGATGAAACAAATCGAATTAGTTTTCTATGAGTTGAACAAAATAAATATTATATCCATATATATATATATATATATATATATATATATATTCTCTAAGATCCGTATAAAATTTGAAACTCATATTTAAAATAATATATGTATATATCGTTAAATAAATACTAGATTTAAACACCTATCAACATAAAATATATATACACACACATGTATTTTAAACTAATATCCAAACAATTCCTTATATTTAAGATTCAAAAATCAATGTTTATAATAAAATTAATATAAACTTACTTTGCTATAATAAATATTTTGGCACAAAACAGATCATATGAACTCATATAATATACATATATATACACCACTATATACATAAAAGGTTTATTACAGAATTAACAAAACAAAAAAATATTGTATATTGTAAACAACCATTTGAAACATATACTATATAGCACCACACGTCAAACACCATACATATATATATGTATAACATGTAATGTATACGTTTAACACATGCACACGCTTAAAATGTTGCAGATTATAGTTTTATATGTTATATATATATACACAACAGTTTAATAACTTATATAATATGTATATATATATCCAGAATTTGCAGTTTATATATATTATAAAAATGAAACATATCGACATAAAAAGAAATCACGCAAACTCTTTATACTATTAATATATATATATATATAAGCTATATACATATAACCCAATCTATATGCAATGCTACTCAAATGTACGCGGGCTAATATACAATAGAATACACACACACAAAGATATATATATATATATATATATATATATATATATATATAAATAGAACAAAGAATAGAATTACAGTATAAGGTACCTTTTCTACTTTAAATCTATGAAATGTCATATATAAACAATACTATTAAAATCCCAAACTGTAAACTGTAAATTACCCACAATATTATATATAACATACGTAACTCACTGACCCAAAGCAACATTCAAAACATATACATATAACATACTTATATATATATAAACTAACTAGCTAGTATATAAACAGCTTTATATATATACAACAAAATATATGTGTGTGTATACTCACTATGTTATTATATTAATACTATAAACTATAAACATATGTAGATAATCTAACATTTTATATATTACTTACATATTATTAGAAATAGATGAGGAGGCAGACCATGCGGCTATTGGGTGGCTGAAGTAGAGGAAGGTAGAGAGGGGAGTTGAACTGGGGTGTGCGGCCATGCGTGGAAGGCCAGAGGTGGAGGCTTGGGCTCGGTTGGGGTGGAGGTTGCGGTAGAAAGGATGAAAGCGGCTCGATGTGAGTTTATGAGCCAGTGGTGGGAGGAGATGGCGGGTCTGGAGCTAGGTGACGAGGCCAAGAGGGGTCAAAGTGGGTTGGTGTTGCGAAAGGTGGAGGATGGCAGGATCTCGGCCTGGGGATTAACTGAGATGTGGGCGGCCAAAGGATGCGCTTTGGGCTTGTAGGGTGTTGCGTTCGTTGGAGGAGGCGAGGAGCGGTTGCGTTGGTGGTAGGGGAAACAAAAGGCAGGTGTGATAATATAGGGAGAGTGATATGCGAGATGACTTTATATTCTATTCTGTAAACAAGTATAAAAGAAAACGAAAGAGGGGAGGGGAAGAAATAGGGATCTGTGAAGAAGAAGCAACTGTAGGAGCAAACGAAGAAGCAAAATAAATGTATATACTAAAAAGAATAAATGTGATATGAATGGTCATGCTGTGATTCAGTGGAAAGCTATTAAAGCGATTTATTAGATTGCTTGGGCTTTACGTTCAAATTTGAAATGGCACGGGAAGTAAATGTCGAAATTTGTAGTACCGATACGAAGTACCGTTTTATCGTTTCCGTCGCGTATCGAACCTCAAAACACAAAAATAAATATACTATGGCAATCAGCACGACGAAGTGAATAGAACGGTTCACAGATATCAGTGGTATGACCATCCTATCAAAAGTCGATTATCGGTACCGAAAATGCTGCTAATTTGCCGAAAATAAGATAAATGGAGCAATAGCAGTCCAAATTTGATGAAACGAAAGATGACGTCTCACTCAGAAGTTGATTTACAAATTTATTATTTGAAAATATTTAGATTTGATAAATATTTTATTATTATCAAATATCAACTGATTTAAATTTTAAATAAAATTACACTAAAATAAACTTCTATAATTTCCGATGAAAATTTACCATTTACTATATTTAAATAGATGGATTCCAAATATAAAATTTTTATTTCCACATTTAATTATTCAAAATTTCATAAATATTAAAGTTAATTACGTTATTAAAACCATTAAAATTTTGCGAGTCATTATGCTCTCCCCGCCTCAAAAGTTTTCATCCTCGAAAAGGAAGGGGGTAGGAGAATAGCAAGAACCAAAAAGAAAAATAGATTTGAAATATGAAATAAAACAGTTAATTTAAAACCATATGAACTACATCTTCAATTTATTGATTACAATTCATTTTGCTTAATCAGTCAAAATTTATGGTGTTCACATTTAATTGATTTCATTTTCATATGTTTTCATTAAATTGATTTATTTCAAATTTATTACCATTTATTGCACAACAAAATTTGTTTTATTTTACTCATTTATTAAATTTATGTAACAACCCTATATTTTTGTCATTATTTTAATTATATATTTTAATTATTTTAATTGAAATTCCTAATTTAAAAACTTTATTTATATTTATTAAAATGAATAAACTTTGTTTAAATATAAATTTTGATTTTTATGTGAATTAGAATTTCAAACATGAATAAATTGAATATTTTCAGAAAATGTGAATTTTGGTCAATATGGTCAAACTTGACTTTTAAATTTAAAATTTAATTTTTGAATTTTTGAATTTTATCTTTTATTATGAAAGTAAATTAAATTTTAAGTATACTGCTTTTCGTTTCGTTGAAATCTGATTAATATTGTGAAAGTTATGCTTTTTACAATATTGTATGTAAATTGTTTTAATAAATTGTTTATTTTAATTTATATAAATAATATTTTGTTTGTCATATCTTGTTCTTAATTGTGTATATATGTGTAACATGACATTTTATGTATTTATTTTATTTTTAAAACATTTTTAAAGTGAATTTATAAATTTCAAATGTTTATTGTATTTTGTTTTCAATTTTTAAAGTCTAGTTTCAATTTAATGAACTATTTTCTCATTTATTTTCTATTTTTCTTTAAATTATTTATTTAGTATCCTTTCTATTCTATTTTGTTTTCTTTTTTTCTATTTTATTTTCTAAATTATATTTAGTTTATTTTAATTTAAATGAAATGGAAATACAAAGAGTCAAAGTTCTTTCATTTGCTATTGTCTTTTCATATAGCCTTTGCCTTTTCATTTCTTTCCTTTGCCTTTTCATTTAGCTTTGAGTGTGCATTTTTTTCTGATTAGCCGTGACTTTCTCGTCTTCATTTTCGCCTGAAATTGTTTCTCTTCATACTCAAAAACTCACGGCCAAAATATTTTGCTAATGGCTTCATTTTCTTTCTCATTTCATTCTTTTTTTTTCTAGTGATTTGCCTTTGTTTCTTCTTGCTCTGTTCGCCCACTAGCCTCTCCACCATCACCATCGACCACACCACCACCATCTATAGCAGCTCCATCTCCTTTCCACTGACCAATACTGGCTGTGTCACTATATGAAGCTTGCATCACAAAAATTTGCACAAAAACTCCACAAACATTGCTACCCGAGCCTAGAAATCCACCATCCCCTTCATCCATCACTCCGGCCGCCCCCTTAGCCGCCGCCACCAGCAGCTACTCCACCTCTAGCCGCTGCTTCAGACATGTCCTGATTTGTACATGCATGTGCCGAGCCATTGTGACCAAGCCGAGCCAAATGGTGCATCCAAACCCTTCCTTTTTGCCTTGTCCTTTGCATACTTCACCTTGCAACTCTCCTACCCCTTCACTTCATGTTGCCGTGCTATTTTGATGCCATAACCTGCGCTTTAGCACATCATAGCCGTGCATATGATCCACTTAGGCTGAGCATTAGAGCGATAAAAGGCAAGGTCAAAACTATCTTGTCTTTGTTGCATTTTATTTCAATTTGTTTTGTGTTGAAAATTCATGTGTTATATTGTCTTGCTTATTATTGTTTGCAAGTTCATTACTTTGGCTCTTCGCTCACTTGAATCAATTGTCGTGCTGTGTCGTTCCATATCGTGCTTTTCTGGAATTTATTCGTGTAGTTCGATTTGCTAACTTCAGCTTGAAAAGGTGAGTCCTTCTCACTCTGACATTTCTACTTATGAAATGGTAAATTGATGACAAGTGTTTATTAATTAAAAATGTTTATGCAAGTAAATGATGATTATATGATATGCTATGCCTGTTATTACCATGTTTACTTTGTTAATTATCACCTGACATCTGATATATGACATTATATTGTGACATTGACATTGTTCATATTGTTTATGCATATGTTCACACTACAAGTTCCCTGTTAGAATAGAACCATTATGGGTTGAAATGATACATACCCGAACAGAAATTAAAATAGGGAAAAATCATTATAGGCTGAAATGATAGGCCTGAATGATTTTTATTTATTTTTATTTACTAGGGTTGCGGGTTTGAAATGATAGAACCCAGGTTTCTTTTTAAACTGCGGATTGAAATGATATATATCCGTATCACTTGACCTAGGTTAGAAAATTATATGCAGACCCCGTGGTATATTTTTAAATGATTTTTCTCATGATATGTGTTTTTAAAACTATAAATTTTGATTTCTAAATATATGTTTTATGGTTTTAAGAAAGCTAAATATTAAGTTTTGAATTAGTGAATTTAAGTATATAAATTTGAAGGAAATGTGATTTTTGACTTTAATTTTTTTTAATTTAAGTAAATAATGGAAAATAAATTTATAGTTTGAAAATATATTTGAAATAAAATGCTAAGTTTTATTAAATTTATGAGTTAAGAAAACAGTGAGTTTTGACTTAACTAATAAATTGAGTTTTAAATTAGACATTTAATTATAAAATTTTGTTGTGTAAATCATATGTTAAAATTATTTAAATGTGAAATTTTGAAGTTTAGAAATATGATTTATAAGTATAAATTAACAAAAAAATTGAAGTTTTATTGTTTTTGAAAAGTTATACTAAAATCTGGAATTTTATTAACAACATTTCCCAAAAATGCTATGGTCGTATGACAGCATTTTTAAATGCTGTTGTTTTTGAATTTAATTATGGTTGAACTAACTAAGTATCTATTATGGCATTTTATAAATGCCATTGTTCTTGAATTGAACTATTTTGGAAACTATAAGCTATGACAACACTTTATAAATGATGTCGTTGCTATAATTTGACAGTGTTTTGAAATATTGTAGATTTGAACAATATTTGAGTTATATTTTAAAGTGTTAAAAGATTTAACTTTTGAAATTGATTATTTGTGAAATTTAAGGAGTTTTGAATATATTTTAATATTTAAATTTGAATTTTTTAAGGAATTTAAATTTAAATTGAATTTAAGTAAGGTCTACCTGGTTATGTGTTAATTTGAATGGAATGAAATGAGATAAATGATTTTGAATGAAATTTTGAAATGTGTTTTGAAATGATATTTAATGATATCTCTGATTTTAAAATGATATTTAAAATTGAATATTTGAATTTGAGAATGATAATGAATTTATAAAAGATTTGAAGGAAATGATTTTGAAAGGAAAGAATGTGAATTTGGAGTGATATTTGATTTTTGATCTATTTCCTAAATGAATATTTAAGCTTATTTAAATAATATTAGATTATGAAATGAATATTTCAGAACTAAATATTAGTAAGTTAAATTTGAGATGCATGAAATTTAAAAATTTGTTTTTGAAATGTAGGATATTAAATTTGTTGGGAAACTAAATTAAATTGGAAATTTGAAAATTTGGATTAAAGGAAGGTACCATGATTTCAAATGTATAATTTCGAAATGTTATGATTTTCAAAGTGTAATGATTTCAAGTATTTTGGTTTCGAAAGAGTTATAATTTTGAAAGTATATGATTTTTTAAAGTGAATATATGTTTGAAATGGAAATGATAGCGTATTGATTTGGATATAGTTTTGAGATAAAAATAGTTTTGGTTTCGAAGTATAAACTATGTTCAAAGGGATATAGTTTTGAAATGAAATGATTTGATTTTGAAGTATGAACTATTATGAAATGACCGAGGCGTTATAATAACGTTTGTTCGTTAAGAGTCCGGGATCATTAGTTTTCATACTCTCTGCCAACTCCAAAAACCACTTTAACAACTGTGTACGCGGTGGAGATTCCAGAATGAAGTAGGATGGTGGCATCGTTCGTGAGGTATATTACGTGGACCCAACTCCTATGAGTTGGCTTAAGGTGGCTAAAACTGGAGCGATCTCGGGCCAAATGGGGTAGCTCCTCTGGTCGGACACACTTATTCGATACTATACTCTTACTTATGGTTGATTGATGGCCATCCTCTGATTTTGATTTGGGAGTGTGTTCCGAGGTGGGCGTATGTGGCTGCTACGTTACCACCAGCCCGTATGCATAATTGGTATGTCTACCTTGTCATTGACTTGTGTTCCGTGTCACCTACATTAGCGAGCCTTACTATGAGTTTGTTTTTCTCCCGTAGCCCATGGAGTATTTAGGGTAGTCTCCCGATTTGGAGATATGCTGATATTGGAGGAACTACTGGGACTATTACGTGTTGGGGGCTATATGGGTAACCCTTCAACGCTATTTAAAAGTAAGTTTATTTTACTGTAGACATTATTATAATAGCGCAATATTACTACATAGTAAATAGTTTAACGGATCCTTAGTGGATGGGCGGTCCCAAGCATCCTTTAAGTTACTGATGCATTTTTGTTACTATTCACTTGAGTTGATTTACAGTTCATAAGTATTTATGTCGTGACTCGAGTGTTTTGTATTTTTCTTTATGCTCGAGTTAGATTGAGTGATTCAGCATTCAAGACTCACCTTTGGAGTTGGGCTTTGCTTGAAGATCCAGCCATCTATTTTGCTTTCAGTATCCAATGATTTCGGTGATGTATTCTAATTTGTACCTGATGTATCTTGTTACTCTTATGTTGTATCTTGTTTAACTCTGATGTATCTTATTTTTGTATAGTAGCTTCATTAACTACTATCTCTTTAAATTCCGTTGCAATATTATCTGCTCTGTTTCTGTGATCTGTGATTATTTATTTACTACATATTATGAGATTTGCCAAATTTTTATTTACAACGAGGTATTTTGAGCTATTCAATTCCGACATGTGCGGATGCGAATGGTTGAAAATATCGGGTCCTTACAGTTAGTATCAGAGCTTTGGTAGCTCCAGGAAAAACTCAGCACATATGGTAAATGTATTTATAGAATCACTTTAATTCGAGTTTGAATCTCTTCCTTTTAGACTCGATTCCTTTGAATTTTGGAACGTTCCCTGTGGTTCCAAAATCCATTCGTGTCCCTCGCTATTCATCTTCTTTTGATTCTGGAGCATCGCATAACTCTACGCTGAATAATCTTTATAATGAGTTGACGGTCCTGCCAATCTCAAATTGATCTGTAAAGGGGTGAAACTCCTTTACAACAGCATTGATTCACCAAAGATTTTATATCCTAGGTTTAGATGCTAGTATCTCTTATTATCCCAAATTCAATCTCTTGAGACCGAATGTAGATTTACCCCAGAAATCCACATTTATCTTATTCTTTAAGTCGGCGGTTGACCCGGTTATGGTTGCCCGTGATTTATTTAAGCTTATCCATCTTCCTATTCTGTTATTTAATCATCTCATCTTTGTTTCCAACTTATCTTCAAATCATTCTTGAAGTGTATTTGTAAACTAATATTTAAATGTTTTATATATTGTGTTGTTTGAGTTGATTTGGGTTTCTGATCGGTTCGTCTGATTAATGCTATCGATAAGATTTCCAAAACACTTGAACAAAGCAAACTGACACAATATGGTTTTTTTTCAAATTTAGTAATGATATAAATTTTGTAACTCTATTATAAATCTTTTTTTGGATTTTTATTTGAATTGGTTGTTAAGAAATAATATTTGATTTAATATATCATTATCTCTTATTTCATATATAAATAACTGAACTATAAACATGGTTATAAATTTATTTGGAAATTTAAAATGAATTTAAATAAGAATTTGAGAATTTAATTTCTGATGGATTTCAAACCCTGTGTTTAAAATTTTAGAAGGATATACTATTTAAAGTATTTTCTAATAGAAATTTGTTTCCAAAGAATTTTAAAGTCTAAAATTAGTGCTCTTCTCTCTATCACTGGAGAATAACTTCGGTGATGGCTGCAGCATCATCGACATTCATTTTTGAGTTTCGAAGTGAAGAGACCGTTCTGGAATCTTGCTATAGTTTTGTTTTGGGGAATTTAATTGATTTGAATTTCTAAAATAAGACTGGATTTATAACATATGCTGATATATGATTAAATTTGAAAGGATATATATATAGTATATATGCATTTATTTATCTCTAAATATTTTGAAATTCATCGGAAATTTAATTCCTAAATTTTATCTTGAAAGATAATTTTTAAGTATAATTTCAAGTTTGGAATAAATATTCAGGCTTGAAATGATTAAATTAGAAAGTTTTATATGTATAATACACAATTTCATTCCAATATAACTTACCTTAATTATACAGAAGTTGAACATGAAATTAAATAATATAAAATATAAAAAGATTTTTATAAATAAAATTTGAGTAGTTATAATAAATGTTATAGACTTAGATTTTAGTTATAAAAAGATTTACAGTGGTAGATAGAGAAAAAAGGGCAATGGAATAATTTACAATATAAAATGATGTTAAAGGAATTAAGAATAAATTAAAACAGTTATAATAAGTGTAAATATATTTAACATAGATGAGAAAATATATTGAGGGGAATAAATTTAATGTTAATTAGGAATAAAGAAGAATAAAATTTATTGAGTACATTATGAGTATAATAAATGATTTTTCAAATTCATGATTTTAGAGATTGTTTATTTAAGATAATTAGATGATAAGATAATGAAACTAGAGATGATTAAGATTTATTTAACTTATGTAAAATTAATTTTCAATTTAAGCTGAAATTTTCGTGGTTTCAAATTTATTATCTTATTTTGTTTTTCAAACTCTTTTGGTTGTGCTTATTTCCCTTATCTTGCTACAGTATGGAGAAACTATTGCTTATACCAATCCATTTAGAAACTTTTCTATAATTTTTGGTACTCATTTTGAATCTGAGAACTTCTTCCCAGCCATAGACCGTCGGTCGAGTGGAAAGGGTGAATCAGATTCTAGAGATCTTTTTCGTGCTTGTGTTCTTGATTCTGGAGCATCTTGGGAAGTTCATCTCCACCTTGATAAACTTACCTATAACAACAATTATCGGGTATAATTTCAATCTTCTTGTCATCTTGTCTTAATCCTATTTCATTATATCTTTTTCTTTGTTTTCTCGTACCTCATTCCTTTTCGGGAACGAAAAGTTTTGAGTGGGGGTGAATGTAACAACCCTGTATTTTTGTGATTATTTTAATTGAAATTCCCGATTTAAAAACTTTTTTTATTTATTAAAATGAATAAACTTTGTAATTTTAAATTTAAATTTTGATTTTTATGTGAATTAGAATTTCAAACATGAATAAATTGAATATTTGTAGAAAATGTGAATTTTGGTCAATATGGTCAAATTTTGACTTTTAAATTTTAAATTTAAATTTTTGAATTTTATCTTTTATTATGAAATTAAATTAAATTTTAAGTATGCTGCTTTTCTTTTCATTGAAATCCGATTAATATTGTGAAAGTTATGATTTTTACAATATTGTATGTAAATTGTTTTAATAAATTGTTTATTTTAATTTATATAAATAATATTTTGTTTGCCATATCTTTTTCTAAATTGTGTATATATGTGTAACATGACATGTTATGTATTTATTTTATTTTTAAAACATTTTTAAAGTGAAGTTATAATTTTCAAATGTTTATTGTATTTTGTTTTCAATTTTTAAAGTCTAGTTTCAATTTAATAAACTATTTTCTCACTTATTTTCTATTTTTCTTTAAATTATTTATTTAGTATCCTTTCTATTTTGTTTTGTTTTCTATTTTATTTTTGGAATTATATTTAGTTTATTTTAATTTAAAAGAAATGGAAATACAAGTCCTTTCATTTGCTAATGTCTTTTCATATAGCCTTTGCCTTTTCATTTCTTTCCTTTGCCTTTTCATTTAGCTTTGGCCAAGCATTTTTTTCTGATTAGCCATGACTTTATCTTTTTCTTTTTCACGTGAAATTATTTCTCTTCATACTTAAAAACTCACGGCCAAAATATTTTGCTAATGGCTTCATTTTCTTTCTCATTTCCTTCTTCTTTTTCTAGTGATTTGCCTTTGTTTCTTCTTTCTTTGGTCGGCAACTAGCCTCTCCACCATCACCACTGACCACACTACCACCATTTATAGCAGCTCCATCCCCTTTCCTCTGACCAATACTGGTGTGCCACTATATGAAGCTTGCATCACAAAATTTTGCACAAAAACTCCACAAACATTGCTACCCGAGCCTAGAAATCCACCATCCCCTTCATCCATCACCCCGCC
This sequence comes from Allium cepa, assembly GCA_030765085.1. NCBI lineage: Eukaryota > Viridiplantae > Streptophyta > Magnoliopsida > Asparagales > Amaryllidaceae > Allium > Allium cepa. The sequence goes on along the minus strand of CM060939.1, from coordinate 649,274,187 downwards.
AACCCCTTAGCCACCGCCACCAGCAGCTACTCCACCTTTAGCCGATGCTCCAGACATGTACATATCTGTACATGCCTGAGCGAGCCATATGTGACCAAGCCGAGCCAAATGGTGCATCCAAACCCTTCCTTTTTGCCTTGTCCTTTGCATACTTCACTTTGCAACTCTCCTACCCCTTCACTTCATGTTGCCGTGCTATTTTGATGCCATAACCCGAGCTTTAGCACATCATAGCTGAGCATATGCTCCACTTAGGTCGAGCATTGGAGCGATAAAAGGCAAGGTCAAAACTATCTTGTCTTTGTTGCATTTTATTTCAATTTGTTTTGTGTTGAAAATTCATGTGTTATATTGTCTTGCTTATTATTGTTTGCAAGTTCATCACTTTGGCTCTTCACTCACTTGAATCAATTGTCGTGCTGTGTCGTTCCATATCATGCTTTTCTGGAATTTATTCGTGTAGTTTGATTTGCTAACTTCAGCTTGAAAAGTTGAGTCCTTCTCACTCTGACATTTCTACTTATTAAGTGGTAAATTGATGACAAATGTTTAGTAATTAAAAATGTTTATGCAAGTAATTGATGATTATATGATAAGCTATGCGATTTTATTACTATGTTTGCTTTGTTAATTATTACCTGACATCTGATATATGGCATTATATTCTGACATTGACATTGTTCATATTGTTATGCATATGTTCACAATGGAAGTTCCCTGTTAGAATAGAATCACTATGAGTTAAAATGATACATAACCGAACGGACACTAAAATATGAAAAAATCATTATGGGTTGAAATGATAGCCCTGAATGATTTTTACTTATTTTTGTTTACTTGGGATTGCGGGTTTGAAATGATAGACCCCGGGTTTTCTTTTTAAACTACGGATTGAAATGGTATATATCTGTATAACTTGGCCTAGGTTAGAAAATTATATACAGACCCCGTGGTATATTTTTAAATGATTTTTCTAATGATATGTATTTTTAAAAGTATAAATTTTGATTCTTAAATATATATTTTATGGTTTTAAGAAAGCTAAATATTTAGTTTTGAATTTGTGAATTTAAGTATATAAATTTGAAGGAAATGTGATTTTTGACTTTAATTTTTTTTAAATGTAAGTAAATAATGGAAAATAAATTTAAAGTTTGAAATGATATTTGAAATAAAATGTAAAGTTTTATTAAATTTATAAGTTAAGAAAACAGTGAATTTTGACTTAACTGATAAATTGAGTTTTAAATTAGATATTTAATTATAAAATTTTGTTGTGTAAATCATATGTTAAAATTATTTAAATGTGAAATTTTGAAGTTTAGAAATATTATTTATAAGTTTAAATTGACAAAAAATTTGAAGTTTTATTGTTTCTGAAAAATTATAATAAAATCTGGAATTTTATTAACAGCATTTTCCAAAAATGTTGTGGTCTTTGACAGCATTTTTAAATGCTGGATTTTTTGAATTTAACTATGGTTGAACTAACTAAATATCTATTATGGCATTGTATAAATGTCGTAATTCTTAAATTAAACTATTTTGAAAACTATAAGTTACGATAACACTTAATAAATGCCATCGTTGCTATAATTTGACAGTGTTTTGAAATATTATATATTTGAACACTATTTGAGTTATATTTTAAAGTGTTCAACGATTTAACTTTTGGAATTGATTATTTGTGAAATTTAAGGAGTTTTGAATATATTTTAATATTTAAATTTGAATTTTTTAAGGAATTTAAATTGAATTGAATTTAAGTAAGGTCTACTTGGTTATGTGTTAATCTGAATGAAATGAAATGAGATAAATGAATTTTTGAATGAAATTTTGAAATGTGTTTTGAAATGATATTTAATGAAATCTTTGATTTTTAAATGCTATTTTAAATTGAATATTTGAATTTGAGAATGATATGAATTTATAAAGGATTTGAAGGAAATGATTTTGAAAGGAAAGAATGTGAATTTGGAATGATATTTGATTTTTGATCTATTTGGTAAATGAATATTGAGCTCATTTAAATAATATTAGATTATGAAATTAATATTTCAAAACTAAATATTAGTAAGTTAAATTTGAGATGTATGAAATTTTAAAATTTAGTTTTGAACCGTGGGATATTAAATTTGTTGGAAAACTAAATTGAATTGAAACTGATGGTTTGAATTGAATTAAATTGGAAATTTAAAACTTTGGATTAAAGGAAGGTACCATGATTTCAGATGTATGATTTCGAAATGTTATGATTTTCAGAGTGTAATGATTTCAAGTATTTTGGTTTGGAAAGAGTTATAACTTTAAAAGTATATGATTTTTGAAAGTGAATATATGTTTGAAATGGAAATCATATCGTATGGATTTGGATATAGTTTTGAAATAAAAATAGTTTTGGTTTCGAAGTATAAACTATGTTCAAAGGGATATAGTTTTTAAATGAAATGATTTGATTTTGAAGTATGAACTATTTTGAAATGACCGCGGCCTTATAATAACGTTTGGTTGTTAAAGAGACCGGGATCGAAAGTTGTCATACTCTCTGCCAATTTCGAAAACCACTTTAACAACTGTGTACGCGGTGGAGATTCCAGAATGAAGTAGGATGGTGGCGTCGTTCTTGAGGTATATTACGTGGATCCAACTCCCGTGAGTTGGCTTAAGGGGGCTAAAATAGGAGCGATCTCGGGCCAAAAGGGGTAGCTCCTCTGGTTGGACACACTTCTTCGACACTATACTCTTACTTGTGGTTGATTTGATGGCCATCCTTCGATTTTGATTTGGGTGTGTGTTCTATGGTGGGCGTATGTTGCTGCTACCTTACCACTAGCCCGTGTGTGTAGTTGGTATATCTACCCTGGCATTGCCTTGCGTGTTGTGTCACCTACCTTAGCGAGCCTTACGACGAGTTTGTTTTTCTCCCGTAGTCATGGAGTACTTAGGGTAGTCTCTCGATCTGGAGATATGCTAATACTGGATGGGCTACTGGGACTATTACGTGTTAGGGCTATATGGGTAACCCTTCAACGCTATTTAAAAGTAAGTTTATTTTACTGTAGACATTATTATAATAGAGCAATATTATTAGATAGTAAATAATTTAATGGATCCTTAGAGGATGGGCGGTCCCAAGCATCCTTTAAGTTACTGATGCATTTTTGTTACTGTTCACTTTAGTTGATTTACATTTCATAAGTATTTGCCTTGACTCGAATGTTTCATGTTTTTGCTTTACACTCGAGTCTGATTGAGTGATTCATCATTCAAGACTCACCTTTTGAGTTGGAGCTTTGCTTGAAGATCCAGCCATCTATTTTTCTTTCAGTATCCAGTGATTTCAATGATGTATTCTAATTTGTACCTGGTGTATCTTGTTACTCTTCCGTTGTATCTTGTTTAAATCTGATGTATCTTATTTTTATATAGTAGCTTCATGAACAACTATCTCTTTAAATTCCGCTACATTATTATTTATTGTGTGTCTATGATCTGTGATTATTTATTTACTGTATATTCTAAGATTTGCTAAATTTTCATTTACAACGCGGTATTTTGAGCAATTCAAGTCCGACGTGTGCGGATGCGAATGCGAATGGTTGAAAATATCGGGTCGCTACAATTTATAAGATCAACCATAGTAAATTCCACCTCAACATTCAATTCCAACAATTCAAAACCATATAGATTTCAAGTTTTAGGTAAATTAATATTGAATAATTTGGTTTAATCCATTTTATTCAATTAATAAATAGTCATTCAATTTAAAATTGAGTTTTTCCATTCTATCAACATTTCTTTCAAACAAATTCATTTTTAAATTAACTCATTTATTTCATCTGTTTATCTTCAGCTAAGTTGATTCCACAAAAATTCAAGTTCACTATTCTTAAGTTCATAGTCTTCTTTTTATTTGTTTAATTTTTTCCATTAACATAGTTTGTAACATGTATTAGGTGTATACATTTGATAACCATATATTATTCAACAAATAAAATTTCCCTTTTTATTATCCAATTACATTCTAACTACATTGAAACTTTCTAGGTAAGTTATATAAATGTTTATGAGTGCAATTAAATACTATAAAAAATTTCCTTCTATTCACAACATTTATATTAAGCCAGATTCTAGTTTGAATAATTTATTACTTAAGTTTTCTTCTTGTACAACCTGTATCCTAACATTTTAATTTTTTGAATATTTTGGGCAAGTTATATATATAAGAATGTAGTTTAGTGTTATACAAATAAGTTTGTTCAAATTCCTTATTTAAAGTAGGTTTAATTCCATTTATCATTTCAGATATTCCAATTATTCATACATTTCACTTTATTTCAATAATTGAAGCCATTTCTTAAAATAAAACCTAAGATTCAAATTTTCGATTTCACTTCAGACTATTTTGAAATAATTATATACATATATATTTTATAAATCAAATTATAGACAAAAAACTTAAATCAAATCCATTTTTCAAAACAAAAGTGTAGCAAAGCTCCTACCTCATTTCCCCACTTTGAAACTCGAAAATGAATGTCAATGGTGCTGCAGTCATCATCGAAATTATTTTCCTGCGACAATGGAGGAGAAGGTTTCAAACTTTAAAATTATTCTTTTAAAACAATTTCTATTTGAAAATACTTTTAAATAATAATACCTTTCAAAACTTTAAAACCAAACTTTGAAATGTACCAAGAATTCAATCCTCAAATCCTTATTTTAAATTGATTTCTTTTTCAAATCCAATTTATAAACCATGCTTTAAAATTTCATTTCCCTATAATATATAATAATAGTTAATGGTTAGAAATGTTAATAAAACAATAAATGAAAATTTGAGCATTATTATTTCTAACAACCATTTCATTTAGCTATTCAATTTCATAAAATTTACATACATATAATATTATCATACAAAATTTATTAATTTTGAAAGCAATGTTGTGTCAGTTTGTTCTGTTCAAGTGTTTTGGAATTCCTATCGACAGCCTTAATCAGATGAATTGATCGAAATCCAAAATTCAAACTTAACAAGTCAAACAGCACACTATAAAAAAAATTACTAATTACAAATATGCTCCCTTATTCGATGATTCCAGGATGGATTACAACTCAAGGATTAAGATCCAAATTAGAGGAACCCTAATCAAAGAGAATTCTAATTCGAAGACAAGCTCGAAATGAAGATAAGATAGTTAAATAAAATATAGAAAGGTGGATATACTAATATTAATCGTGGGCGACCTTAACCGGATCAACCGTGACTTTAAGGATAAGATCGATGCAGAATAAGATTGATCGTAAGAGAATTACCTTGGTCTTTTACTATAGAAATATTTTGGCATAACAAAAGATAGCAGCTAAACCAAGGGTATAGAAATCTTCGGTGAATCAGTGCCCGTTGTGAAGGAGTTTCGCCCCTTTACAAATCATACAGTGGAGCTATGGGATGCTCTAGAATCAAAAAACGAATAGGGAGAGACAAGAATGAATTTCAAAACAAAGGGGAAGGTTCCAAAAATTCAAAGGAAACTGAGTCAAAGAGGAAGAGATTCAAACACGAACGAAGGTGATTCTGTAATTAAATTTACTCTATATGCTAAGTTTGCCTAAAACCTGGCTCTGATACTAGCTGTAACATCCGGTATTTCGTGGCATATGCATCCGCACATGTCGGACTTGAATTGCTCAAAATATCAGATTGTTAATTTATATTTTACAAACCTCAGCATATACGGTAAATAAAATAATCACAGAATCACAGACACAGAGTAATATAACAATAAGCAGCGAAATAGGTAAATAGTAGTTCATGAAGCTACTATAAAATAACAGAGTTTAAAATAAAATACAATAGAATATCTCAAATGCAATGAAGTCTAGAATAAAAACAGATGACATCTATGAACAAAATCAACTGGAAAAGCTTAATAGATATAGATGGAACTTCAAGTAAAACTCCAAAGCTCCAAAGGTAAGTCTCAAATGCTGTGACACTCAGTCTGACCCGAGCGTAAAGAAAAATACAAAACACTCAAGTCAGGATTTACATTCTTATATCAATAAATCCAACTCAAGTGAAATATCAACTGAAATACAAGCAAGTTAAAGGATGTTTGGGATACCCATCCTTTAAGGATCCATGGAGCTATCTACTATGTAGTAATATACGCTATTATAATAATGCCTGTAGTAAAGTAAACTATGAAAATACCGTTAAGGCGTTACCCATATCCCCCTTAACACACTTTTATAATGTCGTAGTCTATACAGGTACAGTAAACTCCACTCGCAAGTGGGCTATCAGGGAGCACTCTATAGGTACGGCACAAAACAAACACATAGAAGGCGCGATAGGCCATGCGACAAGGCACTCGAGGCAATGCCAGAGTAGATATAACGTTTGCGGATCCAGACTGATGGTAACGCATAACAACTACTACCTCCCTCCCCGTGACACACTCCTAAATCAAAGGTGCACCTAATCAAACCACAAAAGCAGTAGAATAGTATCGAAAAAATGTGTCCGATAGGAGGAATGACCTCACTTGGCCCGTAGTGGCTCATGTTTTAGCCGCATCAACTGACTCGGGGAGTCAGGGCAACGTAAATACCATATAGAATCGTCACCAAACCATCCTACTTCATTCTGAAACCTCCACCATGTACACAGTTGTTAAAGTGGTTTTCAGTATTGGTAGAGTATAGCAATATCCGATCCTGGTCTCTTTAATAACCAAACGCTTGTTTCACACCGTGGTCCTTTCCTTTCAAAACAGTTCATACCTTATGTCAAAATATCATATTCATTTCAAAACCATATCAATTAAATATCATTATTTACTTTAAATAATATTCATTTCCAGAATCGTAACACTTAAAATTTATAACACTTTAAAAATCATAACACTTCTAAAATTATAACACTTTTGAAATCATTGCACCTTTGAAATCATAACATTTTGGAAATCATAACACTTTTGGAACCATAACACTTCCGAACTCAACAGTCTAGATATTGAAATAGTATATATAATCAAAATAGTTATAAATTAAAATAGTTTATAAATTTAAAATAATATATATTAAAATAATTTGTATATATGAAAAATACTTTATATAATAAAAATAGTTTCTTCCAATCTCACAAATCGATTCAAATAATCTTAAATTCCAAAATTCAATTTAAATCAATTCTAGTTTAACCATCTCAATTAAAAGTTCATAAATTCAAGTTTATATATTCCAACATTTACAATATAAATTTCATTTATATTCAATGTTTAACTTTAATTTTATTCAAATTTGAAAATATTCTTTTAATAATAGTTTATTAAAATCTCAATTTATAAATTTAAATGAATATTAAATATTAAATCTCAATTTTATTTAAATTTGAGAATATTCATTTAATCACCTTTTATCAAATCAAGTTATAAATCATATGTTTCCAAAATCTAAAAATATTGATAAATGTAAATAAACTCTTATTTAAATTCAATTATTATATAAATTCAATTATTGCCCAAATTAAATTTCAAGTCAACATTAATTTATCTTTCCAACCCTTATTATTAAATTTAGAAATCTATTTTAAATTATTATTAATATAAATTTAAATAAGTATTATTACTATTAAATGTATTATGTATTAAATTCTTAAATTTTGTGTGTGTATATGTATTTTTAAAATAGTAAAATTATAGGTAAAATCTTAAAAATTATATTTTCAAAACTGACTTATAAATTAAAATTTCCAAAACATATTATTTTAAAAATCTAAAATTTAGACATATATAAAAATAACGTTTATATTATATTAAAAATTAATATTTAATAAAATCCATCTATTTCTTTTCAAATCTTTGGGAATTATTTCAAAATATAGACCACCGGTGTCCGTATATAATTTTCTATCCTATGGTCAAGTGATACGGATATTTGTCATTTTAATCCGTAATATCTACGGGTATATATCATTTCAATCCACGGTCCTAAAATTAAAAATCAATGAAAATCGTTTGGGTTTATCATTTCAACCCATAACGATTTTCCCTTATTCTACAATATTATTCGGGGATGTATCATTTCAACCCCTGGGGATTTCAAATTAACAGGGAACTTGCAGAGTAAGAAAGAATATGATAAAAAATATAACATATCAACAACATGCATATATTATCAGTAACAAATTAAATATAATATACGATAGGATACAGTGTCATATCATTGGTGAACAGTTACAGATAATAGCATATCATATATAGCAATTATAAAGTTAGCAGTTCAATTTAGCAGCATATTTCAATTATCGTTTCAAGTTAAATCAGATTTAATAAATATAAGAACGTTAATCGTGAGTGATTTCTCATCTTTTGAAGCTAGAGAAACACGAGAACAAGATGAGTTATGAATTCGAGTACGAATTCCAAAGCAAAGCCAGATTGAACGCAAATGTGACGAGCAAAGCTGATAACAGGGACGATGAAACTAATCGAATTAGCTTGCTATGAGCTGAACAAGATAAATATTGTGTGTGTGTGTATATCTTTTCTAAGATCAATATAAAATTTGAAACTCATATTTAAAATTATATATGTATATATCTTTAAATAAATACTAGATTTAAACACCTACCAACATAAAATCTATATATATACATGTATTTTAAACTAATATACAAACAGTTCTTTATATTTAAGATTCAAAAATCAGTGTTTATAGTAAAATTAATATAAATTTACTTTGCTATAATAAATATTTTGGCACAAAACAGATCATATAAACTCATATAATATACATATATATACCAATATATAAGTTTATTACAGAATTAACAAAACAAACAAAATATTATATATTGTAAACAACCATTTGAAATGTATACTATATAGCACCACACGCAGACACTATACATACATACATATATACATATATAACATGCAATCTGCACGTTTAAGACACATGTACAAGCTTAAAATGTAATAGATTATAGTTTTATATGTTATATGTAAATACGACAGATTACAACTTATGTAATATATATATATATATATCCAGAATTTGAAGTTTATATATATTATAAGAATGAAACATATCGACATAAAAAGAAAAGACGCAAACTTTTTATACTATTAATATATATAAGCTATATACATGTAACCCAATACATATGCAATGCTACTCAAATGTACGCAGGCTAATATACAATAGAATATACACATATATATATAAATAGAACAAGGAATAGAATTACAGTATAAGGTATAGTAAATACTTTAAATCCATAAATAGAGAAAATAGGCAACAACTTTAAATGTCATATATAATACTATTAAAATCTCAAAACTGTAACTGTAAATTACCATAACATTATATATAACGTACGTAACTCACTGACCCAAAACAACATTCGTAACATATACATATAACATACTTATATATATAAACTTACTAGCCAGTATATAAATAGCTTTATATATATACAATAAAATGTATATGCGTATATACTCAATATGTTATATATCAATACCATAAACTATAAACATATGTAGATAATCTAACATTTTATATATATTACTTACATATTATTAGAAGGAGATGAGGAGGCAGACCATGCGGCTGTTGGATGGCTGAGAAGAAGGTGGAGAGGGGAGTTGAAATGGGGTGTGCGGCCATGCGTGGAAGGCCAGAAGTGGAGGCTTGGGCTCAGCTGGGGTAGAGGTTGCAGTAGAGAGGATGGAAGCAGCTCAATGTGAGTCTTTGAGCCAATAGTGGGAGGTAATGGAAGGTCTGGGGCTGGGTGGCGAGGCTAAGAGTGGTGGAAATGGATTGGTGTTGCGAAAGGTAGAGGATGGCAGGATCTCAGCCTGGGGATTGACTGAGATGTGGGCAGCGAAGGATGCGGTTTGGGCTTGTTAGGGTGTTACGTTCGTTGGAGGAGGCGATGAAAGGTTGTGCTGGTGGTAGGGGGAAGCAAAAGGAAGGTGGTGATAATGTAAGGAGAGTGATGTACGAGATGACTATATATTCTCTTCTTTAAACAAGGATAAATGAAAAAGAAAGAGGGGAGGGGAGGAAATAGGGATCTGGGAAAAAGAAGCAACCGTAGAAGCAAACGAAGAAGCAAAATAAATATGTATACTAAAAATAATAAATGTGATATGAACGATCATGTTGTGATTCCGTAGAAAGCTATTAAAGCAATTTATTAGTTGCTTGGGCTTTATGTTCAAATTTGAAAAGCAACGGGAAGTAAATGTTGAAATTTGTGGTACCGATATGAAGTATCGTTTTATCGTTTTCATAGCTTATCGGACCTCAGAACACAAAAATAAATAAATTAGACGAGGCGAAAAGAACGGTACACAGATATCAGTGGTACGACTATCCTATCAACATTCGATTATCGGAACCGAAAATGCTGCTAATTTGCCGAAAATAAGTAAACGGAGCAATAGCAGTACAAATTTGACAAAACAAAAAATGACGTCCCACTCAGAAGATGATTTACAAATTTATTATATAAAAATATTCAGGTTTGAGAAATATTTTATTATTATCGTCAAATATCAACTGATTTATATTTTAAATAAAATTACATAATAAAATAAACTTCTATAATTTCTGATGAAAATTTACCATTTACTATGTTTAAATAGACGTATTCCAAATATCAAATTTTTATTTCCAAATTTAATTATATAACATTTCACAAAAATTTCAAATAATTACGTTATTAAAACCACTAAAATTTATGGGTCGTTACAGAGAGTTAAGGACTTTTCAGGTTTAGTAGGTTGAACGAATAAGCTTCCGAAGATGTGCAAGAGGTAAACTAGTTATGAAGGAGCTATTTGTGCTACTTCTGTTGTGATGTGTTTATAATCGATATGTCTATCTGTTTTGTACTCTGAATATCAAGGGGCATCTTCATATGTCACTCTTGGTGTAATTTGTAATAATTGCATTTGATCGAAACCTAAGAATCGTTTTGGGATTATATAACTGGATATAAAATATTGGTTTGAAATGTAATCTGAAAATTTGTTTTTAAAATCTGTGATTATATTTCATATTCATGTGCTTCTGATATTATGGATACCATTAACACTACCGTATTTTGTCAGTGAAAGTTAAATAATATAGATGACTGCAACATCTATAGCACTTATCTTTGAGCCTCTAGATAGGGGTGTTACATAGGGTATGATCATCCCTATCTAGAGTCGATGTTACTCCTATGTGTATGCTTCGGGGCCAATTAAATAAAAAGGAGTGATCATATTCGGCACCATCCAGTAAAGAGTAGGTCGTTTTTATGTTGGCAGGGATCCTGGTGAGGTCATCAATGTTATTTTATCTAGAGAAGCACTGTGACAAACGATATCCCAATTGCTTGGTCTTTGTATGGAATCCATTTTCTAATACATGCCTTTACGGTTTTAGTGGTATACTTATTAAGTTGGAATTTAATTAATGTAGCAATTTCGGCTATGATTAATAAGTATTTGTATCTTAGATATTTTTATAATATCAGAGAATTTCATATAAAATGGTTTGGTTATCAAAAGGTAAAAACACGTCCGTGTTTATGTGCGGCATGGTCTTATGAGGTACATTTTATTTCAAAGGTTTTCTAACTTTAACATCCGTTTAGATGTGTTTTTCTCATGCTGGTTTTGCAGACTGACTCTGATGTTATTTTATTATAATGCTCGCGTCAGACCAAGCATATTATAAATTTAGTTTGGATGTCTTGGAGCTTCAGGAGACGAGCTAGAGGCGTAGAGATGTATTCATGTACACGGTTATTTTTCTTCTATATTCATTAGAAATCGTAGGACGGGTTGTTATAACTGTCCAGGCTGAATATATTAATGTGCTCTAATTGATGTATATATATTATAGTTTTTTTTCCTTATTTAAAGATTTGTCGTATATTACAGATTATATGTCTGCTGTGAGATTCCATGTCCCTTAATTTTCTCTTCTCTTCTTCTTTCTTCCTTCTTTCTTTCCCCTAACAATCGAGATTTTCAGCATTCGATTATTTAACATGTAAAATAATGGACGTATTAGTGTCGACTTTCGATGGTTGAAAATCTCAATTGTTACATTATAACTTTAAGAGGAGATAACCAAATTGGGGACACCAACACACATAGGATAAACATGTAGGTAACATGAATTAAATTTTTAAATGGTGAGTTCATAGTTACCTTAGAAAGACTATGGGATGTGTCATGTATAGTCCACATTATGTCAGAGATGGATAGTCACTATGAGGTGAATGTAGGGTTTATAATTAACCTAGGAAAACTATGGGATATGTAACGGATGGTCCACATCAATTTTATATGAATGGGATATATATGATTAATAGTCCATATAATTTAAATAGCTAAACCATGTGTGATGGGTGGTCCCTCTGGTAAGGGATGGGTAATGAGTAATAAGTACATGTGAGATTGACAGTCCACAAAATTTTGTTAATAAAACCATGGGTGATGGGTAGTCAACAGGGTAAGGAGGGGTAAACCAAAGAATTAGTATATGTGAGATAGGTGGTCTACAAGAGCGTAAGACAAAAAGTCAATGAAAATTTAGATGGGTAGTCTAACAACTTAGGATGGGTAATCCAATGTATATTTACATATCATTATATTATTATGTTATAATCATTGTGGTTGCAGGAGCATAGTATATTTCTGAGGTATATTTTAGTTAAGATGCTAGTGAGGGAAAAACTCATTCTGCTTAGCGGCATGGTCTCACTATATATCTATTTGTTTCATAGTGGTAGGTTATTATTCACACCAGATTTTTTATTTGACCCAAAGATTTTGTACTTTCCCTTAAACTCTTGGGTACCCATTTAAGAAGGTCGGGAGTGGTTTTCAGCTTTTCAATCTGACTAATAAGCTTTTGAAGACATGAAGAAGGCGATCTAGTTATTTAGGAGCACCTATCTAATCCGCTGTGTTGTTTGGTTTTGTATGTATGGATGTAATGGAAAGTTATATAATGCCAAGTATAAGACTATGATTAACCGATGGGGCATTTTCATATGTCACCCTTTAAGTATTTTGTAATAATTATAATTTCTTTGAATGTGGAACTGCAAATGGGACTATATAATATGATATCACATTTTGAAATAGAATGTAAAAGTTATTTTTGAATTATGTTTGAAATTTTTTCATATTCATAGGCTTCTGATTATTGATATGATTAACATTGCCACATTTTGGCACCGGGAGTTAATAATTGTAGATGATTGCAACATCCATAGCGGTTAGTTTTGAGCCTCGGAATTGGGGATGTCACACTTCGGTAGGAGGAGTCCCTTTCTTATCATAATTTATTTCAGTTTTGATATATTTCTCTTTGTAGGAATTGAAAATATATTTTTATATAAAAACCCTGGCATTTACTTCTAAATTTATCTTCTGAAATTGGATCGGATGCGTAGTATTTTATGATAGAGTATTTTTTGTACTTTTGTTGCACATGGTTGTTATATTGCTTTTGGTTGCATGTGGCTTTATGTCACACTGGAGTTGCATCACTATTATTAGTTGCATCATATTACTTTGTTGCATATGGTTATTGTATTGTTTATATTGCTAGTGTATTGCACTTTTGTCAGCGTGATTCTCTTCTGGATTATGTAAGTGCAAGTTAGGTATGGGGAAGTAAGAGATTTTTATTTGATTGCCTATGTACCTGCATTCACATCAAAATAGTAAGTTGCTTGCAAAAATAAAAATCAAACGCAAATGAGCTATGTAGTAGATTTAGAAACTGATGATTAATTGATGATTTTGTGCCCCAAACATTAGAATCCACTTTTGCACTTTTGGTTTTTTTTTTTGTAGATTTGGGCCAATTGTGGTGAGTTGTAGTTTTTCCCATTCTAGCCATGCACAGGAGGTGCTGTCGAAATTTTTCGTAACTTAAAAACCTTTAAAAGCATAAGGTTAATGGGACATTTCCTTTCTTTAGCGATTTTTGGGATGAAATTCTTTTAAGAGGGAGAATGTAACATCCTAGAAAAATACAAATAACTTAACATAGGGATTATCTAAATATTTAATTGTTAATTAAAATAATAATCAGATGGATTTAATTGCCTTATTTAACTCCTTTTAACTAATACATAATAATAATAAACTAATTTTGTAAATTATTTATAATAACAAAGTTCGAATAAATAACAAGATAATCAATTGTTAATACAATGACTTGATTTTTAGTGATGTATTTTTGAATGAATTTATAGGACTTTTCCATACTTTTAATTTGGAAAAGATTTAAATTATCGTTTGACGTATTTTTCGGCAAATGATGGTATTTATGGAATTTCACAAAATAAGATAACCACTTTATTTTATTATTGTTTTGAGAACGTATCGCATTGTTATGCGCGATCGTATTTTTGTTTCCGTCGTTCGCAGTCTGTATGCAAATGAAACTCTATGCAGTAAAGTGCCAAAAATTATAAAAATAAACATTACCCTACTTAGACTATTCTTCATTTTACTTTTACCTTTTACTTTTTTCCTCCTCTTTACAATACATGAAAATTTAGCTGCTTCCTTTAAAATTCAACATCTAGAGGTTCAAGCAACGAAAAAATATGAAACCGGATCCGTTAAGTTCATATGGTTGAGATCTTTGAATCCATACCCATTTTGTTGCGTGCGATCATGCTTGACCGTGATTGACATTTTTTTCTTGAGCTAGGGTCAGAGATTGTGCTCGATTTAAGTGACGTTTGGCGAGTTGGGAAGTAGTATTGTGCTTGTCGTGGGAAAGCGGGTCGGTGGAGTGATTTTGGTGGCATTTGATCAAGCATTGCAAAATGCAACTACAGGGTTTTGTATGGAGCGCTCGATCGCTTTCTAATGTGGGTGATTGAGCTTGGCATATGGGGTTAGAATATGGAGAGAAAGAAAAGTATGGCGTGTAGGCGAAGTATATTGTCGATTTCGTTGAGAGATAAGCGTTGGAGGGAGGACAGAAGAATTGAATTTTGGGTTTCTTGTACACAACGATGAATACCGATACGAGCATTTGTTTTTTAAGGAAGATGGGTTATTCAGGTAATTGATTATTAATTAAATGATTAGCTTGATTGATTATTTTAATTGATTTAAATCTTACAAATTTGACAACATTGCATACGATGTTGGACTTGGACATGGTCTTTCGCATTGGACTCGTATCGATGTTATCGATGTATTCGAGTTGGATTCGTTATGCCGTTCTATTTTAGATCGAACCGGAGTGCGTATGCATCAGCTGAAATTTTAGTGAGTTTACTCACCTCTAAATAAATTATATGATATCTATGTTGTTATAGATTATTGTCGAATGTCTGGATGGTAGTTTATATATTGTTGTTTGTTTTTTTGTTAGGATTTGATTCCTTCTTGAAAATCGGATGACATAAATAATTGTTGTTTTGCAGAGGGATTCTGTAGAGAGACCCTATGGAGTTTCTCGCTATTATTAATTTATTGTTATATGCATTTTAATTATATTCTTATGTTTCTTATATTGATGTTTGGTTGAAATATTTATGACATACGGTTTGATTTTTGCAAGTGTCGTTATAGCAATTATCGATATACCGACACTTATGACATATCATCTCCTTAAACCTATGTATGTGCATTGAACTTATGCTTGTATTTTTACAAATAAATGTTTGGTCGTTATTGCATTTTTAGAATTTTGAAATAATGGATAAGTATTGTTTAAAATTTATAAAATGAGGTATAAATTTGATTAATTATCTTTCGAGATAATTAATTTTGTTTTAAATTTGTAAAAGGTTATAATATTTATTAATTATCTTCAGAATAATTAATATTTTTTAAATTTATAAAAAACTTATTATAAATTTGGTTAATTATCTTTTGGGATCATTAATGTTGTTTTAAATATGTAAAAAGGATTATAAATTTGATTAATTATTTTCATGATAATTAATGTTGTTCTAATTTATAAAAAGATTATAAATTTGATTAATTATCTTTCAGGATAATTAATATTGTTTAAATTTATAAAAAGATCATAAATTTGATAATATTGTTTTAAATATATAAAATAGTACAAATTTGATTTATTTTCCTTGGGGATATTTAATGTTATCTAAAATTTATAAAAAATATTACAAATTGGATTAATCTTCTTTTGGGATAATCAATGTAGTTCTAAATTTATAAAAAATTTATATCAATTATCTTTTGGAATGATTAGAATTTTTATGAATTTATAAAATTATTTTAAATTGATTTATTATCTTCTGGAGCAATAAATGTTGTTTTAAATTTATAAATGATAGTTTATAGATAAGAAAGTCTTTAAAAAGGAACGTTTAAAAATAAATCATAGTGTAAATTACTTGGTTGTTTTAATGACATTATTTTTGACTTCTTTTGAATACACTAAGAAATATATTTTTCTCTTTAAAAAGAATATTTTAAAGATTGTATTTAAAGTGTTTTTACAATATTTGTAATGTGACAATCAAGCACAAGTGTGAATCAAGTGTTTTAAAAGTTTGATTCATTATAGAAAATATTTAGTCTTATAGTAAGCACTAAACGTCGAAGAAACTTTTGCTATTCCTAAAGCTAAGAATGTTGTCATGGTAAGGTGGGAAGCAACCCTGCCCTTACTTGTCCGCCTCATTGTTTTCCTAGGGTAGTGTTAATTTGGGATGATGAGTTTTGTTAAGTGTAAGAGATTTAATTTCCATATACGATCATTTTGTTATTCCCATTAACTGATTTGTTGACTATCGATTCTCCTACCCTCTTTGTGGTTTGTCAATCTAAAACGATCTGTTGCTTATTTGAGCATTGATATCCTTCATCCAAAATGACTAAAATAAGAAAGCAAGTGGGGGCTAAGGTAAGTGTGGTTGCTCCCACTAGGCTAATATAACATCTACTCTTGATTGGTTTCGTGGTATGCGCACAGAGATATTAAATACTCAGATTCTCGGTAAGGTAGGCATAGTTTGGCTTGGAGGTTTCCAAGAGAGTCACAGATTATATGACCCTCTCAAATATATTCTTTAGAGGTATACTTTTCGTAAGGGGGGCACACTCTCCTAGTCACTGCTGGACAAAAAAAGTTCCTTTTTCTTTGATTGATTCAAAATATTGAATCATTTTCTTAATTGCATCTAGAAGCGCTTGGAGCTCCTCCCGATGTTTAATTATTCGTATCCATTCTTGCAAGTCTGATTTTATTTCGACTTATTTCCATTCTTTCATCTATGGATTTTTTTTCTTATGAGGTAAAACACATTCCTTGTTAAGCAGCGTGATCATACAGAATTATTATATGTTCACCATATTTCTTGAGTATTCTCAGGCTCATTCTCTAGACTGATCTGGGTATTATTTTATTATAATGCTCAGGTCAGAATGAGTTTTTTTCAGATTGTCGTTGGTGTTAAATGGAGCTCACGGAGTAGAATTAGATATTCACCTACCGTAGTATTTTTACTTTCCACTATATTATTATGTATACCAATCAGCAATTGTAAGGTCAGGAAGTTATAACTATCCAAGCTGATGAGGTTTTTTTTTACTCTGTAATATCTTGTATTTTAGAGTGACAAGTTTTACTCTCTTTGTTATACTATAAGTGATCATTCCATTATGAGATTCTATTTTCCTTATTCTTTTTCTTTATTTTACCCTAACAATTTTCCTAATTGGCACTTAGATGTCTGCATTTAAATACATTGGATGTATTAAGTGTTGACTTTCGATGGTTGAAAAAGCCGGTCGTTACAGTGACCTACTCTAGATAGGCGTCCTAGTCAATCTATCTCCATTTCTGCTCTAGAACCGCATATATAGGTCATATGCTTCAATGGTACAATGGATTGTTTTTACAAAAACTGATATCTTCATGTTGTTTATGCATAGACAATCCAGAATCAAGATATCCCTTGCTACTAAACTTCATAGATCTCAAAAGCTCCATAAAGGTATAAAATTCCCTTAGCTTTGCCCATACGAAATCGAAAACTCTTCAATCCTTAACGATCAGAAGCTAGCAAACCATACATCCACCAGAGTTTGGAACCGATTTCTTCCCTTCGCAAGTTCCTCCCAATCGTTCATGCTCGCGGACGTGAATGTGAAACCGACCACCATTCCAATCTCAAATTCGAGTGGCTCTTCATCGCTATACTTTCACATCCGATTAGTGTGTGTGTGTGTGTGTATATATATGTCCGTCACTAATAAAACAACAAATTAGAGTTTGGTTAAATTATAACTAAATTATAAATTAATATCAACTAATCTAAATCTACTAAATACAAGTAGAATATTATACTTATATATAGTGGATCTAAAGCAATCAATCAAAATATGTATGATAAAATATATAATAATATTTAAATCAATAACGCAGTTACTATATTAGGGATTTATTAATTTATAACTACGTTATAAATTAATAACAATTTTCTTAAATATACGCACAAACAAATCCAACCAAATGGGGAAATAATTACTTTTATATATTACTCTACCTTTTCAAGGTAATATTGTTTTAATAAAAGTCCAATCTCTTTTCTATTATTTTATAAAATCATTCTATTATTTTATAAGCATTAGCTTATAAATCACTTTTAAGCTTTGTACTTTATTTTTTTAAAATAATACTCTTAACTTTTGATTAGTTAATAAAATATATAATAATATTTCTATTACTTCTATAGCGAAAAATGGAGTTCAATTAATTTATAATCATATTTTGAATTAATATCATTGCTATCTAGCTCTATTCAAAATTTTAGCCAACCATCATAAATGTCTACTCAAACCAATCCCATCAAATGATGAAACAAATCCTCACACACACACGTGCACACATAATAACGGGATTTATACTGAAACAAAAATTAGCTTACCTATACCATAAATTCGTAGTTGTCTAAATCTATTCCAAGTCCATGCCATATTATAGATAATCCCATTATGAATGCAACAGCAAAAACCGCGTCTTGGTTGAACCTCGTATACAAGAGATACAAGTTAAATACTAAACGAGATTAATTAATATATAGTTAATTAAGTAATTACCTATTCACACTTAAACCCTTCTTCCGAATACCAATCCCTTAAGCACACAGGCCATGCACGCACCCCATTTTTCCAATCATCACGCAGTGACTTCTCCCCTACAAACAACGATTCGACGAACCGTGACTACTCCAGCTCTTTGTAATGGTCACCACCATGACACACTCGACTACCTTATTGAAATCCTAGCCAGATGCCCTCCTTGCCGCCTTCAAAATGTTGCACTCCTATATTGATGGTTGGAGCTTCGGTCTCTGATGCCAACTAGTGTGTCCCGCTACGAGAAACACCACGGTGCCATTCATTAAACCTATAACCCCTCATATCTCCTAAGAATGTCAACCTTATCCGTTGACACGGAATGTTGAGCTTGCCCAACGACAATGGCACCGACCATCATTTATATCAATGTTATGCTCTCCTCACCCGAGTCCAGCAGATCCAACATTGGCTTCTCTCATCGTTCGTAGCTGGTATTTAATTAAATTAAGGAGGTGGATTTAAATTTGAGGTGCAAATGGTAAAAATGAAAAGGGGAAAAAGAAAATAGAAGAGATATTTTTAGGGGAAGTGTATATATATAATAATAAGTGAAAAATAGGCACAAGGACAAACTTTAAAAAATTAGGCTGAAGGACAATCAAGTTTCAGTTTTGGTCTGAAGGAAAAACTACAAAAAAAATAGGTTGAAGGAGAATGATAATTATAGCTAGTATTTTGTACAGTGTAAAACTGAATATAATGCTAGTTAAAACAAGCATTTTGTAAAGTATAAAAATTGAATACAATGCTAGTTATAACTAACATTGTCCTTCATCCTAAATTTTTTTCCAAAGTTTGTCCTTTAGTCTAAAAATAAAACTTGGTTTTCTTCGGTCTATTTTTTTTTTCAAAGTTTATCCTTCTCCCTAATTCCTCTAATCATAATAATATATATAATTTATTTGATTCTTTAATCAATTCGTGCACATTTTGTGCTCGTACGATCACATAGCACATCGGACGGTCATGATATTCGTCAATGCACATTACCTCATTACTCCGATTCTGATGGACTTGTTTTGTCACAATCCTAGGTGGTGCCTTGAGAAGATAATTTCACGCATATCGAGTCCAAATATCTATTGAGAAATTTTAAACTCCAAACAAGCATGCCTATTGTCATTTATAACCAATATCCATAATCCAAAATTAATGGAAAAGGTTTCAGGAACTAATTCAACCGTATGCAAAAGTTAGCCTTTTGGATTAATCTATGAATCGAATGCAACTACTAACCCAAAATCCACCGGACGAAACATATCAATGCTTATACTCATTCTTTGCCAATCGGATATTCCAGACTCAATGAAGTGGTTTCGAGTTCTGAAAAATCCATCTGTCAAAATTTGTTTTTCAGCACATCGATTTAATCAACAATTTAAATAGTTAGAGATCCTTAATTTAGATATTTAGGTATTCTGAAGATATGGATCGTTGCATTCTTCCCCCCTTAAAAGATTTCGTTCTCGAAATCCCAAAGGCGAAGCAACAGAACTCTAACACCCACACTTAATAAAAATAATCACTTGTCAACTCACGACAACAGTCAGTCAAAGCGATCACAACAAAGGGAATAGACTCGAAATTAACTTAGAGCTGTCATCCTTATTCCTAAGTATAATCGCTGTCAAATCCAAAATCAATATAGCTAAACCAAACGTATAAGTTGCATATTTGTTTCAAAAGAAATGGACAATGGAAGACAAAATCGCCAACTCACTAATCGAAAGATAAGTCGACCAAATATCATACATTACCGACTCTCTGAACTATCGGTAACGTTTAGTATCTTGTACGTTGAGTTTTCCCTTAGTTTTAGCTTATGCTATGGAAAAATCCATAACGTCCCACCCCGAGACCCACATTAACAAAGAGTATTACTGGGTAATACAGAATGGGGATGGATAGGAGCTACCATCTATAGCCTTATCTTAAATATCTATTGAATACGTCAAAAAATGCCATTTTTTTCTATCTCAGGTGGATCGAAATATCCAATAAATACTTAATACAAAGCCATTGGTGGCTATTGGATCTATCAAAACAAAATACAATAACTTGAATGCAAAATACATCACAAAACAGAAGATCATTACATACATATACATATACAGATTCATCATAGAGTATACAAAATGATACATCACATACGTGGTATGACGACCACAATACAAACATGAGTCAAAAGAATATACATATTAAAGTAGCAACAAAAAGGACTACACAAAAGCTACAACAAAAAGAGCTAACAGAAAAGTCCACGCGAAAGCAGAATGGCTAAGTCCAAAGGGTACCTAACCTGAAATACCTCGGTCTGGCCCGAGTATAAAATACACGGGTCAGTCTAGCTAAAGAAATCAGTTTACAAGGATAAGTAATAATATGAGCATAAGGATAATGTGATAATATTCCCAAATAGGAAGGAATAGCCTAAAGTGTATGATTACATAGAGTGATAATATAGTATCACTACACAAACATATAATCTCAAAAGAGGTGAAATAACCCATAAAACGCTAAAAGTAGCAAGCCTTGTATCATTGGCATTCATAAAACATCAAATATGGTTTAGGGGAAAATCTAAACCTGCCATCTTGGCAAACCCAAAACATGCATAAAGAGATCCTATTCCAAACACGCCATAAGGCAAATATATCTCCAAGGAGGTGAATAAAATCTCAAGTAAACGCCAAAAGGCAAATCTCATATAACGCCAGTGTAGGCAATTCAAATCTCAAAAATAGAACTTCCAAGAGTTCAAATTCCCAAAAGATAATCGCCACAAAGATATATCGAATGGTACAAAGGACCAATTCTAAAAAGGGGAGATACACTAGAGAAAATAGTCAAAGAAACTATCTCAAAAGTGTTTGCACGTCCATGTGGCCAAAGCATTGCCAAGTACTGTTATCTCAAATAGGTACCTCGCTCGAAGGTAAACGTCTCAAGACAAATATGCCGCAATGAAAAATACACCGTAATGGCAAATATGCCGCAATGGCAAACGTCTCGAAGACAAATACGCCGCAATGGCAAACGTCTCGAAGACAAGTACCGTTATCTCAAATGGTACAAATATGCCGCAATGGAAAATACGCTGAAATGGCAAATGTCTCGAAGACAAATAAGCCACAATGGAAATGACCTGAAGGTCCGGTACTGGCATCCTGCAATGGTAAACGTCTTGAAGACAAATACGCCGCAATGGCAATTACCCGAAGGTTCGGTACTGGCATCCCGCAATGGAAAATGTGTCCCAAACTCTCGAATAGGAACCCGACTAGTGTTAACGTGCTTCCCATACCACACATTTGCACTAAACGGTTTACTAAAGACTAGCAAATTTCACACACCAAGCAGTAAAAAAAATTCCTCGTCTCATCGGTAAACTCGACCCGAAGGTCAAAACGATCAAACGGACAAAGTCAGGAATTAACGGATAACACAAACGCATCTATCCCATACCATGTGTTTTACCAAACCATTTAATTCTCTTTTTCATTCGCTCGAACAATGCAAAAATATGTATTTTATATATAAAATAATTTGTTTAATAAGCTTTTAAAACCATTTTCCGAAATCAATTTTGAAGACGATATTTGAAAATTCCCTTATTATAGAGAATAAATAGATATTATAGCTTAAAATAATTTAGAAATATCAAATAATAATTATTTTTAATGCCAATTTATTTTAAAAATTATTTCAAAATTGTTTGGAAAAATCTGTGCTCGAAATCAAAGAAATCACTCAAAACTGTCATTCAAATTCAATTCAAATTCAATTCAAATTTGAATTTCAAATTCATCAAAACTTGTCTAGCCTATTGATAGGCATCATAGCCCTCAAAAAATTTAAAAAATATCACAAAAACACAAAGTAAAAGTCAAAAGTCAGACGGAAAAAGAACATAAAAACGTTTAGGCAAAATAATACCCAGGTCTGAAATCTTCTCTGGGCTCAACTTTCAGACATAAAAAAGGTAGCTAAACAACCTTTGATTGAACTAAAAATTGATGTACATAAAGTAGAAAAATTCATCTTTCAACTAAAAAAAGAATCAATGAATTTTGATAGAAAATGAAAAAGGTACGCTGTCTCAAACATGGACTCAGACCATGTTTGTAACAGTTCAACAACAATGTGCTCAGGCCTGAAAATCCATTTTGGGTTCAACTTTCAGGCATAAAACCGAGGACTAAACAGCATCAGATTGAGCTCAAAACTATTATTCATATGTTAGAAACTTTATCTTTCAAACAAAAAAAGAATCATGCAATTTGGATAAAGTATGAAAAAGTTATGTGGTCTCAAAGTTGAACCCATGCAGTGTTTTCACTGTAAAACTCAATGCATAAACGTGCCCCGGATCAAAGTTCGGCAGCATATTCCTATAAGCTATATAGGTTAAAATTACCTAAAATTTGGTCGTTTATAGTATAAAACTTTGTCTTTCAAACAAAAAATAATCACACAATTCGAGCAAATATGGACTCAGGCATATTTGTGGCAACTCAAACAAATAATCCTAGGCAAAAAGCTGGGTTTTTGTTGATTTTACAGCAATGTTTTGAACATTCAAGACAATATTTTCCAACCAAATTATGCAGAAACAAAGTTCAATATATAAACTTGACTCAAAAAAGTTCCGGAAGCATTTCATTACTGGAGATGAAAGTTATGGACAACCAAAGTTGGAACTTCAGGCCAGAAACGAAAATAGAGTGCAGTGAATAAACTTTTATACATGCAGCAGAATCAAGCAATTTTTCAAGTGTTTTAGATAGTATTTGTTAGATATTGTTCTCACCTTTTGCTATATACCAAAGATTGTGCAAGCAAGGCGGCGACTTTAGCTCGATTTGGGGCTAGAAACACATGCTAGAAGCAATAGACAGACTTGCAAGAAGGAAAACAACAGCAAAAATAAGAAATTAGTTCACTTTAAAAGTAAATTAGATGATGAAAATGTGAGATTTGGAGTTGATTACCTTCTCTTATTCATATTTTTGCTAAAAGTTTTGGTGTTTTTATTTGAGAAATTGATGAAGGTTTAAGAAAATGGTTTATAAGGAAGCCATTGATAAGTTTTCTGTTAAGCTTTGGAGGTAGACAAATGTTACATACAGTAAAGTTTCTCTGCTATTCCTTCCCACCTAACGAGGCGTTGGGCCCAAGTGAACAAATTAAAGAAGTTAAACCATTTTTAGCAAAGTAAAACTATGTTTAACACTTACGTACACATATACGTACATATATATTTACAAAATTCTATTTTCTATATACATGAACTAAATAATTAGTGTAAGTTTATAAACTCCTTAAGTTTTACATTTTCTATCATTTAAAATGATAACTTACTCTTTTAAAACATTTTTATTGTTAATTTACTTTATTTTGAATAAAATGCACTTTTTATTCATTTAATTGTAATATACCATGTTTATTACTTTTAAAATTCAACAAATTACATTTTCTTACTTGTAAAAATGTTCCAATTCATTTACAAATATTATTTACAGTCAAAACTTATTTTTAATCACATTTTCTCCTTTTTATTCCATTAAACACTTATAAAAAAGAGCTTACCTTTTTTAAAAAGTTGTTAAAAGAAGCCACAAAGCAATAATTAACAAAATTATTGCATTTTCACTCAAAAAAATTATTCTGACATTTATTATCACTCAAACCATCAAAATATAGCTTTATGCTTTATTTTAAACAATTATTTCCCAAATTCATTGTTTATAATAAATAAACAATTTATTTTCACTAATTTTTATTCAATTTACAATATTAAATCATAATTATCATTAAAATTTAATATTGAAAGGTAAACTCCAAATTCGGGTTGTTATAGACTCCTCCTCTTAACAAAATTGCGTCCCTACAATTCCTATGGAAAAGTATATATGCAACAATATATTTCATCACTTCAAAAGATAGGAAAACAAGCTTGAGATAAAAAGAATTTCTCACCATCGCTACGAGAAGCTAGAAAACCAGGGTAGGATCGCTTGATAAACTCTTTGATTTTCCAAGCGCGGTCATTGAGATTAGTGGACCATTGAACTTTAATGAGCAGCACGTCCTTGTTTCGAAGGCATCTCACCTCCGAAGCAAGTATGCGATATCTGGACCAAGAATAAGCTTCTCATCAGATTCCAACCAACAATATAAGCCTATATCTGGGACCTTCCAATCTGGGTGCAACACCACAATAACATATATGTATGATGTACCTTATATAGTATGTAGGTCACATAGCAGACACACCAATTAAGCATAAACACGTACCATGTTGCGAGCAAACCACTGAACTCGTGAAACCAAAAGCAACAACAAGCCTCTTGTTGCATGTACCTGCACTCACTTACTAAATAAATAGGGTTATGCATTTCAAAACAAAAATGCAACAACTCATCTACCATACGCAACATGAATGCAGACATCAATCAACGTGCCTACACATGCACGCTCGTAAAATTACAAGCACAATAAAGCAAGCTCAACACTATGCTTTCTTACATTTTAATAAAACGAGAAAGGAAAAATATTCCTTAAGTAATTGGAGACTCATCAATACAAAGCTCCATCAGACACGGACAAGCTTAACCCCATCTATCTGAGGCCATATAGCCATATTCTCAAAAATGAGTAGGCCCCGGAGGTCTAAGCCACATCTGGTTCTCTTCCACTTTCTCTAGCCGACTATTCATGATGATGTCACTAAATTACACATTTATACAAGCTGAATTCATAAAATAAATTGGCAATAACAATCAACAATGAGCAATCAACAAGTAACTAAAAATAATCAAAAATAAACAATTAATCAAAAATCAAGCAATTGCAAGCAACCAATGAGCAACAAAAATAAATAAACAATCAGTCAATAATTATGCAACAACTAGTAATCAACAAACAACCATTATCAATCCATCAACAGAATAAATAATCAATTAATAATCAAGAAACAAAAAACAATAATAGGAAACAACTGCCACACCACAATTAATCATTTCAAAGGAGTTTATAACAACACGCACGGTAACCAATAATAGTCATAGCATGCATGCCAAGCTGTAAGATTTCATGAGTTTGTTCGGCATCCAAGATGATCAAATGCTCACGTGGTGCTGTTTGCGCCAAAATTGGCCACAAACCCCAAATACCGTGAAAGCACTAGTGTATGAATACAAATCAACAATATTCAAACACAAATAACAGATCTCAGCAAATAACAAGCAGCAAATCAGAAATAATGAACAGAGACACAAGTTTTATAGTGGTTCGGCTATCTCTGGCCTACATCCACTCCAAAGTTTTATCCTTTTATAAATTATCCTTGCTGGTTACAAGTGATTACAGCAGTTATAAAGTCCAAATTTGAAATCAATGGTAGTAATGACGATATGGAATGATTCTGGCAGCGTCCGGGCGTGCTTGTTCTCTTCAAATTCTCCCCTCCCCTTTTCTGAATGACCAGGGGCTCTATTTATAGGCGTAGGAGGCTGATTTTTCGATGAAAATCCAATAGACCGCTTCTGGCACGTGAGGGGGCCCACAGGCTCGGCCTCAGAAGACTTGGGCCCACTTTGGGATCGATTCGAACTCCATTCGAATCGATCATAAAATCATCCAATCGATGCGAAACTTGGTGTGAACATCCTTCAATATGCATGTAAGCTCCTGTAAAAATTTCATTGCATTTGGATCAACGGTTTGAAAGATATGATCGATTCGAGATCAAAGCTCAGTATGTTCTGCCTGGTTCGAATCCATTACTTCGAATCCATATCCTTCGAATCCATCTGAAGCACGCGCGTGCAATGACGTGGCGCTATCCTCCTGGGTCGATTTGAATTATGCGGCGTGTTGACTCCATTTGATGCGCCGAGTTGAACTCTTCCTCTCCTAGAGACGCGCTCGCATCCATGTTTCACGCTTCGTCCATATCCATAACCTCACAACGGTCATGCTCGCATCCATTGATTCGTGCTTTCCTTCACATCGATTCCTGGAGTGTACTTCGTATCGATCGGCCATGAATCGATCGATACTAAGTGACGATGGAGGTTATCGATACGAAGTGGTTGTGAGTGGATACGAACTAGACCTTACCTGATGGATACGAAGGAGCCTCTTACCTGATGGATACGAAGGAGCCTATGCTGCCATCGAGTCGAAGTCCACCTATCCTTCTCTATCGATCGATACGAATGACTGAGCCTTGTTCATGCCGATCGATACGAACAGTATCGATTCGAAGTCCTTCACCTTGCTTTGCCTTTGACCGATACGAACGCTATCAAGTTAAACCAACACCTAACCGATGCGAACCTCTCTGAGCCGAACCCATACTGATCGATACGAACGGTATCGATACGAAGCCCTTACCTCCTGATCGATACGAAGTCTATCGATTCGAACCATCCTTGTGCCATGCCTTCGATCGATGCGAACCTAATGGAGTAGAACTGAACAAAACCTGATGGGTTCGAATCTGATGGATTCGAAATGAGCACCACCTTAACCCCTCGGTGGATTCGAACAGCATGCCTTTCCTACCTAGCATCGATCATAACTCCTTCATATGAACTCCGATTAACCTGAAATTTGAAACATAGCCTTTCCTAATCCTTATCAACATTTCCAATCAATTTCGTCCCGGTCGGAGTTCAACCAAATTTTGACGACATCGATCGCCGCCTTGCTTTCAGTCGATCTCCAATCCCAATATCCATCATCCCTTGCCAATTTGTTGATATTCTAGTTTTGACCAAAAAGTGGGATAGCAGGTGCAATTCCCCTTCATGAATACAATACGAAGGACTATTACACCCCTGCAATAAAAAGGAAAACTTAAGATATGTTGGATCATCGAGTCTTGAAACTTTCAAATAAATTTAGCGAACTAAGCTTTATTTTCCTTCCCTTTCGAATAGAGCTCATTCTCCAAATGAAAAAACCTCTATTAATTAAATCTTTGTTAAATGATGATCTACAAATGCTTAGGTTCATTTGGGTTTAAATTTACATTAACCATACAATGTTGAGAAGGATAATGTACTAAGTATATACGATACTCGCATAGGAAAGTATCATTCGCCACTTAGAAGATTATCTATATTGCCGCAAAACTAGTTGAGAAGTCCCCTGAGCATTCCCTAGCATTCCAAACTATACTATACTATAAATAATTTAAAAATTATTATAGATCATCCAAAATAATATACGATACCCGAATTTATCTGTTGTTCGCTCGCATAATTTCTTTGTTAAACCACACGACCCCTCTCATGCAAAGTTTGATCCGGTTCATTGGTCTAACCACTAAGCTTCCTCGTACAACTATAGTCGAGCTTCAAAAATCCCTTAGTCACTTCAAGAATCTGACTCAAGTACTCGTCTTTAAGAATCGAATGAAAAATCCTTGCTTGATTGGTGCAAATCACCTAGAAATGATGCGCTCGAATGAAGGATTAGGAACAAGCATGTTAATGGACCGATCCTTAGAAAATACCAATTCAGCACATTGGATTGTTCCCATTGCCTAAGGTTACAAATGCTAACAAAACTCTTTTAACACGAATGACTCAACAAAGAATGAAAAATCCATCTGCTCAATCTTTACTCAATTTTGGGTAACCATCGCATCCTAACTGGATACAAATCCTAGTCACATTTCACCGAATAACACCTCTCTCCTCAAAAGCTAATGCTTCAAGTTCAAATGGCAGTACTCTCAGTCATTATACCTATAAGGTTAATCATTATTAGGGAATTAACCTATAATACGAGGAGTTAAGTTTAGGATATGGCTAAGCAATAAATCCTAAATCCAAGCATTAAGACCCTAGGCAAGCTTCATTACCTACTACAAAGGAGTAATATGCATCTCCACTGTACATTTAGCTAAAGATTAAATTAGCTAACATGCCCCTACATTGACAAGCTACTCTACTGTTAATGAATGAAACGCTCGAGCTGCACGTCCCCTTTGATCTTAGAAATAAACTAAGACTCAAAGTGACATCTAGAATAAACCCAAGTCATGGTTTTCCTGTTAACGTCTTCCACTAATTCACCCAAAGGGCTACACCTCCAACACTTATCGCACTGCGCGGCGGAACGTCCCATGCTATGGAATAATAATCTTTGAACTAATCAAACCTCTTAGACTACCTATCCTAGTCACTTTTGTTCTCCATTTTCTAATACCGGTAAACCAAATTAAGATACCTTAGCAACTAGCGATAAATATAAATTTAAGTCTAGAGGACTAGTGGTGTATGCAGTATTATATAGTAGAAAAATACAAGTATGCTTTCTCAACATATCTCCATCTATCGATCTCTTAACTCAAACTCGTCTATTTAGTCCTGATCGTTGAGCCTAAGCTCAATACCCACTGCAACAACACACCCTTTGTAATACCCTAAATCAATGTCTAACTCTTGAATATTATAAAAGACAGACCATCAGAGTAAATAAAAAAATTCTAAACATCGTACTAGTCTCATCGACCTAATCTCACAACAGGAAGATAAAATACAATATACAGAATATATATAGACAGAACATGATAAATAATTTAAACAAGGGACTGCAGTAATGGAAGAAATTGATAGATAAATATCAATACAAAGAGTCATAATACATCAACTCTATTGAAATGGAGTTCTAAATATAATATCGGATATACTAACCCTTGTGTACAAAATAGTCTGAACTTCCATGCACTACATCGAAAGCAAGTACATATATATGCATGTATCCAATATAACGAATTCATGCCCCCAAAATGCTCCAGCGGTCTTGCATGCCTATCCCCAATGCACCTAACTCCCAATTACCCAATTGAGTACCCTAGAGTTGTCATGACATAAACTGACAAGGATAAAAACGCGGGTCGGACATAAAACTTGGTGTGAGGGAAACTATCTCAAAATATTATATGCCATAGTTATATACATATAAAACTAGAAACCACTAGGCACAACCGGTCCACTCCACAAATGTGGCTTAGGATTAACCTAGACAGTCCATGAACAAGTAAAGTAATCCTATCTAAAAAGATATGAAATCATACCGTAACTTTCTCTTCTCCTGCAACCAACAAGTCGACACAATTATTAAAGTGTGATTAACATGTGACAATATGCCATGACACATGTAACCCAATATACAAGTGGAAGGGTAATATAGATATCATAATACAAGTCCAACACACTGTAAGCAATAATAACTAACTAACCAATAATACGTACAATCAAAATAATCAAGGACAAACAGATAATACAGATTGATAATCATCATCGTTGATGGGTGAAGTCTACTAAAAATATCTAACGTAGTCCAATGATACCCATCTAGTGCCTGAAATAAATAGGGTCAACACATAACCGTGCTATAAACCTCAAACCATATTCAGTGTGAGATCGACCTCATGAAGATTTCATCGTGCTTATATCAAAATAAACACACTCATAAGTGTTATCTTTGTTGAATCATCGTTAGCTAGCAAAGAGGACTATCGAAAGCCACAACTACATTGTGTACTCCCCTAAAAACCAAACCTCAAAAGAAGTTGGCATGTTGGTCATGGCGTAACACCCAATGTACAATGGAATAGTGAAAGACCTACGCTAGATTGACATCACAATCTCTCTCTGCCTTTAGAACCACGTCTGCAGGTCGTGCTGAATTGCCAAAAGCTACCAAAGAGACCTTTCGAGAGACATGGCTATATCATGGACTTTTATGGAAACTGACACCTCATAAGAAGTTGTCGAGTAGGTCCTATCATAATACCCGTCCATACAATGCAAAAGTGGGTGACCTACCCTAGACTAGCGTGCCAGTCTTTCTCCGCCTCCGCTCCGAAAGCGCGTATGCAGGTCATGCGCTTCAATGGTATAGCAGATTCTTTTAAAAACCGATATCTTCCTATTGTCAATAGACAGGCAATCCATAGTCAAGCTATCCCTTGCTACTTAACTTCACTAGAGCTCTAAAGCTCCATTAAGATATATCATTCCCAAAGTTTTTCCTGCATGAAACTAGAAACTCTTCGAGCCCAAACAATTCAAAGCTAATAAATCATACGTCTGCTGTGTCTGGAATCCATTCTTAGCTTCACGAGCTCTATCTAATCATACACGCTTGTCGACATGACATTGAAACCGACCACCGTCTCGATCTTGTATTCGATTGGCTCTTCATCTTTATACTTTCACATCTGAATACTGATAAGATATACAATATATCTCCATCGCTAATAAACCAACAAATAGAGTTTATTTATTCTATAGCTACCTTATAAATTAATATCAACTCCATCTAACTCTATTCGATTCAAATAGAATATCATATTTATGTATGTGGGATCTTAAGCACTCATTCTGAATATCTGCACTAGCACAATTAACATAATATAGATTTATTAATTTATAAATACATTACAAATTAATATCAATTTTCATGAATATCTACTCAAAAAAATCCAATCAAATAAGGAAATAATTAATCAAACACACACACACAGAGATATATATATATATAATTCTACCTCTTTCAGGTGTTATTGTTGCAATAAAAGTCCAATCTCTTTTCTATTATTTTATAGCATCATGCTATTAGTTTATAAACATTAGCTTGTAAATCAATTTAAGCTTTCTAGCTTATTTTTTAAAAGTCACACTCTTAAGTTTCGATTGGTTAATAAGACAAATAATAATATTTCTATTACTTATGTAACAACAAATTGGAGTTTAATTAATTTATTACCATGTTATAAATTAATATCATTGCTACATAGCTCTATTTGGTACGAATAGAATATAATATAAATATATGAAATTTCAGCCAACTATCACAAATGTCTACTCAAACCAATCCCATCAAATGATGAATCTGATTCATATATATATATATACATATTCATATATATATGGGGATTTATATTGAAACATAAATTCAGAGTTATAATTGCGCTCACCTGAACCACAAATTCCCAAGTGTTTGGATGTATTCCAAGTCCATATGATATTGTAGATAATCCCACTACGAATGCAATGGTGAAAACCATGCTCGATTGGACCTCCTATGTACAAGTTAAAAATGAAACGAGATTAACTAATACATAATTAATTAAGTAAATACCTAATCACACTTAAACCCTTCTTCCTCAATAATAGAAGATTGATTCCCCTAGCTTTTGATTCTTAGCTTCGATTTAATTTTCTTCCTCTTTCCTCTTTGATAATGGCCGACTCCTCTATAATACTTTGCGTTTTTAGGGTTTTAGAATGGATGTGAAAAATGAGAAAGTGAAATGTGAATGGAAAAATGAAAATGTATAGCCGTCTATAATACGACTATTTACTAATATGCCCATGTGTAAATTAATTAGCTCAAAACCATTTTAGCACATTTATCATATTAAGCATGGCCTTAATTCATATTTTAAAATGTCAATCCCCTAACCATTCTAATTATTACATTATTATATTTAATTTATCTAATTAAATCTCCTAAATAATGTTATCAAAAATTAGGGGAGTTACAGGCTCCCCCCTTAAAGAATTTCGTCCTCGAAATTCAGTAAGGGCTAAATATAAAACATAGCAATCATCTATAACAACTCCTAACAACCATATTAGCCTACCTGAGTAGCAACTATCTATATAAATATAATATAGAAGATCTAGATAAATATATCTAATCTTGTCCTCTATTTTCCAAGTACATTTCTTCTTGTTGTCGCTCCACTAAACTTTCACCAACTTGACTGTCCTGTTTCTCAATCTTTCTCATCTCTCGCTACAACCCAAACTGATTGTCTAACAAAAGTCAAATTGGGCTCTCCTATCAAATCTTCCAACCTTGTTAGAGGAATAGTAGTCTCTGGATCATGCACATAATTATGAAGATAAGACACGTGAAATACATTATAGACACCTATCATACTGCTCGGCAACTTTACTCTGTAAGCGAGCTTCCCGATCCTTTCTAAAATATGGAATGGACCAACATACCTCGAGGCTAACTTCCCTAACTTTCCAAATCATATCACACCCTTCATTGGTGTCACCTTAATGAAAACCTTATCTCCAACTGAGAATTCTAGGTCTTTATGCCTCTTGTCTACGTAACTCTTCTATTTGGTGTGAGCTCCTACATCCTTCCTCGGATCAACTCAATCTTTTCTGACGCCTCTCTAACCAAATCTGGACCAAAGATTAATCTGTCTTCGGTCTCCTACCATGTGATTTGCATGGCCTTCCATACAAAGTTTCAAAAGGCACTATTCTTATGCTTGTCTGGTAACTATTATTATAGGAAAACTCAACTAAATATAGATGATCTTCTCAAGATCCACCAAAATCCAATACGCAAGCTCTCAATAAATCCTCGAGTACCTTATTGACTCTCTTTCTTCCCATCTGTCTGAGGGTGATATGCAGTACTTATGTTAAGACTGGTACCTAGTATGTCCTATAGACTCTTCCAGAATTCACTAGTGAACAAAGTATCTGTATCACTGACTATACTAGGAACTCCATGCAGTATAATTATGTTCTTCATGAATAACATAGCTAAAACAAGTGTCGTCCTGATTGACTTAACTGGAATGAAATGGGCACTATTGGTCAGTCTGTCCACTATAACTCATATACTTTCATTTCCTCTATTTGACCTTGCCAACCCATCAATAAACTCCATGAATATTGAATCCCATTTCTAAACTAGAATCTCTAAAGGTAGAAGCAACCCACTCGACTTCTGATGTTCGGCTTTCACTTGTTAACAATTTGCACACTTCCTAACCCAGAATTAAACATCCCTTTTCATGCCTTCCCAATAAAAGCTCCTCATTATATCTTGATACATCTTGGTTCCTCCAAGATGAACCTCAAACTTGGACCTATGACATTCTCCAAGAACTTCTTTCCTCGAGTCCGCCGTACACACAACCATCCCTTCTTTCTCAACACCCTCTCTTTTGTCAAGGCTAAATTCCGTTAAATCATCGATCTCCATCCTTAAGCCTTTTAATCCTCTCGGCTAATACTGGATCCTCCTTCTGTTTTCGATCAACGCTGATCGGAGTTTTAAACAAGATAACATGGTTCTACTCTGACTAGAACAAGCAGTCGACCTTAACTGCATATCATAACTGGCCAAAGCTTCTAAATTCGTCCACTTTGCCAACATAGATAACACCACGTTCTGATGTCTTCTGCTAAGAGCATCTAAAACCTTATTACTTTTCCTTATTGTATATTCTATACCAAAATCATAAGCAGCCAAAAAAACTCAGGCCACTCTATTGTCTCACATTCAACTCCTTCTGAGAGAATAAACACCATAAAGACTTATGATCGATATAAGCTCAAATCCCTCCCCTAAGAGATAATGTCTCCAAATCTTCAGTGAAAAGATTATCGCATCCAACTCCAAATAATGAGTAGGATACCTCACTTCAGGTGGTATAAGCTGTCTAGATGAGTAAACAATAACTTTACCCTTCTTCATCAACACTGCTCCCAATCCAGTCCCACATGCAATGGTACACACTTCCAATCCTTGGTTTCCGTTTGGAACTACTAATACTGGTGCATTGGTTAACAATGCTTTAACAAAAGGGTGCTTCCTCGCATTTGTCGAACCAAACAAGCTTCACCTCCTTCCTGGTTAACTTAGTAAAAGGTGTTGCTATACATGAGAAATCCTTGATGAATCCCCAGTAGTAGCCAGCAAGTCCAAGAAAACTCCTAATCTCAGTCACCATCTCTAGTCTCTTCCAATTATTCATAGCTTCGATCTTATCTGGATCAACATACAAGCCTTTCTCTGAAACCACATGACCAAGAAACTTACTCTTTCTTTCAAAAATGACACTTGCTAAACTTCACTTTTAGTTGATTCTACCTCAGCGTCTCGAGTACCACTTTAAGATCAACTTCATGCTCTTTCTCATCTTTTGAGTATACTGAAATATCATCTATTAATACTAGCTCAAACCTATCCAAGTACTCTCGGAAAACTTGGTCCATTAAATCTACAAAGAAAAGAGGTGCATTCATTAATCCAAATGGCATCACTAACCACTAATACGAACCATACCTAGTCTGAAATGATGTCAAAAGAAATATTGTCCTCCTCCACTCTTAATTGATGGAAACCTTTTGCCAACTCCAACTGGTAAAACACTCTGGCTCCACTCAACTGATCAAAACAGATCGTCTATTCTTCGTAAAGGATACTTATTCTTAATCGTCCTTTTATTCAACTTACGATAGTCGATGCACATCCTCAACGTCCCATCTGGTTTCTTTCTGAGCACCATTGTCGCACCCCAAGGCGAACTGTTTGGCCTAATAAAATTCCTTCCTTCAAGAACCACTAGCTGCACCTTCAATTCCTTCATCTTAGTAGGTGTCATCCTGCTAGATGGCTTACTCACAGGTTCTGCTCTAGGCACAAGATCTATCTGAAACTCAACAGCTCATTTCGGTGGTGGTCTTGTAACTGGCTCAAAGACATCTACAAACTTTCTTGCTACTCGAACCTAACTTACCTGATTTCCTATCTCCATAACACTTGACAAAGCACTTACACTGCGGTCAGAATTCTCCATTGAGAATATGATTCGGTTATGACTATCTTGGTGTCTCAGTGATATATCCCTATCCTAGCAAAATATTCTAGCCTCACATCTACCCAACTAATCCATACCCAAAATGATTGTAAAATCTACGAAATTAATGGCATACAAGTTGTATGCAAACTGATGACCTAACAAATAAAGTTCTAACTGGTCACACCTCAATCCTAGAGTTGCATATCCTTTTCCTGGATTTGTAACCCTTAAGGAAGTAATAAGGTAGGTGAGTTCTAAGCATAATCTATCAACCAAACACTAAGATATAAATGAATGTGATACACGGGTATCAAAAGTACTCTAACTGGTATACTCTGAATCGAAATCGTAAATTCTATCACAGTCTTCCGTTTATCAGCTGCAGTAGGCCTAGCAGGTCCAATAGAAAAAACCTTTCCTTTATCGGCCCTGGCCGGCTCTGGACACTGAATTTTGTAATGCCCAACTTGATCACAGTTGAAGCACTTCACATTCTTCTTATTTGCAACCATCTTTCCATTACCTGACCAACACTCATTTGCATAATGACCTTTCTTGTCACTCTTATTGCAAACTAACTCCACCTTGGCCTTCTTGGAAGTATCTCTCTTCTGGAATTCCTTCTTCTTAAAGAACTTTATCTTCTTCCCCTAAGAATCCTGAATTTCCACTAGCTTCTCTCTAGTAATACTAGCAAGCATCTCCTCATGGTGAAAGTCCATCTCCACAACTAAATTATTAGAATGATGGAGATGTGGTAGGGTCGCCCTAGCAATTTCAGGACTCAGTTCGCTAATGAACTTCTCGTTCCTTTTAATGATGGTGTCTATAGTATTATGTCCATAACAGAACAACTCCTCAAACTTTGTAGCATACTCAACAACCGACATCTCTCCCTGATCCAGATCTATATACTTCCTCATCAGCTCTAGCTTAGCAAACAAACATGAAATTTTGCTCAAATCTCCTTCTACAATCAGCCCAAGTCAACTACTCTTCCAGAACTTCAGTAGTATTATTTTTCCACCAATGAAGCGATGATCCTTATAACTTCCTAGAGGCCAACCTTCGCTTTTGTCCGTCATTTAAACCCAAATCAACAAATATATGCTCACAATGCAATAGCTAATTTTCTACCTCAACGACATTCTCCGTCCCTATGAATGGCTTTCCCCTAACACTGGTGTAGTTTTTACTTAGCTTAGCATAATTATTCCCAACCGGAGCCATGGGATTAACTCCTTCTACATTTCCAGCAACATTAGCAGCAGCTCCTTCTTGCATCATATTAACGAAGAACTAATATATATATCACCCCTATATCTACTGGTGGATTTCTAGCACCAGCATTAGCATCAACATTTTGGTTATTAGCATTGGCCGGTCAACCCGGGTTCCTCCTAGTGGTGGGTCGAGCATTTCCATTAGTTGTAATGCTTACTCCACCGAGATGACCTCTTCCATTTCTAGCTTTTATATCTCCTTTCTTGTAAATTTGCATACGAGCCTTGGTAAGATACAAAAGAACGATCTAATAGATTGGGGAATATGTGTGTGTGTGTGTATATATAACTATATATCAAATACAAGTACGTTACTATAGCATTAAGCCAAACCCCAATCTTGTTATTTGATTCATTGGATTATGTTTTAAAAAAATTAGGTTTTAATTTCTTTTAAAGTTCCATAAACCTATGCTCTGATTCCAACTTGTAACATCCCCCTAATTCGAGGTCCAAAACTAATGGCAATGGATGCTGCAATCATCCATATTTATTAATCCTCGATGACCAAATGTGGCAACGTTAGGTACATTGATACATAAAAACACAATAATATGGAAAAAAATTAAACCAGCAAAAAAAGCCCACATTCCATTTCAAAGTATTTTAAATTCATTACATAACCCCAGTGCGTAGACCACATTCAAACAAAATATAATTATTACAAAATATTCCAAGAGCGATATATGAAGATGCCCCCTTGGAAGATTCGAACACAACGGAAATGAAAGAACTCTAACTAGCTAGCATGCCTCCTGCATGTCACCGAAAGCTTTATTGGTCTAAATGAACACTGAAAACCCAAAACCTCAAACTAATCAAAATCAATTGACTATTCAAGCATTTAAGGAGAAAAAAAAAACTTAAAGTTGGATATAAAGCCTAGTATGAATAATAATCTACCATCTCAGACCATTTATATCACTAGTGAGACCATGCCGCTTAGTGGATTGGGTTTTCTCCTCAATACTATTTTAAATACTTTGTAAAACCATATATTATGCTCTTTCCTCCATAATGGTTAAAACAATTCAAAATAATTTGGTGATATACAAACAAGTATATTAAATCAGGATTACTCATACCCCTTTATCTTGAATATCTGTCTCAATTACAGTTTCTAGGGTTACTACTAACCTATAAGTTTTCATGGGCTTACTAATAACCTATTAAATGTTTTTGGATTCCTTGTCAAATTTCATAGTTTTCGTTGGATCACTAAGAACCTATTGGTAACTCCAATATCTTTTCTCTTATTCTAGGTTTTATAGGCTGACTAGGAACCTATTAACTAACTGTTAATATCTTAGTCCGGATATAGTTTTCATAGGATAACAATAAACCTATTGGCCACCGCCAATATCAAATCATAGTTTTCATGGGCTGACTATGAACCTATTGGTAACTCCATTATCTTTTCTCTTGTACACAGGTTTCATGGGCTTACTGTGAACATTGGCCCCTGTCAATATCTTTAATAAAAAAATTAACATTTTTTAAGTTATATCCACTGCTAGGTCAACCTAACTGGTTATTCTACTCTTCCCTAAAGTGTCGTTATGGATTAACTACAATGTGAATAAATATAGTAGCAATCATAATAGCAAAATAATACCAACACTTGCGGTTTAATATCTTTAAAATCATTTTATATAAATCCTGGTTAAACCCTTTAACTTGTTAACAAAGGCAAACTTCTTCAAAAACTTCATTTTAAAACTCTTTGTTCATGCCATGGTATTTCCTTTTAAAATGAGAATAGGTTGACTGTTTTGAAAACCTTAAAACATCTCTTTCGAAACTCCTGGATAACCTCCTTCAAAAATAAAGAAAACTCCTTTTCAAAACATAGTGCATATACTTTTGGAGGCCCTTGTTAAATATTCTCTTCCAAAACCAAATATAGCTTTCGAAGATATCAAAACATTACTTTAGAACACGGCTTCGAAACTAATGAAAGCACACCTTTCGAAAGCACTGTATTTTACCTTTAAAACATCTTTTGGGTCAAAGTGGTTACATATGAAAGCATCTCTTTCGAAACCTTTAATAAAATTGTTTTGGCAAAAATTTGTTGGTATCTGAACCATCTATTCAAAAAGCTCGGAACATTTGAGCAAAACTTGTAAGGGTAGCATCGAAACCCCCTTTCGACCCCATTGCCTTTGGAACTCTCGACCCTTTCGAATGCATTCAGGAAGTGGCTTAGTTTAAGTTAAGAACAAAGTTAACCCTTCGAAAGCATTGATGACTTCAATACACTTGAAAGGTAAAGAATAGCTACTGGGTTTCGACTAATTCAGAACCGGTACTTTTGAAAGCATTTACTTTAAAATAAAGGAACCCATTCAAAAGCTAATACTTTATCTATAATATGGAAACCTCCTTGAAAAACCCCTTTTAAAAACATATATTTCGACTACGTTGAAAGATTTAAGTAAAAATAAGCAAGCACTTAACATTTGAAAAATCAAAGTAAGGTTTCGACCCTATCGGAAGCATTGTTTTCAACACCATGGCTTCCGTCTTTCCTCCAATCCACTACGTACCATCTAAGTGATACCTTGTGTATTGGTTTTAACTAGGTGGGTTTCAGCTGGGTTGGTCTCATCTGAGTTGGAGCGGAAGCATTGAAGTCGAAAGACACTACTATAGGAGGTGGAACCAACTTTTCTGAACAAAAGCTGAAATTATGCTATTTTTAGTAATTGCTTCATAACTACCTACCTATTTGTAATCTTTTAATTGGTTTCCTTAAAATTTATCAAATACTTTACATAATAAATATCGTTTTTATTAGACCTAAATCAAGGAAAATAATTCATATTTAAGCCCTTTCATTAAGCAAAATTAATATTTGCAAATAATTCCTTCTTTAAAATAATTTATTTTCCATATAAAATCGAATAGGAAAGATCCCCAAAAATCATAGAACTTCACTTTTTTCACGTTATCTAACATAGTAAAATATCAGATCCACATTCTTCCTGAAATAGTTGATATAAATTTTAAACCCAATTTTATCATATTTTCCTTTGAAAATTTATAATAAATTTTCCTTGGCTTGGAAAATTACAAAGAATGAAACTCATCCCTAAAATTACGATTTTCATAAGATATAATTTTCCATAGCATTCTAAAATCATTAACTATCGGTTTTGCCCTAAAACTATGCAAATTCATATGTAAATGAATTGGTTTAAATCAAACCTATAATAGTTCAATCATATCATCAACTAAAACATCATATAAAAAATTAATATTAAATCCGAAAACATATGATTATAAAAATAAAATAGAGATGGAGTAAATTACTATTCACTTTGGAGGTGATAAGGAATTAGAGATTTGTAGAAGATTGATTCACCTAGCTTTAATTCTTAGCTTTGATTTAATTTTCTTCCTCTTTCCTCTTTGATAATGGTCGGCTCCTCTATAATATTTTGCATTTTTAGGTTTTTAGAATGAACGTGAAAAATGATAAAGTGAATCGTGAATATGTAAATGAAAATGTACAGCCGTGTATAATATGGCTATTTTCTAATATGCCCATGTCTACATTAATTAGCTTAAAACCATTTTAGCTCATTTATCTTGTTATTAAGCATGTCCCTAGTTCATATTTTTAAATCTCAATCCCCTTATCATTCTAATTCTTACATTATTCTATTTAGTTTATCTAATTAAATCTCCTAAATAATGTTATCAAAAATTAGAGGTATTCCAAGAGTGGTTGTCACATTTAGGTGTTAGAGCACTAGGTTATGCAGTTAACCTAAGTTGATACCATGGTCTAGTAGAGATAAGGAAGGAGTTATCACCCTAGACTCGATCGAGAGCATACACACATACACATGAGATGGTGTACAATTTGTACAAATAAGGAGCAACTACTAGAGATTCTTCAACTATAGGAAGCATCACTTCCTATAAAGTATTTGAGTGTTCCTATCTCCTTTGATTACTTACATTATGCAGAGTGCATATCATTATTTCAAAATTTATGATAAAATTAACATTTGGGATAACATTATGCTCTTTATGGTCGGTACGGCAAAACTTATTCATACTGTCATTACACCCATGGTT
Source organism: Allium cepa (assembly GCA_030765085.1). NCBI lineage: Eukaryota > Viridiplantae > Streptophyta > Magnoliopsida > Asparagales > Amaryllidaceae > Allium > Allium cepa. The sequence continues at coordinate 649,232,995 of CM060939.1, read as the reverse complement.
CTCTATAGGTTACCTGCCTATCATATGCCTACTACTACTATTATTAAATTAGATGATATGTGTGTTGATCCTTTCTAGGTAGGAAGACATCATAAGGCATCATGGAGTAAACTTTGCAAACCTAAGCTTGAGGGAGGCAATCACTTTAATTTGTTTTTACAGATTTAAGAACAGTAGTAAGTCTGAAGCTTATTTGGCAATTTATTATAAAGAAAACTACGTAGTCCATATGGAAGTAGAACAAATATTATAAGATAAGGAAGTTCTCGCAATTACAACTAAACAGCAATATGTCAAGTACCATGAAAAGGATGTTGATATATAGACCAGGTATTCTTTTTTTTGGCAAGGCAAGCTGGTTTATAGTGGACCGTCCACTTTTTATTACAAACGTAATAAAAGTTGAAGTACAGGAGCAAGGTCAAAGCACCTTAACTACTAAAGTATAAGAAAATAAAAACAGCTCAGGAGTGTGGTAGACATACCACAACTACTAATTGAGTAACATAGCAAAACTACTCCTCCGAAGAGGATGAATCTCCATCGTCAGCAGAAACCTGGGATGACACCAAAGAAACATTCCCCACAAGACCTGAAAAGGGGCGGAAAGTGGCAGCAAGACAAGGATCATAGGCCACAGAAGCAGGAGAGTATATAAAGGATCGATCCCAAGAAGAATCAGCTAGCAAGATAGAATTAGAACTCGCAATAAGGCCATCCACTTCAAGGACTAAGGAATCACCAGAAGGAATGTAATACAGACACCGAAGGTCTAGAAGATCATCAGAAACAAATCTAAAGTAGGAATTAGTCACAAGGTTAAAACGCATATCGGAAAGGTGATCAACCCAACATTTCTCAACCGCATCCCAAACAGCAGGTGGTCTAGGAGGAACAGGATCAGGGTCAGTAATGGGTAACCCAGGAACAAAATCAGAGACCAAAATAGTAGAAGAGGAATCAGGCACAGCAGCAGGAGGATCAGGCGGGACCGTGACCAGGATCGGAGCAGCCTGGGGAGGGACAATAGGAGAGACAGCAACTTTGGGGACCCATTTCCTAAGCGGAGGGCGAGGCAGAGGAATCTTAGGAGCAGCAGTGGAGGAGACAGAATGCGAACAGGCAGTTGCTAGGTGGCCAAAAGAATGACAGGAGGAACATATATCGGGGACCCAACCATAGCGAACACGAACCTCAACTACATGACCAACAGCTAGCTGAGCAGGAATAGTAGAAGGGAGAGGCTTATCCGGGGTGATCTCAATCAGAGCCTTCGCATATACTAATTTTTCACGAGCCACGGTAGTTGTATCAAAACATTTTAATTTTCCCACATTACAAGCTAGCCAGTTCAGACCAAGCAATGGTTGAAGGGCAGAGGGGATCTGTGAAAAATAGACCCAAACAGGGATAGATAGAACTGGCTCACGAGCACTAGCCACAGTCGGGGACCACGGAGTAATGATAAAGGGTTTTCCATCAAAAAAGGAGGGCTCAGCCTCAAGTACTAGACGGCGTTCCTCGGGGGAAGAAAATTTTAGGAAATACATGGAGTCAACTAGCTTAACACGCAAACCACCACGAAGCTTCCAGGTCTTACGACAAACAGAAATCGCATCAAGCAGGCGATGATTTGGATCCAAGAAGAAACCAACAAGGTAATCCGACCAAAAATCAATGCCAGCCTGCATCACGTCGGGTGGAGGAACCATCACTCCATCCTGTTCAATTATTTCAAACTCAATCGGAATGTAGTCTCCCGCATTTCGGGGCAGAGTGGAGAATTTTGGGGCAGAGTGGACCAGGTATTCTTAAGTGCATTAAAAGGATAATTGTTGATGGTGGTTCAACATTTTTATGGACTAAACCTTGGCTTAATCATAAGTCATTGGTGGATATCGTAGGCTGAGATAGTTTCTTCCTATCAAAAAATAAAACAGCGGAAGTTTCTAGTATTATCCTAAATAGGCGATGGAATACTGCTAAATTCATTAAAACCAGAGAAGCATCTCATATTATATCACAAGTGCAAATTTATTCTCATGGTACTTCAGAGTACTGGTAGTGGTATGTTGAGACCCAATTTTCGTTCAGCAAGATATGGCAACATAGTGGACAACATTATGATGAGTTATTTGGGTCTCCTGTTATATGGGATTCTACTAACAGCGAGAAAATATCGTGTTGTGCTTATATGGTCCTACTATGTAGAATTAATATAACACATCGATTAAAGGAATGAGAAGTAGACTGTAATGACATCTATGTCCTATGCAATGAGGATACAGAAATTATACACAATTTGTTCTTTAATTGTAGCTACTCGAGATATATATGGATGCTACTGAGGTTTAAAGTGAATATTATAAATAACAATACCGCACTTGATGTCAAAGATGAGATTCAGATGATCAAACATTAGTTCCATAATGAAGATCAGATTAGCCAACTTTCATCCCACTGCCTTGTAACCTCAACCTACCATAATTGGGAGGAGAGAATAAGCGTATATTTGAGAATCGATAAATGAATAAGATTGCAAAAACCAAACTCATACAAACTGGTGTATCTTACTTAATGATGAAATCAAGGAAGAAGACCATCTAAACATCTCATAATGCACGAATCCTTCAAAAATAGGGATTGATTTAAACGATGCTGGATGAAGGGTGAAATCCTCTTTTTTGTTTTCATTATGTTGACATTATGAGCCAGAATCCTAATATCTGGGTCGAAAGGATGCAAGTGCATGTAATTTTTTTTTTATGTTACTACGGAGATATTATCCTTCCCATGTTTTGTTGTGTCGTGTATATGACCAGTTTGCTTCATGGGATGAATTGGACTGTGTTGTCGTGTGTACTTAATGTTTGTATATTTTCATTTGAACAAAGGAACTAATTTTCAAAAAAAATAACAATATATATAATATATAACTTGCATGCACACATGAGTAATATTGATGCGGTTTACTTCATGATAGACTGATTATTCTTATTACAGATCAGGAATGATCCGATATACAAGAAACGTTGTAAGAAACTTCATCTCTAGAGTCGAGGAAGGTGTGGGCTTAGGGGTTGCTAATCCTGACTTGCAAGCTATGTTCAATATGATGGTAGCGTACATGCTACAAAATGCCCAAGCTGCTGCTCTTAATGTTATTGCTGGTGGTGGTGCTTAAGCGTAAGTTCCCAGAGTCAATTTTGTGAAGCTAAATAAGGATTTTTTTCTAGTCTTGGTGGAAAATCATTCCAGGGAATGGAGTCGGCTAAGTGGAGGATTGGTTTGAGCTAGATGATGCCGTTAAGAGGAGGTTGGCTTCCCGATAGCTTCAGGGAAGAGCCATGAACCAGTGGAACGCTCTTAAATCTGCCATACCCGAGGACCACTTTACTCTGGATTGGTTCAAAACTAGATTCAAGGAGAAGTTTATAATAACTACCCAGAAGTCAGTGCCTTTTAGGAAGTTTGTTGACTTGAAGTAGGAGGACATGTCTGTCTCTGAGTATATGGATGATTTTGATGCTTTGTTAAAGTATGGGATGTCTTTCATCAACACTCCATTTAAGAAGAATGAAAAGCTTATTAAGGGATTAGATGACTGTGTAGGGGAAGCCCATGGGGCACATTGATAAGACATTAAGAAGGTAGTTGAGAACACCTTCGACTTTAGAGTTTAAATCCTAAACCCAAGTTTGCTGTTGTTGCAAAGGAAGTGCCGAAACTGTAGCCAGGTGGTAGTGGAAAGAAGAAGTCGAATGGTATGAGGAAGAAGCTTCAGGGGAAGGATACTAAAAAGAAGGAAAAGTGGGATCCCATATGCTATGATTGTGGAGATAAAGGACACTTGATTAGGAATTACAAGTTCGAAGGAAAGAAGAAGTGTTATAATTGTGGCATGTTCGGACATATGCAAAAGTGTTTCCCAAAAACAGTGCAGTAGAAGCAGGTGGTGAAGGCATATGCTTTGGATGTTATCCCAACTTCGTCGAGTGCTCCTTCAATGAAGGAGAATTGGGAAGGTATCACTACCAAAGGTATGCTTTCTATTTATGGTGTTTCCATACGTATTTTGTTCGATATCGGGGCTTCACATTCATTTATATCTAGTTATCCGGCAGACAGATTGGGACTGAAACCTGACATAGTTGACAACCATTGGTAGTGATAAACCTGAACCCTATTGGAGGCCTAACTAGTCTTTGTATGATTTGTCATGGTTTTGGTCATATCGAATCATAAACGCTCTTTTATCTATGATTGCTTTTGTTTTAAGTTTTGTTGGGTTTGTGATTATCTTGGGGATAGACTACGTAAAGAAGTGTGCGGTAGTGGCGAACTGCGAGAAGCTATTGATGATGATTGGGACTGAAAAAAGAGAAAGGTAGTGATTGGCTGCCTACTAGGGGACGATGTTATGGTTATTTTTCTATGTTCACTCATGGTCCTACGGGATTAGTTGCCAGATGCGCTTATCGTTAGAGGGTATTCGGATTTACTGAAAGAGGTGATTGTATTACCACCACACCAAGAGATAGAATTCTGCATAGACCCTATGATGTATGCCAAACTGATAATTATGCCCTTAAGATGTATGCACCCAAAGTGCAATGGGAGTTAGAGGTGCAAGTGAATGACCTATTGAGGTGAGGGTTCATTAGCATGAGTATATATGACTAAGGCATACCTATAGATTCGCCACTATGGAAGATCGCTCTCTAAGGTCGTGTGTAGATTACTATGAGCTAAATAAGGTAGTAAGGAAAAAAAATATCCACACCCATGTACTGAAGACCTGTTCGATCAACTCCGGTGCAAAAGTGTTTCTAAGATGGATCTCATGGCAAGGTATCATCAACTGTAAGTAGTGAAGGAGAATATGTCGATCACTATGTTTTGTATGTCGCTTGGTTTCTTTGAATGGTTGGTTATGTCATTCGTACTGACTAATGTTCTAGCATACTTTGCGAATTCCATTAACCATGTCTTTAGCGATCAGCTAAATAAGTTTGTGCTTGTGTTCGTGGATGATATTCGAGTATATTCTAGGATGGAAGAGGAACCCAAAATGAACTTGAGGATTGTCCTTGAAGTGTCGAGGAAGCACGGGTTGAGAGCGAAGTTTTTGATGCGTCACTTCTGGAGGCGAAAAGTGAGATTCATAGGTCATGTCATTTCTGAGCAGGGTATTATGGTTTATCCAACAAAGGTGGCAACCATTCAAGATTAGAACCAAACCGAGAACTCTACTGACATGAGAAGTATCCTAGGTTTGGCGTGACATTATAGACATTTCATCAAGGTCTTCTTGAAGGTAGCAATGTCATTGACCAATTTAACAAAGAAAAATCAAGCCTTTGTTGGGACGTGAGTTGCAAGCATGTGTTCATGAGAATGAAGGAGAGATTGACGAGTACGGCAGCGTTGACCATTCCGAGCGGGAATAAGGAGATGATGATATACAACGATGGTTGTGGTATTGGGTTAAGTGACATACAAATGCAAGGAGTAAAGTTTGTCACCAATGCTGGTCAGTAGCTGAAATTGCAAGAGAGGAAGTTCCTATCCCATGATTTGGAGTTAGTGGCAATAGTTTTTGCTTTGAAGATTTGGAGCCATTATTGATTAGAAGAAAGGTTCGAGTCTTTCATGGACTACAAATCCCTGAAATTCATTTTTCCTCAGAAAGATACCAAACATCGTCAACAGTATATCGTTGGTTATGACTTCAGACCCCATTGAGTGTTTTAGCCAAAGATGTTGGCGATCTTAACGACCAAACCTACTTTGATTGAACGGATCAGTATTAGTCAGTGGCGAGATGCTAGACTAGCGGAGATCATGGGAAAGATAGAGAAAGGGGTAGAGTCTGAGGAGATGAAGCAGTACGGGATCGTTCGATATGGTTGGCTCAGTAAATATAGGAGTTTGTTTGATCCCGATGTAGGTGCATCATGCGATGATGTGCTACAAAAGTGCCATCATTCTAGATTGAGAATACATCCAATCGGAAATAAGATGTACCATGTTATGAAGTAGACATACTATTGGGAGGGGAAGAGAAAGGATGTCAAGATATTCATCTTGAAGTGTATGAACTACTAGTTTGGTAAAGGCGGAGCCGAAGAAGTCAAGTGGGTTGATGCAACCATTTGAAGTTCCTGAGTGGAAATGGGAATAAGTATCGAAGACTTCATCGACGGACTGCCGAGGACCGAAAGAGGCTATGATAACACTTGGAACATAATCGATAGATTGACAAAGAGTGCTTAATTCATACTCACTAAATCTAGTAGAACGACGTTCAAACTAGCCGAGTTATATGTGGAATAGGTAGTATGATTCCATTGTGTGTCGAATTGCATTATGAGTTCCCGAGACCTTTTATTCAGTAGTGGATTTTGGAAGATCTTACAAGAGATGTTGGGTTGGAGCTGCATCTTAGTACAACTTATCACCCGCAAACCGATGGGTAGACTGAGAGAGTAAATTACATATTGGAGGATCAATTATGAGCTTGCATACTCTATTTCGGAGTCTAGTGGGATAGTCATTTGCATTTGGTGGAGTTAGCATAAAAAAATAGCTATCAGTTTAGTTTTAGTATGGCACCATTCAAAGCATTGTATGGCTAACCGTGTAATGCTCCTTCATGTTAGTGGAAAGCGGGCGAGAAACTGATATTTGGTTCATATATCATCGGGGAGATTTCAAAGAAGATTTTTAAGTCAACCAATAAAGGATGAAGGCCGCCCAAGATAGGAAGAAAAGCAAAGCTGATAAGAGATGCAGATATTTGGAGTTCTTTATCAATGATATGACATTCATAAAGATTTTTAAAGAATGTTGGTCATTATGGTAGTGAGGGGAAGTTGGCACAAAGATTTTTAGGTCCTCTTCTAATAGCAGAGAGGATCGAGAACTTAGCATATAAAATCGACTTACCTCAGAAGATGGTGGGCATGCATAACTTATTCTACGTCTCTCATTTGTGGAAGTTTATGCATGAATCGGGTGTGATGATTGCATCAGATCAACTTGATGATTTCGATATTGACCAAAAGCTTCGAGACGTTATATGTCGATTCATATCATCAAATGTGACATGAAATAGCTCAAGAGGAAAAAATTTAAGTTAATGTAGGTTCAATGGGATGAAAGTGAAGAAGATTACATGTGAGAAATTGAGGAGAGCATAAGAGTTGCATATTCGAAGCTCTTTACATGGTAAGGCCTACTGATTATCGCATTTACTTCCACTTTATATGCTAAGTCAACTTACCTCAGAAGATTTATCTATACTATTGATTACGTGGCTACCTATTTAACATGTTTGATTATTACATATGATTGTTATGCATGTAGGATAGCGATGGTTGACTATGGTTTACTTGGGGATTCTGGTGGCGAATTTTCTAAAGAGAGAGAATGCGACGACCTGTATTTTACATATCGAAGGATCATAAAATATTATTATTTAAATCATATGAGGTCATATGACTAAAATTTTAGGAAACGACCACTAGGGACATTTTCCATTTTTAGAATTTTATCAGACAGTTTGGACCTATAAATACTTGCAATGACTACAACTTTTGATAGCGGTTGAATTTGGATCTGAAATAGGTCTGGATGATGGATTCTCCTTCCATAGGGTGTTCGTAACAGAAAAATAGACTTACCATTTAGGGGATATGGTTAATTTAAGTTTTGTCTACTACTGGCCAGATTAGTGGGTGATTAAGTAAAGCTCATACTTAAGCTCACTAACATATTTAAAAAATTATGCCTAATTAGGGCTAATGGGATAGATCTAGGTCATTTTGCACTTCCCAAAAACAGTGCTAAAACTCCATTAACCTTAATTTTATCAAAAAGATCATCTTTTTCATGCTAGTCCTAGCCAAAACCATATTAGCAAGGCAATTATTAATGGGGGTTAAAGATCTATCATTTTGGTTTCTTAGAAATTCTAATTTCTTGCTATCCACTTCATATTCGCGGATTAAATTGGTAATTTCGGTATTTGGTGAGTGATACGATCTTTCACTATCCCATGCATGTCCACATAGTTAAGAATGTTGTTTTTGATATGATTTCTATGTTAAAATGTTTTTAAACTTTAATTAAACCTTCACATATTTTTATTGTTGAATTTAAAAGATATAAATGGATTTTAAATGGTTTTGTAACCTCTTATGAATCATATTGTCATTTTAGTATGAAATTAAATTTATGCATAATCTTGTATGTTAACCATATTTGGATGAATAATATACATTGAATGTATGCTTATGGATGATGGTTTCTATTTCATGTATTGCATTAATATGTTTGCTAGTGCTTTTATAGTAGTTAGGATGCGATTGTAGATTTAGGCAAAAGGAGGTCAAACATGCTCACAATCAGATGAAATATAGAGAAGGGAAGCCTACACTTTAGGTCTTAAGTGCTTTAGAGGAAAACTAGCTTGTCAAACCTAATCTGTGGAGTTTTGTACTTCAGGTCGGTAGAAGTGGATGTTTTAGGATTTAGGTTGTGAAACTTCGAGAAAGACTTTGGGGAAGGCAAGGAAATGGAATTAGGGAATTAACTCCAAAATTTATGGAAGATCAATAGATTGGTATCAATTTATTTTTGGTTAGCACCCGCTTCTTTTTTGGGGTTATTGGGAGTGCAAAGGACTTGTGGAGTATGGCACTAAGGAAAGGAACTTAAAGCTAGAAAAGTGGAAAGTGGTCAAGGTGTGAAAGACTTAGCCCAATTTTTAGCTAAGAAATACATATTGGTACCGACCTAATCAAATTGGTACTGATATGAATTAAAGAGGCCAATCTAAGAAAAACTTTCAGAGGATGCTTAGGGGTTCCTATAAGTCATGCTGAAGGTGTTCGTTCGTTCTTTTGACGTTTGGTTATGATGTGGTAGCATAACAAAGAATAATGGCTGCAGGACTTTGAATATGGTAACTCGACAATGCTGTAGTTATGTTCTTATGATGACGGCTCGATATTGAATGGAGTCGTGAGGATGGTTATCTATAAGGGTGGATTTTAGAAAATGTGACTTGTGGATATAATGTTGAAAGGTTCTATCATGGAAAGAAAGGAATATGGAATGGTTTCTTAAGGATGGATAGAAACTAGATGGAGCATGAAAAGGGTTTGGATACTGTGCTATGGAATATTGTTACTCGGAGTGTTTTCTGATGCACTAATAAGAAGAGGTATTGTGAGGGCGCTCATTAGGTACTTGGAATAGCTACCCCAGATTAGTGGAATGGATCCATATACTATGGATTGGTGGAATGGATCTAGTGTCAGCTTTAGGCCGGTGGGTGAGTACATTGAGAATTAGGATTTCTTTATTAATCCCTAGTAGAGGAGTGATCATATAGACTATCATATATCTAGGGCACAATAAGTGACAACAATGGTTTTCTGATGGATGCTTTGTTTGCCATGGTTGATTTAGATATTAATAGTCACCCTAAGGATGTCACATGTTGTAGGAATGATGATATGGATACCTATACACCCAACATTGTACATAGGATATTGTAAACAATTGTGAATATAATAGAGTAGCATATTATAGTTGTTATGTGCTAACTCTTCAGATGCATGGATAGATATGGTATGACTCTTATACTTTTGTGCCTTACTGTATCGACTTATATTGTATTTTTAGATTTCTGATCGCTCACACTATACTGTTGGCTAACTCAAGGTTTTATGCTTTGCTTCTTATTATCTCAAGTACTCTTAATGAATACACTAGATAGCATGTCTAGGTGGCACGTGGTGGCTACGTAAAGGATGGCTATGATGGAGTTTTCTCGTATTATATATTGTCTTACATTTTCTTATTCTGCTATATGACACCGCGGAGCCTAGTCATGCTTGTTCATTATATTTAGAGACAATTATCCTATATTTTATTTCCAATTGTTTAAACTCTATTTCTACTTTGTATAAACATATGGACCTATGCGCTCTCGCTTGTTTTATATCGGTGGTGTTTATTATTGTATTTTATTTGTTGCATTGTGAGATGTATGACATGTTCTCTGATTGTTTCTCTTCTTTTCGTCTTTGACAATCGTCCTACATCAGTCGGGCACTGCAACAGCGTGCTCTTTAGGTATACTAGATGTCGAAGGTGTAGGGTGATCGTCACAATAGCTGCAAGTGAGTCTTCGACCATATTCACTTTTAGTTTTTTACTTGGTAGACGATAATCGCAAGCATAATGGCTGGAATTGTTACAAAAATAACATGAGCCTTTCTTTTTATCTTTCTTGAAATGACCTTTCTTCTTAAACCATATCTCTTTCTTTGTCTTTGACATATTTGTTATTTCAACATTTTCTTCCTCAGAATGAAACTCGATTTATTGACTATCATTTATGAGTCCTCTTCTATGCAAAGATGATGACGTAAACTCTCTAAATTATAGTCCTTCTCTACATGCTTTAACTCTTTCTTATAGTAGTTTTAATAATGGGGGAGTGTAGATATTATAACTCTAACTATGAATGATTCATGAAGATCAATCTTGGCATTTTTGGGCTAATTTATTATATAAAGTATTTTGCTAACTCTTCCAATATTGGAATATTTTTTATCATTTTGAAATTCATAAAATTGCATACAAGGAATTTCTTACTGCTTGCCTCTAATATATGATATTTATTTTCTAGTGCAATCTTACTTTGGTATGCATTTCATACATAAGTTAAAAGTGCATTCAGGATGTGTCCTCTATGGTCTACATAGAAATTATCCTCTATACACTTCGCATAATTCATCTTGAGTGCCTCATATCTGTAGGAGTTTTGTTGGGTATTACCTTAAATCCATCTTTTATAATATAGACTATTTGACTGTGATTAGGAAGAACTTTGTCCCTTCTTGACATCGAGTAAAGTTATCTCCATTAAAATCCTCTAAACATGTCAGATGTTGATTCATAGCTTAAAGGGAATTAATATTGCTTGAACCTTCCATAGTTGAAAAATTGTATAAAAATTGACGTATATCTTTGATAGTTAGAGCGTGATAATGAAGCAATTATTATACTTTTGACTTCAATGATCTATATTATTGATCCTTTCAGAAAATAATTCAACCCACCAGGTACAAACAGGTTATCGAATTATTGACTTTAGGATTCAATGTCCTTCTAATGATGTAACCGAATTCAAGATTTGTATGCCCTTGATTCGGCCAAGAACACTCTATATTTTTGGAGTTCGATGAAGCAAAAAGTGGAGATCGATAATGACGAAGAAGAAGAAAACCTATTTTTCTGAATGATTTTCGTATGCCTTTATATAGGCAGTGAGGAGGTGCTTTCGGTGGTTATCTTCGTTTGTCTGCAGTTGCCACATTCGTTCATTTGCAATGGTCACATCTCGTTCAGAATTTCTGCATTTAAAAAATGCTTCTCCTACTTCTGGTTTGTTGCTTATTTTTTGCAATTTGAACCAAGCAACGTCTCAACAGATCTAGACTTCAAGGCGATGGAGAAATGGATCAAGAAACTTAGAAGGTATCATGGATAAATGGAGTACAAGAAGTTTGGCAAAGCTTTACACAACAAAAATCACGTCGATACCTGCTTGATTATTCATGTCGGTACCAGACCCACTTTGAACTATAGCTAGAGTTGCCTTATACTTTAAAGAAAAAGATAAATAATTGAATACGACAAATCATATCAGTACGAAGATGATTTGGAGAAGAAATTTTGTCAACAGATATTAAAAGCTTAAAGACTTAAATGAGTGTAAAGAAGAATCGAGGACATAAGTTGAGAAAACATTTCTATGTTGATATTATCCTGTCAGTATCGAGTTATGATGGTTATCGAGTTTTACTTGTTATTCATGCCTGAAAGATTGGTTCGTCTCCTTACCTATTTTTCCATGAGCTAGTGACTTTGGAGGAAGGATTTGATTGATTCAATAACTAAGCAACACGCATTCAACAATGAGGAAAGGACCTTTAGTTTGATTTTAAGCAACTAAGCTCCGCCATTTCCATTTTATGTCATTTCTTCTCTAAATTATTGTGTTATTGGTTAAGGTTGTGATACCTAATCGAAATACGCTGATGGCGCAGCGGACATAAACTTTGACGTGCGAATAATGTTTTGATACCAATTTGGCGCAGCTTTCTTCCTCACGAAATGATTTCGTGTCAAATAATCCTAATAGAATGATAAATGCCAAATTTTGTTGATCGTGACGATACCGGAATCTAGCTATCTCCAACCCGTTGATCTCGCAAGATACCGTGTTGAAAGATCTACGATTCGATCGTTGATCACTCGCAAGTGATACCGAGAATTGGCTTCTACTTCTTTGATTCGTGCACGAATAACCCGAAGAAGGAAAAAAGAAGGAGATCACACTCAACTTCAACAATGGTGGCAAAAGCACACACATAAAATTTATTCAAAAATCAACTCCCTTTTTACAATGACAACACGTCCCTATTTATAGGAATTACAACACATAGACATGCGACTTATCACAGCGACCCACGATCTACGACTAAACTACAAACGACTTAACAATTCAACCATACATGCGACTTAACAATACATCATAACAACATACGATATACGACTCCATGACATAAGAAGTTACAACATAAGGACATAAGAAGATACAACGACTCACGACTTAACAACAATACGAGTTAAGAAGCATGCGACTCAACATCATACGGCATAAGAAGTAGCTCGGCTCCAAAAACGACTTAGCGACATAAGGAAAATCAGCTTCAGGAACTTGCAACTTAAAGGTAAGCGACTTAAGAATGAGCGACATAAGAAATCACTGCGGCATAGGTTGAGCGACTTATATCAATGTGGCATAAGGAAACGGCATAAGCGACATACGACTTAAGCTTCAGCGACCTAAAGGAAAAGCGGCATAAGATTGAGCGACTTAAAAAGGAGCGACTTAAGAAAGTAGCGGCATAAGTTGCAGTTGGTTTAACTCGCTAGGTCGTTGCATCATCCTTTACTGCATAACTCGCATAACTCATTAGGTCGCTCAGGTGACTCAGGCATGGTGTTAGGTCGCTCGCATAACCCGTTAGGTCGCTCAGGCGACTCAAGGCGTGGTGTTAGGTCGCTTACGCGACTTAAGGTAAGGTGTGTTGCATCATCTGGTAGTTGACATATGCAATTGAATTGAGGCGGAACCACTTTAAAAATCTTATATTTCTGCTTCCTGTTTCCATTTCTTCATTTTATTTGGGTGTTTGTCAATTTTTGGAACAACACCACCTTATTCAACTATTTGAATTTTTGAACTTCGGGATTTGTTAACGGGACAAAAATGGGCAGTTAGAAATATATCCAAAAGTATGTTCTAGATTAGACACATAACCAACACAATTGGTCGGTCAAATGGACGATAGAGGTGCACGCACATGTGTTGACACACGTGATCTCCCACTTCAACCAAGAAGAAAAAATTTAGATGCCTAGAGGGACCAACCCTCTCATGAGACCTAGTACATAAAAATGTTATTTTCATCTATTTCAAGATGAGGGATTAAAACCCCGACCCTCTTCTTCCTTCTTCCAAAACAATACCCTAAACCTAAAACTATTTTGAAAATTTCCAACATAGGGTATTCCATGAGTAGTTGAATAATTTTGTAGTAACCTGATATTATTGTATATTCTAGAAGTGAGGAAGAGCACGAGCTACATTTTATAGAAGTATTGGATTTTTTGAGAAGGAATCAATTAAAGGCAAACTTCTTAAAATGTCACTTCTGGAAGAAGGAGATTCGTTTTCTTAGACATGTAGTATCCATATATGGTTAGGCTGTGGATCAAGGGAAAGTAGTTATTAAGTATTGGAAGATGCTAAGGAATGCTTTAAAAGTCCATAGCATTTTGGGACTGGCGGGATTCTATATGAAATTTATCAAATGAAGGAACCGGGACAGTCAAAAGTGAGTGAAATACGTAGATTTAAAAAAAATCAAATTTTTGATCTATTAGGACTGTGAAGCCAATAGTGGGTTTTAGATTCAATTTAAAATCTTTTTAAATAAAATCTTTATTTATTTAGTTTTTAAAACGTTTGATGTATTTAAATTTAAACGTATATTATAACGAGTGTATCAAATACACCTATAAGTGTAAAGTGTAAGTGTAACATGTAAGTAGTATACATGGCTAATGTGACTGTATATAAGTGTTAGGATTTACATTGTATTGGACCCATTTGTCCCTTTATATATGCCTTTGATGTCCATGGGTTTTTTCTTAATTATGTATACACACACATACACATATATATTATAAGAAAAGGTTAATAAATAAATTTTATGATTTTAAATAAAAAAAATATTTTATAAAATTTAAGTTTCAATAATGTATGCATTCATATATCAATATATAAATAATTACGAACTATGTTTTAATATTTAAAACAACATATGTATGGGAAGATTGCAATCTAATATTTTCATATGTAAATTTAAAGTTAACAAACTTAAATCCAACTTTCAACTTAGGTAGGAACAGATGGTTCAATATTTTACATAAAAATCCAAATATAATTAAATTGAAATTATATTTATGCCAGTTTAAATAACAACCAATTCAAACAACATCCATGTAATACATGTATTCATTTTTAAGGTGAGTTTAAATAAACGAAATAGTTTTCGATCTAAAATTGTTTTCATTCAAAAATATTTAAATTAATCAATATTCCTTTCAATTGAAATATATGTTTAAATAACCATGTAATATATATAATTAAAAATCATTCAACATACTAAAACTACCACAAAATAGACTGAACAAATTAGGCATATATTAGTTCATTAAAAGATTCAAAACCAAGCTATACAAATAATATGAACAAATAATCATACAAGATGAAAGATCTAAGCTATATTAACATAATTATCATATAGTCAATTGAGGAATAGTGCCAAAGGAGTTCCAAATTAAGTTAACATTATGAATAATCAATTATTGAGATGTGGAAAAAACGGATATGAATTATATTACTAGAAAAATATAGAAACATATTATATGTAGCATGCAAATGATTCACATCATATGAACATGATTCTTATATGAATATGTAAAATTCAAAACCACCTTAGGATGTGGCCAAAAAGTTTCACCTTGAATGATGAACACATCTCATAGATTTAACTGAATCAACCTACAGATTTTGCATGGATCTTAGGATGTAGCCAAAAAGTTGATCATTGAATGTTATAGATTTTATTTGAATTTTTTTTAGGAATTTTTTTGTCATCCAGGGCATGGAAATTTCACCCTAAAGGAGAGGAAGAAAGAGAAAATATAATTGTCAAGAAGAATTGAGGAATGAATGTAAAAAAAATGAAGGAAACATGGAAACCTTTCAATTCCCAACTTTAAAATTTTCCCTATTTAATTCCTAATTAAATCTCATTGAATCCTCTCCCCTTCTTTATATTTTTCGTTAAATGTAATGAAGAGAAAAGGGCAAAAGGTATTTCATAAATGTATTTTAAGTGACTTATAAAGAGGAGTAGAGGATGGAGATTATTTCCTTCTTTTAGCCGCTCCTTTGGAATTTCAAATCACATTTGAAACCTCTACCCTTATTCCCACTCTGATCGGACATAAAAAAAGGCAATGTACACCAAAAAAATAACCACTTAGCAATTAATTTATTTAAATCCATTTTAAATATGATATTAATATTGCATATTGATATGCATGTATATAGGTTGCGATTAATTTATTTAAATCCATTTTAAATATGATATTAATATTGCATATTGATACGCATGTATATAGGTTTTATATAAGCACTTTATAAAATAACAATGGTATTCAAACTAATCAAAAAAATTAATAATTAGCATTTCATAAATATTAATCAATTTAATTAATTTACAACAATTATAGATTAATTTAACCACGTAGATTTTTGGATTATTTATAATTACGATTGTGTGACTTAAATATGTAATTCCAGTCAGAGATTTATATCAAAAAAAATTGAATGTTAATATTCATGCATCACTTTAGTTAGTGGTGTGACATTTTTGCTAAATTTATCACTTATACATCTTTTTAGTAAATCTAATTTTACATATTATAAGTGGTACCTGGTACTAACATTCACTTGCACTAATTATCTTCATCAACATTATATCAATTAGGACTTATGGAATTTGTTTTTGGTCAGAATTCCAATATCATCCACATTCAACTCGATTAGTTCTAGCATAAAATCCTTGGTTCAATAGTAATAATTATCACCAACCATACTTCTTTTGCCATAGACTATGGCTTTGTAACAACCTAGTTTCTACACTGTTGAAATAAACAATATTAACTAAAATAAAATGTCCGAGTTCAGTTTTGCATAGCTTTTAGTTTGTTTAAAATAATATTTTTGAGTTAAATGTTAATTGATAATTGAATTTCTACTTCAATAAATTAAACTAATTGATTAATTCATTTTCAAAAAATATATTGAACTCAAATAAAATATTTATAATGAAGATGGTATAATTTTATATGATAAATAATTTATATACGGCTGAAATGGTGAAAAGAAATTTTATTTGATGTTAATAAAATGAATAAATCAACGAAGATAAATAATTATTGAATTTCAATATTTTGTGTAATATACCAAAATATATGTTTGTAAATATTGATTTCAATTAAATTGAATATATATTCATAAAAAAATAATATAGTGTTATATATGCAATAAAGTATGATTAAATGTAAACAAAAGAGTTGAAATAAGAATTTTATTTGCGTAAGGGTTAATCGTAAATAATAATTATCTAGCACATCCCTTAACCATCTCAACCGTTCTGGACCCTACTTTTAGTCTATAACCGGCGAACCCTTGTTCTCATCCTTGCTGTCAAGTGTCATAATCCATAGTTGCCAAAAAATCAAAAATCATTTATGGACATAGAAAAATGAAAGAAAGAAATGGATGTAAATAAGAAGAGGGTAGGACGTAGCGTGTGACGATACCTTACACGCCGGTGGGGAGGCACGACACTGATGACAGCATACGTCTAAGGCGTTAGGGGTGAAGTTGCATGAGGAGGCAAGAGGTTATGGGCGGCGACTAAAGGTAGAGGCCTGGCATGGTCAGTTACGTGATTTCAGGTGAAGAAGACGGCAGCTGATTAAGGCAGGCATCGATCTAAAGCAGCAAAGCATAGTGTTGTGGTGGTATTAGCTAGGATTTGGCAGTATTGATTTGGGAATTTTGTAATAAGAGAATGCGTCAATAAGGTGAGTTACCTTTGTAACCCATATCTATGTTTGGATCTATTTTCCATGATTTTTCTTCGATTATCGAATTATGGTAGAAATGGATTTCATTGATAAGAATTGATTGTTATATCCTTACTAAATTGTTGCTGCGATGATATATTTTTTGATTGTTGAGTGTACACATTACATGTCGTCATATAATAAACAGATGCTTGTAAATAATCAGAAGCAACATTTGATATTGACTGGAAGGTTGTAAATGAATTAAAATATGAAGTCTTAACTGAAACAAAGATACAAAAATTAAGTGGTGAATTTTTGGAATGAGTTTTTATTCAAGTAATTATTATTATTGAAGAAAATATAAAAGTGAAATATTTTTCAGAATTGTATGAATAGATATTATTTAGGAAGAAGGTTTCTGGGATTTGTTTAAATTAGTGAACTTTTGAATATTTATTTATTTATGATTATAAAATATTTGAAGAATGTTTTAGAAAGAGTATTTTGAAATGATGAGTTTATTCTTATAGGATTTTAACAAATGGATAGTTTTACAAAATAATATTTTTGGAATTATAATAATATGTGTGTTATCTAATTACTGTATGAAAAGTTTCAGTAAAATTTAGTATATATTTTATTAAGAATACTTTTGGAAGTAATATATTTAGTATTTGATTATTTCTAAATACAAAGAAAATTATTAAAGGCCTTAGTAAATATGTATGAAGGAGCTTGAATTAAATTATTGTGGAAAGTGTAATTTTTGGGAATTTTTTATGTAAATTAAATTTATAAATCTATATATTTTAATGTTAAATGTTTGAAATATTTTATAAAAAATTAGAATAAAATGGAATTTTAACCTGGTGAATTACTTTTCAAAATTAGTTTAGATATAATTTGGAATCCAAATGAGGGTTTGAAATATATTGGTGTTGGACTTTTATTTCCTGGCTTTGAGGATTATTTCAAATCGAAAAACCTTATTAGAGAAATAGCGATATTTTAATTTATTCTATAAAAAATTTTATGAATTATAAAACTTCTTTAGTATTGTTGTTTTCAAATTATTAAAGAAGAAATTCAAATTTTATGAATTATTTTCAAAAGGTGTTTAAGGGTTCTGAAACTGAATGGTAGCTTATTATATAGATTTCCTTGTAATAAAATAAGAGGTTTGCAAATATTTATTTTTGAAACCATAAATTGATTGTGAGGAAAGATTGATAATCGTATAATTTAATCTTCTTTAAATTTAATATTGATATTTGAAATTGTGTTAAAGATTTTGTAAAAGTGTATTTTATAACAAAACCCTTCTGAATAAATAAATAGTAGTATTATGTGCTTTGTTTGATTTATGTTCTTTATGATGAGGATATTGTATAAATAGAGTTGTAATACCGATTGGTATGGGAATTTCTGAAATATTTCTTTGGATATCCTTTGGACTTGTTGCATGGAATATTATTGGATGGAGCAAGTGTATTGTACAAATATTGAGTAAATAGTCAAGTAACTCCTAGTGGTGTAGGACATCGGAGTTGATATTTGTTTGTTTACTCCTTAGGAATAGATGACACTTGAACGGGTATAAGCAATACCGTGGAATTGCATATCTTGTGTATATGAGGTGATGCTTACTGGGATGAGCATGGTTTTGTACCTTTAAATTATATCAGGATGTATATCATTTTTATGTACTCCTATTCTTTTGTTAAGAGGCAAACCAGATTAGGTTAGTATCATCCTAGGGACCTGACTGCGGGGTCATGCGCCTAATCTGTACCATACCTTGTTTTATGTAGTTTTATGCTATTGCAATGTGGTATTGCCATATGTTACATAGGCCAACAGTCTATTGCTATTTGGAGGAATTTGCAAGGTTGTGACCATTACATAGCGTCCCGATGGATATTGGGTTACAATGGCCATCGAGGGAATTAATGGCTATAGAATTAGTGCTAGACTAGCATGTGTGTAGTCTCCTAGAGCAAGCAAGTAGCTATCAGTTTCTTGTATCGTTATGGTGTGTGATAGATGGACATACGACAATTGTACATCTCTTTGAGTTTGATATGATGAGAAGTTGACGACTATACTTAAAACCGTGTGTCCAATGTATTGTCAATCCCTATACATGAGATTATCATTGAGAATGATCAAGGCTACACTGAGGGGTTATCCAATTCTTTGTTGATATGTGATTTCATTGTATGTATGGTTGTGTGGATGCCTTTTTGATTCAACTATATGACTATGACGGATTTGGGTATGTCTACTTTATGGTTACATGAGAGATAATCTTGGCATTACGGTGCACATGCTATAGGATACTTGATGTTCTCTTATGTGTCAATGATGGTTCGATGTGTGGATGTTTCTTCTATTATTTTACTATATTACTTGGATTGTAGATTGACTTTTCCTTAATGTGGGTGATGATATGTGTGTGGTTAGCGATATGTTGCTATATATGATATGTTCACTTGTTACTTTAAGCTGCCCATAAGTATACTATGCCTATTGTTATTATATATTAGCATCTACTTTCTAGACATAGTTTGACTCATGTGTTATTTGTATAGTGCTTGGGTCGGTCTGAGTCATTTCAAGCTCAGGGACAATGTGACCAACTTATGGTTTTTGGGAATATAGAGGCTAATTAATATAGTTGAGCATAAAAATATTTATTTGTTGCCTCATCTATGCATATGTTGTTGAGATGTATATATTGGATATGTTAAGCATTTTAAAGATTGAGGGTAGTGACCATTTTGTAAACCTATTTGTACTTGTATATGTTATCTATTATATTTTACCGCTGCGTTTGTTGACTTCGTGTTCTCTGCTATTTGTTTTATATTATATATTGTTCTATTCTAGAAACACACATGTTTATTGCTTTAGGCCGATACCAAGTATGTATAGATGAGTTATATGAGATTTTGAAATACGTACTAGTATTTGTCCAATGGAATATTCACGCGTGACAGTCCAATATCTCATAATTCTTCCTATTATCAGATAGTACTACATAGAAATACTCTTTGGTAGTATGAGTATAGAGGTGAGTTGTTACATTTTGTATCAATGTGGGTTTAGAACAATATAGAGTATAAGATGTTAGTATCGGCACAGTCGGAGGTGGGTTATATGGGTGAACTAAAAACATCATTTTAGATCTTTATTAGACCTATGAAGGCTAAATAAATTTTAGATCCAAATCGAAAATATTTTAAATAAAGTATTCATTTTATTTAATATGTTCAAAAGTTATTTTCATATTAAGTTTTAGTCTACAAGTATGTCAAATATACCTGTTTGTGTAAAATGCACGTGCTACAGGTAAGAGGAATATAGAGTTAATATGAATGTATGTAGATGACAGAATTTACACCGCAATGAACACATTTTCCCTTTACATATGCATTTTCATCCAAGATTTTGAATTGTAAAATATACATAGTAAAAGATGTAAAATAGTCTTCACACACACACTTCATTTGGAACTTATATAATTAGAAATCTAAAATAACATTAATGAATTTTCTTTAAATAGGGAAATGTTTGAATTCAATAATTACATTGATTACATGGGATCCATCTTATTAATTTGAATTAGGGCAACACAAATATGTTTTCATACATATAATATAACATGGGATGTTTTGAATCTTAAGTAAACTTATTTATTTAAATACATAATTTGTAATATATATGTATAGATTTGTTAAAACTCAAAGGTAAAAATTTTGAAACAAACATTTAATCTAGAAGAGAAATAACAGATGTAGAATTTTACATAATACTTAATTTAGAAAGGAAATAAAAATGTTGGATTTTATAAAAAGGTCTACACGTGAATATAAAAAAATACTTCTTCTTTTTTAAATTATACTCAAAACAATTCTATTCAAAACATAAATCAATGTAATAAAACAAACTGGTTCTTAATACAAATATAAATGATTAATATACACATACACATATATAGTATAATATTATGAATATGGTTTCTAATCAAAAATATTTTTTCTCAAAATAACAAAAGTAAAGCAACAAGGATTTGGACAACTTGGGTATATGTAAATTTGTGAAAAATATTCACATCGAAAAAACATAGAAACAACTACAAAATGAGAATGAGGGTCTAAATTTTCTAAATCTTAATTAAATTAGCATATTTGATATACTTTCAATAGAGATGAACATAAAAGGATTTGAACTACTTGTTGTAAGATGAACCATTAAAATACCAAATAAGTCATATGGAATCCAAAAATACGAATAATCATAAATAAATTAGATCATATAGTTACCTTTGGGAAAATCACACCTTGAATGATGGATAAAAAGCTCTTAAATTCTTGAATCAACCTCCATATGTAGCAAAGAAAAGAGATAAACCATCATTTGTAAATTGATTTAATTTTTATTTTTTTGGAATTTTAAAGCCAGGGAGGCCACTAAGGGGAGAGGGGGAGAATGAGAAGGAAAATAAAATTTTGTCAGGAAGAATGATTGTTTGCAAAAATGAATTAGTGGATATGTTTAAATTGAAAGAATGAAACATTTCTCATTTTTTTAATTAAAACTTCCCTAAGAAATTACCTTAGCTCTCTCTCTCTCCATTCTTCTCTCTTCACATGGTAAGACCAAAATTACTTGCCATCAAATGGTATAGGAATTCCCAAAATCCCTTTATGCAATTATCATTTATTTAAACCTATTTAAAAAATACGCTGATACAAATGCATGCAAATATAACTTTTGTATATGCAATCTGCTAATTAGAAACAACTCCTAAACATTAAACAAGTTAAATAATAACTAGTGTTTCTCAAATATCGAAAAATTTAATTAATTAATAGCCATTAATAAATTAATTGAACCATGTAGCATTTTGATAAATTCATCATTTCGATTGTGTGACTCAAATTATAAATTTAATCTACGATTAATATCAAATAATTTAAATATTAACATTTTCATGTCACCTTACCTAGTGATGTGCTATTTTGGTTAAATTTATCGCTTACGCATCTTTTTCTGTAAAATCCAATTTTACGTATTATAAGCGGTATTTGGTAGTAATGTTTATCTACACCAATTTTCTTCGTCGATGTTGTATCACATTAGGACTTATGGAATTTGGTTCTTACGAAAATTATAATGCCATCCATATTCAACTTGGTTAGTTCATAAATAAAGTCCTTGATTTAATAATGATATTTATTATTAACCATATGACTATAATTAGAGATTTTGACTTTGAGTTGACTAAAGTTGACTATGTTGCTAACCCCATATAACCGAGGAGACAAATTCTCTATTGAATAGTTTCCAATGCTTCAACTCAAATCCAACTATAATCATTCAGTGGAAGTTATACCATGATTTCACTATAATCAAAATAGAGTATCCATATTGAAGTTCCAAAGTATTCTCAAGCCGTTGGAATTATGTAACATCATCACGTCAAGATTCTATATTTGAGATTCAGTTGTATTAACCAACATAAAACCTCGACAGTGTCACTCCACGGTTATCAAATAATTATAAGTATGTAACTCTTTGGTGCCTCTGGTAACCATAAGGTGTACACTGCCCAGCATTTGGAGAGCTTACGCACTCAAGTCTCAACAGATGTATTGATATTTCATCTTAAATATATTTACTAGGAAATTTTGAAATAATATGTATTTTTAATGATAAATTTCTCATGATCACTACAAATTGTAATTACTATTACATAGCATATCACTTAAGAATTTATTTATTTAGCATACTTTAAATTAATTATTTAGTTAATTATATCACAATATAACAAGTATATAATAGAAAGAAAACACCTTTCATTTTTGAATAATTTCGGTTATTGAGTTAGATATATGCAATAAAACTCTATCATAAGAGACACATATCTTGGTCTTAGATGACGCTTTGAGTTTCTATCCCCATGGGTGTGTGGTAGATTATTGTACATACTTAAGTAACAGTAGGAAAATATGATGATTACTAGGGTAATAACCTATGATGTACCAATAGTTTTCTTACTATATAATATATATTTTTCTAACTCTTTCTTAGTGTAGCTCACTATATGGGATGTAAAGGAACTGGTGGAGGTCGTGAAGTTAGTAGTAGTTTGTTCGACTAGTGATGTCATCATAGATAATGAATATTAGGCCTCTATGTGGCTTTGAAATAAGAATGGAGTCGTTTGGTTAAGGAAATTTTAGAAGGCTCTAGTTTGAATCTCTCATTTTGGGTACATCACATAAATAAACTATGAGAAGAAGGATCTAGTAGTAGCCAAATGGCATAGTAGAAATGTATGGATTGCATTCTTCTGAACGTGTATATTTGGCTTGGTTGATGTGAGTTATGTTGTGCAAATGGTTCGATAAACAAATAAATATATTATTTTGGGCTCGAGCTAGAATGTGGGATTAAGTAGGAGTATTTTCTCAAAGGTGTGAATCTATAAAAGTCTAGATAAAGCCAAAAAGATTAAAACTCAGCGCTGTCTCCATTACCGCATGGAATAGGAAATGGTTTGTTATATAAAAGAAAACAATATTTATAAACAAGTAATTAAAATATAAGGAGATAAATTAAATTGAATGCTTGTTGGAGGATAGGTACGATTTGTTTTTGGATGTTTGATTACTTGATTCTTTGCTGCTAATAATTGATTATTTGGCTATTAATATAGTCACCATTGGCATATGTTTATAATAAAGTAAGAAAACTAATTATATATTAGAACTTGAGAAGGTTTTAGAAACTAAATTCGTGTTAATTGTCCGTTGAGTCATTTAAGTATTCTGGTTGTTGCACTTGGCCTATGTATCAATAGAAGTCCTTAAACACAACAATGGGGAATTTGGACATAATCTTTTGAAAAGAATATTATGCTTTGAAAAACCACATACAATACTTGGAAGGGAGAAATGCGTTGAAAATATTATAAACGATATATTGAAAAAAATGTTTTAAGATGAGTTAAACTATATTTTGAAAATATTATAGCGGTTTTTATATGAAAAGAGTAACTTATTTTTAGAAGTGGAAAAACAAAAGAATGGTGATAAATATATGGAGATAAGTGATTTAAGATTACTTGATGTGATTTGGAAAATGACAAAAGCATATATATTTATAATGTAAAGAATATACATTACAGCATTAAATGCAAATGTATGAGTCCCAGTCAAAATTAATTTTAAAATAAGTATCTTATTCAAATATTTTGAATAAGGAATGGCTCTTTATTAAAAAAGTATGTTTGGAAGTATGATTGTACTTAAAGTAGAATAAAGAAAAAATGTGTTTGGTGGATCCTGAAAAAAAATGAACTTACAACTAATGATTAAAAGGTGTGATTTTAGAAAAATTAAAAATCAAATGATAACCAATAAGTTATCATTTATCAGAATACCTAATTGTAAATATTTTGAAATATGTATGTATGTATGTATATAAACATACAAAAGTAAATAATTCAAATTGGATATTGTGTGGTAAATGGATTTTGTAGAAATTTTTTATGTACTGAATTTTGCAGAGGATTTTGTGAAATATATTTTTGAACATATATATATATATATATATATTCAAATAAAGATGACATTATTTCATTTTGAGAAAAAAATACATGGCAGAATTGTTTTGGAATAGAAAATAAATTTTCCATATAAAATAAATTAATACTTATTTTATAGAATTGATGAAAGCTTCTTCTAAATATGTTAGCATGAGTTATGTGTTAAAAATGTTCAATTTTGAACTAAAACTATGTATAATGTGGTAGTTTTGAAAATTTATAAATAAAGTTAAGTATGTGAAAAAAATTCAAATTTTAAGTAAGAGAATATGAGTGAAACCACTTTTGCTTTTATAAGCATAATAAATTACTAAAAGATCGAACTTTTGAAATTTTCAATTTTCAAAAAGTAGACTGAAAAGAAATCTAATTTTATTTAGTATGTTTGAGAAATTATATAGTTCAAAGGAATAAAATTAAATTTCATTTGAATTAAAAAGGGATTATGAAGTTTTAAAAGGGGTGTAGCAAAATAGCCGTAATTTTTGATTTTTTAATCGGAATTGAGTGATTTTTTTTTCTTTCATTGTAAATTTATATTTATTAGGGAAAACTTTGATGTTTATCACTTTTCGAAAATATGATGTTTGATAATACTAAAATCTACTTGAAGATGGGTTAAAACTCAGCCTTATACTTAAAAATTTGTAAGCTGAAGCACAATAGTGTTTTAACCATGACTGTAGACCCATTAATCTTTTTCCGTCATTCGGGACCCGTTGAAAGGTATAATAACAGGGAACAGATTTTGTATTGGGTGTTATGCAAAAATTTGAGGTTTGCCAAATGAAAAATGGCATTTTAAATCAATGTGCCTACGGTATAAAAATCATTTCAAAATTAACGTTATTTAGAAAAACCACCATAACTTTCAGTGTATTTTGATTTTCCTGATCTGAAGGATTTATAAAAAAGCTAATTGATTGTGCTGAACTTTACTTTTAAAAGTATTAGCTAGATATGTGTATTTGACACTTAAAACTTTGATGAAAAATCTCCAAAATGAAAATGCAACCTTATTATTTTGTTATATGAACATTACATTACTTTGTGTTATAAAATATGATCATGTATGTTTTTATGAGCTGAGCAAGGCACATAAAGCCATTATTGGTTGGATTTTGTAGAAGGCTCACTTCTGTTCCCATAAAATGAAATAAACTCGCTTAACATGCAAAGCTAAGTTATGTTTTTATGCGTATGGTGATAGATATATATTATATTGTGTTTTTTCCCCATGTTTGGCATGCCTCTTCGGAGACATGTATTATGTGAATTTGTGTGTTGTAAATTTTTCAAAACGCTCTCTGTATAAGGGAGATTTTGTCGAAGATTTCTGAAAATTTTATTACTTAGAAAATTTTCACATGTTTAATTGTATGTGAAAGTGTGAAGTCATTAAATGTGATTATCCAAATTCATAGCTAATCATGAGGTGATGAAGCGAAAGTTTGGTCATTGTTTGGGGAAGCCACATATAGAATCGAGTTAATTCTGAAAGTGGACATAAGAATGATCTTAAGTTGATTATAGATGAGTGAAGGGTGTTATTGAGAATGATGTTCTTCCTTGTATAAAATTCCAAAGACACAATTTTCCTAAGGGGTGGGGGGGGGGGTCAATAGCAACCCATTTTTTATGTCGTTGCAATATACAATATTAATTAAAATAAAATGTTCGACTTCAATTTTGCATAACTTTTATATTTTTTTGAAAACATATTTTTTAAAATGTTAATTGACAAATGAATATTTGCTTTAATAATTTGAATTAATAAGAACTTCTTTTCAGAAAATTTATTGAACACAATAAACTATTTACAATGAATAAAAAATAATTCTATTTGGTAAATAATTTTTATATGGTTGAAGTACATGAAAAGAAATTTCATTTGATATCAATAAGATGAATAAATCAATGAAGATAAATAAGTAGTGAACTTAAATGTTTCGTATAATATATAAAAATATATTTTTTGTAATTAAAGATTTCAGTTGAATATATATTCATAATAATTTGACAGAGTACTTAAATATGTGAATAAAGTGGGAATAAATGCAAACAAAAGAGTTGAAATATGATTTTATCTGCATAAGAGTTTACTTTTATATAATAATTGTTAGCACATCCCTTAACCATCTCAACCATTCTAGGCCCTTCTTTTAGCCTATAACTAACCAAACCTTGTTCCCATCCTTACGCACTAGTGTTCTAATCCATACCAACCCAAAAAATCGAAAACGATTGGGAATTTAAAAATAAAAAATAAATCAAATGCAATAAAGAGGGTTGGATAGCGCGTGACGGTGCAGTGTAACATAGGTAGGAAGGCGACAATAATCACTTCAAACGCATTAGGGTCTAGAAGGCATGGGGAGGTGAGGGGTTGTGCATAGTG
This sequence comes from Allium cepa, assembly GCA_030765085.1. Taxonomy (NCBI): domain Eukaryota; kingdom Viridiplantae; phylum Streptophyta; class Magnoliopsida; order Asparagales; family Amaryllidaceae; genus Allium; species Allium cepa. Next base: position 649,205,681 of record CM060939.1, on the reverse strand, counting down.
GCTAAAGGAGGAAGCATGGAGTGGCCAAATACATGATTTCAGGTGACGATGATGACGAATGGTTGAGGGTGCATCAATTTGGAGCAACAAAGTGTAGTGCTGAGGTGATGCTTGCTAGTGCTTAGGCAATATTGATTAGGGAATTTTAAGGGAAGAGAAGGCGTCAATATGGTGAGTTATATTTGTAACTCACATCTATGTTTAGACCAATTTTCCATGATTTTTCTTCGATTGTTGGATAATGAATTATGGTAGAAATGGATCGAATTAATTGGAACTGATTGATATATCCTAGTTAAATTGTTGTTATGATGAGTTATCTATAGATTTTTCAGTACACACACATTATATGTCGTCATACAATAAATACATGGTCGTAAATAACCGAAATCGGCACTTGATATTGATTTTAAGTATTTAAATGAATTAAAATTGTGAAATTGTGATTGAAATAAAAATATTTAGAATAAATGGCATTTATTTAATATTGAAAATATCGTTAGCGATAGAAAATACAAAAATGAAATATATTTTAATATGAATTATTTGGAAAGCGTTGGTTTCTAGGATTTATTTAAATCAATGGACTTTTGAATATATATCTGTGTGTGTATATGTATATATATATATATATGTATATATATATATATATATACAGAAATATACATATACATGACTATTAAAATTGAAGGTTTTTTAAGGGAGTATTTAAAATTTATATTTTAAAGTGATGATTTTATTTTTATAGGATTTTAATAAATGATAAGTTTTATAAAATAATATTTTTGGAATTGTAATAAGACGCATGTTACTAAATTATTGTATGGAACTATTAGTAAATTTATTATATATTTTGTTAAGAACAATTTTGAAGTAGTATATTTAATATTTGATAATTTTTGAATAAAAAGGAAATCCTTTAAAAGTCTTAGGAAAAATATATAAAATAATTTGAATTAAATTATTATAGAAAGTGTAATTTTTTAGATCGGTATATGCATTTAAATATACATATTAATTTTATAAATTAATATATTTTAATGTTCGATGATTAGAAAGTTTTATATAAAAAATAATAAAATGGAATTTTAGTCCGATTAATTACTTTCAATAATGGTTTAGAAATGATTTGGAATCTAAAAGAGGATTTGAAAAATAATGATGTTGGAATTTTATTTTATGCCTTCAAGGATTATTTCAAATTGAAAATCATTATTGGAAAAATAGTATTATTTTAATTTGTTGTTTAAAAGAAATTATGAATTATAAACTTATTTAGAAATTATTAATTTCAAATTATCAAAGAAGAATTTTAAAATTTACGAATTATTTTTAAATAAGTAAAAGGAATTTGAAATTGGATGAAAGTTTAATATATAGATATCATTATAGTAAAATAAGAGGTTTGAAAATATTTATTTTCAGAACTATACTGGATATTGGGGAAATAATGAGAGCTTTACGATTTAATCTTATCTAAATTTAATACTGATATTTGAAATTATATTGAAGATTTTGAAAAGTGTATTTTATAACATATCCCCTTCTAAATCAATAAATAGTTGTATTGTGAGCGGCATTGATTTATTTTCTCTACTATAAGGATAATGAATAAATGGAGTTGTGGTACCGATTGGTATAGGAGTTTCGGTAATATTTCATCGGTTATTCTTCGGACTTGTTGCATAGAATATTTTTGGATGGAGCGAGTGTAGTGTATAAACATCGAGTAAATGAGTGAGTAACACCAGATAGTATGGGACATTGAGTTGATATTTATTTGGTAAGACTTTGTGAATAGATGACACTTGAACGAGTATAAGTAATACCGTGGTATTGAATATGTTGTGTACTTGACCTGATGCTCCGGAGGTGAGCACGACTGTGTGCCATATGAATGTACGTTCGATAGACATGTGCATAGAAACATGTGTTTAAAATTAGAAATAGTGTTAAATTGAACTATTCTCCATCTTATGATTGGTCTTTTGCTTCAACGACGAAGCATTTTAGTATATATATATATATATATATATATATTACTTATTTTTATTAGATGGCTTAGTCAGATACACATGTACGTAGAAATGGTTTAAAAGTAAAGCAAAAGAAAGTTTAGATAAACTTTTCATTTACCATAAATTATTATGTTCTACTATATTACAGATTTATCAAAAGAGTAAAAAAACAAAGGCATGAAATATATAGTGTATATGAACTAATCTGTAAGTTTTGATGCACTATTCTACAAGTGTAATTGCTGAAGTTGTACCAATTTGATCATTGGGTTGTTTTTCTATGAGTGGTTGCATCGTTTTGAACTTAAAGCTATAGTGGATGATGATATTTTCTAACGTTTGTGATCATAAGAACTTCACATAAATTTGTCCAATGTCTTCGAAAATAATTAAATGTATCAAAATCAGTTCAGTTGTCACATATAATCATGTCACAGATTAATTGGCTTGCATGTATCATGTACATTAAAATAATGAAGGTTTGATTATTCTATCAACCGTATATGTGAACATTTACTGGGAAAATGGTAATAAACTCAAAATAATATGCATCCAATCATTCTTTGTATTAAAATAATTGTACAATACTTGTCGGTATTTCGTGAAATAGTTTGAGTGAAAAATATGAAGCATAAAATCATACATGTATGGTGCATGTCTTTATAAAAAACAACGAATCACAACATGCATAAAAGTAATGATAAAAATATTAAGACATGGTGGTATAGAAGAAGGAAAGAAGTTCGTAAAACTTAAAATGGTACCAATTCAATTCGTTTGGTTAAACCAAAGCGTGCCAAAACTCAAATGTCCTCCTCAATTAATCATTCCCCATGTCTTCTTTATCAAAGAGTTTGTTGGATGTTGAAGCTAATCCTCTATTCATGATATACGTAGAGAATTTTGAGCTTTGATCCCACACTTAAAAGATAAAAGAATGCTACTGCTCCTTTCAAGTAATAAAAAATTGGCAGGTTGTAGAACGTGGCTTAGACATAGAGAACAAGGGTGAGTAAAAGACAATACTATCCTCGGTATGCTTCATCAATTAGTTATTTCCAAGGACATTTTGAACTTTTTCAACTTGGACAAAGTGAATCCTTTTTCACATTGCCTAAAATTTCCTTGGAAATAACATATGGATAAAGCATGCATACATATATGCATGCATACATATATACATACATACATATATGCTTTATCAATTAGTTATTTCCAAAGACATTTTAGGCAATCGTACACACACACACACACACACACATATATATATATATATCCATGTGTGTATGTTTATGTATATACATACATACATACATATGTGTGTGTAAGTGGTGGTGCCAAAAATCTATTAACATACGTGTAGAAATATTTAGATAATGCAAAGAATAAACTGAAAAATAGATAAAACAACAAGGTTTTAAAGTGGTTTGGCAATCTTTGTCCCACATCTACTATAATTAAATGATTATTTCATTGAGAGTCAATAGTAAAATAAATTGACAAGTTCTTATACCAAACATCCAATAGTATCTACCTTAGTAACTTTAATGGAGGAGAGAAAGAAGCTAAACAAGATGAAGTGCCAAAATGTCCTTTTCTAGTAGCCATAAGGTTTGTATTTATAGGAAAATCGTTTAGCAGAACAGAGGGCCCGTGAGACATTAAGTCCAGATCTAAACTAAGTATGAAGAAGTGAGCATTGTGACCTAATCATCATAAAAACCAGTCGGTATAGATCAGTTTTTATGGGGGAAATCTCCTATCCTTCTTTTATTTGGACCTATCTCTAATCCGGTGTGCTTCGAGCACTTTTCCTCAAAGATTGTGTTATTTCCGAGGGTTTTTGGCATTGTTTATCCTTGTCTTCTTTCTTTTCTTTCTTCCAAAAGAATCCTTAGAGTTGTTCTTCAATTCCTTACAAAAAGCACCTCATGATGATCACTCAAGCCATGGCTTCACATAAGAGTTTGTGAGGTCCCACATATACAAAATGCAGTCGATACCGAGTGGTTGGGCTCGGTACCAAGTGGTCCTTTTCCTATAATACCCCTGAAATTTCTTAAGCGCGTTCCTATTTCCTTTCCAATCATGCTCATAAGTCCATGAGTCGTTTCACCTCGCCTGGACATTCTAGTTCCAATGAATTTTGCTTGGTCAAAAACCCGGATAACAATACATGTGTGTGTGTGTGTGTGTGTGTATGTGTGTGTGTGTGTGCGTATGAATGAATGTACACATGTGTATGTTTACATATGTATGGATGTCTATCATTTTTGTGTATTCCTATTATTTTGGTTAGAGGTAAACCAGATTAAGCTAGTATCTGTCCCAGCGGCCTGATTGTTGGGTCACACCACGGATCCATGACACTCCTTGTGCTATATATTTATGTGCTACTACTGCACCTTATTGCACCGTGTCACATAGGCTAGCAATCTATTACCATTTGCGGCACTTGCATGGTCGTGACCTTTGCATAGCATAGACTTGCATCCGATGGATGTTGGCTCACAATGGCCTTTAAGGTACTAAAGACTACATGAACATTTCCAAACGGGCATGTATGTTGGCTCTTGGAGCAAGCGAGTGGCTGTTAGTCTCCTTTATGGTTGTGATGTGTGATAGATAAATATATAACAATTGTACACCTCTTTGATTTTGAGCACGATTGATAACGAATCTATTACACTAATTTCGACAATTGAAATTTACGATGTTATTCTTATCAACATTGCTTGTTTTATTCAAACTGCACTATTCTTGCTCATAAAGACACATTCGTAGTTGATAGTTCAATCCCTTCCGGTGTAACTATCAAAATCATATTTTGATACCATACTTGGAATCCATTTTGAATTTGCACATTATGCCATATCATTGAGTCCATACTCTTAATGGTCTAATTGACTGTTGAGGATTATCTATTCTTGACGTTGATAAGAAACTCATAATTTCTCTTCAAAGTGCAAGAATATTTATTAGACATTCTAACACGTTATGTTTGTTTAGGTGTTGATTAATTTCATTTATCCTATGTAACTTGTTTCATCTCTGGATTATATCATAATCCATTTACTACCAATCATTTCTAAAAGAAATTTTTTCGCATCGAAGTTGGTAATTCTTGAAAAAATAGTTGTTTCTTTGTACAACTAAATAGGTATTCATAAAAACTTTACTAGTTTCCTAAAATATAAAAATGATTTGATTTTTGTTTACAATACTTATGTTAAAAACATAAATTGGTCATCTAATGAAAGTTGTTCCTAAACACCTTTTGAGGATATTCAAAAACATCCCTCATGAATAATCATTACGTGTAGTCTTTTAAATCGTACAGTCTACCAATTACTTTGCCTAATATATGTTGTGGTCTCTCATAAACCCTTATCTTGTATGATTTTTTGAAGTATTATTTAGAAGAAATTAATTTTAAATATGTGTGCTATCTTAAGTGCACAGACTATAGAAAAAAGTTCACTCAACTTCAATCACAATTAATCTACTCCATTCAACAAAGATTGGTTACTCCTTATCGATGCATCATTATGCATCATTGGGAGAAGTGACTTTTGAGATTGAATCTTTATTCATTTATAGGTACGTTAGGAATTCTTTCCACTATACTCATCTATTCAATCATATCGAATCATTTAAATTTTCTATTGCACATTATTTTAGTTACTTTCATTTTATACTCTATGAGCTTATCATAGACATATTACACGTGTATCAAATACACATGTTATATTTATGATAACTCATCTACGAATACAATGAAGTATATGAAAATGTTTTGGTATTGTTAGACTTACGATTACATACATCTATATGTATCAACTTGAAGAGTTCATTGACGCTTACAATCCTCCCATTCAACAGATGCTTTTCCCTTTGTTGTTTGAGATATAATTCACTAGTGGTATATGATTTAGGATCACATAATTAAAAATTATTTCTCCAAACTTTAGCATACTCCTTAATTCCAAAACATTTGTAAATAATTTAGATACTTATTTATTTTCCAATACATCACAAATACCAATATTATAGTTTAATTTGATAATGAACATTCATAGCATTCATATTGAAATAAAACTGTCTATTTTTCAATCAATGTTGAAAAATAATTACTGTTTCATAAATAATGTTTGGTATGTTTTACGAAAACAATTTTCATATTTTGATTCATATAATAAGTATTATATTGCATACTCCCATTATTTTCTCCATTGCTATAATAGCATATAAAATATGAGGCTTCATTTTACCACTTAATATAGGCTATTTATATCATTTATTATAACTAGTTTATAGTCGAGAATTTTCAGATCAAATATCTTAAATACAAAGAAATAAGTCTCACAAAACAATTTTCTACTTGAAAATACATTTTGGAATAGAAAGCATATTTCTTATTATAATATAAAGTATCAACTGTTATTTTACAATTCTCGTTTCTGATGTTTATCTATGAAGTAGAAATGGTCATTCACTCTCTCCATCCCAACCGTGTCTTAGGTTACATCCACTTTTATACATTCGAATTTCTTTATAAATGGTTGAACCATTTAAAGAAAATCTTTACTACAACACCATGACGAACTCTTTACGAATGTGCAATTGTCCATCCTTAACTTTTTAGAATATTAAATAAATTGCCTTTATATAAACTAATCAAATTGACATTTCAATGATCGAATTCATAGATCTATCTTGTAGTTTTTTGTGATGCCCTACCTCTATACTCACACTAGCCAAGAACACTACGGGGTAATGATATCGACTAGCACGAAGAATAAGGATGTTGAGGAGCGACCATCTGTGTAATTGCTTTGTGCAAGTACCGACATGTCGGATAGTAAGTCATGCATTTCATTTCAAGAGGAAACCTGACATATCAAATACAAACTCAAAGCTACTACACAGTGGCTATGTGGCCTTCAAAAATATATATAAAATAAGCATAACACAAAATCAGTCACAGATTTCATATCACTAAGGCGGAAACAGATATGAATATAACACATAGAAGTGAACATCATAGTAGTGGTTATACAAGATCCACTACATGCCAAAAGAATAGATACATATGCTACATAAAAGAGTAAATATACATCAAGGAGTCTCTATCTCGAATGTATAAAAACAAAAACTACTAAGCTAAAGTAGTTAGCCAAAAGTCAGCTAGTTCCTTCTAAGAAGTCAAGTGGAAGCACCCGAAACAACTCGGCCTGAACCATGTATTATTTAAGAATAAAAATAATAAATGGATTAGTCTAGCTATAATTATCATGTAAGATGAGATAGGATAAGAGATATGACTAATATATATGATAACAACAAAAATCATACAATATCTAAAGTTTTCTCAAACACCAAAAGAATGTCATATTCTTATTTTTATTCACCAAACCACAAATATTGATACATCTTATCAATGAATCACTAAAATTGGTGAAACGCAAATTTTAGAAATCAATGACTAGAAATCTAGAAAACACAAAAGAAGGGGGAGGCCTATCATAAATGGGCGCATGAAAATTCACTAACATGTGCATCACAAACAGGATGTTATCCCATGGACCGCTAACCCATAAAATACAGGGTACAGTCCCCCTTTGAGGACGAATGAGTCGAACATCGATGCACCCAAAAAGATATGCCTCGTGCACAGACTTAATGAGCCGATTGCTCCACGAACGGTCAAACGACCAAGGGTCGCTACCCCATAAAATTGAGCCAAAACTCCACAGAACTAGGTATAGTCCCCCACGCGGACAAAGAGACATCGCATATCGCTAGTCTAAACCATAGAATGATCATCATAGATCAATAAGTGTAAATTACACCAAGCTAGTAAATAAATGAGTTTAGCTTCATGTCCCATAACCACTGGCTTAATTTAAAACTTCCAAACAAATTGTAAATTTCCACTCGAAAATTGTCACAAGATTTCAATCAAACAATTCCAAGAATTAACTGATGAAGTAAACGCAAGCATTTCATACCACTTCTTTAGTTAAGTCGTTTAATTGAATTTCTCATAAAAATGAGATAAAGGTTTGTATATACTAATAGATTAGAAAACGGTTTTTAAAATGAGCTTTGTATCAAAAGTAATGTTGAAATCATTTTTGTGAAAGAGTTTTAGTATTTACTACTAGTATAAAAACTTTTGCATGTTAAAGTGACAAATCATATAAATGATTGTAAAAACAACCTATTAATAAAATCCCCATTTTAATAACGTGAATCAAAACCATGGAAATCGATATCAAATCCATCAAATGGAAACACCAAAAATCCAGAAAAGAAATCGTCAAAGTTGGTAATGAATGACAATTGCCATTGGGATCATAGAAAATCGATTAAAACGGAAACCCCCATAAAATATGCAAATTGGATGAATTTAACAGGACCAGGCGTCCGGGGGGTTTTCCCAGACGTCTGAGCTGAAGATCTAGAAATTTCTTCCAGATCACCCAGATGTCTGGGAATAACCTCAGATATTTGAGCTGTAGGTCTGGAATTTTTATTCCTCTGCCTCGGACATCTGAATGTTTTTCAAACGTCTGAGCTGAAGCTCAGAGTAAAATTTTCCTAGGCCATTGATGGCTAGATCAACTTGAAAGCAATCGAATGAGAGGATGGTGGTTAGGGATTAATGCCATGTGACAACCCAGCCCTATAGGCTCTTTAATACACTCCAAACAACATGTCAAACATCCATAGTAGGATTTTCATAGATTTTGACTTCAAAATACCAAAAATTGGACCACCAAACCAATTCAATTCAAAAGCAGTTGAGCATGAAATAGATGTTATAAATTTATACCTAACAAAAAATGAAAGCTATAGGCATAGATGTGAGTTCAAGAACTCACCTTTAAACTCAAAACAAGGAATGAGAAGTTCAAAAACAAAGCAAGATCAATCTCTCTTCACTTCACTTCAAGAACTCTCGATCTATGATCACACGAAATGAATTTCCTAAGTTAGGTTATAGGAAAAAATCAAGAATTGAAGAGGAATTGAGATGGAGAAGATGAAGAGCATTCTTACCTAGGCATCTCCTTGATTTTGAAACTTGAATTTGAATTTCCTAAGAGAACTAAGACTTAGGAATTTCTAATCTCCTCTCTTTCCCCCATTTCTCATTTAGCTTGAGTGTTAGGAACTATTATGAGTAGAACGAATGAAGGAAAGAGGAGTTAGGGTATTTTGTAGAAGAGTTTGGGCTAGCTTATTGGGTCAATAGGCTAGAACCCAACCCAATCTCAAACGAAAATACCAAAATCCTAATCAACTCCAAACATATCGATGTTTAAACTTAAACAAGTTGCAAACATCACTTTGAACTCGATGAAAGTAGTCTCAAGGCGAGTTCAACTATTCACAAAGAGTCATATTTCAGACTTTATTTCAACTAACGATGCTATATTTAAATAAAACATTTAATATATATAATCGTAAAATATGCAGGTTGTTACAAACTCACCTCCTTGAAGAAACTGCGTCCTCGTAATATTAAGAAGAAAATAAAGAGTAACAACCACTCTAAGGCATAACAACACAAAAGAAAATTTCGAAGTGAGAAGTTCACCTTAAGGAGTACGAGAGAGTAAATCCATGCATGTTCGCTCAATGAATTCATTCCCAAGAACAATCCTTAGGATTTGCGGACCATTGAACTTTCACAAGCGGAACATCTTTATCACGAAGGTGTTTAATCTCGATAGCAATGATACGAATAGGATGTTGCTCATAGGTCAAGTTAAGTGAAACTTCAATTTCTTCAATAACACTGGGATCAAGAATAGAATCGGAATCTCTAAAGCATTTCCATAGTTGAAAAACATGGAATACGTCAGGAGTAGCAGAAAATTGAGCCGGTAATAAAAGGCGATAAGCCATGGAACCAATGCATTTGGTGATGGGAAATGGGCCAATATATCGAGATGCTAATTTTCCCAAACGATTGAAATGCGCAACACCCTTTATGGGTGAAACAAGAATGAATACCAAATCTCCCACAGAAAATTTTGAATTCCTCCTTCTATTATCGGCATAGAATTTTTATCTATTTTAAGCTTCTCTCATCCTATGACGAATAAGGTCAACCTTTTTTGTGGAATCACAAATAAAATCTGGACCTAAAACTAGCTTCTCACCATCTTCAAGCCAACACAGAGGAAATCGGCATGGCCTTTCGTGGAGTGACTCAAAATGTGTCATACTAATATTAGGACGCTATTATTATAAGAAAGCTCAACAAGAGAAATACGATCTTTCCAACTTCCACCAAAATCAATAACACATGCATGGAGGAGATCTTCAAGAGTTTGATTCACATGCTCAGTTTGTCCATCGAATTGAGGATGATAAGCAGTGCTAAAATTAAGCTTCGTTACCAAAGCTTTTTGATAACCTTTCCAAAACCACTAGTAAATAATGGATCGCGATCACTAACAATAGAAGTTGGAACTCCATGCAACTTAACAATTTCTTTAACATAGGGTTTAGCCAAAAGAGGTACGGTCCGATTAGACTGAATGGGAAGAAAATGGGTAGATTTGGTAAGTCTATCTACTATCACCCATAGACTATCATGGCCTGAACGAGAATGGGGAAGACCATCAACAAAGTCCATGGAAACTTGATTCCCCTTCCAAATGGGAATGTCCAAAGGTTGCAATAACCCACCGGGTCTTTGATGCTCGGCCTTTACGAGTTGGCAAGTCATGCAACGTTTAATAAAGTTAGCAATATCAAATTTCATTCCATCCTGATAATAAAGTCGCTTCATGTCCGCGTACATTTTACGACTGCCGGTATAAATGGTAAATTTAGAACGATGGGAATCTTCTAAAATGTCCTTACAAAGATCACTAATATTAGGCATAATAAGTCTACCAAATTTTCGAATGCCTCCACGAGCATCAATATCAAAGTCTTTCAAACCGTCAATATTATCTTTATCCCTACAACTTTGGCTAAGATGAGCCAATTCGAGATCGTGCTTTTAAGCTTCAAGGATGCGGTCTAAAATAGAAGTATGAGCCTTAAGGCTACATAAAACGAGATATGAACACGAATCAGATTCATGATCTCGAATCTCATAAGTGAACAAAGTCTCGAGATCATTCCATTCGGATATCAACATGGAAGATATCAACATGGAAACAACCGCTTGTTGCTTACGACTAAGGGCATCGGCAACATGATTTCCCTTTCCGAGAGTATAAAGAATATCAAGATCATAAGGTGCAAGGAATTCAAGCCAACGTTGTTGATGCAAATTAAGTTCCTTTTAAGAGAAAAAAATACTTCAAAGATTTATGATCGATGTAGAGAACAAATTTCTCTCCTAAAAGATAATGAAGCCAAATTTTGAGGGCAAAAACAATGGCCGCGAGCTCTAAATCATAAGTGGTGTATCTAGTCTTGGCAGGCGTTAATTGCCTAGAAGCATAAGCGATAACACGTTCCCTTTGCATGAGAACGGATCCCAAACCAATACAATAAGCATCGATATAAACAATGAAGTCTTAGTTTCCTTCGGGAATCACATGAATAGGAACATAGGAAAGGTGTTCTTTTAATTTCTGAAAAGCAGCTTCACATTTGCCTGACCAAATGTACTTAACTTCCTTCTTTGTCAAACTAGAAAAAAGGTACGGAAATTTTAGGAAAGTTTTTATGAACCGACGATAATATCCTGCCAATCCAAGAAAACTACGAATTTTTGTCACACTCTTCGGCCTCTTTCAATTTTGAATCGCCTCAATCTTTGAAGGATCCATGGAAATTTCAGATTCAGAAATAATATATCCAAAAAATTTCACACGATATTGCCAAAAGTGGAACATAGAAAATTTTGCTTTCAATTGATTGCTCCTAAGAGTATCTAACACAATCCAAAGATGTTTTTCATGCTCTTCCTCAATTTTGCAATAAACAAGAATATCATCGATAAAGATGAGAACAAATCGATCAAGGAAGTTTTTGAAAATTCGATTCATAAGGTCAACAAAATAAGCTGGAGCATTCGTTAAACCAAATGGCATAACAAGTCATTCATAAGATCCATAATGAGTATGGAACGATGTCAAAAGAATGCTATCCTCTACACTACGAAGCTGATGAAAACCGATTGCTAAGTCTAACTGTGAAAAGACTCTAGCACTGCAAAGTTGATCGAATAGATCATCAGTCCGAGATAAGGGATATTTATTCTTGATGATGAGATCATTAAGCTTGCAGAAGTCAATACAAAGCCTAAATGTACCATCAGATTTCTTCATAATGATAGCTGAAGCTCCCCAAGGAGAGGAACTTGAATAAATAGATTATTTTGCTTCCAATTTGGAAAAGTTTTTACGCATCTCCTCATTTTCATTATTGGACGTACAATAAGGAGGACGAGTGACAGGTAGATCTTTAGGGATTAGATTAATTTTGAACTCAATTGCTCGCTTAGGGGGTAATCCTAAAACGGGCTCAAATATATTGGGAATTTACGAACAACGTGAATGAGGGAAATGACATCTTTCTTATCATCATTATCGTCGTCATGTGGATTTAGAGAGTATAAGGATGCCATCAAATTGGAATCTGAATCTTTAAGAACAATAGAAACCGACTTAAAGGATTGGGGATGTCGAAGATGGATGGTCCTCTCAGGACATTGGATGTGGGCTTCATAATGATTAAGCCAATCCATTCCCAAAATCATTCTGAAACCTAAGTCACGCATAACATGCAAATCGGCATGAAAAGCATAATTACATAAAATAATCTTGACTTCTTTACAAAGTAAACTAAGTGTTGCAGATCCACCAACCGGATTTGCAATTCTCAGTGAAGTCATCAAGCCCATAACATTTAAAGACAAAGTATCAATAAGTTCCTTTGATATAAAAGAGTAAGATCCACCCGTATCAAAAAGAACTCAAATAGTATGATAACGGAACAGAATAATGCCATCAAGGACAGAATGAGAAATACCCTGACCAAGAGAAGGGCCGCTAGAAGCTTGCATAACATTCAGCTTTCCCTCTTTCTTGCTTTGAAGTTTGGGACATGAAGAGATAAGATGACCCGAACTTTAGCAATAGCGACAATAAAGGGCTTTCTGACACCCATTTGCATAATGGTCCTTAGAACCACAATTGTAGCATTCTCCACGACTAGATGTAGGAGTCTTTGCAATCGAAGTTGCTTGCTTCCCTTTCTTGCTAGGATTAGGGCCTTAGAACTTACTGTCGAGATTCCTCTTCTTATTGTTGTTGAAGTTCTTCTTGGCACCCACAACTTCAACATCATTTTCTTTATTGGCCCTCTTCAAGTCGAAGAGCGATATTTACAAGCTGATCGAAAGGAACTTCTAATTTCAGAAGTAAATCCTTTATAAGATTCTTATTTAACCCATAGATAAACCTCTGATTTTTCTTCAATGGGTTATTAATATATTCACCCCATATTTATCGATAAAGCATCGGGCTAAATTACTTTTTCAACTTTCAACAAATTTTTTAACTCGAACCTTTCTCGAAATTGCTCCTAAGTAAGATTCGCTTCAATATTTTCCAAAACCAAAAGCTCATACCAATCTAATGCTCTCTCCTGGAGCATGCTAGAAGCCACTTGGACTCGATGTAGATCCATAAGATTCATGCGAGAAAAGATTCGATTGCATGTTCTAAGCCAAGCTTGAACTTCTATAACGCTTTTGGAACCCTTGAATGACCTTCCATCCAAATTGGTATAATCGCTGCACAAGCATGCAAACCCGGATTTAGAATGAGTAGGCTTAGGAATGGGTCCAGCAGCTTGGGCATTCTTTACAAGATCCAAAAGCTATTGGGTAGATATGAATACGCCGTCCTGAAGAGTAGCACTAGATTGACCTACGACAGGGCGGTCATGTCTACCCATTTACCTTCTTTAAGAAAGAAATAAAGAAAGAAGAGGAAAAGGGTTATTCTCAGAATGAATATCAAACAAACTTGATTGATAAAACAAGGCATCATAAAAGAAAATAGAATAGAACGGGTCCTAAGACTCGAATTACATCCTAAGGCACGATTCCTAAGAGAGACTTAGGACAATGATCCTTGCTAGATCATTCTACATTATTCCAAAGTTTGGCTCTGATACTATGCTGTGACGTCCACCTCTATACTTACACTAGCCAAGAACACTATAGGGTAATGCCATCGACTAGCACGAGGAATGAGTTTGTTGAGGAGCAAATATCTGTGTAATTACTTTATGTGAGTACCGATATGTCAGATAGTTAGTCATGCATTTCTATTCTAGAGGAAATTTGACATATCAAATACAAACTCAAAGCTACTACACAGTGGCTATGTGGCCTTCGGAAACAAATATAAAATAATCATAATACAAAATCAATCACAGATATTCATATCGCTAAGGCGCATACAAATATGAATATAACACATAGAAGTGAACATCATAGTAGTGGTTATACAAGATCCACAACATGCCAAAAGAATAGGTACATGTGCTACACAAAAGAATAAGTATACATCAAGAAGTCTCTCTCTCGAATGTATAAAAGCAAAAACTATTAAGCTAAAGTAGTTAGCCAAAAGTCAAAAGCTAGTCTGTGCTAAGAAGTCAAGTAGAAGCACCTGAAACACCTCGATCTGAACCGAGTATTAATTAAGAAGAAAAATAATAAATGGATCAGACTAGCTATAATTATCATGTAAGGTGAGATAGGATAAGAGATATGAAATATATATATGATAACAATAAAAATCATATAAATCTTAAATTTTCTCAACACCAAAAGAATGTCATATTCTTTATTTTTATTCACCAGACCACAAATATTTATAGAGCTTATCAACGCAAATCACAAAAATTGGTGAAACACAAATTATAAAAATCAATAATTAGAAATCCAAAAAATATAAAAAAAGGGGAGGCTTATCACAAATGGGAGCACCCACTAACACGTGTATCACAAACGAGACATTGTCCCTTGGGTCGCTAACCCATAAAATGCGGGGTACAGTCCCTCCTTAAGGAGGAATGAGCTGAACATCGACGCATCCTAAAAGATACACCTCATGCGCGGACTTATTAAGCTGATTGCTCCACCAACAGTCAAAAGATCATGGGTCTCTACCCCACCAAATTGAACTTAAACTCCACGGAATGGGTTATAGTCCCCCATACGGACAAAGAGACATCGCATATCGCTAGTCTAAACCACAAAATGATCATCATAGATCAATAAGTGTAAATTACACCAAGCTAGTAGGTAAATGAATTTAGCTTCATATTCCATAACCACTGGCTTAACTTAAATACTTATGAACAAATTGTAGATTTCCACTCGAAAATTTTCACAAGATTTCAATCGAAAAAGTCCAAAAATTAACAGATGAAGTAAACGCAAACATTTCATGCCACTTGTTTTGATAAGTCATCAAATTGGATTTCACATATGAATGAGATAAAAGTTTGTATATACTAATAGATTGAAAAACTATTCTAAAAACGAACTTTGTACTAAAAGTAATGTTCAAATCATTTTTGTGAAAGAGTTTTTGTACTTACTACTAGTATAAAATCCTTTGCATTTTTTAGTGACAAATCGTGGAAACGATTGTATAAACAATCTATCACCAAAATCTACATTTCAGTAACGTGAATCAAACCATGGAAATCGATATCAAATCCATTAAATGGAAACGCCAAAAATCCAGAAAAGAAATTGTCAAAGTCGGCAACAAATGACAATAACCATTCGGATTATCAAAAGTCTATTAAAAGAGAAACCCACATAAAAATACGCAAATTGGAAAAATTTAACAACGCCGGGCGTCTAGGGGTTTTCCCAGACGTCTGAGATGAAGGTCTGGAAATTTCTTCCAGATCGCTCAGATGTCGAGGAATAACCTCAGACGTCTGAGCTGTAGGTCTAGAATTTTTATTCATCTGCCACAGACATCTGAGTGTTTTCCCAGACGTCCGAGCTGAAGCTCAGGGCAAAATTTTCCTAGACCATTATTGGCCAAATCAACTCAAAAGCGATCGAATAAGCGATCGAGGTTAGGGATTTATGCCATGCGACAACACAGCCCTATAGGCTCTTCAATACACTCCAAACAACATGTCACACATCCATAGTAGAATTTTCATAGATTTTGACTTCAAAATACCAAAAATTGAACATGAAATATATGTTAAGAATTCATACCTAACAGAAAATGAAAGTTATAGGCATGGATATGAGTTCAAGAACTCGCCTCTAAACTCAAAAACAAGGAATAAGAAGCTCTAAAACAAAGTTAGATCAATCTCTCTTCTACTTCACTTCAAGAACCTTTGATCTATGATAAAATCTAATGAATTTCCTAAGTTAGGTTATAGGAAAAATCAAGAATTGAAGAGGATTGAGATGGAGAAGATGAAGAGCATTCTTACCTAAGCTTCTCCTTAATTTTGGAACTTGAATTTGAATTTCCTAAGAGAACTAGGGCTTAGGAATTTCTAATCTCCTCCCTTTCCCTAATTTTTCATTTGCTTGAGTGTTAGGAATTATTGTGAGTAAAATGAATGAAGGGAAGAGGAGATAGGGTATTTGGTAGAAGAGTTTGGATTAGCTTATTGGATTAATGGGCTAGAACCCAGACCAAATCCCAAATGAAAATACCAAAATCATAATCAACTCCAAACATGTCAATGTTTATACTTAAACAAGTTTTAAACGTCATTTTGAACTCAATGAAAGTGGTCTTGAGTCCGAATTCGACTATTTACAAAGAGTCGCATTTCATACTTTAATTAATGATGTTATATTTAAATAAAACATTTAAATATATAATCGTAAAATATGTGGGTTGTTACATCTTTGGTCCAGTGTTACATTTAACATAACAAGATCATTATTATAATCAGTTATATTGAATACATGAACTCATAGCACAATTTACTTGCTAATTTTAATGAACAACTTTCATCGAGGTTTTGTACATTAGGAATTATGACCATTTACCCTATAAATTGTATGTGTGATTGTATAGATCAAATATCCATATTCTTGTATTGCTTTTAGAGTTTGAACACATTGAAGACGACACATAGTCTCAAGCATTTAAACTTGTAAGTAATCAATTTACGAATGTATTTAGTGGTTTTATAATTAGGCGCTTGCATGGGACAACATGCAACAATTTATTGGAAAGTACATTTTATATTTCTATTTGTCGATATTAATTCAGTTCATTTATATATTTTAATTGATAAACATTTTATTAATTACGTGAATTTATTAATGCAGATGATTATAACTTTATAAAGTATATGTTCTTACAATATTAGAAAAGTTAAATGCTACCATTTCATTTTTCTAATAAGGCCCTCACTAATCTTTTATGTTTCTCCAAATCCTAAGATGAAATATAGAAGTCTTTCGACTTCACTAGTGAGTGTATAGACTCATCGGTCTTGGAATTCTAGCCTTGAGTTTGCTCAACAAGTCATATCCCCACAAATGATGGTAACTCCTTATTGTTGTATCATATACAACTCGTAACCTATGGTTTCTTGTCCTAATCTCATTTCGACCTTGAGTTTACTCAACAAGCCAAAAGAAATTATTTGCTTGCACCTACCATTTCGTAAAAGCTTAGGTATGGTATATGTACCATGAGTTTGCTTAATAAATACATATAGTTATCTTGCCTCATCTAGTCTATATATTAATGATACCGCATGTAATATATTTAACTTGAGTTCGCTCAACAACTAGAGAGTATGCAAGTAATTTATATATTAACAAATGGAAGAGGACAACACTTGTATTAAATATTCCTAATCTTCAATATATTTAATTGAGCAATATCGACTTATGAAATAATGTATTTTCATAAAATACCATTATGATTCAAATGTTGGATGTATAAGAAATCATTGTATACGTACTATATGTATGTATTTATCCCTTAAGTCTAATTGGGTTTCTTACTCATCTACCTTTAGTTTATACATTTACGTTATATAATTTTTATTATTTTATAATTCTCTTACTTTATTTAACTTATATAATATTTTATGTATAATGTTTTATTAATTAAATCTTATTTAATTAATTAACACTTTAATAATTATTATTCCATTCAATTATGACATATTATATTGAATATATATGTTATAATCTTATAGTAATATACATATGTCTTATATAGATATAACTTTGTTTAATTAGTCAACCTTTAATCAACTAATTTATTTATATAACCTTTAATTAATTTATTTATTTATTAATCTTTAATTGATTATTTAATTAAACAATTTTAATTATATTAATTTTAATTTTATATACAGACATGTATACCTATGTTATCTTAAACATTTTAAATAACATAAAATACATCAATATTTATAATACGTCTGAATATTTATTAGTTATTTAATTTATTTATCTTAATAACAATTTTTAAATTTCAAAATTAATATTTAAATATTTTTAAACATTTTGAAAACTTACGTTGTATTATAATTTTTATAATAAACATGTTTTCATTTTAAACTTAACTTCTAAATTTATAATATTTTATTTAATTTCAAAACAATCTTGAAAATTAGCCCAATGCCTAATTCAAATTGGGTCTTTTTTATTATGGGCAACATTTGGGCTCACTTCACATTTCAGCCCAGGTCGGTAACCAAGTAGGACATGGTACTTGATTATCTAATTCCAATACTAGACATTACTTTTCTAGACACCGTACAAAGTGGGCAAGCTTAATCGATTAGCCCTTACATGACTAATTTAGACCCCACTGGCTAGTGGACATTGATACCACTGTTGAACTAGGCCACTCCATAGTGGAATTAATGGGTAAATTTCATAAATTTTCCTCTTTGAATATATTGGGCCTATGAAGTTTAAAGAGAGTTTAGATCTAATCTAACATATTTTTTAAATAAAAACTTTATTTCACTTGATTAGTTTGAAAGAGTTTGAATTTTGATATAAATTTAAATGAACAAGTGTATCAAATACACCTATGTATGTAGTAGTTATTTATTAAAATTAATTTGAGAAGAAAACCTTCTGTTTCCTTGATACTCATAAAATCAATTAATGGAATAAATAACATTAATTGGAGAGAGAAATCTTTCATTTCTCTCTAATTGGATTGATGATTTGTTAAATGTTATCAATGGTTAATTTAAACATAGCATGAAATATGAGTATATCCAAGTATATTCTAATATATATCATATAAGTGCAACATATGAGAAGTATGCATACATGATATTTCCTTTACATGCCTTTGTTGTCTGCGGTATCATTTAAATTACACAAACACACACACATGGATATATATGTAATAGAGCTTATATATATATACACACACATATACATACATACATACAAATGTGTAAAATTAAGTTTCACTATTATGTGAGTTTGAAATTAAAAGCAACAATTTTGAATCTAGTTTCAAAGTTAGGAAAGGTTTAAGATTAAAACTATGATTGTACATAGAAGTTCATTTTTTAAATCTTAAGTTAAATAAACATGCACATATACATACAAATCATTGTAAATAATGTTTTAAACTTAAAACAACATCTATATGATAAAATTTATAATTTAGTATACAATTGAAATAAAGTAAAAAATTGAAGTCTAACTTTAATTTGAAAGGAAATCCAAGGGTTTGTTATATTTTGCATAAAAGTCTAATTATATTTATAAAGCTTTTTTTGAACTTTTAAATAGAAGCATGCAAAAACCAAAAAATTGCATCCAAAATAACAACCATAAAACATGTATACAGATATTAATAAACTACATATGTTTTCTATTGAACAAATATAGAATTACATTATCAATTAAAAAAATTTAAAACTTAGATTTCAATCAAAATACTAATTTTCAATTTAAACAGCTAATTTAAAATAATAATAAAAGGAGATAGGAAAAATCAGGCACAAACAAATATATGTTGCAAATGTTTCAAATCTAAACTATGTAAACAAGATGAACAATTAATTAAATGGGAAATCATATGGTGTAGATTTGATGATGATAAGATGAATAGATAAGCAATCAAAGTATATCTTAAATTGAATCCAAATCAAACTAGCATGGTGAACATATAATTAATTAAGATGCATCAAAAGGGGATCTAATCTACGTAAGCAAATATTCAAATATTCAGATGAGATGAAAGATGTGATGAATCTAAATCATATGAACAAGATGAATGATGAATAAATGAAAATAGGATTATTACCTTGAGATTTTTCCAAGAGAATGCACCTTGAATGAAGAATCTCCTTAGAACTCCAATATCCCAACCAATCCTTGCAAGAGCTGGATTATTACACTTGTGCTTTATTTTATTTGATGTATTTTTTTGAAGTTGAAAGATTTTGGAAACCTATTTTTTCTTTCTGCCATTGAAAGATAGAAGGAGAGAAGATGAAAAAATGAACGAGAAAGGATGAGTTATCTATAGGAAATAAATTAGTGGATATGTTTTAATGGAAAGAATGAAACCTTTCTTATTCTTTGTTTAAAACTTCACTAATTAATTCACTTGATTATTCTCTCTTTCCACTTTTCTCTCCTTACATGATATGGATGAAAATTATACATCATCAAATGGCATCAAATTTCCATAAGTCACTTCATGCAATTACCTTTTATTTTAATCTGTTTAAAATTACATCGTTATCATATATCATTGTGCATAAATATAAATTTTATAATTGCATTCAAATAATTACAAACAAATCTCAAACATCGAATAAATTAAATAATTATTAATAGTTCTTTAATATTAGTTAATTTAATTAATTTATAATATTTTATAAATTAATTAAATCCTGTGGTTTCTTAAAGAATTCATCATTATGGTTGTGCGACTTAAAGGTGTAAATTCAGTCAACGGTTAATATTGAACAATTCGAATATTAACGTTCACAAGTCACTTTAGCTAGTGATGTGACATTTTGGTTGAATTTATCGCTTACACATCTTTTGGTAAAATCTAATTTTACTTGATAGTGACGATTATTTACATCAATTCTATTTGTCAAAACTATATCATTTCGGATTTATGGAATTTGGTAATGGTTAAAATTCCAATATCATCCATACTCACCTAAAGTCTAAATACAAAGTTCTTGGTTCAATAATAACAACTATTATTAACCAAACTGCTCTAGGCAGAGATTTTGACTTTGAGTGCACTTCAGTTGAATGCGATGCAAACCCCGTATAACCGAGATGACTAATCCTCTCTTGAATAATATTTTACATCCAATACTTCCGCTTGACCTAACTATAGTCGTTTGATGAATGTCTTGCCATCATTTAATTATAATCAAAGCATAGCTTTCATATTGAGGTCCAAAAGTATTCTCAAGTCAAGAGAACCAGGTAAATTAGTCATTTTGATGTTTTCTGTTTAACCTTAATTTATTAACCAATAAATTACAGTCGAGTGAGTCATTCCATAGTTATCAATAACTATAAATATGTAACCCATTGGTGCCTACAACAGTCATGAGTAATACTTTTTCTAACATTTGGAGAGAATTACATACTGTAGTCTCTATGGATCATCAATGTTCAGTCTTGATACACCTTGACTATGGATCTTTAAAATGATGTGCTTATGATATCGTGATATGACACTCGTGGTTACAACTATTTGTAACTACATCACAAACACATTATTTATAACAAGTATCAAACAAAAAGAAAACATATTTTATTTTGAACAAGATTGGTAATCTAGTTAAATTTATGCAACAAATTACATAATTGCCCCCAAGGCATACTCCTTACTTTATTACTACCGTCATTGCATCTATGATAGAACCATCAACAACCTGGAGCTTCATCCCTTCTTTTTCCACGTGATTTTAATTCCTAAGAACCTATAACAAATTACATATATGAGTCCTATACTAAATATCTAAAACAAAGACATTTAATTAACGGCAAAACAATTTCAGATCATAAATGTACATGATGGTGCTGTAGAATCGTTGTGCTTTCTTTCTTTAACAACCTTTGGATATTAGGGATGTTTTCTTTTTCAGTTACCTTTCTTGTAGCATTTGTAATGACCTGGATTTTCAAATTTTTATAGTTAAATATCAGATTTATTTAAATAATTTAATATTGGATTTAATATGAATAAAAATAATTTTGAAAGCTTATTTAAATTCTTTTTAAATAACAAGTGATAATGGTAAATCGTTAATTTATGATTAAAGTGATTAAACTTATTTTAATAATATTTCTATTTAATCAACATATGAAAATTATCATCCCGAAACACTATCTTGGATTTTGGAAAAACAAGTGCCATTGGATCCAGAATAATAAGATGATACATGCCGATGAGTTTCGTAGTGATCCAACATGTTGTGTAATCGTACGAGCTCAAAACGTAGGATGATGAATTTGAGAGATTTGAATAATATATATTTGTTTATAAATACCCACACTTAAGATATTTTCCTCATAGATTTTCCCTCTCTTCTCTTTTTTCACTTCTCCCGTAACCTAAACAAAGCTCCAGTCACCTACTTCCCCGAATTTTTTAGAGAGTATTAGGTAATAATGTCGAACTATTGTGGATCTGTTAGGATCATGCAGGCCAATGCTTCATATTAGTGTGGTTCGATTTGTGTGACATCAAGCTTGGTCTTGCTTGACTTTGTACAACTGCGAGCTGGCGTTGAGGTAGGGAGATGATAAAGCAGGAGGTAGGCCTTAGCATAATGTTGGATTTCTAGATTGTAGGCAAACTCGTGAATGAAGTTAGAAGCGGTGTGGCATAGGATTAGATGGAGCAACATTTCCCTTGTCATATATAGGAGCTCGACTATAATTTGATAGGGGATGTTGGAGGAGTAAGCGAATCCATCGTTAAGTTCATGGCAGCAAGAGAAGTCGATCGGTGCCGACTCGAGGTGCACTGGTGGATGAGAGCATAATGCGACGCTTGGACATGTGATTTGGGCGAAATTAAATAATCGATAAGTAGGCGTCGGGGGCGTCGAAGTTGATGTCGTTGGGATGAGCATTCGATGATAAATTGGTTGGTGTGATTGGCGCGTGGTTTCGTCGAGGGGCGAATGATGGAGATTGCATGGCCATAGGTTATGCACGCTTGCATAGTAAAAGAAGAAGGAGAATATGATTAATAGTGGAAAGGTGATTAAGCTAATGATTTGATTATTTAAGTTAATTAATTAAATTAGTTAATTTGATAATTTATGAATATCATATCTTGTTCATACGAGCTCTAATCAAGACGCCGTCTTCACCGTTGTGCTCGTATCGGGATTTTCTATGCTTAGGATTGATTTGGGCTTGGGTGAGTAAACTCACCAGTTGCTTGAATATTTTTGTTTATGTAATTGTTATTGTATTAAAATATAATAATATAATGAATAATGCGAGTTATTACTTTTGGATCCCTTTTATTTTATAAAACAAGTGGCAATAATATTATGTAATGTAATCTTCCTTTTGATTCCATAAAACATGTATCATGGCCCAAACATACAATTGACATGTTTGATAGTGTGTTATAAATGCTTGAAACGATATGGTCGTATTAAACATGCGCTAAAATTCTTAATATTTAATATATGTTAAATTGGATAAATTGTGGCATATTGTGGATATATATATATATATAATATATATATATGATATATATATATATATTTTTGGCTAGACATGTTTGGTCTGTTTGACATAGAGGAATTAGTTTGGACATTTGTGGAAATTGGAAATGGAAGCGGTAAATGTTAGTAGTGAAAAGGTCGCAATGGATGCACTTTGAAATTGGTATTTCAACGATTTTAAAGTTGACTTTGGAATACATCTTAGGGCTTCATCGTATTTTGCTAGTACTGTAAACATACTTATTTTCGAAAAAAATCAAAATTTAAATATATTACTGACAATCAGTTATGCATTTTAAAATAATGGTTTTAAATTATGAAACACAAGTTCTTATAAATAAATTATAAAATATGTATATTTAAATGGAGTTTTAAATAAACATTTTACAATATAGTATAAGTATTTTGAAAGTATATTTTAGTATATTTAGTTTTAGAGAACTTGTTAAGATTTTATCCAAGAAATTAAAGGTTTTTATATTATAATATTTTACAAATGGTTTATAGTATTTTATTAAATAAATTTGGTTTTATAAATAAATTAGTATATGTGTGTGTTTATCTAAATACCCATTCACACATACCTTTTTAAAGGAAGTTTAATGTCTGCGAAGGAATATAAAGGAGTTTTTAGATCCTTATGTTATAATGGATGGTTTTGTAAAATTGATTAAAAAAAGGTATATTACCTTGTTTAATTAGTGAAGATGTACTTAGTGCATTAATGAATGCTTTAAAGTAAATTGTAAGTATAAAAGTGATTTTGGATTTATAGGAATGATATTTGGTAAAACCTTTGTTTTAAGCCATTTAACTATACTTTTAAAAAGTGATTAGATCTCTACTAGCGGACAGCGATTAAATAAAGAGATTTTGTATTTGTTGCAAACAATGTTTTAGTAACATTATTTTTTAAAGCCTTGAAGTATATTTTAAAGTGGTAAAATATTGTAAAATGATTTTGGGAAAATACTTAGATCTTTAATTATGGAATTTTAAAAAGGATAACAATATGAATTGGTTTTGGGTTTGTTGTGACACTTTTTTAAAAACATTCGTCTTTAACTCATTTTGATTATATTTATGAATGTAAATAAATCTTTAAATGGAATTTTAAAGATAATCATAAATGAAATGGTTTGGGGTTTGTAGTAACAATGTTTGTGTTTGTCTTAATCCCTTTGAAATTGATTTGTGAATATACTTATATAATTGAGATAAGTATATGAATACTTTTGAGAGTAATTGAAATATGTAGAAATGAATAGTGATGTTTTAGTTAAATAGTGAAGTTTTATTAATAAATGAAGTTTCATTTTAAAGATTTTATTAAGTAAAATTGAGTTTTTACTAATAAAAGAAGTTTTTAGTTAATAAAGAAAGATTAAATAAAAAAGGGATTAGAAGTTGTTTATATGAGTTGATTGTGCTTGTGTGTTTCGATCGTGCTTTGTGTGTTACTTGCCTATAGATAGTATAGGGGACTTAGTTTTTGTATATGATCATTCTCATTGTTATTGAAATTGACCAAAATATAACTCTAGAATTATCTGGATAAAATACGGGGATTATATGGTACAGTTATCTTTGATGAAGCTAACTGTGCATGTAAACTCGTTTTGCTCTTCTAGGACAAATAATAAGGAAATCTGCCCGCTTAAATGGTTAGAAGGTTATCTCCGCTCTTATGTATTGTTTGTTTATTCCCCACAAAACTAGATTTGATTGTATCAAAAATCCATTGATTGGTTTTGGAGCACCCGATAACAGGGGAAGTGTGCTTATATGAGATGACTTTAAACCGCAATCACTTCAAAACCACATATATGTTCTATGCTTTGGAATAGATTCGTAACTGGTTCGAGATGGTGGAATCTATGTGGAGATTCAAAATCCATTTGAGATGTTCGAACACATGTAATTGTTCATGATTAATTCGGTATGTGAGAATCCATATGTGTTATCGAGACCAATTGAGTTATGGGAATCTATGTGTGGTTCCAAGATTTGTTCGAGTTGGAGCTCGTGTGGAAGATCTGTTCAAGTTGTAACTCATGTGTCAGGATGTTGAATGCGACTTCACCATCGGCTATGACAAAAACCAGAGACAAGGGATATAGCCTATGGTGTTTAGCTAACTTAAAGGGTGCATGCACTCCATTCTAGTTTTGCTTAGGGATATGCATGTGGGAGTGATGTGACCCGGTGCCATGTGTTTGGGCATGTACCAGTATGTTTTACCTATAATATATTTTGTTTAGAGATATACGATGCTCGAAAGGATGTCTCTGATCCTTGTGCAAGAGGACTGTTCTCGAGATGCTGAGGGCATCTCCATGGAATCCTAAACAATTAGCAAACATTCCTTTGTTGTAATGGCCCATAATTTTAGCCATTTGAATTTGGAATATTTAGTTGATTTAAATATTGAAATGTTAATTTTGTAAGTTAAATAACTTAATTTCAAATATATCGATTTATTTGATAATTAAATTGTTGAATTTGATATTTGGAATTGTTTAATCAATTAAATCCTGAATTTAATATGAATAAAAATGATTTTGAAAATTGATTTAAATTCTATTTAAATAAGAATAAAGATAGTAAACTTTAAATTTAGATTTAAAAACATCAAATTTGGTTTTTATAATAATTTGTTTTGATTAACGAGTAAAAATAGCCTTCCGGGGAACTGTCTCGGATTTCGACGTAACATGTTTCATTAGATCCATAATAATGAATTATAGTATACGGTCGAATTTCATGGCAATCGGATGTATCATTAGTCGTGCAATCTCAAAACGCTTAGAAAACTGATTATAGAATTAATATAATATAACTGGTTTCAAAAGCTATCTTCTGCATATGATCGAATGAGATCTCGAAACTAGTTCTTTTGAGTTCGGAATAGGGGTACTTAGTGTAGAACTTTAGGCGGTATGCGGCGATTGGAGTTCAGGTGTTTTCGGTAGGTAGTGTGTGTGCGAGCATGCGTGCGCGTGCGTGTGTGCGTGTGTATTCACAATACACTTACCCAATACCCCATTGAATCTGCCCATACACTTGCCCACATTCACACCCATATCCTTCCCTCCCTTATTTTATCGTGTCTCCAAACCTGAGAAGCCGTGGTCATCGGTGCCCTCCTCATCCAAGGTCGCGGTCGTTGGTGCCACCATGAGCAATCTTGTTCCTTGACCCTAACTAGTAAGCTGTAGAGGGGAGTTAGGTGAATGCCATCAATGGTTGGATCATCGCCTAGTGACGTGAGATAGCCAGAAATCGTCGATGAACGGTGTGAGTTCCTTGTCGATTTCTCGTGAACAGCGGTGATAGGGGCGATGAGGCTGGTGGAAATGGGTAGCAGCTAGACGAGGCGGTCGGCATCGAGCTTGCAGCGGCATGCGATTGACCAAAGCGACGGCGGTGGCAGAACGAAGCTCGACACCGAGTATGAGCGGCTTGGTTATAAATTTTTAGCGAGGTTAATTAGCGGCTAACTAATGTAATTAAGAAATTAAACTATTTTAATTAATTCAAATTTTGTAAACTAAATATATCTTTCATATAAGGTCCAAATTGAATGCAACAAGTTGGGTTGCGATTGAATCAGTAAATACTACGAAATGAAATTGGTTTGGCGATGATTGGAGCTTATTGAATTCTACATTGAATTCGAACATCGTTTCAATTCGGGCGAAAGCAGAACGCCTCAGCGGCAACAAGGATTTTGGTGAGTTAAACTCATCTTTCTGGTTAACTGTAATGTTTTATAGTCGGTAAAAATTGTTGATTGGATGTTTGGATGATTTACTATTTTATTAGGTGGCTTGGATTTATTCCTACCCCTATAGTGGATGGCATTTTATATACACCCATCTAGTAGTGGATGGCCCATATTATATGATTATATACTGTTTATGATGCAGGAAGATAGCTTGGAGGAATCCAACATGATTCCTCACCACTGTTGAATTTTATACATACATACATATACACATACATATATATACATACATACGTATAAATATACATACATACATATATGAGTGGTGATGTAGGGGAACAGGTTGGAGGGATCCAAAAGGATTCGTCGCCATTATTGATTTTAATTTCAATAATGTTCCTATCATAGGAATTACTGGATGTTAAACTTAATTGTTGGCTCTATTGATTACGAAATTGTTATATGTTCAAAACTTAAACCCTGTAGTGATATAAAATTAATATCGATATTGCTTAAGCGTTGGATAGCTATTGGCCTTAAATTAGTATTTTAAAAATACTATAAATTGCCATTTGGGTTGGGGTTGGTGTTTGAGATAGGAAATGATTTTAAAATTTTGAATTTGGGGTTTTGAAAATATTTTGTTTAGAAAAAGATTTAATTTCTATTTTACTCGAACCTTTTTATCTGTCCTTTTTGAATTATTTAGAAATTTTTAAAAATGTCCTACTATATTTAATATTGTTTTAAAAATTACTTATTTATATTTAATATTATTTTAAAAATTACTCATTTATATTAATATTATTTTAAGAATTACTTATATGTATTTAATATTGTTTTAAAGATTACTTATTTATACTTAATATTGTTCTAAGATTATTCATATTTAATTTTGTTTTATCAATATTTCAATATTTTGAAAAGCGAATTATTTAAATAATTAATATGGGTTGAAATTAATAGTAATGATTATTAATAATGTTTTGGAAGTTAATCTTTGTTATTTACAATAATGGTGAAGATTTAATATTATTGTTTTATTAATAATGTTTGGAAATTATTAATTACTATTTTTACGATGTTTTAAGCAAATAATTATTGTTTAATTAAAATTATTATTGTTAATAATTATTACAATATAATAGTGTTTGACGTAAATGATTTATTTGTAAAAATTTACGAGACTCATAGATAGAGTTTATGAACAGACTTGGGTTTTATAAGAGGAGTTTGAAAAAAAGGGTTTGAAGACTTAAACGGGATTATTTATAAGGTGAAGGGTTTGCTAAATGGTTAGATATTTATAAACAAACTTTAGAAATGAGTTTATAGATTTATAAAAGGAGCTTTATAAATGGTTTTATGGATTCAATAAGGATTTATAAATGATTTTAGAAATGTATAAAAATGATTAATAACTGATTAAAAATTTAGAAAGGAGATTGTAAATTATTTTCAGAAATTTATAACATGGTTTATAAATAGTTTTAGAGATTTATAAAGGGATTTATAATTGATTTTAGAATGTATAAAAAGAATAATCTTTCTTTGTTTTGTGAATATACTTATACGGTTGAGATAAGTATAAAAACACATTTTCTAAATTGTGAAAATGTTATGTTTGTGAATATAATTATATGGCTAAAATAAGTATATTTATATTTTTCAAGTATTGGAAGGAGCATGAAGGATTTAGGGACATATCTTTGTAAACGTATTTTGACGCAAACATTTACAAAGTGATTTGATTTAATGAAAGATTAATTTAAGAGGCTAGTGGTTGCTTATATGCTTAACCAACATTGGTTTTCCCTTTGGAAATAAATCACTGATTTGGATGTGTATTTGTTGATAGTTAAATAACCGACAATCAAACGTGGACTTAAAACGTAACTTTGAAAATATATAGGAGAAAAACATGAGTTAATATGGCAAAACCATCTCCGATGACATTGTTTGGTGCATAAAAATCTCATTTCGTTCTTCTAGAACAAATGATAAGGAAATCCGTCCACTAACGGCTAGAAGGTGATCTCCGCTCTTATCTTTGACTATTTATTTCTTAAAGAATCAGGGTTGAGTTTATTTAAAACTATCGAATGTTGTTTCGAAGAGATCAGGATCGGATATGTTATCCAAAACCCACTTCGATCCAAATTAAGCATTTCGAAGTAAAGACATCTCGAAGATGATGAGAATGAAGATGGAGCTCTTTGAAGTTCAAGGACTTCTTGCTGCTAATCTTAAGAATGATTCCAAAATGGTTGTAGTAGAAGCGGTTCCTTCAATTTCTTTCAGTCCCGGAACGAACTTGTATGAATGAATGCTGACATGTATTGTCGACTGGAAGGCAATGTAGCATTCCAAGTGGGGAAGTGCTATATAAAGGTAAAATGTATCCTCAAGCCTCATCAACCAGGAAATGGCAAAAATCTAGCATGTGGCAGGGCCAAGCGGGTCGCTCCCATCAGGGCATGGTCATTCCAAACCGAGATCGATTATTATCTACTCATGTATGCTTTGGGGCCTATTGACAAAA
The DNA here is from genome assembly GCA_030765085.1 of Allium cepa. Taxonomy (NCBI): domain Eukaryota; kingdom Viridiplantae; phylum Streptophyta; class Magnoliopsida; order Asparagales; family Amaryllidaceae; genus Allium; species Allium cepa. Next base: position 649,175,677 of record CM060939.1, on the reverse strand, counting down.
GGGATGATCATATTTGGTATTACTAGTCAAGTGGTAGGCCAGCCTTATATAGCAAGGTTACAAGTTATTCTTGTCAGACTCCGGTGCATTTTATCTAGAGATGTACCATCAGAAGGTAGTTTCCTACCTTGTCATAGTATGGAATCCATTCTCCAATACGAGCTTTACGGACTTAATTGTGCCCAACTATGTCGAAACATGAGATGCAAACATTTTATCTATATTCATATTTACTCTGATCCATAGACATTATTATAATATAAATGGATTTTCTATAGAAAATATTTTGGTTATCGTAAGGTAAAATCCCATCAGTATTTATGTGCGGCGTGGTCTTAAATAATACCTTTATTTTCAAAAGATTTTTGAAACACTAAAATTCAATTGAGGTGTTTTCTCACATTGGTTTACCAAACTAACTAGGGTGTTATTTTATTAAAACGCTTGGGTCAGATCGGGCATATTACAAATTTATTTTGGATGCTTTAAAGCTTCAAAGGACGAGCTGGAGGCCCAGAAACGTATTCATGTATATAGTTATTTTTCTGCTGCCTTCACTGTTGTATTTGTCGGCAATTGTAAGGATAAGTTGTTATAATTGTTCAGGCTAAAATTGGTTGGTATACTCCGATTGATGTCTATAATACACACACACACACAGCACTTTGTTTTTTTGCAAAGATTTGTTGTATACTATATATTGGTAATTTCGCTATGAGATTCATTGTTGCTTAGTTTTTTTTTTCTTCTTCCTTCTTCTTTTTCCTCAATAATCGACTTTTCTGGCATTCAATTGCTCGGTGCTATACAGCAAACGTATTAATATTGATTTTCGATGGTCGAAAATCTATGTTCGTTACATTAGCCATTATGATTGTATACCTATTATTGTTGTAATGCACACTCACATGCATCGTAGCTACATGATTATTTATATTTCACACCTTAGACATTATTATATTACCATTATATTTTATATTATCATAAGGTAAAAATTCTTTCGTGTTATTAGCGGCGTAGTCTTACGAGATACCCTTATTTTTAAGGGTTTTTACAAATATAGCAACCTTTATGATTTGAATATCTTACACTGGTTTAAAAGAAAGACCCGGATGTTGTTCTCTTATAATGATCAGGTTGGCTCGAGGAGATTTCCAGATTTATCAATCGTTCATTGGAGCAATTGGAGAGAAGGTAGATGATTTTTCAACGTATTTATTTTTCCACTATATTACTTTATCGTATCTATCAATATTTGCGAGGATAGGCTATTATAACTGTTCAGGCTGATGATATGTTAGTTTACTCTGATTTATATGTTTATATCAAAGTTCGCTTTTTGGTAAAGACCGTTTGAGATATTATATATTATCGTTCCGCATGTGAGATTCTAATACTATATTATTTTTCCTTATTCTTATTCTTTTTCTTTTACCCTAACATTCTATCTTTCCGGCACTTGAGTGCTCGGTATATGAATATCGTAGATATATTAGTGTCGACAATTGGGGGTTGGAAAATCAGATCGTTACAACAGTGGCAACATTTACCCTCTTCATTAGTCTTACTTTTCTTATTCTTCTTACCTTCTTGTTTTCTCTTCTTCAAACCTTTCAAAGATGATGCATCACCCTTTTCAACAAGTATAGCCCTTTTGTCCTTGGATTTAGACTCTACCGATCTCAACGTATTGAGGAGCTCCACGAGATTCACATTCAACTAGTTCATATTGTAATTCAGTATGGACCGTTCATACAGAGTATAAGAGAACCAAGAATCTAATCAATTTGTAACTTATGGCTTATCACTGCGTACATTAGTGAAAGCTTATCAATATAGCTCTTTATCATCAACACATAATCGTCAACTTTCCACCTTTAGTCATTTTGGTATTGAACAACTTCTTTATAAGGCCAAACCTTGAAAAACATGATTATTCACAAATAGGTCTTGAGATTATCAAAAACCTTATGGATAGACATGTTTTTGTTTCACCTCTACAACAGCTTCTCTAATGTAAACATCACAAAAATTTGGTGATCACTAGGTTTGAAACCCATTTCTCATAAGCAACTCTAAGTTCAGATTCCACATCATCAACGTATTGTTCCTTCAGGATCGTAGGTAATGGACGACCAAAGAAACTCACAAGTCAATGTTATCTTAATCACCCTTAGACAATCGTTATAATTAGGTCTGGTAAGCTTGTCTCTTTTAGGAAACAGTTTTAGAGTTGACATTTTTTACCAGTTTTAACTAGTAGATTATTAGGACAATATCATAGTGATGTTTTTATAATATTAGTATTAATTTTATAGATAAAGGATGTAACAGAGAATTATATTTGACTAGAATATATTGTTTTCTATTACAATTGGATTTGTGGTTCTTTTTATTTTTGCCTTAAAACAACAACAAAAGTAATATAATTGGATACTTTTTGATTAAAGTAATAATGAAGGTTCTTAACTATGTTCTACTATAGCATCAAATCTGAGTTGCAAAACATTCTTTACTATATTAATCTTAGTTAGAGTTACACAATTTACAGAAAAAAGGAAAATCTACTTATAGTTAAAGTCGATAACAACTTAATCGCAACAAATTAGTTGGGTTTATATGTATTGACGATGCGATGGAAAAAGAAATCAACTATAGAGGATATAAATGGAGAAATTTTACTTTCGTTATGTGAATGGAGAAAGAGGAGAAGTTGGGTTATGGTTTTGAGAAAATAAAAAAGTTATTAAAAGGTAGCAAGGGTTAGTGGGGTACGTATTTAATTGGATGAAAGGATAAATAAGCGAGAATGTGTCTAAATAAATGTAAGTAATATTACTTAAAATAAACGCCTCCTTGCTTGCATGTATAATAGTACTAAGGCACGTCCACTAGTCATGTTCGAATAAAAATGAATGTTAACTTCTTTTTATTGTCGAATGGTATTCACACAAATTCAATTATTTGCAAAAGCATGTATAAAAAGTTAAATTTTAACTAACAATGAATGAATGAATTGGTGCAAATAATTAGTTAGAATAAAAGGTTCAAACTTAGTAATCCCGCTCAATTTCAGTGTCCTGCCTCTAGCATCTTCGACAACCTATGCACATTTAGAACTTTTAGAAAGAATTTCTGTACAAATGAATGTTTTGATACTGAGCATATTAATCACTCACCAACTTAAAGAACGGCTTAAAACCATATATACCACATACAATCAATCTTTTAAAGGCTGACTCCAAGATCTAATTAAACATTCTAATGATATTTGGAGCAATCCACTATAAGCACCATTCCTCCAATTAAATTCATCATACAAATTAAGGTTAGATAATTTAATCCTCATATTATAATTTGGAATCAAAATAAATGGCAGGCAACATTTATTAAAAAATACAACATACCCAGCAACCTCCATTAGAAGTTTTTCTGTACATCAACAATGTGGTATATACTTTATACGAGGTAGATATTTCCCCTTTTAATGTCACATGCATCCTTTTATAAATACCAATTCCATCTGCAGCTATTAAATTTTTTGACATATTCTTTTCATATTAATCCCGTAAATTTTTGTACATTTTAAAATTTGGAGCTACTTTTCTAAATCTTTAAAATATATCATTAATAAAAAATCCAAAATACAATGAATATTTTTAACTAACAATGTTTCTACATAATTTTTTTTAACTAATAAACTAATTTATATTTGTAAAAATGGGAATATATAGTATCTTAATGCATGGCAGCAATGAATTTGAGTTGCCTTGATCCTGTTTAATCATTTTATTAGCAACACAGAAATGAAACGACCATAGAGAGCGAGAATGGAGTTATCATGGTATGAAACTGAGAAGAAAATGAATGATTTAAGTTAGGTTTGAGACATAAAGGGGAGAGAATTCTGAGAAGTGATACAAATGTAGAAACGGGGGTGAGATGCAGCAAAGGAAATAACAAGATTGACCATGGGTTACTGTTGTGTTTAAAAGGGTATTTTGTAATTTCAAAAGCTTCATTTGAGGGTCGTTTATGTTTTGCCAAACCCTAAGTCAAAACCTAAAATTCTTTCAACTTCACTAATACGTGCTAGGACTCATCTGTCTTGGAATTTTGACCTTGAGTTTACCCTACAAGCTATAGCACCATAGACGATGGATAACTCCTTATCGATTGTATTATATACAACTTCTAACCTGTGGTACTTTGTTCCAATTTCACTTCGACGTTGAGTCTTCTCAACAAATCGAAACAAAATTATTCACTCATACCCACCATATCGCGATGTCCTAGGTATAATATATGTACCTTGAATTTTCTTAACAAATACATACAGTTATCTTACCATGTATATTCGATATATTAATAACACTATACATAACATTTCTAGCTTAAGTTTGCTCAATAACTACGGAGAAATAGTTTATTGATATATAAATATATATATATGGCAGAGGACAACATTATGTTGAAGATTCTTGATATTTAATATATATTATATAGTGAAATTGACTTATCGAATAATATATTTCTAATGAAATACCATCATGATTCAAGTGTCGAACACTTCGAGAATCAAAGCATATGTATAGGTAAATAAGTATTTACTTCTTAAGTCCATTTAGGGGTATGATGTTCCATCTTAGTTTATACATTTATATTATATAAGTTTCGTTATTGTATAACTTTCATATTTTAGTTAGCTTTTATAGTAATCTTATGTATAACATTATTTAATAAAATCATATTTAACTAATCTAATTAGTTAACCCTTTAATTAGTTATTTTTTATTATTCAGTTTTAATAATTATATTGAATATTTATAAAATATAACCTTTATAGCAATACACACATAGATATATCTGTGTATTTTAGTTATTAATTAATATTTAATTTATTTATTTAATTAAAGTATTTTAATTAAATTTTATAAAATTTTGAAAATTATTTATATGTATACATATGTTGTCTTAAATACAACAAGACAACATAATATATAACAATATATATTATACATGCATTTTGTAAAATTAACTTATTCATTTAAGTTTAATTATATTATTAATATTGTTAATAAATTTAACTGAAATTAACTTATATTTATTTTCAACCACATTGAATAGTTTCGTTTTGTTATAATTTTTATAATATATTATGCCTTAATTTAAATTTAACTGCTAAATCTAAAATCTATTTTTTTAGTTTTCAAAACAATTTGAGAATTAGACCAAGATCCAACTAAAATTAGGCCTTTTCTATTAAGGTCAACCTTTAGACTCACATCTATTTGGGACAGACTAGTAGCCAGATAAGGTAGAGTACTGGATTATCCAAAGCCAAACCTTTCGCAGTATATTTTCAAACACCCTACTATCTGGGCTATAAGCTTAATTAATTAACCATAACATGACAAATTTAGAGCATATAGACTATTGGACTCTTTATCATTGTTGGAACTGGGTCAGTATTCAACAGAGTAATTGGGTATATTACGATTTTTTCCATTATTCGACCTTTATGGGTCTATGACTCATATCATTTATAATTTTTCTAAATTGCCTATTAAATAAAAAATATTTGCAAAGCCGGTCGGTTTTATAGCGAACCATCCACTTTTATAACCAAAAAATCAATAGTTAATATAGGAGCAAGGTGGCATATATCAACTACTAAAAAAAGGAAAATACAAAACGTGAGGTTTGCATATATGCCTAAGCTACTATAGGCGACCAAAAGCTAGTCCTCCTCAAAAGAGGAGGAACCGCTTCCATCAATCGAAGAGACTGGGTCAATCACATACATAAACCCTACGAATAGTGACATAATATTCAAATCATAACCAAAAAATTCATTACAATAGATAATTTCCTATCCCAACCATCATCTTCAAGAATAACCCTATTCTTAGCACCAAGTTCACCATCAACTAAAAGAAAATTATTTTATTTGAATTTATAAATGAATATTATTTTAAATAATCTGTATTATATTATACATCTGCGTATAATATACACATATGTATGTGCGTCCACGTGCAACCGGATAATGTGTACATGGTTTGACATGCCCTTGTATAGATGATGGGATTTACGCCGCAATGGACATGTTAGTCCGACTTGCATACAAGTATGTTATCTGAAATGTACATATGTTTGCATAATAATAATACATGCAAGTAAATATATAACATACACACACACACGCATGCATATATATATATATATATATATATATATATATATATATATATATTAAATGTTAGTTATAAGTTTTTATATTTTAAACATTTATATAATTTATACTTATACATCGTGTGCGTGTGTGTATATATAATAAGTAAATCATTAAACTAATTAGATATTGGTTTATAAAATAATTTTTAACATACACACACACACACATGTATATATCTATAATATAATATGAAAGCCGTGAATAATTTATTAAAATAATTTTTTTAAATTAATCTATACAATACATATAAATAATTAATTATATATATATATATATGTATATATATTAATATAAATAATAAACTTAAAATTTTATAAAAATATATTTCTGCAAAGTTTGCTCTGGCTAAGTATATATTTTATTTTATTCAGTTTTGTAAATATAGTCAATACATCATTTTAAATTTTAAATCTTTGTAAAAGTGAATAAAAATAATATCATTTTTGAAAGTATGATGTGTAATATATGTTAAAGAAACTTTTTAAAAAATATATATATTATTTGGCATATTAAATACATGTGTGCATATATGAACATTTTAAATTACACAACAATTTTAGGTTAAATAAATAATTAAACGTATTTATTCGAAATACAATAACCTATTTTTTCTCTCGAATGTATATTTAAATAAATAAATTTTATTACAATTTAAAAGCATGTGATATATATTTTATAATCTTTATTAATTGCTAGTTTGCCAAAATAAATTATAAAAAAAAAAATTCTAAGCATGAGCGCTAAATATGGTAAAAATTCATAAAATGATCTAATTTATTTTATTTATATAGATGTAATGATAGACACAACCAATTTGTTACAGCATTTTGATATACAAGATTCGTAAAATAATCTAACATCCTATCACATAAATAATATAGCATGTAAATGTGATATTACAAAGATAAAACAAATATTTACCTTCCATTTAAGCCCTTGCATACACGTTAAAATGTTGAATTGTTCCCTTTGAATTAATTCACAAATCAGAAGTTGTTAGCTCCCAAACCGCGTTACCACCGACGGTCGAGTCAAAGTATTTTGGTATAATTTTGTATTTTGATTTTTAGAGCTTAGAGTTGGGGAGTGTTGGCCAAAAATATCCGTGTGGATGGAGAGAAAAAGTGTAAGAAATGATGCAAAATGTGGCTTATAAAAAGGAAGTCTAGAGAGTGAAAAGTGAAACACATCCTAATCTCTCTCTTACTATTTCACCTTTTTAACCTTTCAAAATCCTCCCTATTGTCTGTGGTTGGCTTAAACATGCCTCCTATAGTCGAAATTAACATGTCCATATGTGCCTCAAATCTGGTCCAAGTTCAAACAATATTCAATGCAATTTTAAATCTTATTTAAAGGCGTACTGATACCGTATATTGATTAGTACGATATAACTATTATAAACAAACTATTTAATATTGTTCAACATGCATCAAATAAAGTTTTATAATTAAAATTTTATAAATATTATTTAATACAATTGATTTTAACAATTTATAGGCTAATTAAATTAGGTGGTAAAAGGATTATTCAACATTTCTTTTGTGTGACTCATAGCTGTAAATTTGATTAGCGATTAATATTGAACAATTCAAATATTAACTTTCAAATGTCAGTTAGCAGGACGTGTGATGTTATGGCTAAATTTATTGCTTATTTGGTTTAGGTAAAATCCAATTTGACTTTATTAAGCGTAAACCATTAGTGACAATTATTTACATCAATTTTTTTCATCAAACTATATCACTTTAGACTTAGGGAATTTGGTAATGGTCAAAATTCTAGTGTTGTCCATATTAAACTATATAGTCCAAATGCAAAGTCTTTGGTTCAATAACAATAATTATTATTAATCGAACTACTCTAGAAAGAGAGTTTGACTTTAAGTTTACTTTAGTTGATTATGATACTAACTCCATATAACCGAGGAAACAAATCCTCTTTTGAATAGTGCTTCACTTCTAATACTTCCATTCAACCCAATTATAGTCATTTGATGGACGCCCTTCTATGTTTTGACTATAATTAAAGCGAAGCTTTCATATTAAAGATCGACAGTATTCTCAAGTCAAGAGAATTGTGTACATTAGTCACATTGATATTTTCTGTTTGACATAAGTTATATTAACCAACAGAAAACTATCAAGTAGATCATTCCATAGTTAAACAATAACTATCAATACGTAACCCCTTCATGCCCACCTCAAAGACATGAGTAATAAAATGCCCAACATTTGGAACGCATTACATACTCCAGTCGCAACAAATGCATAGGTATCCAGTCTCAATGCATCTTGACTAGGAATATTTTTAATGATGTATTTATTATATTGTGATACAATACTCATGATCGCAACCATTCATAATTATTGTCATAAATACACAATTTATGGATTTTCTGACAAAAATACGTTTTAATTAAACATTTAATTATTTATAACACATTATAACAAATATAGCAGAAAGAAAACGCCTTTATTACGAATGAGAATTGATTACAGAATTAGTAATTTACAATAAATTATAAAATTGCCTCTACGGCATACTCTTATCTCTTTCAAGTTGATCCCTGATACTAACCCCGCATAATCGAGGAGATGAATTCTCACTTGGATAGTTTTCACTTTCAGTGCTTTCACTCGACACAACTATAGTCGTATGATGGACATCGCACCATAATTTGACTATAACTAAAGCAGAGTCTAAACATCGAAACTCGACAGTATTATTAAGTCGAGGGAATTGTGTAAAACTATCGTATTGGTATTCTCTGTTTGAATTTAGCTTTATTAACTAACATAACATTATAGAGTGAGTCATTCCATAGTTATCTAATAACTATCAGTACGTAACCACTTAGTGTCCCAAGCAGTCATATGTAATATACTACCTAACATTTGGAGAGCGTTATGTACTCTAGTCTCAACAAATATATCGATATCTTGTATCGATACATCTTGACTAAGAATATTTAAAACAATGTTTTACTATATCATGACAAATTTTACATAATTACAATACCTTGTAATTACTATCATAAAACACACCATTTATAGATTTTTTGTTATATACATTTAAATTAAACAATTAATTATTTATAACACATTATAACAAGTTTATAATAGAAAGAAAACCAATAATTTAGAACGAGATTTGTTATCGAGCTAGATATATGTAACAAATTACATAATTGTCCCTAGGTATACCCTTAACTCTATCAGATGTTTCCACTGTTGTGTTACTATATTACTTGGAATGAAGGTTAATTTTTCGTTGATATAGTTGATGATATATGTATCGTTAGCGATATGTTTGAAAGAGTGTATGGATCGTATATTTATTCTAATATGTAAATGTAGTAAGTACTAGTTATAAATAACAGAGTAAAGTAAATAGTAGTAAAGAAACAATCACACTAGAGTTTTTATACTGGTTCGGACCTTCCGTCCTACGTACAGTCCCGAAGCTCCTCTTCGACTTTCACTAATAAACAACCCTGGCTTTGCTTAGAAAAATAGGCTCGATACAGTAATTCTTTTTAAGACAAGTACGTGTTCTAAATAGCACTGATTTTAACTACACAGTACAAATCTTCCTATAATCTCCTTTTAGTATAATGTGTACGTGAGGCTTAGATTTAAGGAAGTTATGAAGGCTGTTATTGCTTGCTTTTGGAAAATAGAGCATGCAAAGAAAGTATATAAAAGATTCAGAAAGTTCTAGTGAAAATAAATCTTAAAATCTTAGCATATATATAGATAATGACAGGTTATGATGAAAAGTAGTATCTTTTGAGTTTGCTTATTCAATCTAATGGTTGCAATTATTGATAGAGAAGGAATGCATTGAAGAGTTGTGGAAGTATCCTTTGAATTGAAGAAGACATCTTTTTAAAATTGAAGTCCGTTACCCAGCACAGACGTCTAGGCATAAATTCATATATTTGAGCTGTTATAATATTTTAGACAGAGCACAGATTAAGATGTATGGAAAAAGTTAACAGACGCTTGAGTGTGGTTAGAATTTAAAAACAACATTTGTAGTCAGACATTTGATATGTAATCTCAGACATCTGACATTTACAGTTTTCTCTTCTTCATCCTTCTGTTATAAAGAGTTTGAATCGTGCATATATTAACTTTGATGATTCTTCTCCTTTGTCGAGTTATCTTCAATCTAAACTCTGAAATCTTTTTCCTACAATATGGCTGTATAGTTATTCTCATCAAAACCATAGAACAGTGGATCTAACATTCTCTCCCTTTTTGATGATGATAACTATACCATTGTTTTGTAAACATATATCTCCTTCGAATGGGATTCCTCCCCGTATAAACATGTAATATAATATTTCTCCCCATTTGGTATTATCAAACAGAATATGATGTAGTAATGGATGAAGATAAATAAATAGAAAAAGCATAGAATCCACAACTAATAGAGTTTAATATTTCAGTAATCCAAAAAGTAAAAAAGAGCAAAGATACATAATTAAAAATGATCTACTATACTAAAGGCTTACTGATAATCATAATATCCCCAAAATACGGAGGAGTCTTCATTGTATGAAGCGTATTGCCACTAGATTGGTTAACATACTCGTCATCTTCTTGCATAGACAGGCCCTTAAATGATGTGTAGTAGTCATAGTCATAATGATGTGGATCGTGTGACATATAATGTTTTTATAAGGGAAAGATAAGCCTTCACTTTCTTCAGCATCAAGAAAAAATGTTCTTTGCTAGGACGAGAATGATGTTGAGGTTCCTCTGAAGGCCCTACTCATTTAAAAGGTCCGGGAAGAAAGACCGGAGCGAACGGTGGAGCAGGAGATGGTGAAGACGATGACCGTGATGAAGAGCGACCATGAACTTTGCGGAGAACTTTACCCAATGTTGTAACAACCTTATCTAATGTTTATTCTAACTTGGTCATGCGAGTAGAAAAAGAACGTTCTAACCGTGACATCTTTTTGTCAAGCACTTGTTGATTTAAGGAGAGAAGACGTTGGTTTTGTAGTGCAACATTATTGAGAACATTGTGTCGTAGGAGGCTTGTGGCATTTTGCAACTGGGTTCCTTGGTTTTGAAGCCATTAGTTTTGTTAATTTTAGGAGCAAATTATTTTGGGGTTTTAGGATTTTTGCTTGAGGTTGGAGGAAATGAACAGTAAAGAGGTGGGAGGTAGAAAAAGATAATTTATAGTAGAGTGATTTGGTGGGGCAAAAACACGTTCAAATGTCTGATCGAATGCTAAAAGACGCCAGAGCATTGTGATATTCGTAGCTAGTAAGTTCATTCAGACATCTGGTAGTTTGATCAGACGTTTGTTTCTAAGAATTTTTGTTTTCCAGAGAATACAGATAGACGTCTGGTAGAATGTATAGACATCCATGCTGAAGCTTATCTTAAATCAAATTTAGTAAAGGGTTTAAACAGATATCTATTCTCTAATTCAAACGTCTGTGCTGAATCATGTATATTTCCAGAGACTGTATACAAACGTTTGACTTTTTAGACAGATGTCTGTTCTAAACTATTCATATTTTCAAAGAGTTTATACAGACGTCTGGCTATTTTTAGCAAATGTCTGTACTGAAGGGCGATAGAAAATTATATTTCTGTTTCTTTTTTAGGCATCTCACATTGGAGTGGGGGATATATTTATACAAGCCTCGACGTCTGTTTGTTCGTTCCAGACTTCTAATAGTGTAAAAATAATTCTTTTTACCAGCGTAATTTTATTTATAAAATAATTTTATTGAAGGATAAAAAATAATACAAATAATTAATTACATATTAAATGTATACAAATATATAAACTATCGAGAAAAATTGTTTCTTAGATATTTGCGGAGGAGTCAGAAGGATTGTTCTGTTTCTCCCAAGAATTTGGTTCATCCTTTGTATGCTAGTTCAATGGCCGAAGTGGCGACTGGTAAGGAGGCACTAGACTGGGTTGCTTTTGTGATGTTCCTTCACCCTACAATTTTTGTGGGGCTATTCTTTGAGCTCTTAGAGGAGTTACTTTTAAATGCGGAGATCTTGCATGTACGCAATCCTTAGTCGGCAAATGACCATAAATGGAAAGGATGCATTTCTCAATGAAATTTATATGAGCTCCTTGATGTTGTTGCTCGTAATACATCTCTCATTGAAGACCAGTCATTTCCTGTTGGTAGTGATGTATATCGTCAACCTTGTCAGATAGAGAGGCTGACTGAAGATCAATTCCATTTTTGGTTTTCTTTCCTTTTAGAGAGTAACTAGTATGATATGTTGAGGATGGAACGATGTTAGGCGATGGAGATGATTTAGGTGTTACTTTGGATGGGGAAGTATAAGTACTTCCCGAGGAAGGAGAGACATGGCCAATAGCAGAGTAAGTGGAATCATGGCCGGAAGACATTGTAAAAATTTTAGGTTTGAAAGCTATGAAGATTTAAAACTTTGAATGTGATCTTAATGAAGTCTCCATACATATATATATGATTTAAGTTTTCTATTTTAAGAAATATTCTGTTATATTTGTTAGAGTAATAATGGTAAACATAAATAAATTGGTTAGAAAGTAAAAGGTCTTAAAACCATTCAACTTTACAGCCAAAGAAATTAATTTTTTTAAAAATAAGTTTAATATTTTTACTATATAATTTTTATTGTAGAAATGATAAGATCTATTATAGATCATGTGGTGATACAATGCCGAGGTCACTTCGTAACTTAAAAAAATTGTTCGCTTAGAGGTTTGTAAAAATATTAGCAACTTGATTTTCTATGTTTATAAATTCTAGAGTTATTATTTCCTTTTTGACATTATCTCTTAAAGATGATTGTGAATATCTATATGTTTTGTTCTTGAATGATTTATGGGATTTTTGATAGATTTATTGCACTAGTGTTGTCACGGAAGATCGAGGATTTTTTTCATAACTTTTCCAAAATCTTTAAGAGTTTGTTGCATATATGTTACTTGCGCACAAGCTAAAGTGGCAACAATATATTCTACTTCACAAGTTGAAAGTGATATATAATTTTGTTTTTTACTAAACCATGAAACTAAAGACTGACCAACAAAATGACAGGTGCCACCTGTACTTTTTCAATCAGTTTTAAAACCACCAAAATCCGCATCGCTATATGACACAAGTTCAAAAGAGCTATCTTTAGGATAGAAAAGACCATAATTTGTAGTTCCAGATACGCAACGTAAAATATGTTCAACTGCCCAATAGTGTGAATCTTAAGTTGTGCTTGAAATCCTGCACACAGACACACACTCATCATGATATAGGGTCTACTGGTCGTTAAGTATAGTAGAGATCCTATTATACTTCAACATAACTTTTCATCAAAATATTTACATTTTTCATCTTTATCTAAATGTGTAGTTGTACTCATCTGGGTTGGTTTACTGGTTGTTTTATCCATTCCAAATCGTCCTAATAAACCGTGACAGTATTTTTCTTGATTTATAAAAATACCATATTCTAATTGTTTGATTTGTAACCCTAAGTAAAAATTTAGTTCTCCCATATGTGACATTTCAAATTCATTTTTCATAATATCTGAAAACTCATTACATGGATATTCTTTTTTTGATCCAAATATTATGTCATCGACATATATTTGGACAACTAAAATATCATTTTGATTCCTTTTTATAAATAAGGTTGTATCTGTTTTTCCAACTAAAAACCGAAATTTATCAAGCGAATTTTATGTCTATCATACCGAGCATGAGGTGCTTGTTTTAAACCATACATAGCCTTTTTTGGTTTATATACATGTTCAAGGAATTTTTCATGTATGAACAATGGGACTTGTCCAACATATACTTGTTCTCTTATATAACCACTTAAAAAGCGCTTTTTACGTCCATTTGAAAAAGTCTAAAGTTATGATATGCCTGGTGTTCTACAGATCGTAACAACATCCAAGAACAATGGCTATAGCAAGATCTAGTTGAGACGTTGTCAACAAAAAAAGAGTAATGCTATTGCTGGAGCAACTACAAACTACAATAAGGTACTTTATGATTCACACGATCAGTTATCTAGTAATTACGATAAATTGTGTGATAATTTTGACAAAGTATCAAAAATTAATTTTATAATATTAGAAAAATGAAAGTTTAAGAAATTAAAATTGTGAAACTAGAAAATGAAAAACAGAGTTTAGAAAATGAAAATTCTGAATTTAAAAATAATGTTTTGATACTCGATGGTTTTTCAAATGAAAAAGATTTTGAAGTTGCTCACATAAGTAATTAAAATCATATATTGCAAATTTCTTTAAACGATTCGAATACTCAAATTTCGTCTCTTGTAAAAGAGTAACACGCTTTAAAAGATGTTGAATTGGTTAAAGAAATTGATACTTTAAAGAATAACAATGAGTTTTTAAAAAATGAAAAGTGTGGCTATAAAATTTTGATGAGCTTAATGAAAAAGTCACAAAATTTAACAAAGGCCAAAATAGCTTAAATTCAATTTTATCAAATTCTAGTACTTTGAATAATAAAAATGGCTTAGGATATAATAAAACTGATCATAGCAATAACACTAGATTCGCTTTCATGTGTAGTAAAATGTTAGTGCTAGAACTGGATTTTAGTAAAGTCTAAAATCAATTTTTATAGAAATTCAAGTACTGTTATGATCAATAATATTTAAAATATCTCTAGAAGTATAAAATCATTGACAGAAAATATGAACAAAAGTCATATAAATATTTGGGTTAAAAACAGAGAAAAATACGTTGATGATTATTTTGATATTGTAATTAACAATAATTTTTTTACTTTCAAAGGTTCAACCACACCCACTTGGACATGGTTATCTTAAATCTAACCCCTTGGACCTTATTATAGGAAGTAGGGAACAAAATATATAATTTATTTTTTGCAGGTACCCAAGAAAGACGAAAGGATGAGATGACTTCCATACATATGATGGAGAGCGAGTATTTATAGATAACGGAACTACGGCAAATTTGGTATATATAATCCATTTTTCTTTTTACAAATAGTTCGGGGTTGGTATTATTAATTTTAGAGTATCACAAAGTATTTTTTTTTTAAAATAAATAAATTAGATACTCTTTTATATAATATGTTGATTGCAAAGTGCAAGAAATGTAGTGTGAAAACAATTGTTTCAAGGAATTTTTTTTTTGAAGGCAATAAATATTAAAAAAACTATACTTCAAATTATTTTGAATCATCTTTTGTACCAAACATTAGCCAATATTATGTGCATTTTGTTAAACTATTTTTTGTAAATTGGCTAATAATTACATATTTTCAACCTTTTCGTTGATAACAAAAGGGGTAAAAATTAGGCATGTTGATAGGGGGAGTATATAATTTAGGGGGAGTTATTTAATCTATATCTACTTACGTTTTATCTCTTTTTGTTGATGATAAAGGGGAGCGAAACCAGAGATACATATGATTTTATTGGCTATATACGTAGACTAAAATATAGCATGTCTTTAGGCGGAGTCGTATTATTTTATATTTTAGTTGTATGGATGTCACCATCAAAAAGGGGGAGAATGAAAGAGCCATATCTACGGTATTTTGATAACAACAACCATACGACGACGCTACGAATATGCTCATTGAGTAATTACAGATCAAATAGCTATACGATGAATGGTAAAGTTTATAGAAGCTATATTGAAGAATGTAAAAGAAAATTTAAAAAAAAAAATCACATGAAGTTACTTTGGGGGACCAAGGAAAATCAATGAGCAAAGTTGTTTTCGAAAAGCTAGCAGATAACCTGATCTGATCCTTCGTCTAAAGGAAGATGGAAAGTTAAATTGCAAAAATTTGTCCAACATGAATCGAACCCAACATACCAAGATGGGAATGAACATGCTTTACCAATGCACCACAACTGCTATTATGAAGCATGAAAACAATGCATTTTCTTAACCAAAGAACATAGAAAATTAAATTGTCGCAAAATGAAGGAGGTGGGAATTAAACCCAAGTTTCATGGGGATATTAGCACACATCGATACCAACATGCTTTACCACTGCACTGCATACGCCATTGTGAAGTATGTAGACAATGCTCTTTCTTATTGTAGAGCATGGAAAATTAAATTTTGAAAAAATGAAGGAGGCGAGAATCAAACCCGGGTCTCATGGGGGATAAGCACACATCAATCCCACAACACCACGCTGAATTTTGAATAAAAGGCCACTTGTAGTTATATATATACACGGTTTTTCAAGAAGTTGCATCCCTCCATTTCAGAAGTTGCTTCTCTTGACCAATGGTGAATCCGAAAAGTTGAATCCTTATTTTAGCATCCCTGCAGCATCTATAAATACTCCTATCATCTCAAAATCAAACATATAATTCCATGCTCTTAAAATCATTCTCATATTGCTTCTAAATTAATAAACTATATATTCATTAGAAAAGCATTATTTTCAAAGATTATAGAAGTTGTACTCTAGCATGACTATTTAGTGTACTAAAAACACAATACATAGTCAAGTTATTACTTTGTAAAAGAAAAGATTTAAGTCATGTTTGGTCGTACAGGCGGAGTCTGTAAATCCATTCCTCGGGGTGAAGTGAGAGTGTTGATAGTCAAATTCTAAGAGTTGCTTAAGGACTAGATGTAGGACGGAGGGTCCAAACCAGTATAAAATCGACTATGTTATCTACTATTTTGTTTCCACTACGTTTACATTATTTACAACTGCCGGCCATCATTGATCCTGTGCATAGAGAATACAATGTTGTTATACATTAGATGTTCACATGCCACTTTAAGTTAATATTATGCCTATTATTATTGTATATGGACATCTACCTTCTAAACATAGTCCGACCCATGTGTTATTTATAAAATACCCATGTCAGTCCAAGACATCTCAAGTTCATGGATGATGTGATCAGCTTGTGGTTTTTGGGCATAGTGGAGGCCGATTATTTAATATAGTTTGAATATCATTATGTATATTTGTAGCCTCATGTATGCATGTGTTGTTGACATGTATATACTGGGTATACTATGTATTTGAAAGATATTGGGTAATAATCATTTTTGTAGACCCATTTGTACTTGTATATTTTATCTATCATAATTTATCACTACATTTGTTGACTTCGTATTCTCTACTATTTGTTTTATATTATCTATTATTTTATCCTAGAAACACGTGTATTTATTGTTTTGTGTCAACATTGAGTATGTATATACGAGTTATATATGATTTTGAAATGCAAAATGGTAATTAACCCAAGGGAATATTTATGTGTGACAGTCCAATATCTCCTCATTCTCTTTGTTATCAAAGATTATTACCTAGTAATACTATTTGGTAATATGAGTGTAGAGGTAGGCTGTTACAATATTTGAATGTAACACTAACTTTATAAAGCTAAAGAGACAAGTTCTCTATTTAATAATGTTTCACACCCCAT
The DNA here is from genome assembly GCA_030765085.1 of Allium cepa. NCBI lineage: Eukaryota > Viridiplantae > Streptophyta > Magnoliopsida > Asparagales > Amaryllidaceae > Allium > Allium cepa. Next base: position 649,157,987 of record CM060939.1, on the reverse strand, counting down.
GCTTCGACCCAGACCCAACTATAGTCGTTCGATGGACGTCATGTCATGATTTAACTATAATCAAAGCAGAGTGTTTATATAGAAGTTCAATGGTATTATTAAGTCGAAAGAACTGTGTCATATCATCACTTTGATATTCTCTACGTCGCTTAGTTATATTAACCATACTAAACTGTTGAGTGAGTTATTCCATAGTTATCCAATAATTGTTAGTGTGTAACTCCTTATCATCCCCAACAGTCATGAGTAACACACCGTCTTACATTTAGAGAGCGTTACAAACTCTAGTCTCAACGAATGTATAGATATCTCATCTTAAAATATTGACTTGAAATAATTAAAATAATATGTTATTTTTAATATGATAAATTTCTCATGATTATAACCCTTATCACATAACATATCATTGAGGATTTTCTATTTAATATACTTTAAATTAATTACTTAATTAATTAAATCATAATATAACTAATACATAATAGAAAGAAAACACTTTTTATTTTGAATAAAATTGGTTATCGAGTTATATATATATATATATATATATATATATATATATATATATATATAAAGTTAAAGTGGTTGTAGGATCGTAATATGAATATTATCTAAACTTGACATAATCGTATTAGAAATTTTTTACTTGTGAACTACTCAATTACATTCTAATATAACTAACCTAAATCATTCAGAAGTTGAATGTGTAATTGAATAATTTACAACATAAATGATGTTAAAAGAATTTATAAATGAATTAAGTGTTTAAACATTTATTATAAAAATTTGTTATACTTAATTTATGATTATGTAAATGTTAACTGGGATAAATTGAATAATATAGTAAATAAATAAATAATTAAGATTGAATTATGATTGAAATTAACTTAAGTAAACCAAATGGATTTAATAAATAAGATAAATAAAGTAATTTTTTGTTGAAGGAAATATTAAATTGAAATTAAATCAACTTAATGAACACCTTGAATTTAAATTCAATTATTGAATATTAATTAATTTAAATGGAAATTTATATGGTTTAGATTAATTGTTTATTTTGTTTTTCAAATCTAATTTTCTTTCTGGTTGTTTCTATTCTCCTACCTCCTTCCTTTTCGGGACGAAAAGTTTTGAGTGGCGGAGAGTGTTACAACCCGTAATTTTTTTAATGGTTTTAATAATATATTTAATTGAAATTTTATGAAATTTTAAATAACTAAATTTTGAAATAAAAATTTAATATTTGGAATACTCTATTTAAACATAGCAACTGGAAAAAATTTGTCAGATAATATGGAAGTTTATTTTCTAGTGTAATTTTATTTCAATTTAAATCAATTAATATTTGATGCAAATAAAATGTTTTTCGAACCTGAATATTTTTATATAATAAATTTGTAAATCATCTTCTGAGGGAGACGTCATATTTTGCTTCTCCAAATTTGGACAGTTATTGCTCCGTTTATCTTATTCTTGAGCAGCATTTTTCAGTACCGATATCGACTTTTGATCGGATGATCGTACCACTGATATTTGTATACCGTCTCGTCATGCTGATCTCTGCGATATATTCAATTTTGTGTTTTGAAGTCTGGTTCACAGCAGAATCCATGAAACGGATAACCGTATCGGTATGATTTCTAAAGCTTTTGATTTATGGTGCCTTTTTATTTTCCATAGTAAAATCCTATAGCAGTTGGCTTTAAAATTCCCAGATTTTTCTTGTGACTTTTTCTTTCCAATTTTAACTATGGCATTCAAAATAAATTTTTGTCTATTCATTTGTTTAAGGAAAGAAACTAATATGCATTTTCGTTCTCTTCTATTTTCTGTGCCATTTCCTCTTCCTTCCCGCTTGCTTTCTTCCTCATCTCTCTTCAAGGCCGAAGCAATGGCCACCATCCAAAAAAAATTGGTGATGAATTGTTTTATCGGCCTCAACTCAAGGCCATGACTTACTCTCGCCTTGCCCAAGCCTTCAACACCCGGCCTACCACCGTATCTTCATCTCCTCTCCACCGTGCATCACAACCTACATCTCTTCGACCACCAGAAACCGATCCCGCATGCATGCATGCAGCTACACTGAACCCTACCGCTTTCTTCCCTTTTTTCGAGCATCCTATTCTGTAAGGTAGATATATATGCTCTGTTAAATATATAAGTTATATAAGTTGTTTATTTTTTTTATTCTTTCTTTTGTTTCTTTTGTTGAGGATATATATGTATATTTGGTTTCGGTTTATATACGTATAGGTTTTAAATGATTTATATATTTATAATCGGCTCTTTATTATGTAAGTATATTTTTTTCTGAATTTTCCATATGCAAAGCTATTTTGTTCTTTTGTTTTATTTTATGGTTTGTTATATATATTAGTATATATATTCATATAAAGCTATAGTACAGTACATATTAGCCGTTGACAAATTTATGAGTTACATATGTTACATTTTTTATACGCGTTATAGTAATATAATGGATTGGTTTTAATTTTATATATTTTGTTTTGTTAGTTGTTAAAGGATGAGAACCTGCTTTTGCATATTCGTGTCAGTTATATGCACATATATATTAATATATAAGTATTATTTGTTGTTATATTTAGTCATTCACAAGCCTTCGCATGAATAAAGTGCATAGATGTTGAATGCCTAATATGATTGTTTACATTTTTAAGTGCATATATAATATTTGTTATTATTTTAAAGGTGTGTAAGTTTATATATAGGTATATATATGTTGCAGTTTTGGTTTTTATATATAAATTTACACAAATTACGTATATATATGTTTGTATATACAAGTCTGTATATATATAGTTTTAAGCTGTGCAGTTAATGCGCTCAGCAGATTCAAAGCGGTGGAGGTGCAAAAGGTTAAAGTGGGGATACAACGAGGATATAGCAGGATATAGTGGATGACTCTAAAATAGCATGTAAAACTCATACTTAATGTTTTTACAAATATATAAATGGTAATTAAATGAAAAATTATCATTCAATTGAATTATAATTAATACATAAATAGTTTTAAATAAAAACATGTGCGAATATACTTTAAATAAAAGTAAAACCGTTATGTATAACATAACTAAATTTAGTAGAATATTAGAGTATTTTCATTTCTGAAAATATATTAAAAATTAAATCAAATAAATTAGTTTCATAATTTTTATAATGTATAAATGCAATTTTTTAATTCATTTTATTAAAGAAGATATAGTAGAAATAGCGGAATATAGCGGAAATAACGGGATATAGCGGAAATAGCGGGGCTTAAAGCGGAAAGGTTATATTTTGGGGCTACATGGAAAAATCGTAGCGGTAGAAATCCGCTATGAGATATAGCGGGGTTATAGCAGGGTAATAACGGGGCATTAACTACACAGGTTTTAAGACTATAGTCTATAGCCAATATATGTAAATTTATATAAATTTTGAGTACTGTCAATGTACACATGTTATTTCATATATATTATATGCCGTGTCAGTTATATAAATTTCCGGATGTTTATTTATGCAAGTTATACTATATTTTATTATATATATAACTTTTTGTAAGTTAAGACATGTTAGTTCTTATATATATTATGCAATTCATGAGAATTTGTTGATATTATCATTAAATATGTCTTTAAAATACAATATCGAAAGCATCTGTATATATTAGTTTGAAATTTCTATAACTGTGTAAACATATGTAGTGAAGTTGGTTACATTGATTTTATATTGATTTTTATAACGATACAAATAGTTCGATTTTTTTGTATATGTATTTGTAAATTCTTATGGATCTGTTGTTTAGATATGTTTACATATTAATTCATATGAGTATGCATTTGTTGGTTTTCAAATACACACACACACACACACACACGCACACGGAGACTTTGTTTTATGTGCTTGAATTAAATATTTACTCGAGATAGATGTTTAGATTGATTTTAATAAATAATAATAACAACATAATATACATTTTGCCTCTATTATATCGAACTGATTTTTGGTTTTTGATTTTCAATCTATCAGCTTTGTTCGTCGAACTTATTTCCATCGTTCTTTGCTTTAAAATTCGTGCTTGGATTCGTAACTCAAATCATCGTCAAACTTCTCTAGCCTCGAAAGGTGAGCAATCACTCACGATTAAGGTTCTTGTATTTATTAAATTTTATTTCAATTGAAACAACAATTGAAATATGCTATTGTTAGTTATTTACATTGTTATATATATGATATTATCCATATCTATTCACTTGTGACATCTGACACCATTATCTGTTACTTATATTGATGATATATGTCTGTTATATTATTATCATATTTGTTATCACTCTGCAAGTTACCTGTTAGTATAGAATTTCCTATGGGTTGAAATGATACATACCCGAACGATATGTAGAATAGGAGAAAATTGTTATGGATTGAAATGATATATACCCACATATATATATATTTAAATTACGGATTGAAATGATAAATATTCGTACACTTGACCATAGGTTAGAAAATTATATACAGACACCGTTAGTCTATATATATATATATATATATATATATATTGAAATGATTTCCAAGGTTTTGAAATTGAATTATACTCAAATAAGTTTGATTTGAAATTTATTATGTATGGGATTTTAGAGATATGATTTTTATAACTTGGTTTTGATTAAAAGTGATTTAAATGAATATTTCAAATTTACATAAATTGAAATGGTATATTTAGTTTTATTTAAATTTGAAATTTGAAGATTTATTTAAATGTTATTTGAATGATTAAGTAAATATTTCAAAATAAATAATAGTAAAGTGAATTTGATATATATATATATATATATATATATGGAATTATCAAATCTAGTTTTGAAATGTTTGGATATTTAAAGCTTTGAAGATATTAAAATTGAAATGGTTTATTTTTGTGGTTAAAATCTGTACTTGAAATTGATATAATTTGAAATGGTTTATTGAGAAACTGAAATAAATTGAAATTGATGATTTGAGATTGATTAAATTTGAATTTTTGAATTCAAGTTGATTTGGAATCGACTAGTGAAATTTGAGGAAGCTATTTTATTATATAAAGTATTTTTAAATTATATTTAAAACTATTTTATACTTTACTTTACAAATTAATTTAATATAAACTATTTTAATATAAACGTTTTTAATATAAACTATTTTTAATATAAACTATTTTAATATAAATTATTTTAACTTATAACTATTTATATAAACTATTTACTTTATAAACTATTTTATTATATATACTATTTTAATATCTAAATCGGTTAAGTGGGAAGTATTATGATCTCAAAGTATTATGATTTCAAAGTATTATGATTTCTAAATTATGATTTCCAAAGTATTATGATTTCCAAAGTGTTATAATTTCAAATGTTTTGGTTTGAAGTGTTATAACTTTGAAGTGCTATGATTTTGAAAATGGATATATTTGAAATGGAAATGAAATCGTATTTGGTTTTGAAGTGGAAATTATATCGTATTTGGTTTTGAAATGGAAATAATATCATATTGATATGGTTTTGAAATGGCAATGATATTCTGGTTTTGAAGTATAAACTATTTTGAAATGACTGCGGTGTTATAATAATATTTGGTTGTTAAAGAGACCGGGATCGGATATTGTCATACTCTCGCCAATACCGAAAACCACTTTAACAACCATGTACGTGGTGGAGATTCTATAATGAAGTATGATGGTGGCGACGTTCTATTGAGGTATATACGTGGACCCGACTCTCGTGAGTTGGCATAAGGTGGCTAAAACAAGAGCGATTCTCGGGCCAAGTGAGGTAGCTCCTCGGATCGGACACATTCCTTCGACATTATACTCTGACTTTATGATTGATTTGGTGGCCACACTTGATTTTTTTTTGATTTGGGAGTGTGTTTCGAGGTAGGCCTGCGTTACCACCAGCCCGCATGCGTAATTAGTATATCTACCCTAGCATTGCCTTGTTGTGCGGTGTCACCTACCCTAGCGCGCCTTATACGAGTTTGATTTGTGTCGTACCTATGGAGTATCCTCTGGTAGCCTCCCGATCTGGAGGTGTTACGGTACTATATAGACTATTGGCACTATAAAATGTGTTAAGGTGGAAAATGTAAAGCTGTAATACTATTTTTAAATAGTATACTTTACTTTAGAGATTATTATAATATCGTATATTACTACATATTAGATAGTTTAACGGATCCTTAGAGGATGGCTATCCCAAACATCCTTTGAGTTACTTGTATTTCAGTTGATATTTCACTTGAGTTGGATTTATTAATATAAGAATGTTAATCCTGACTCGAGTGTTTTCTATTTTGCTTTACGGTTGGGTCAGATTGAGTGATACAGCTTTTGAGACTCACCTTTGGAGTTGGAGCTTCTTTTGGAGGTCCATCTACTCTTTTCAGCTTGCAGTTATTCAGTTGATTCTAATAATGTATTCTAATCTTGTATTTGACTTTTGTATTTGAAACTTCTATTATATCTTATTTAACCGTGATATATATATATATATATATATATATATATATATATATAGTAGCCTCATGAACTACTATTCTTTTGTTTCCGCTGCATATTGTAAGTTACTCTGTGTTTGTGATTCTATGATTTATTTACTATATATGCTAAGTTTTGCCAAATGTAAATTAACAATATGATATTTTGAGCAATTCAAATCTGGCATGTGTAGATGCGAATGGTTGAAAATATCAAGATGTTACGGTTTTGAATTTTTAGATATAATAAGTATCTTATTTATAAAATTTAGAATTGAAAAAAATGATTTAGAAATATAAAATTTTGAGTTTGGTTTAAAGGTAAATTATAAAACCTTACTTAAAGTTTTATTTTCTAAAACATGTAAAATAAGATTTTAAATAAATAGATAGAAGGTAATTTGTTTTAAATTTTGTAAGATTAATTTTCGTTTAATATATATATATATATAACATTTTAAAGGGTTTAATTTAACTTGTATTTAAAATAGATTTTGTAACTTTAATAAATAAAAGGTTGGAAGGGTAAATTGGGATTCATTTGTAACTCAGTTTGATCAGTAATAGAATTTGAATAAGAATTCATTTGGGCCTTAATGATTTTGGGATGATTTATAACTTGTTTTAATAGAGGTAATTAAATGAATACTTTAAAATTTAAATAAAAATTTAATTTGAATATTTTATTTTGATTTAAATTGGTATTTGAGGTTTATCTAAATATTTAAAAAGTAATTTTATAAACGACCATGGTGTGAAATAAGCGTTTGGTTGTTAAAGATAGGGGATTGAGTATTGTCATACTCTCTGCCAATACCGAAAACCACTTTAACAACTGTGTACGTGGTGGAGACTCCAGAATGAAGTATGATGGCTTGGCGAACGATTATGTATGGTATTTACGTAGCCCTGACTCCCGTGTGCCTGCTTAGATGTGACCAAAACAGGAGCTATACTTAGGCCAAGTGAGGTCATACCTCCGATCGGACACATTTCTTCAATACCATTCTATTACTTTATGATTTGATTGGTGCGCACCTTTGATTATGAGAATGTTGTACGAGGTGGGCGGTAGTAGCTGCTATACGTTACCATCAGCCCGGTTCTACAAAACGGTAGAGTCCTACCCTAGCATTGCCTCGAGTGCCGTGTTCACATGCCATATCGCCTTCTACAATTTTGGTTTGTACCATTCATATGGAGTGCTCTATGACAGCCCTCCAGTTTGCGGAGGAAATACGGTACTATATAAACTATGAGAATATATAAAAATGTGTTAAGGCGGATATGAGTAACGCCTTAACGCTATTTTGTTATTTTACTTTATTGTAGACATTATACATATAGCATATTGTACTATGATGTAGATAGTTTATTGGATCCTTAGAGGATGGAATCCCAACATCCTTTAAGTTATCTTGCATTTATTTGACAATTCACTTGACATCCTTAGATAGTTTATCGGATCCTAATTCGAGCGTTTTGTATTTTGCTTTACACTCGGGTCAGCCGGAGTGGCACAGCCGTTGAGACTCATATTTTGGAGCTGGGAGTTTTCTTGGAAGACCTATCTTATCTCTTTCAACTTTCAGTTTATTTCTGTTATTTCAGCTGTATGTTTCAGACTTGTCATTTGCTTTTGCGCTAGAGACTTTTGTGTATTGAGATTTCTATTGTATTTCTGTTTTGGACTATGTTATTTCTGTAGTAGCTTCATGAACTACTATTTATATATTCTGGTGCTTATTATTGTAAACTCCGTGTTTGTGATTCCATGATTGATTTAATTTCTGTATATGCCAAGTTATGCCAAATATATATATATATATATATATATATATATATATATATATTAACAATTTGTTGTTTTGGGTGATTCAAGTCTGACATGTGTGTAGATTATTGTCGATTTGAATGGTTCAAAATAACGGGTCGTTATAGAGTAAATCATGGGTTTAGGTAGAAATATGATAAAAAGCAAGTAAAATCAATATATATATATATATATATATATATATATATATAATTACAACATAAACGATTCTTCTTATAGTCATCTTATAATCTTTGGTAACACTTTAATGATGATTAGGAATCTACTTACGAAGGTAATCTTGAATTAAATAAACTTCAAACACTAAAAGGGTCGATGCGCTAAGAACGAAGGTATATATTAGCATTTACTACTGTATAAGGATTGATTGATATATTAGTCTAGTAATAGAATTGTTCGATGTTGATAAGAACGATATGAACCTATGGCACAAATAGGCGACCCAGGATATGATGCCTCCTTGTAGCACTTCGGCGGTCCAGGAGGAGGATTGGATGTAGGCGACCATGTTAGGCCTCAGGATAGTCTAGAGCGCGAGTTAACTTTTGTTTGAAAAAGGATGTTAAGCGTTCCTGTAGAACCTTTTGCTAATCCATGACATGAGTCCATTAGGTAGACGATGGTAATATAATCATGTAGGGCCTTGGGGCTAGTCTATGATGTATTTACCCACGAGTTAGATATCCAACCGTATTATGATCCTGTAGGGCCTTGGTTAGCTTAGGCATATCTACTTATACATTAGACACCGATCACATTATAGTAATATCTTTGTAGTAAATGTGAAGTGGGCATGACTCACATACTCCGACTTATGTTTGATCCACTTCTATTTTTCCTTACTGTTTATATCATTAGGTTGATCGAGTTTGGAGCCGTATTAGTGACGATGACCTAGATGTATATATTGTACATATTGTAAATAAATGACTTGATTTAACTTATGTTGTGTGGATTTCGATTTAGGTTTGGATTTGTATTGTACAGAACGTATATATAATGATTTGGATAAGTATTATAATTCGTTTCCTTCCGCCGTGAGATTCAAAAAGTTACTAGTTAAATATTTTTGTTGGTTCTTATTATCTTCTTCCAACGACTTGTCTTTTCGGCTTGTCTTGGTTTGAACATCGGCTTATGTGTTAAATCAAAGGGTAGAAAAACCGGATTGTTACAGTACCGTAGATACGACCTACCGATGGTACTTCATCATTCAGGTCTAGAAAATCTTGAACACATCCATCGCTCCAACGCATGACACCGAATTCCAGCAGACCCTTGATCAATGTATGACATTGATGGAACCCGTCGACATGTATAAGAGTTGAGAAATTTCACATATTTTCACCTGCTAGAAGACAAAATACACGCTTTTCTGTCATATGACCAATGTCATTATTACTGAATTTCCTAGTGGATAATTTGAGCGTTAGTCATAATAGTCATTAGTTCTTTTTATGTATTTTTGTAATTGCACTGTGCTAGGATTTTTAATTGTGAAGTATCAGTATTTTTTAATTCAATATTTGTTGTATTAAATTATAATTAATTATCAATTATGAAAATTATTCTTCAATATTTAAAACCAATAAAAATAAAAAATATTTTCCTTTGATAACACCATTTTCGTAACAAAAATATATCCTATTTTATTAACCTTTTCATTTTAGAGTACTCTCTTTCGAAGTATCTCTTACGCTAAACAATTTTCTTATGATTACATGATGCACTTTAGCATCGGGCAAAAACTATAATGGTTACAAGAAAACTCAACTGATCAGTTTGAACATTTAGAATTTTAGACAAACCTTTGCAAGTTCCACCCACCAGTACGACTATACGAGTACCGTTATTATATGCATTTTATGAATTGTATGAACACGGATGCTAAAAAATACCAAATATCCTCCAAATTCCAAAATAGAACAAAATAAGAAAATGCTCTCAAGAAGCATCATCGTCTTCACCACTCCAGGTCTCACCTTCTTCTCACATTCCCCAACCTACACGTCATTTCCCTCAAAATTACAATCCTACTCCCGAACCCTAACTAACAAGCCTCACATAAATCTTGATACAAATCATTTAAGCTCTAACTTCAAAGTTTCATCGTCGAAATCGCCGTCTGCTGAACTGTCGGGAATGGATGAAGAATGGTTGAAGAAGCTTCCAGATAAGAAGAAGCCTTTGTATGCTCATAGCTTGCCATGTATTGAAGCTTGGTTGAAGAGCTTGGCCTTCTCTCAGTCTAAAGAGGATAGAGCCGTTTGGTTTGTTGAGAAGAAAGAATGGCATGCCCAGCTTTCTTTGGATGTCACTGATCTTCATATTAGGTAAAACTTTGGGTTAATCCTGATTTTGTCCATAGATTTGCTTGCTATAACACTGCATTTAAAGCGCGTAGCGGTTTCATAGCGGTGAATGTGTAAAAAATCATAGCGGGATTAAAGCAGAGATATAGCGGAAAGTAGCAGAGGTTCAAAAAACCTTATTATATATAAAATCAAATATTCAAAATTAACATATTCTAATTCTCGCATCATTTTGTTTAGAAAAAGAAATATTATTTAATCTTATACGACAAAATTAAATAATATCAAGATTTATGGAGACTGAATTTGATGACTACAATGAATTTCTAACCTATATTAAGCACTTGTCCTTAAAATTTGGTGTTTACTACAATTTTATTGATTTGGTTTAAAGAAGTAGTCAAATCAACGTTTTGTATATTAATGTTGTTAAAGCGGACGCTAAAAGTCTTGATTTAGCGAGTGTAACGAAAAATATCTGTGTAATGGAAAATAGCAAGGTTTAAAGCGGATCTACTGTTTAATAACGCTAAATTTAAATAGCGTACTGGTCGAAGAGCGCTATGCGCTATAGAGGGGCTTTAACTGCACAACTATAACAAGAATATTATATAAACAGTAAGAGTGTGTTTTTGTTAAGCGAAAGGGTATTCTTAAAGGGGTAAGTTCACGAAAGAAGAACGTGTTTTTGTGTCACGAAAAAGGCGTTTGAAATGGGTATTTTTATGGAAGTTGTGATGAATTAATTATTGTTAATTATGATTACTTTTTAATTAATTAGTATTAACATAAGTAAGATAAACAGTAATAAAGAAAGGACAATTTATAATAATAGATACACCAGAACAGATACAATAATGCAAAATTGAAATTATATTTTTACTCCATACAAAACAAAAAGTAAATATAAATGCGATTCAGACAGTAATTAAGCAAAGTCCTTCAGTAATTAGTTCATCCTTTATATTATCTCGAACCAATCTCATATAATTTCAGACAGTACTTTGAACCGGTTCGTTCTCTCTCTGACCGGTAGCTTAAATATAGTATTCTTTAAAACATTATCCGGAATAAGATCGGGATCATCATCAAATGTAATAAAGTCAGAGTCTACACTGTTGTGCTTTCATATGAAGTTACGAATAACCATCGTAGTAATAACTACCTACTTTTACTTGAATCAGAAATTTAAAAATAGGTATATCATTTAAGAATGCAAATTTTCTCTTCCATATTCTAAATGTTCTTTTAATTACTATACATAAACTTAAATGATAGAAATTGAAAATCTCATTTTTTTTATATTTTGGTTGATTTTGAGTTTCACGAAAATCGTGAATATAATATCTTACATTACGATAAGGAGGTATATAACATTCTATCGATGAATATCTCGAGTCAACTAAATAGTACCGTCTTTATGGAGAATATGGAAAGTTTGAGTTTCTATCTTTTATTACCGCATTAAAAATTATACTGTCACATGCAATTCCTTCTCAAACAACCATCACATATGTAAATGTCATATCAAACGAGCAGACAACCATAACATTGTGTGTCGCATATCCTTTTTGACCGAGGTTGAGCATTGCATTGCACTTATGTGTGTTCTGTTCCGTCTATTGCTCCGATACAATTTTTTAAAACGGATAGTATCGGTTTGAATACCTAATTTGTTCCGGGACCGTATTGAAATGTGAGTTGTTTGGTTTAATTATATCTTTAAACATTAATAGCACAACTTTTAGAGCAACATGAAAATAAACACAAATAATGCTACCTGATATTTGAAACTTTCTTGCAACCGAGTACATTGGAAGAGTAAGAGATTTGATATACATAAAGATTCCTACAATTGTTTGATGTAGATTCTATTTGTAACCGTTAGACCGTAAGATTCCAAGTAGTCACACAACGCAATGAAACAAAGTCTTTTTATACGGAAGTTTCATTGGCAACGTTCTTGGTGTCCGGACAAAACATCAGAAATCCATTGTATTCCAGTATAACTCGAAGTGTGCATTAGAGTATTTTCACACTTTAGTCCATCGAGACATTTCTATATGGCCAGCAATATAATCAAATCTGCAATGTGAGAATCAATGTCGGTGTGAAAGAGAAGGAGATGAAGAAGAAGTGGCGTGAAGGAGGAGAGGGAGGTAGTTACAGGGGGTGATTAACTGTACATGTCAGACGCTTCAGATGCGAACTTCCCATGCCAAATAAACTGGGTTGGGGAGAACTTAGCCCAGTTCAGGTGTTTGATGCATTAGACGCGTCTGATGGCTGAATTGGATTGAAGATTATTGCGAATCAAGTTTCGAAATTTCGGTCGGCACGTTGAAATTTCGTCCACTCTGGTCTGGTTTTGACGTAGACCGGGTCGGAATCTGCTAAAATTTCCATTCCGGCTATTTACAGTTGAAAAAATAAAAAATAGAACTATTTACAATTGCCTGCTGTACAAATGCGACATCTAGGGCAGCAAGCATGGAGCATTACTAAGAGAAAGTCAATGAGCAAGAAAAATCAAGTCAATTTTGTGGTTTATTTAAAGAGTTGGGTTCAGTAGAAGAGACAATGTTGAAGTGTAAAGAAAGAGAATAACATGAAGCAAGAGAAATCGAGCTCAAAAGAAAACCAAATGAGAGAGGATATTTTGATGAAGAATGAAACTGGGGTTTGAAAGTTAAATGGTATTGTTATTGACACTCTAGTTTTGAATATGAGAGGTTATTTTCTTTCCCTTTTTTTTACCATGAGTGGTACTAATTAAATCAGCCTGCTCATAAACTTACAATAAAATTGATCTAATTGTCCTTTCTTTTATTTATCCTCAATTTTTCTTTAATCATCATTAACATTTAATCTAAAATCATTAATTAAATAATGACGTACTCAGATCCATCTCCAAACGTAATTGCAAATGAAAAAGAGACAAGATTGATTCTTATTCAAGAAAGTATTCAACACAATAATTTTAAAGCCTAATTTTTACCGTTGTTAAAAAAATGCACAATAAATTGGATTAAGAAATCACATTTTCATCATCTTCTTAGCAAAGTTTGGATCTGATTATGAAGATCAAGGTGAATTTTTTGTTCTCGTGATTGTCTTCTTTTTCAAAAATGAAGAAGAATGAGAGAGTAAATAAAAATGTTTAAAGTTTTGATGTTTTAACTAAGGACAAAGGAAGTAAAAATATATGTTTTATCCATAGAATGTGTATCCCCACAACAATTTTAATTTGTATGGAGTGTAGATAAAACTTAACCTCCTCATATCCAACACTGGAGTGTCAATAATAATACCCAAGTTAAAAAACAATATTATGTAAAATGACCGTTTTGAAATATTTGGGTTGTTGGGCTATTATTAAAATTAAGACATAACAAAAGAGAACTTTAGGGCTAGTTTTATCAAGGAATAGGGCTTTGTTAATTTATCAAAAATATAACTTGTTGCATCCTTCAATACAATTATATTTGTTAAATCATGACCACAACCATACAATTATTGTATTTTATTTATCGACATGTTCATGTAAAGAAATGTTGTTTTAATTGGGAGCGAGGAACTTCTTCCAGTTATTTGGTTAACTTTTATCCTGATGTTGAATGGGCACAACTTGATGTGATATGAAGCATGCTTAGATACATTTATAATGTTATTATTGAAGATGAACTTTTAGTCCATTTGTATATGATTACAAATGCAAAATGTGAGACTGTTCTATTATTGAATTAAACAATCTCGTCTTGACTTACTGGGAATAAAAGAAGAAAATTGTTAAAGGGAGAGTCAATTTGGATAAGACAGAGAAAAAAGTTTATTAAAGGGAGAACCAAACCGTTAATTCTCCTCTTATGAAAACTAAACAAAATTATTAAATTGTCTTTTTTATAATCTTTGTTCTTTTTCTTTCTTATCCACCCGCATTTATTGTCAAAACTATGTCTTCATCTCCAAACCCTGCAACATAATTCTCTAAATCGTTAAATTTTATTCTATTTTTTTTGTTGCTAAAAGCTTAAGATCACGACCTTAATTTTCTCAATGTTCACCAACATAAGATAAATAAGGAATACATTTTATAGTTTATAGAGTGGAATAATGAAGAAAATAGGGGTTAAGAATGGAGTTGCGATAAAGGAAAAGAGAGCACTGACGTTTGATTTGCGAACGACGATGAGTTTAAACCGGGGTTTTTTGTTTTGTTTAGGGGATGAGGGAGGGGGTTGATATTGCAATGTAGAAGGAAGAGAAGGGGAAAACGACGAGTAATTTTGGAAGAGTTGATGTTTTTATGGACTAAATGTTATAAACAAATAAAATTTCTTTCAATTTTTTTTGAACTTTTAAAAATATATCTCCCTAAGCTTTATTCCTCCTTTCAAATGGTTTTCCTTTCTGTAATTTCCTTAAAAAAACATTAACTATTCATGTTTATTCTCGAAGAGCGAATCAAAGCAAATAAAAAAGGTTGCACAATAAGGTTTATTCTATCATTGATTCACTATGCTCTAAGTTTTGATCAAACAAAGACCAAAACCAATAACTCTAACATCCTACATGTTATCCGGGTTTTTAACCCAACATGATCCAGCAGAATACGGTACAATCTCATCACATCAGAATGACGTAGAACTTAACCAAAAAGGCTAAGGCAAGGAGTTGACAGCCAAATCATATTTACTAAAGCAACGACGAAGTTCAACTGAACCAAGAAGCTAGCGTCAGTTCAGTCCAGTCAGCAATCAAAGCACAATCGTCAGCAGATCATCATCAAGACGGAATAACGTGCAACGATACTACGCAAGCAACTACGATAAAAGACTATGGAAACATATTCAATTTCAAACTCCAGAAAAATCCTAAGTGCTTGAATCATCAGCAACTCATACCTTTCCACAAACCTGCAAACAAACTAGCCAAATAATACTGCGAGAAGAAACATTCGAGAAGAGACCAAGACATTGGATCGCAAAACGAGCCAAGCTTATGGGTCGCCAGCAACCCATAGGCCATGGGTTGGTTCTTTCTCGTTTTGCATGCCAAACTCTCTTTGGGTCGTTTCCTACCTACCTGCGAGCCGATGAAGATGTAGCCTAGCCCAGAAGCTCTCTGACCCATATAAATACCATCCTACCTGCAACATATAGGGGATCGACTCAGGACTGGTTGCTGAAGCTCCGTTGGAATTATTCTTCACTCTCTACCTCCCTCACAACAATCTCTAAAGGAATTCACTGTGATTCTCAGTGGATTTCAACTTTGGAGATTCAATCTAGCTAAAGATAATCTAAGCATTGTAATCAAACATCTTTTGTAATAGCAATCGGTTTATAAGTAAAATTATAAAGTGGATGTAGGCTTAATTAACATCCGAACCACTATAAAAACTCTTCGTCGCCTTTCTTTTACTGTTGTTTTCTTATATCTATGATCTGTGATATTGCTTTGTCAGAACATGGCTGGTGCTTTCAAACTTTAATCAGGGTGTTGATCCATTTTTTGGGTTAACATTTTGGTGCTTTCATTGAGACTTGAGTGAGATCTGAAAAATTGAAGTTTGAATCCGAGATTCAAAGAAAATGAAGAGGCCTAACACCAGATCTAAAACTGGAGCAAGTCAACCGGAGCTTGGGGGCAGTCAGGAAATGTCTTTAAATTCTCATTAACCCAGCTATGTGATTAGAGAGGAGATGGAAAGTATGATGAAAGAGATGCATGATGGACTCTTAGCTAGACAATAGGAGATGATGGGAGGATTCTTGCAGAGGATGGAGCAACAAGGGATGGCTAGATCTGCTGGGAATATGAATCAAACTCCAGGGAACAATGCAGGGATTGTCGGATTTGGATTGGAGCAAGGTAAAGCCTTGCCCCCACGTCCAGAGCAACCGACACATGGGGGCAACGCTGGAATCAACATGGAAATCAATGCCAATGCCGGAGCAACTGTTGAAACACCAGAGACTGGTAGCACGGGAGCTGATCCGAATACTAGGATGCGACCGACAGAAGGATATGTACCAGAACTTCCTCAAAGGAACGGAGAAATGAATGAAGCTAGAGTTGCAAATCAGAACATAGGTATGTTGCCGGAAGAGTCCATCCCAGGATTTCCCCAACGGGGCAGGGGCAAAGTATTGCTTTAGGACAGAGACCTTCATTGGACGGTGAAAACAGAATTGCTGAATTGGTACAGAGATTCATCAGAGAAGCCCCCCAGATCAGGTTTGGAAGATGTGAACAAAAATCCATTTACTGATAATATCCGAAACGCAAGAAATTCTCCAGATTTCAATCTTCCGGTACTGAAAATGTACGACGGGAAGACAAACTCGACAATTCATATGATGTGATACGTCCAACATATGGAGGTGTTGGATGCTTCTGAAGAAATAATGGGGCGATGCTTCCCCTTATACTTAACAAATTTGGTTGCAATGTGGTTCAAACAATTGAAAAATGGGTCAATAAGCACGTGGACCGACTTAGTGAATAGATTCTTAAGACAATTTAGGGTTCATATCTCACAACCAAAGAATGTATTTACACTCTCAAACGTAAAACAAAGGCCTGTAGAGTCCTTGAGAAGTTATTTAACAAGATTCAACGCGACGGTGGCTGTGATGGACAAACCAGACCCATCATTTATCTTAATAGCAGCAGTATTCAGAGTCGCGAATAAGACTGATTTCAAAGCCGTATTGAAAAGGGACCCATCGATGGATCTTGCAGAATTCTATTACGGAGCTGAAATGTACCTGCATCAGGAAGACGTCGAAGTCGAGGATGGGGATGTGGATGCTGAAATAAATGCCGTTGAAGGCGGGGGACTGTCTGGAGCTGGAAATGGAAAAGACAAAGGAAAGAGGAAAGCCGATGACAACATCAAAGGCCCGAAATGACAGAGAAAAGAGCCAAGATTTTCCTCATTCAACGACCTGACTGAAAACTCCAGAGAGGATATACTGGATACGAGAGGGTAGAACCTCTACCGAAGGCCACCTAGAAGGGAGCCCACTGACCGAGAGAAAAGATCTAAAAAGTTTTGCATTTTCTATGAATTGAATGGGCATGAGACGAACGAGTGTCGACACCTTCGTGATCTGATAGAAGAACTCGTCCGGAACAACCAGCTGCCATAATATGTGAGGAACAGAAATGCGGTGGAATTGCAGGGACAACCGTCATCCGTGGCAAATGCATCAAGAAACGCACAGGGACAAGCGCCAAGACAAATTATCCTATGATCGGGGTAAACAGGAGTCGGATTCGATCCCAATCCTTTGTTTTATCAGTTCTTTTCCCGCACTTATCTTTTGGTATGTAGACGATAATAATCGAAGACCGCTTACACGTATACGGGGTCCCGAACGGTCCCTAGGCACACTCTGAGTCAGATGCCTGAGATGAACATTTAGGACTCCTGCTTGTTTAATTTCTGTTTATTTGTTTTGATTTGAATATTTGAATTTTGATAACTGATGTTGATCGCCTTAGAGTCCCACCACGGGACCGGAGTGCAAGGTGCAAATCCCCTTGCAAGAGAGTGAGTTGATGGACTTGTACAATATCGATCGCCTTAGAGTTCCATCACGGGGCCGGAGTGTAAGAAGTAAGTCCACACATCGAAGAGTGAGCGGATGAGCTTACTTAATCCCCCTTGACTTAACAAACAAACGATTTGGAAAGATCGTCCCCTTAACTTAAAACATTGAACAATCAAGAGTGATCACACATTAAACTAAACATTAAACGATCCTGAGAGATCACGCGTTAAACTAAAAATTAAACGATCCAGAGAGATCACGCATTAAACTTAAGCGGTCCAGAAAGATCGGACCTTAAAATAGATATGGTTTTGCGAAAAAGGATTTAAATGCCTTATAAATACAATAAAACGGATAAATCCTAGATGAACACAAATGACTTTGATATATGATGTGATACAATGTAATTTTAATATATGTTGTGACATGATGTGATATAATGTGATTTTGATATATGATTTGATTTGGATATATGATGTAAAAACTCTGAATGAAAAGTAAAAATTAACAGTGATGTAAATCCCGACTGAACGCGGGACGATTAGAGATGTGTAATGTAATTAGAGACATGTGGTGTAATAATCCCGAATGAAATCGGAATGATTATGATATATAGATTACATTTAGGCATAGTCTAGAGTACTAGGCTGTAACAGATTTGGAACGACTTGTGACTGAAAACAGAATCTGAAGTAACTGTATGATTCACCGAGACTAAAGCTTAACAACCGAAGACTCGTTGTCATGACTTGTTCTAGAGCAAGCACACCTTTCATTCAAAAGACGTACTTTGGGGGGCAAATGTTATCCAGATTTTTAACCCAACAGGATCCAGCAGAATACGGAATAATCTCATCACATCCGAATGACGTACAACTTAACCAGAAAGGCCAAGGCAAGGAATTAACGAGAGCCAAATCATGTTACTAAAGCAACGACTAAGTTCAACTAAACCAAGAAGCTAGCGTCAGTCCAGTCCAGTCAGCAATCAATGCACAATTGGCCAGCAAATCGTCATCAAGACGGAGTAACGTGCAACGATACTGCGCAAACAACTACGATAAATGACTATGGAAACATCTCTAATTTCAAACTCCAGAAAAATCCCAAGTGCTTGGATCATCAGCAACCCATACCTCTCCACAAACCTTCAAACAAACTAGCCAAAGAATACTACGAATGAAACATTCAAGAAGAGACCAAGACATTGGCTCGCAAAGCGACCCATAGGCCATGGGTCGCCATCGACCCATAGTTCTTCCTCATTTTGCATACCAAACTCTCCCTGGATCATTTCCTACCTACCTGCGAGCTGATAACGACATAGCTTGGCCAAAAAGCTCTTCGACCCATGTAAATACCATTCGACCTGCAACATAAAGGAGATCGGCTCCGGGCTGGTTGTTGAAGCTCTTTGGAATTATTCTTCACTCTGAACTTCTCTCGCAACAATCTTCAAAGAAATTCATTGTGATTCTCCAGTGGATTCCAATTCTGAGGATTCAATCCAGCTAAAGATAATCAAAGCCTTGTAATCAAACAACTTTTGTAACAACAATCAGTCTATAAGAAAAATTATAAAGTGGACGTAGGCTTCATTAACAGCCGAACCACTACAAAAATTCTCTATCTTCTTTTTTTCACTGTTCTTCTCTTATATCCGTGATCTATGATATTGCTCTGTCAGAACATGGCTGGTGCTTTCAAACTCTAACTAGGGTGTTAATCCCTTTTTCGGGTTAACACTATCTAGAAGTGAATGTTGAAAATATAGGTTTACACAACAATGGTTTGAGGTTTCGACCGACATATAGAGATTCCGGTCGTTTCATATAAGTTTCAGTGAGGATCGAAATGAAACCAAATAGATATTTCCAGTATAAAAAAAACCATTGAACTTCAAAATTTAAAGGAAAAAACTTAATTTTTTTTTTTTACTTGAGTTTCAAATACATGAATATTCAAAATTTGAAATTTTAACTTAGAAAACATACAAATTCACAAAATGTATAAATGATGTAACTATAAAAAGTTGAAAATGAAATAATAAATAAACATTTTTTAGTGTTATAAATATTTATAATTAATCAATATTGTTCTTTTATATCTCATTTTTCAATTCAACATGAATAGTATATTTTGTTTCAATCAATTAAACATATATGTGTAATTATATGAAAAATAAATAATGACATCCGAAACCAAAACCGGAATCAAAATTCCTGAAATTTACGAATTATATCAAAATTCCTAAAATTACAAAAGTCCGAAACCAATGCCGGTACTGATACTGAGATCTCAAACCTTTGTTTACACTCTCCTAGTTTATGTTTTATTCTCAAATCTTCCTGCTCTTTATACCCAAATCATTCTACACTTTATCCCTTTATCGTATGACAAACAGTCTCCTGTCGTTTCTAAGGCATGATTTGAAAATTACGTTTTCTATTCTTTTTCATAGACCACTTGCATCTCTTTTCTTCCATCTTTTTTTATTTCCTCTTTTTTTAAGATTGTTTTATTTGCTTGAAAAGTATGAAAAATATTGTCAGGTTAATCCTTGTGAGCTTTTTTTTCTTCAATTTTGTTAAATCACGATTGTATTGAAAGAGGTGGATTGTTAATTTTCATGATTTTTTAAGATGCTTCGCTTGAAAATGTAAGATACATATAACATGCACAAAGAGTGCTCAGTAAAACGCATGAAACCGAATTGTTATGCTAATCTCATACATATTTTGGTAACTTGCATTCTATGCCACAAGCTATTAATATTTAGAAGCCTTGCATTAACTACAGTTTAAGTTATTCAAAATTCATTAAATTGATCAAAATCATGTCATTTGGTTGCTTCCTTGTACATTACTTTCACAATGCAAGTTACCTAAAATTTTAAATTTATTTACTTATATCAAAATTTCTTGTATTACATAATTGTATGAATGGTGTATTATAGTAAACGATATAAATTATTAAATGTCTGGAGTCATGTCAATTTCCACAATTTTGGTGGATTCATTGTATATTACATTTTTACAATGCAAACTACCTGAGAGTTTTAAATTTATTTATTTTACTTAAATGTCTTTTATAATGTAATTAAGTGAGTCAATAAATGATATAAATTATTAAATGTTAGTCATATCTTTTGCACAATATTTGTTGTTTTCATTGTATTTTACATTGATACAGTGCAAGTCAGTTTTTTTTTATATTTTAAATAACATGTTTCAAGCAAATAAATGATATAAACAATGAAATATTCAAATTTATGTATGTTAATGCAATTTAAATACTTATTGTACCTTGCATTATTTACAATGCAAGTCCCATGAAGATTTAAATTTACTTGTTTTTGCTAAAATGAGTAGTGTTGTATTATAAAATGATACGATTGATATAAAATATTAGACGTTCTAAAGAATATTCATTTGTGCTTTTTTTTTGGGGTTTTTGTACGTTCATTTTTAATAGTGCAAGAAACTGATATAATTTTTGTCTTTGCACTTGATTTGTTTGAATAACGTGGAATTGAATTCACAGTCATGTTATTAATTTTTAGCGATGATGAAATTGTATCGTCATTTTATTAATCGATATATTTTAAAGATTATGAGAGAAAAAAGTCATTTTCCCTAATATGTAGCGTAAAGCAACAGTGATTTTTCCACAAATGCCATTAGGGATGAAACAGAAAGCCCCAACGTAACATGCATTCAGTTTACACCTGGATACATGCGGGCCTCCATCAGACCTCTCGGCTTTGGGAACACATCAAGGTTCAACAGTTTGGTCATTGTTATTTGCTATTAATTATTGAGTGTGAGAATGAATTAACTTAACAGCGCGATCTATGGCAAGTTCACTAAGAAAATAAAATCTGACATCTGTATGTTTGCTTCTGTCATCGGATATATGATTCTTCGAGAGCTCAACAGTGTAGCTATTGTTACAATATGTGGAATATGCAATTATAAAATTGCCTTGAACAATGAAAGTCTTTAAAATTCTACTTACCCATATCACTTGACATGCACATGAAGCGGCAATTATGAACTCGGCTTTATGTTGGACAAAGTGATGTCTGCCTCTTAGATGTGACCAGGACGTGACTTCCTGAGCTGTGCATAGATACATATAACATGATGCACTTTTCTCTCGTCTAAATCACCCGTGTAATAGACAAATGTATAAGCCATTTTTTTTCTTTCTTGATGAAAAATGATTCCACAAGTTTCTTTCAAATACCTCAACACTCTTTTTGCAGCTTGTAAATGAAAGCTTTTGGTCGTTCCAAGTATCTACATAGAAGACTTACCACAAACGCTATATTTGAGTTGCAGTTAGTACATTAGACTACCAATGATTTGCTTGTGGCAACTATTATCAACTTACACCCTTTTGATCTCTCATAAGTTTAAATTAGGGAACAATCAGGTTAAGCACATGATTGCATGTACGCATGCAAATCTCTCTAATATTTTTTGTGTACTTTTGACATTTGAAATACCTTCAGCTTCTTGCATTGCTTCTATGCCAGGAAAATATCCCATTCATTCTAGTCAGTCATGTGATCAAACATGCGTTCATCATTACCTGTGAATACTGTTGAAAAACAATGGCTAATTTCGGCTGAGTCGTGTACTACGTCACTTTCTTGAAGACGTTTCGGCGATCTGCTGGTTGGTGCTAGCAGTTCGTTATTATCACCGCCGCCTCTAGGATAAAACAGCCTCTCTAAGATTTACGGTATCGATTCGTTGCACCGACGAAGCGAATCTGTTTGCACTTTTTAAAAAAATAATCGCTCGAATTTTTTGTTTTGTTTTAAAAACGAAGACTGAGATGTTGTTCTTCTTTTTCGTCCGTCTCTCTATCAGTTAAGAAGACGAAGCAGTGTAAAAGAACGTTACTGGTTGGGGGACGTGGGCAAAAAAAACGAATCTGAGAATAATGGGTCAAATAATGAACGTTGCTCAACGTTCTTCAATACGGGCTTAAATAACCGTTCCAGCCCGGTCAAAAAACTGTTAATAAATTTGTAGCAAAAATATAAGTGGTACACCACTACAAGCCCAAGCCCGAGCCCGGTCCGGGTCGGGTCGGGTCGAGTCGGTCGGTCGGCGCGCGCGCGTGTGGTGGTCAAGCATGGCCTCCCTCCTCACAAAAGAGCATCATTGGGTGCCCAAAGGGCCCAACTTAGCCTCTAAGAATCAAGTATAAATACTTGATTCTTGCATATAATCTCACAATGTGGGACTATTCAAATATAGGAGCCAATTTCCACTTAGCCAATTTTTTTTTTAACAATTCACTTCAAACAAATTTCCAACAATCCCCCACTTGAATTTTTAAAAAATATTTTTGAGCAATTTCTGAAAACATAAGATTGTGCATAAACAAAGGTGTCGTTAGACTTGAACCTTTGCATAGTGAATAAGATTCAGTTTTTACTAGAGTGACACGTAGTCTTGAACTCTATTCCTGACATCAGACCACACACAATCCTTCTAGAGTGCAATCAAAATAAGCCCGTGCATTTATGGCCATGCACGTCTATCCCAGTTTAGTGAATGCTCTAGGAGTTTTGCCCAAAACTCCATAGGAAACGGCCAAATTTCCACATTCACACAGGTGAGTCTATCAAGAGTACTCCTGAAGGTAGGTACTCCACTCCAAATGGAGTATAGATCTCATTAAGAGTTTTTATTAACTCATCCTCTATTCACTTCAGGAACACATGCTTCTATATATATGAAAAAATAGCATGTTCAACTCATATCACTTCACAACTTGTTCTTACCCATTGAACCTAGTTCTTGGGATCTCCAGTCATTAGGTCGGGTTACCATTGTGCGTGACTCAACAATCTAAGGGCAATAGTCCCATTTTTCTCGAAGTCGTAAGGACTTTCTCTCTGGCCAATCCTTTCGTCAAAGGATCTGCCAAATTCTCATCACTGCGTATGTGATCCACTCTAACAGCTCCTGAAGAGAGTAGCTCTCTAACAGTGCTATGCTTACGACGTATCTGTCGTCTCTTACCGTTGTAATAACGGTTCTGAACTTTTGCAATAGCCGCGGTACTATCGCAATGGATCAACACAGCTGGTATCGGTTTTTCCCATAAGGGAATCTCAGCTAGCAGATTTCTTAAGTATTCTGCTTCCTCACTAGCTGTGGCTAGTGCTATCATCTCAGACTCCATAGTAGACTGAGCCAAAATGGTCTGTTTCTTGGATTTCCAAGAAACAGCTCCTCCAGCAATGCTAAAGATATAGCCGCTGGTTGCCTTTGAGTCATCAGATAAAGTATTCCAGTCTGCATCGGTGTAACCTTCAAGAACAGCTGGAAACTTTTCATAATGTAATCCAAGGTTCATGGTTCGTTTTAGGTATCTCATGACCCTCTCAATAGCGTGCCAATGCTCTATACTAGGTCTACTAGTAAACCTACATAATAATCCCACGACACAGACAATGTCGGGTCTAGTACAATCAGTGGCATACCGAAGGCTGCCAATGATGCTCGCATAATCAGACTGTCTTACACCTTCACCGGTGTTCTTGAAAAGTTTTACACTAGGATCATATGGTGTACATGCAGGTTTACAGTCAAAGTAATTGTATTTCTTTAAGATCTTCTCAATATAATGAGATTGATCCAAAGAAAGTCCTTTTTCGGACCTAGTAATCTTAATACCAAGAATTACACTCGCTTCACCTAAATCTTTCATATCAAAATTGGCACTTAACAAAGATTTAACAGTGTTTACGGCATGAATGTTTGATCCAAAAATAAGTAGATCATCTACATACAAACATATTATAGTGCAAATGTCATTTTCAGATTTATAATAAATGCATTTGTCACTTTCATTAATTTTGAAACCGTTTGTAATTATTAAATTATCAAATTTTTCATGCCATTGTTTAGGTGCTTGTTTTAAACCATATAATGATTTATCTAATTTGCAAACTTTATGTTCTTGACCAGGAATAACAAAGCCTTCAGGTTGGTCCATATAAATTTCCTCTTCTAATTCACCATTTAAAAATGCAGTTTTAACATCCATTTGGTGTATAATTAAATTATGAATAGATGCTAATGAAATTAGTACTCGAATGGATGTGATTCTAGTTACAGGTGAAAAAGTGTCAAAAAAGTCTATATTTTCTCTTTGCCTAAAACCTTTAGCTACCAAACGGGCTTTATATTTTTCAACTGTTCCATCAGGTTTTAATTTCTTTTTAAGTACCCATTTACAACCTATAGACTTACAACCAGGTGGTAAATCTACTAAGTGCCAAGTCTTATTGGATTCCAAGGAATCCATCTCATCATTTATAGCCTCTTGCCAAAAATCGGCATCTAAAGAAGATAAGGCTTCTTGGAGGTTTGTTGGATCCTCCTCTATAGTAAAAGTGCAAAAATCTGAGCCAAAATCTTTATCAACTCTTGCTCTTTTACTTCTTCTAGGTTCAGTTTCAGAAGATTCATTAAGTTCTGTTCTAATAGGCACGGTGTTATTTGACGTGCCCCCACTATTCCTCAATTTAAAAGGAAATTTATTTTCATAAAAATCAGCATCAATAGATTCTACTATATTATGTGTATTTAGGTCATAAAATCTATATGCTTTGCTATTAATAGCATAGCCAATAAATACACATTCGTATGTTCTACTTGCTAATTTTATTCTCTTAGGGTCGGGTATACGAACATATGCTAAACATCCCCAAGTTCTAAAATAAGATACATTCGGTTTATAGTTTCTTAAAATTTCAAAAGGTGAAGTCTTATTTTTTGATTTAGGGATTCTATTCAATACATAGCATACAGTCAACAAAATATCCCCCCACCAATGTTTTGCTGCACCTGAATTTAACAAAATAGCTACAACTAATTCGGTAAAGGTCCTATTCTTTCTTTCAGCTTTACCGTTCATTTCAGGTGAATAAGGTGCAGTTCTCTCATGAATTATACCATTCAATTTATAGAAATCAAGAAATGAACTAGATTCATATTCTGTTCCTCTATCACTACGAAGTCTCTTAATTTTCTTATTAGATTGATTCTCAATTTCAGTTTTAAATAATTTAAACATATCAAATGCATCACTTTTATTTTTCATAAGATATACATAAGTGAAATCAGAGGTATCATCTATGAAAGTGATAAAATAACGGTGTCCATGTCTAGTCAAAGTACCATCTAGCTCACATATGTCAGAATGAATCAAGTTTAAGGGTTCAGAAAATCTATCAACTGATTTATGAGGTTTCTTAGTGATTTTTGCTTGACTACAGAATTCACATTTATCAAAATCAGTTTGTGACATTTTAGGAATCAAATCTAATGTGATCATGTTATGAATTATACGCTTATTTACATGACATAATCTAGAGTGCCAAATATTAAAGTCACACAACATATAAGCAGAACTGGTTACTTTATTAGATTCAACATTCAGTTTAAATATACCCTCACAAGCATAACCCTTCCCTACAAACATCCCCTTATAAGTCAAAGTATACAAATCAGCCCCTATAACTTGAGTAAAACCAGCCTTATTAAGGAGAAAACCAGAAACCAGATTCTTTCTCATCTTTGGAGTATGCATCACATCTTTCAGAAGAACTGTCTTTCCAGAGGTAAACTTTATTTCCACATTTCCAATGCCTGCAACTGTAGTGGTGTGAGAATCTCCCAACAGCACTTTCTGATCATCAGCAGCCGTGTATGTACTAAACATAGCACGATCATAGCAGACATGGCGGGATGCACCAGTGTCTACCCACCAACCCTCTGATCCACCAACAAGGTGAATTTCAGAAATCATAGCCGTCAAAGGCTCCTCAGCCAGGTTAGCCTGCGGTGCAGGGCCTGGTCTGTTCCTACACTTGCGTGCCATATGACCCGGTTTTCCACAGTTGTAGCACAGAAACAACTGTCCAGAGTCATTCTTTTGGGTCGGTTTCTGCTGTCCTCTTTGGTTCCCTTGCGGGTTCCAATTTTGTTTGTTGCGGTTGCGGTTCTGATTCTTAAAGTTTTTCGGATTTGGTTTCAGAACTGTTGGCTTGGACTTTTTAGTGTTGTTGTTGTTGACAACAAGCACTTCCTCTTTCTGGTCCTGTTTCCGAGCCTCCTCCTCAATACGGAGGCGAGTGATCAAGCTCTCTAAGGAGAATTCCTTAGTCTTGTGCCTAAGCACATTCTTAAAGTCTTTCCAATCTGGGGGCAGTTTATCAATAATAACAGCAATCTGAAACTGTTCATCTAAGCTCATACCTTCGGAGATGATCTCATGAGCAATTTTCTGAAGCTCATGAGACTGCATCTCTACTGACCTGTCATCCGTCATCTGGTATTTGAGGTAGCGGCTGACTGCATATTTCTTTGCTCCAGCCTCTTCGGTATCGTACTTCTTTTGTAGTGCTTCACAGATCTCTTTGGCTGATTTGTCAGAATTGTAGTAGTCGTACAGGTCATCGCTGAGGCCGTTGAGTATGAAGTTTCGGCACATGTAATCTTGGTCTGTCCAGTTCTGCAACTCCTTTGATTTTTCTGTCCAGGCTTGCATCTGATCTGCATCTGCTTCGTTGTCTGGTCTACTGGGTAGCTGCGGTTTGTCGGTTGTCAGCACAGCCACGACTTTTCTGGTGGTCAGGAAGAATTCCATCTTCTGTCTCCAGCGTTTGAAATGGAGCCCCTCGAATCTGAAGGGAGCAGCAGAGACCACCGGGAGTTGGAAGAAGGAAGTGGGAGCGGCGGCATCTAGATCTGCAGCAGAGGCCATTGTTGTCGGTCGTCTTCAATTTGTTGGAAAACAATGGCTAATTTCGGCTGAGTCGTGTACTACGTCACTTTCTTGAAGACGTTTCGGCGATCTGCTGGTTGGTGCTAGCAGTTCGTTATTATCACCGCCGCCTCTAGGATAAAACAGCCTCTCTAAGATTTACGGTATCGATTCGTTGCACCGACGAAGCGAATCTGTTTGCACTTTTTAAAAAAATAATCGCTCGAATTTTTTGTTTGTTTTAAAAACGAAGACTGAGCTGTTGTTCTTCTTTTTCGTTCGTCTCTCTATCAGTTAAGAAGACGAAGCAGTGTAAAAGAACGTTACTGGTTGGGGGACGTGGGCAAAAAAAACGAATCTGAGAATAATGGGTCAAATAATGAACGTTGCTCAACGTTCTTCAATACGGGCTTAAATAACCGTTCCAGCCCGGTCAAAAAACTGTTAATAAATTTGTAGCAAAAATATAAGTGGTACACCACTACAAGCCCAAGCCCAAGCCCGGGTCGAGTCGGTCGGCGCGCGCGCGTGTGGTGGTCAAGCATGGCCTCCCTCCTCACAAAAAAGCATCATTGGGTGCCCAAAGGGCCCAACTTAGCCTCTAAGAATCAAGTATAAATACTTGATTCTTGCATATAATCTCACAATGTGGGACTATTCAAATATAGGAGCCAATTTCCACTTAGCCAATTTTTTTTTTAACAATTCACTTCAAACAAATTTCCAACAAATACTAAATCATCAGCACAGGGACAGACAGTCAAAATCTTGCCCCGTTCCTTCTTGATAATGCTCATAAGGATACTTCTCAAAACCTTCTCTTGCAAAATAGGATTTACTATTTACCATTAAGCAGAGCCTGCTTCAGCCCATGCAGACCCTCTTTTGATTTTTGTACTTAATGGTCCTCACCTTCTTTCACATAATATAGAGATTGCTCGACGAAACCTCTCCAGAAAGACCTTCATATAAGAATGCTTGAACTGCGCAACGGGTGCAAAAATTTCTATATAGTCAACTCTATGATATTGGATGTAAACTTTTGCAATTAAGAAAATTTTGTATTGACTAACCTTAAACTTTCATTGAATTTTGCCTTGAACACACCCATTTCATTCCAATTTTCTTGGCTTGATTTGGGAAGTCTATCATCTCCCATGTGTTTCTCCGTTCAATTACATCTATCTCCGCATCCATAGTATGTCTCCACTTAAGACTCTTCACGGCTTCTTCAAAATACAGTGGATTGCTAACAGCAACAAACTCGATCTTATACGACTCTTATGATAATTCATTACCACCGACATAGATGTAAAGTTCATGTGCTATGTGTTATAGCTACGATACCAAATGAAAAGACTACATGGATCGATTATGGCCAAAGTTGTCTATCTATATGAATATTCTAGCTAAGTAAACATAAAACAATATAATAAATTAATGAATAAAATAAGTAAAGTAAGCAATGCAAACTCGATAAGTAGACATAGTGATTTATACTGGTTAGAACTCCTATCCTACATTCAGTCACAAAACTCCTTTCTAGAATTTCAGTATCTTCCTTCACATGACCTAGAGGAAAATGTATCTTCAGACTCTACTTGAGACTCCGCATGTGACTTCCAACTATTTCAAATAAATTGTAGACATCGGTGTATCTCGACGATACTGAATTGTCTCTTGCAGTACGTCCAATAACCCACACAGAATATCGTCGAATTGAATGAACAAGTGGTATAAGATGTTATTTGATTGTTAGCGAGTGTAGAGTTGAATGATTGTTGAATATAAATGTTTAGACTTTAGAGCGGTATAATATAGATCAAAAAAGCAGAGAATGAAATGATGATTTGATCTAGAGAAGACAAGTGCTTTTTTTTGAAATGGTATTTTATATACAACATGTCACTGAGACAACATATCACATGTCAATAAACGTTTGAATGACGCTACATAAGTTTCGAACTTGTGACCGCTCACAGCAAAGTAGAATCACTTAACCACTTGGACAATGGTGCTTGTCGACAAGTGCTTTTATAGATGATGTGGGAATGTTTATGAGAGATTGCTACCGTCAGCCATTATAGGGGAGCGACTGAACAATGAACATGATGAAGTTTGAAGCTGAGAGTCGTGACCAAAAGGAATAAAATTTGAAATTCTTCTCCGCCCTAAGCAACAAATAGGTTGACCTGCCTCTTTACCCAAGTTGACATGTGTGGCTATATAGGCCGACCTGTGTAAAAAAGACAGATTGACATGTAATTATTTTTGGCCATTTTAATGTATATTTTATATTATTTTCAAAATGATTTTATTCGACCATTTTCGACACTCAGAAAAGCTGAAAAAGTTTTGAAACATATTTTGTGATGTCTGTAATATCTTGTCAAAATTTGGAGTATTCCGAATATCGTTTGTGAGGTTTTAACAAATCTAAACTAAAAGAATTCAATAAATAATTTTTTTGAATTTTGTACTCATTTGTCCATCTTTGAATATTCCTTTGACTCCAGTATATTCCAGAATTCTAGTAGATTTGTTAACTCCAATGAATGTCTCTTATAGCTCCTCACTATTTGATAAGTCTTCATCTACTTTATCTTAACGTATTGAGCATATTTCCTTAAGTATAACAATCCGGCTTCTTCTACCTAAGTTATTTTTCTCCAACTTTTACTTTTAACATGTATCGCTTGATATGTATCAGTAGCTTTGTTGTATAGCTGTTATCATCAAAATAACAAAACCGTGGTTCTAATAATAGGCTCACACCTAATTGGTTCTTATTCACTCTTCCCTCTTGGATCACAGGAGATTAAACTGCCACCAAGCCTGATGAACTGCAATCAAGTTCAATCATGTTTGAACAACTTGCATCATTTATAACATCATACTGATCAAGTGCATCAATAGAGCTTTCTTATCGTTCACTATTCATCCCTTTTCATCTACACATTTCAAGTGAGTAATAATGACATTTTCATGACATCTATCACATTCTTAACAATTATTTCCATCTAACAACACAATTTTGCTCGATATGATCTTTTATGTGGGTTCATATATTCGATAAGCCTTTGATTCTTCACCAAACTCCAAACATTTTTCATTTTTACCATCAAGCTTGGTTCTTTACAATTTGGGGCTGCGTTCGCAAACATTGATTGGCCGGTTTGGGCTTTCGACGTGTCTGTCACGTCAAATGCGTCAGAAGCCCAAACTGACCCACTATGTATGTTGGATAGTTTGGACGAAGTGGTTGGAATTGGACCGTTGGGAATTGAAGCGTCCACTGCATTGGATGCGTCAAGCTCCAACGGTCCAATTTCAAATGGTCATTTCTTAAGCTATATAAATGCCAATCTCTTTCTTCCTTCACCATAGTCCATGCACCCAAATCCAAACTTCTATTGCTCAAATTATCTATTTTCAAACTCAAATTGAGGTATTTTTTATTGTAGTTATGTTTATTTCACATTTCTATAAAAGATATATTTTTTACGATTTTTTTTTTGAATTTCAGAAAGTCAACTGCTTCCATTAGATCTTCTATTAAAAATATCATCGATTGGAGTCCTGAGAGGACTATGATTTTCCTCGATGTCCGTGTTTCGTTACTAGACACTCATTATAGCCGAGTTAACAGCCGATACGAAGATGTTGCCATTGAGTTCAACAATTGTCTAGGCATAAATTTCACTGGCATGCATATGAAGAACAAATGAGATAATATGAAGCGGACTTGTGCGGTGTGCGTGTGAAGAACAAATTCAAGGGCAGACGTGTCTGCAATATTTCTCCTTAGCTTCCAGTTCACTTTGACACCCAACTTTACTTAAACATTCTTGATGTGATAGTGGATGACCTGTTTTAAAGTCCTACAACCGTTTCTCCTCAGTCGACCTTCGATGCTATTTCATCTTCTTGGGTAAGGCCAGTGAGATCACCACCTTTGAGTGACGACAATCCGAGTTCCAATGCGTTCAAACAAATTGTTGAACATTGTATTCGAGTTCGGGCATCGGTCGACAGTTTTGAACGGTGGGAGCTTCATGGTATATTGGAGCTTCAGTCTGCTAATTTTAAGCTGACTTGTTCTTTGTTTGACAATGATGTTGAACTTAAAATTTTATTAAACAGGACGGTCGCGAAATTTAAAAAAAATAACCGATGTATTGTTGACTTCAAATGTACATTTTTAATGAAATATACTGTTAATTTTTTTTTTTGAATATGCTCAGGGGAACCCGGCGGACCAATAAATATATTGTTAATTATTTCTGTGGTGTACATATATTTTATTTTTATTTTTTGCATTATATAGGTAATTTAGAATTTAATATTAGTTGTTAAATTTACTCAAAAATAATTAACACAATTTAAAACAAATGAATAAACAAATTCATACAAACAATCATTCACCGTTCGTTGCTCCACTCACAGCACAAAAATGCAATTCTCTTTCGTTGAACTTTCTCCGTTAGTACCCCTTTCGGAATAACCTGTTCGCCAGCTCCGTTCGCTTCGCAAAGAACACATCGTTGGTACATGAATATGTTATACGCAACCAAAGACTCTCTGGTGATCAACTGAGAGTTTAATGTCACTCCAAGCTTTCTCTAGGGTCTTTTTCTTCACCGCAAATGTTGGGCTTCTATTTGTTACATGCAATGTTTCAAATCTATGATTCCAGATGAAATCTCAGATTGACATCTTGATTCATATATTGGGTTGGAATCTTGATATCCTAAGTGAAATGAGTGTTAAACAAGATAAAAATTACGTTTAAGTTTCATTTCGCTTAAGTGCAAAAGGAGATATCAAGGGAAATCTCGGGTAACAAACTAATTTTTTATTTCAAAAGTTGTTGATGATGTATATTCAAGTTGTTGATGTATATTATTTTCATTTTGAAAGTCAGAAAGTTCCCGTGATGTAAATCCACCTCTACTATTAGGAAAGTTTTTTGGTACACAAGCGACGTATTTCTCAACCTGATTTGTATAAATCTTGAAACTAGTAAAGCTTTACACTTCTCAGCAAGAAAATAAACCAAGTTTTTCGCCTAAGATCATCAATAAACATAGTAATGTATCTTTTCTGCTATGAGAGAGATGTGTAATCGGCCAGCATATATTATCATGCATGAGTTGAAGGAGTTAGCTATAATCATCAATGTCGTGTAGTTATGTACCTTTTTTGATACGAGAGATAGGAGAGATTTGTCTGCAAATACCCGCATGCATGAGTTGGAGTTGAGTAGTTCTCCATGCAGTCTTTTTAGCCAAAGAATTTTTTGTTCCTTAAAAGCCAAACTATATTCGTATATATTTGATGGAGCATCAAAGCTTGATAGCCTTTTCACCGTTCCTTTTAGATGAAGTTTCAACCCTTTAAACTGAGATGACCATATCTGTTGTGCATAATAACATAATTTTTTGATGTCGAGTTGAAACACATTTGTAGCATTGATTGTTTTTGAAAAAAACAACTTGAACATCCTATTAGTACCATACATTGCCTTTTCCATAATCAGATCTCTTTTGCAATGATATATCTTGCATGTATCCTGATTATTACATCAATGGTAAGACCCTTTTTGGCCAGTTACCCCATGCTTAATAAGCTGCTCTTTAAATTAGGGAACATACTAGCAATGATATGCGCAAACCTGTTCACCAATATTCTTATATTCCCATTTTCTATTATCTCCCACCAGAATCATCTTCTAGTTTCACTGTATCTCTGAAGTTGTTTTCCAAGTTAAAAAAACAACCTTTTCTTTCCACACATACAATTACTACATCCTGAATCCAAAAATATAACCCCTCTTTGCTGCTTGTTGTCTCATATACATTAATACGTATGCCACTAATAGCAGATCTTCTCCTCTTTTCATATGGTTTGTCTTTTCTTCGGTCTTTGTTTGATACTTACATGAAACTTACATGAAACGAGTCCTAACTTGTGATAATTTTAACACTAAATTAGACGTGTAAATGGTCGATACAGATTCAGATAGTGTCATATTTGTATCCGTATCCGAAATCATTTTCAGGTATTAGATATCGGATGTTTATTGGATATTCTTCTATCAGTTCACAACCAATAAGTCTAAACACATAAATATAAAATTTTGATTTAATATAAATCTATTTTAGTATTGAAAATATAAAAAATAATAAATATACCCTCTTCCCTTTAATGATTCTCTTGATATATCCTTAGGGCTTGCTTTTTTGCCATATTGGCATTTATACCCTGCTCATGAGCTAACACTAACATGCTGCTTTCATCGATGAACAGTTCACCAATGCCTTTTGATTCTTCTGTTGAGCATACTAGTCATAGGCCGTAAAATCTTCGCATGAACAACTACATCAATTGTTTAAAGATACGCACCATGTTTTCTTCATTTTACTTATTGTTTTCTGCATGCACACACAAACACCCTGATTGGTGAAAAGAATAAATTTTAAGGCTTCATAAAAAATGAATTGAATGTAATAGTTATTTGTGTAAGGGCTTTGCCTTTGATACATTATATGATACATGTCACTTAATAGTGTTGACGTCAAAAATGACGCAACATCCAAAAACTAGTTGAAACATAGAGATCTAGTGGAAAATAGCAAGAAAGTAAATAATACTTAAGAATTCTTATAATGGTTTGACAATCTCTGGCCTACGTTCATTTTATATTTTTATTGATTATGAGTTTGAGAGAGATTTAGAGTCACAAGTATAAGGAATTGATAGATTCTTAAGTCTCGAACTGCCAGCAATGTCTGTTTTGGTGACTACTGTCAAAAGAGATAGGGAAAAAAGAAGGAGAAGTGCCAAAAGTCCATCTTTGGTTGCTCCAGGCCTTCTATTTATAAGGGAATTTGCTCTTTGCTCCGCAGATCCAAGGACCCACGAAGTTCAAGGTTCAGATGCAAGTCCACGTGTCCAGGAGTGAATGTCGGTCCAAACTCCAATAAGAACCTCTCGATACCGAGAGGTTTCTTTCGGTATCGAGTGGTTTTGATGGGTGAAAACCCATCATTCTCTCTTGTTTTGCGCTCCTATCTCTTGCTTTGTTGCATTTTGAACTCTTTTCCATTCAATTTGTTCATGACGATTTATTTGATACTGCTTGTCTTATTCTGCTTTCTTCTCATCAATCATTGAAGTTGCCCATCTATTCTCTAGGAAAAATACTTCATGATGATTGCTAGAGGTGTCTTATTCTGCTTTCTTCTCATCAATCATTGAAGTTGCCCATCTATTCTCTAGGAAAAATACTTCATGACGATTGCTAGAGGTCGTACTTGAAGTGTAAGGAGTTTGGGGGTTTGTGGAATAAATTCCTCTCGGTACCGAGAGGAACAAATTGCTTCATTCTACTTGTAACTTCTTCAGTTCCATCTTCTGATCCTTCCAAGCATGTTTTCAAGTTTTTGGGTCGTCTTGTCTTCATCTTGACGTTTTAATTCCAGTTGAAAATCCACTTGGTCAAAATGTCGGTTAACAATAGTCATGTTATATATGTTGTAATATACAACACATGTTTAAGTCATTTCACATCTTAGCCATCATATCGTTCCTTTGGTGTTATAGTTTTCCATTATCTCATAGTTTACTGAGTCTTGGTTTATCTGTGCTGTCAATGACATGTGGGTTGGTGCTTTGGTAATACTTTACAATTTTAGCGCTATGCCTTTTGACTTTAGCACTTCATTCTATTCCTATTTGAGATGTTGTCAAAGGTTTATTTATATTTATTTTTTCTTTCCTTCTTTTTTCTTTTTATGCTAATAAAAAAGATGATTTTTATTATGAAAACAGTAGCGCTTTACAGAAGCTTTTATCAACGAATTTTTGTCACCCAAATCACCCAACCACCCACTTTATTGATTCATCAAAATTTTGTTTACAATTATAGAACAAAGCTAAAGTAAACAAAATACCATTGAATCAATAACCAAATTGAGAAATGGAGCAAATATCTATATGGCTAAAATTGTTGAAGAAAAAGAACAAAGATGAAGAAGAGAAAATTAGCAAATAGATTTTCCACCACACTTTTACCGTTTCTTCTAGTCTCTATTTATATAATCAATTACTTAACGTTCAAGTTAACATTAGATGGTAAAAAATAATATGATTAGCCAATTAGAGAGAGAAATAAACATACTCAAATATGCCTATTAATTAAAGAAAACAAAATCTTCTCTTTCTTTATTTTGTATATTTATTTCCCTCAATTTGTGATTTTGTATCACCAAAATTTAACGCTGCACCTTGATGCAAAATCGTATATCTCCAACATATCAAGCATGCCATATCTAGATCTATCACAAATTCCCATATTTCAACCACACTAAATTACAAACCTCAACCACCGTTTGCAAGTGATGCATCTTCCACATGAGGTGCACCACATAAGTCTGGTCTAAAAAATGTTTGTAATACCACAAAGATCTCCGTCTTGTCTTTGTGGATTTTGCAATTCGACACCCGTTTATCACTCGATCTGAGCTCATTACATGATCACTATCGATCCCTCGAGCATCATCAACATGAAGACCTCTGTCTAACATATGATCCTTAATGCTAAAATAATAAGCAGTGACCACGTTAACCTCTCCACCTTGCTGTGGATTAAGTCCTTCAACAGTCGCTCGTTTTTCATTGTCGACTACAGAACCAACCAAGCTATAAAGGTTTCCTTCTTCCAATACTCCTCTCATCCTTACACGACCATCTTTCTTCACTCTCAAAACTGCACCTTGAGTCTCATAAGTGCAACCACGGCAATCCAACTGACTGAGAGAAATAAGATTATGCGAACAAGTGCGTACATGTCTCACTCCAGAGACTTCTCTAACCACACCATCATGCATACGAAATCAGGTAGATCCAATACCACAGATCGGTGGTCCTTCTTCATTGGTTGTCCTAATCATGCCGACACTCTTCTCATAATAAGAAAAACAATTCACATCTTTACAAACGTGAAAACTGGCTTCCGAATCCATCTTTCAAGACATATTTTCACTAAAGAGGACATCAAAAGAAGCATCACTATCGGTACCTTCAGCAAAATCTACATGTGCATCACTACTAGTATCACCATGCGCAGCCCTTTTCTGATCTCTTTTATAAGCATAGCACTTGCTGCTTATGTGACATCTCTTATTACAATAATGATAAGTGATAACACCTTTACCATTAGCGTCATTCTTCTTTCAAATTGTATCTTTCTTCGAGTCTGTTGCCACCATAGTCTCACTTTGAATTGATTTCATACCTGACCCTTTTCTTTTAAGCTCCTCATTCAAAAGATTGCTTCGAACAATTTTCATAGAGATAAATTCCATTAGCATTGGAATTACTCAACGAAACAACCAAAGTTTTTCAACTTTCTCAAAGCGAACTCATTAATAAAAGAGCCTGTAATTCATCATCAAAATTGATCTTCATATTTGTCAGTTGATTTATTACATCTTGAAATTCATTCAAATGCTCTGCAATAGACTTCTCTTCATCCAATCTCAATTATACCAACTTTCGAATCAAAAAAGTCTTACTAGTAGCACTCTTTGACTCATACAAAGATACCAACTTGTCCCACAAAGCCTTCGCAGATTTACAACTAGCCACATAATGGAAAACTGAATCATCAAGATACCGACGAATCAAAGCAATCGCCTTCTTATCCATCTTCTTCTATTTTCCCTCATCTACATCAGAGGGCTTCTTTCCATCTCCATCCATCGGATCATGAAGATTATTGAGGTACAGAACATCCTCCATCATAGGCTTTCAAATACTCTAATTTTTCCCATCCAAGATAGTCATCTTTGAAAACGAAATCAGATCCAACATCAATAATTTTTCAAAGCAAAATTACTCTAAGCTTTGCGATGATCTGTGCTCCGATACCAAACTGTTATGAAAATAGTAGCGTTTTGCGGAAGATTTTACAACAGATTTTTGTCATTCAAATCACAAAGAGATAACTTGGATTGAAAACAAGACAGAATTGAAATCAAAACGCAATAACATAAAATATTCCACTCAACCACCAACTTTATTGATTCATCAAATTTTTGTTTACAATTAATAGAACAAAACTAAAGTAAATAAAAAACCATTGAATCAATAACCAAATTAAGAAATGGAGCAAATATCTATATGACTAAAATTGTTGGAGAAAAAGAACAAATATGAAGAAGAGAAAATTAGCAAATAGATTTTCCACCATACTTTTACCCTCTCTTCTAGTCTCTATTTATATAATCAATTATTTAATGCCCAAGTTAACATTAGATAACAAAAAATAATTTGATTAGCCAATCAGAGAGAGAAATAAGCATACTCAAATATGTCTATTAATTAGAGGAAACAAAATCTTCTCTTTCTTTCTTTTGCCTATTTATTTTCTTCTATTTGTGATTTTGTATCACCAAAATTTAACACTTTTAGTATGTGTTTTCTTATTTTCACTTTGACCATATTGAATGCTATTCTGCTTACTATATTTTGTTGAAACTCTTCAAATTTTAGTAGTATTTCAAAACTTAGTTCGTTGTTTCTATATATCATTTGAAACTATATAGATAATCAATCAAGAGACGTTCCTTTCCATAATTCAGAATAAAGGTAGGGTAAAGAATCAATCTTCAATTTCTCAATATTTTCAAGATTAAATTTGTTCTTTCAATTTTTTTCCATCCATTTTCTATTTGTATTTTAAGTATTACCTATGAAAATTTGAATTGTTACTTCTTATTTTGAAGCATCCACGATTATTTGTCATGTAAATGTAAATATTTTGTACACTCTGTTAGTACAGTCATGTTTACTTTTTACATTTGCTTATTCACAGAACAATTCATATTTATATCACACATTGAAATGACTAATAGACGGTGATCTAAATTCTAATCATGAACAAACCAATTGAATTTTATTACGTATGGTTATTGTTTTTGTAGTAATTTAATGTAAAATTTATTTTTAAATTATGGGGCAATCTTCTATTGTAGTTCAAACTTCGCTTGGACTGACTAGACCCCACATGGACTGTATGGTCATTCTTAATGCCTATGTTCACTTTGTTTTGAACAACAAAAATTTTTGTTCAACTTTATGACTACATTGACTAGATACAGAAATAAATTTGAAATGTCGTCAGTTCCGACCCGGCAAAAATAGACTATAAATGTAATAAGTTTACAAATGGGGCTAAAAGTGTAATAAGTTTACTAAACTAGGCTAAACTGAAAAAATTCCTCTAAATTATCAGCACTCTCTTTTTGACCCACTATTCTTCCACTGTCCTACTACCACTATTCTTACATTTTTTGAGTGAAGATCTTTTTTCTTCTTTTATATTTTATTTAAAAAAATGCGAGGAAAGTGCAAGGAAAAGAATGGAGAATGAAAGAGCCCTTTTGAATTTTATGTTTTGCGTTCTCAACATTCATAAGGAAATATGAGCATAACGAAAAATAAATTTAAAATTTTAAACAATTACGATGATAATGAAGGGACCGTGAAGGGGGATATAGGGACGGCGGAGGGAATGAATTGTTTTCCATTCTTTTGTAATTTCTCAAAGCATTAGTTTCATTTTTCAAATTTGTTGTTCTTCAAACAAACGACGCATGTGCGAATGTTTTTGGACGAAAACACATAACTAAAAATGACAGCTAAAATTTATGGAAAAAAAAAACACAACGAATCCACTTCACAATATTACACCGACATTGTTTAGCCTCTTGTCAAATTCATCTGCCAAAATAAAATAACCAAATGCAGGTACCTAAAGAGCGGACCAGGGGAACTGGAAAAGGACGTGGAGCGGAGATTTAGTTATGCACTGAGTAGAGAAGATACTGAAAATGCCATTCTAGGAGGACCATAAAATTCTTTTACATGTAAAAGTGATCAAGTTATTTATTTTTCAACTGACTGTTTTAAGTTTTTTGGTTTTGTGAAAAAACTTATCTCACAGAAGCCTCTTTTGTAAGCACGTGTTTTTGTACTATTCATAAAGGAAAACATGTACATATATAATACAAATGATGCATACATATATTCATTCTCAATTAACAAGCAGCTTCGATTATATGTGTGAATTGCATTTTGGAATATTTCTGTCGTACTCTTTTCACCTCAAAAAGGTTATGTGCATGAATGCTTAAATGATACTGTGGTGTTGGCTATACACAATTAACTCTACGTTTGAATCATTTATTACGATAACAGCCTCCACTTAATTTTGTATTCAGAAGGTCAATGGGGTTGAAATTATACAATTTTCATTTCACACGGGTAAGAGAGCTAATACAGGTGCCGACGCTTTTTGTTGATACATTGTAGTATTAATACTAGCACTTAATAAAGTGGTGAAATCTTCCACAATACATGCGTAACATAACTATTCCTGAAGAAGCTTCTAACCAAAACTGGAATGAATAAACCAAAGGTTGCAATACCATAATGTTAGAAGTGTTATACGTCTAGTGTACTAAAACAGATAGCACGCTACAATAAACTCGTCGCACAAGTTTATTAATTAGAATTCCACTACGCTGGAATTCTGTATTAGATAAATGTAACAATAAGTTACGTTGTAAATAAATTACAACAACAACGTTATACTACTGTAAGAAATAGTACAACTTATAAACGGGAAAGATTACAGTGAATCTAACCAGTATATAAAGGAAATTCCGTCTGAGGCTTGTCGTAACAATTTCCTTAAAAATTTTATTTCAAAACTCTCCCAAGATACAACAGACGTAATCTGCACGAGATTGTAATGAGTATGTCAACTCTGTGATATATATGAAATGTAGAGCAGTGGAGCAAAGAAGCAGAAGAAATTAGATTGGAATAGAATGAGAATGTGATCAGTATTCTCTTCTATTTATAATTTCGTCCGCAACCCTTCAAACAGCCGCGTCCGCTTGACGGGTCGCACCCGTTGCCTTTTGGTCGCTGCTGTTCGTTAACGGGTCGCACCCGCCCGTCCAACGGTACTGTTTCGTACCTGCTCGCACTGTTTCGCCCGCGCCTGTTCAGTCGGATCGCACCCGCTTGCGCCGGCGTCCGCTTCAATCGGCTCGCTCGCACCTGTTTGCTTCCAACGGGTCGCACCCGTTACTGTTCGCGTCCGGTCATGAATAGTCGCATCTCCTCAGGCAAAAACCCCGCCCGCTTCTCTTCAAATTTCAGGCCCAGCCCAGTTTCAGACAATGCCCAAAACCGTTAAACAATGGCCTGGTAAAAAGAATGGTCATTTTAGACCCGTACCCGAGCCCGGTTCGGTCGGTCGGACGGACGGCGGCGGCGGCGCGCGCGCGCGTGTGGTGGTGATGCATGATCTCCCTCCTCACAACGAAACATACATTTGGGAGCCCCAGGCCCCCAACCTCCTCATGAGAAAGCCATATATAAACCAATATAGCTCTCAACAATTAGGCGATGTGAGACTTTGTATATTCTCATTCACTCAATTTCTTAAGGAATTCCAACAATCCCCCACATGAATGATAATATACATATCCCCCACACAAAGCGAAATATCACAGAGTACATATGGAATAATGCTTTATCGTGGATAAGTAGATATTTCACTTTGAACTTTCCCTAGTTAAAACTTACTGGATCTACTTGGCTAATCGGTGAATTATTTCATCTTGAACCGTCGGCCTTTATTGTATATCCAGACAATAAGCTTTACGAAGCATTGATTCCCTTCTCATCCAATCTCTTGGTTGTGTTCATTTTGGTCCTGAACAATTTTTGGTTCTGCGAGTGTTTTTAGAGAATAAAAGCCTTTTAATATTCTCATAGAGCCGACCCAGCTCACACTAACATAGGTGATCGCAACCATTAAGAGTATCCTACATATACCCCACTTGTTATTTCCAAGATATGGTCATCATTAAAAAACATAGTTTTAACCTTTAAAACTTCTGTAGGCATGCATTATATTTTGCACCATAGGAATGGAGTAGGACCAAGTCCAGACAAATGCATTACTTCTTGAGTTACTCATAACTGGTTTGCCTATTGATCCTAGTCCGTGGGATCTCCAGTCGCTAGGATAGGTTTCCGTATAAGGTAACTCTTGTTGGTTTAGGCTTTTAAACCCATTCCCCTCGATGCGCAGTCAATTTTCTCTCTTGATAAACTTTTAGTAAATGGATCCGCTAGGTTATCATTTGTTCTCACATAATCTATGGAAATAGTTCCATTTGAGAGTAACTGCCTAACTGTATTATGGCGTCGACGAATATGTCGTGACTTTCCATTATACATAAAGTTTTGCGCTCTGCTTAGCGCTGCTTGGTTATCACAGTGTATGCATATGGACGGTACAGGTTTAGGCCAAAACGGAATATCTTCTAAAAAGTGAC
The DNA here is from genome assembly GCA_030765085.1 of Allium cepa. NCBI lineage: Eukaryota > Viridiplantae > Streptophyta > Magnoliopsida > Asparagales > Amaryllidaceae > Allium > Allium cepa. The sequence continues at coordinate 649,115,542 of CM060939.1, read as the reverse complement.
GAAGTCATTCTGCTCCTTCGCCTGCTTTATCTAATGCAATGAACTCTGATTCCATAGTGGATCGAGCTATGCATGTTTGTTTAGTAGATTTCCATGACACCGCTGCCCCTGCTAGGGTAAAGACATAACCACTCGTTGATTTTGATTCCTCTGAATCTGCAATCCAGTTTGCATCACTATATCCTTCTAAGACGGCAGGATATTTTCCATAATGTAAGGAATAGTTAGTGGTATTTTTTAAATATCCAAGCACTCTCATTAGTGCTTTCCAGTGTTCCTTCCCTGGATTGCTTGTATACATGCTCAATCGACTTACTGCATAAGCTATATCTGATCTGGTGCAATTCATCAGATACATTAAGCATCATATTACACGAGAGTGTTCCAGTTGCATTACACTCTCATCAGTGTTTTTATGCAGTACTTCCGATGGATTAAAAGGTGTCCTCACTCCTTTAATTCCATACTCTTGGAATTTTTCAATCACTTTGTCTACATAGTGTGACTGAGATAGTTCAATTCCATTAGGTGTTCTTATTATTTTGATTCCCAAAATAACGTCCGCAACTCCTACGTCTTTCATATCGAAATTGTTGATTAACATCTTCTTTATAGTCTCTATTACTTTAGTATTAGGACCAAAGATTAGCATATCGTCTACATATAGACAAATCATCACATATGATTGTCCAACCTGTTTGTAATAAACACATTTATCACATTCATTTATACGAAAACCATTTTTCATCATGACACTATCAAATTTTTCATGCCATTATTTTGGAGCTTGTTTTAGTCCGTATACTGATTTCACTAACCGACATACTTTGTTTTCATTTCCTTTGGAAATAAAACCCTCAGGTTGCTCCATGTAAATCTCCTCATCGAGATATCCATTTAAGAATGCTGTTTTGACATCCATCTGATGAATTTCCAGATTATATATGGAAGCAATTGCTATTAACATTCTTATAGAGGTTATTAGTGTAACCGGTGAATAGTTATCAAAGAAGTCTACTCCTTCTTTTTGACGATATCCTTTGCCTACCAATCTGGCTTTATATTTATCTATAGAGCCGTCTGATTTCAATTTCTTCTTGAAAATCCATTTGCAGCCAATTGGTTTTATTTCAGGTGGAATATCAACTATTTCCCAAGTTTTATTACTTAGAATTGAATCAATCTCACTTTGGATTGCTTCTTTCCAACATGAAGATTCAGAAGATGACATTGCTTCCTTGTACGTTTGAGGTTCGTGTTATAACATATAAGTTAAAAAATCCGAACCAAATGTTTTGGAAGTTCTTACCCTTACGCTTCTTCTTGGTTCAACCTCCTCGTTATCCTGATGGGTTTCATCTTCACATGTCTCAACTCTGTTATCTCTTGTCCTTTTTGGGACAAGATTTCCATCGTTTCTTTTATGTGGGAACACATCTTTAAAGAACGAGGCATCTCTTGATTCCATGATTGTATTTACATGAATATCATTTATATCAGACTTGAATACCAAAAATCTATAGGCACTACTATTTTGGGCTGGCCCAAGATAATAACAATATACTGTTTTTGGTCAAAGTTTGACTCTCTTGGGAGGCGGAACTGGAACTTTTGCCAAGCACCCCCACACTTTGAGGTATTTAAAGCTTGGTTTGTGTCCTTTCCATATCTCATATGGAATTGTTCCCGTTTTATTGTGAGGAACTTTGTTTAATATGTGATTAGACATATTTAAGGCTTCCTTCCACAAGTTCGTCGGTAGACCAGAAGTTAAAAGCATGGCGTTAATCATGTCTTTTAACGTTCTGTTCTTCCTCTCGGCTACACCATTTTGTTGTGGTGAATATGGAGCTGTTGTTTGATGAATTATACCATTTTCGGCACAGAACTGTTCAAATGGTGATTCATATCCTCCACCTCGATCAGATCTCAATATCTTGATCTTTTTATTTAACCGATTTTCTACTTCAGCCTTGTATTTTATAAACGCGGTTATTGCTTCATCCTTACTATTTAAAAGATATACATAGCAATATCGCGTATAATCGTCAATAAAAGTAATAAAATACTTTTTCCCACCTCTTGTAGGCAGTGATTTAAAATCACATAAATCTGTATGTACCAAACATAATGGTTCGGTGCTTCTGTCAACAGATTTAAATGGTTGTTTGACCATTTTTGCTTCTACGCATGTCTCACATTTGTAGTTCTTATCTACTTGGAAATTTGGAATCAATCCCAAGTTTGATAATTTCTTCATTTGTCGGAAGTTTATGTGTCCTAATCTATCGTGTCATAGTAAAATTTCGTGCTCAAGCAAGTAAGAGACTTCAATTTTATTATTAGCACAATCAGAATACATAGATTTATTGCCGGTAACGGCAATATTTGCCTTAAATAGGCCATCACATAAATATCCCCTTCCGATATACATTCCAGCTTTGGACAGAACCATCTTGTCTGACTCAAACATCATCTTGAATCCCTTCTTTGATAGGACTGCACCAGAGATGAGATTCTTGCGTATGTCTGGAACGTGAAGTACGTCATTCAATTTGACAGTTTTTCCAGAAGTGAACTTGAGGATAACTGTGCCACTGCCTTCGATCATGGAAACTGCAGAATTACCCATGTAGAGTCTTTCTTTCTGATCGAATTTCTGGTATGTTGAAAACATGGATTTTTCAGAGCAAACATGACGAGTAGCTCCTGTGTCAACCCACCATTGGTTAGGGTTCTGAATCAAATTGCATTCAGAAATAACCGCTGAAAAGTTGGACTTATCCATTTTCATGTTGTCAACTGTTAACATCTCTGTTTTAGTGTAAAACAGTAAAATTCTTAAGATGTTATACGTCTAGTGTACTAAAACAGATAGCACGCTACAATAAACTCGTCACACAAGTTTATTAATTAGAATTCCACTACGCTGGAATTCTGTATTAGATAAATGTAACAATAAGTTACGTTGTAAATAAATTACAACAACAACGTTATACTATTGTAAGAAATAGTACAACTTATAAACGGGAAAGATTACAGTGAATCTAACCAGTATATAAAGGAAATTCCGTCTGAGGCTTGTCGTAACAATTTCCTTAAGAATTTTATTTCAAAACTCTCTCAAGATACAACAGACGTAATCTGCACGAGATTGTAATGAGTATGTCAACTCTGTGATATATATGAAATATAGAGCAGTGGAGCAAAGAAGCAGAAGAAATTAGATTGGAATAGAATGAGAATGTGATCAGTATTCTCTTCTATTTATAATTTCGTCCGCAACCCTTCAAACAGCCGCGTCCGCTTGACGGGTCGCACCCGTTGCCTTTTGGTCGCTGCTGTTCGTTAACGGGTCGCACCCGCCCGTCCAACGGTAATGTGTTTCGTACCTGCTCGCACTGTTTTGCCCGCGCCTGTTCAGTCGGGTCGCACCCGCTTGCGCCGGCGTCCGCTTCAATCGGCTCGCTCGCACCTGTTTGCTTCCAACGGGTCGCACCCGTTACTGTTCGCGTCCGCTCATGAACAGTCGCATCTCCTCAGGCAAAAACTCCGCCCGCTTCTCTTCAAATTTCAGGCCCAGCCCAGTTTCAGACAATGCCCAAAACCATTAAACAATGGCCTGGTAAAAAGAATGGTCATTTTAGACCCGTACCCGAGCCCGGGTCGGTCGGTCGGACGGACGGACGGCGGCGGCGGCGCGCGTGGTGGTGATGCATGATCTCCCTCCTCACAACGAAGCATACATTTGGGAGCCCCAGGCCCCCAACCTCCTCATTAGAAAGCCATATATAAACCAATATAGCTCTCAACAATTAGGCGATGTGGGACTTTGTATATTCTCATTCCCTCAATTTCTTAAGGAATTCCAACAAGAAGCAACCGAACTCAAGAACCAAAATAAGAATGCAAAGAACAGCACTTCATTGAAAGCAAAACAGCTGTTATTTAAAATAGCCTTGCATGAGGAAAAAAATAAACAAACTACATCCCAAATTATAACTAGAAACGTGGGAACTGACTTAATCAAATCAAATCAAAGAGCAGTTCCCACCAGCTGCTTGTAGAATGAGCTACTCACTCCGACACTATTTTCATCTTTAATATCTTCAAACCCTGGAATGATTAGATTCTGGACAAAATTACTATATTCCCATACCAAACCTTCTTATAATTTCCATTACATATTTCTTTCGACTAATGAATATCCCTTCATCAAACTGCTCCACTTCACATACCAAAGAAATGCTTCATCTTAGCCAAATCTGACATATCAGGCTCCTTCATCATGGAATTCTTAAGCTCACACATCATAATTTTATCATCTCCCATGTAAATTAAGTCATCGACATACAAGCTAATGATCAAGCGTCTGCCCAATTTTGTTGACTTTGGTAAAGAGAGTTTGTTCACTGTCATCCTTCTTGAAACCATTGAAGTATTGCCCAATCCGGTCAAACCTTGCTCTTGGTGCCTGCTTGTTCGTACAAAACTTTGTTGGGTTTGTACACTTTATGCTCTTCATTCTTTATCTCATAACCCCTTGACTGCTCAACATAGATGTCTTCAACAACTTCACCGTGAAGAAAAGCCGATTTTACATCAAGTTGATAAACATTCCAATTTCTTTGGGTTGCAAGAGCTAGAATCATGTGCATCGTGTCCGTGTGAGCTATGGAAGCAGATACTTCTGTTAGAAATTGATACCTCAATTCCATGTCGCAGTAGCAGACAGAGAAGGCAGAAGCTCGTCATCGGTGAAGGAAGAGGAAGAAGCCCTAGACTCGGAGCTAGGTTTTGCTGAATCAATTACTTGGATCGGTGTTGAGATTTGAGGAAGAAGAAATCTCGTTTGGTGATTGAAGAAAGGATTGTGAAGCTAGGGTTTTGTTCGGCAAAGCGAAAGCGTCGGACGAGAAATCTCATCCGGTGTTGCTTGGATTTGCCGCTCCAGATTTTTGGAGCGATGGCGACTTCGATCGGTGAAAGTTGCAGGAGTTCGCTCTGTGGTGGAGGCATGAGAAGAGTTGCCACTTCAGATTCTAGATTCGGGTGGAAGTATTTTCGTTCGGTAGAAGGGAATACCGAACCAAATGTTTCATTCGATGTTCTGTCGAACCAAGTAGTACCGAACCAAATATTTGGTTCAGTGTTAGAGCATGCCAGACCAAATGTCAAGCGCTGCATGCCGAACCAAACCGTACCGGTCCAGATGGATGCCGAACCAAAACCCAGAGCTGCTATATAGCAGTTATCCCTCCTCATATCTTCCCTTTATAAATAGTAGAGCTTCCAGACAACAATGTGAGCCATCTTAAAAAGCTGAAACGCTGCAAATTTTTTTCTGTATTGTTAATTCTTCTTATGTATAGCTACTAAAAGTGAATCAATTTTGTAATTCTAATATTTCAGTGATTAATAAAATCTACTCTCCCCAAGTGGACGTACACTGCCTTATAGTAGTGGAACCACTATAAATACCGGTGTTATTTATTTTTCTGCATTGCATAGATCTGTAACTGTCTGTTTTAGTATTTATCTCTGTTTATTTCATCTCACTACAATTACGATTCAGTTGTTTTCCGCTGCGTTGGGTTTTTTATTCCCTTAGACTGATCATCTGAAGAGATTTTCCCCAACAGTCTGGTTTTTTATCGGCTCGACCTAGAACCGAATCCTCTCTAAAATCATGCGCTTCACCCACACTACTAGAGGAACTCTATGGACTATGTGATGTAACATCAATTGTTTCCTCTTCACAAACATCTCCAACTACTCTACTCTCTCCACTCCTTAGACAAAATGTAGGAATAACTTCATTCTCCTTTGATTCACCATGGACAAAATCCAGAACATCCGATAAGCTTTCATTCTTCTTGAACAACGCCAACTCATCAAAAGTAACATGATGGGAATTCATAATCTTCTTCATTTTCGGAATCCAAATCCGATAGCCACTTACTTCGTTCGTATAAGCAAGTAAAATCCCCTTGAAAGCTCTAGGTTCAAGCTTATCATTTTCTAGATCATGCATAAAAACCGAACTACCAAACACGAAGATAAATAAAGTCAACGCTCTTTCCCTTCCATACTTTCTCTGGAATTTTGTTACCAATAGCCGAGCACGGAATTCGATTAATAATATGCACTGCGGTTGACAAAGCTTTAGCCCAAAATCGCTTAGACAAACCCGATGTCAATCTCAAGCATCGAACTTTCTCAAATAGAGTACGGTTCATCCTTTCCGCAACACCATTCGACTGCGGATCTCTCGGTGTAGTAAAATGCCTTCAAATACCATAATGCTTGCAAAACTCGAAGAATTCTCCGAAAACATACTCTCCGCCATTATCGGACTTTAGAACCTTCAAAGACTTGCCACTCTCATTCTCAGCAAGAGCTTTCCATGCTTTGAACTTTGCAAATGCCTTCGACTTGACCTTCATTACATACACCCAAACTTTTCAAGAAAAGTCATCAATAAAATAAGTATAATACCTTGATCCTCCCAAAGAAGCTACCGGTATCGGTACCCAAACATCCGTGTGAACATACTCAAGAACCCTTCTCGAATCATGCTTTCTCTCACCGAATGAAACTGTAGATTGCTTCCCCATGACGCTTTCCTCGTAAAACTCTAGTTTTTTGAAACCCTCTCTATCGATCATCTCCCTCTTTCAAAAAATATCCAAACTACTCTTTGAGGTATGACCTAACCTCAAATTTCACAACCTAGTTGCATCCAAGCCACGAGAACTATCAATTCCCACATAAGTTTCACCTTCTACAGTCACTCCTTGAAGCAAATAAATAACATGAGTCCTATCACCCTTCATCACCAAAAGCGCACCCTTCGAAACCCGTAAGCTATCACTCTCAATAGTGATTTTACAACCTAAAGAATCCAGCTGCTCTAAAGAGATAAGAGACTTCCTAAGTCCTGGACATAGCGCACATTAGTGAGAGTACGAACCACTCCGTCAAACATATGAATTTGCACGAAACCAATACCTTTCGACTTTCAAATAGCACCATTGCCCATAACAATTGAATTTCCTTCTTTGTTAGCATAAGATGAAAAACAATTCCTATTCTGTGTCATATGATAAGATGCCCTCGAATCGAGCACTCATTCGCTACCCGAAATATCTGATGCTGCCGCTGTTAACACATCTACGCCTCCCTTACCAACTTCACTCTCCACCTTTATGGATGAAGATGCTACTTCCTTCTTAGTCCACTTCTTGTTCGAACTTTCATTCTTCCAATGACCGGTTTTTTTATAAATATAGCGCTTGTCTTTCCTTTCCTTCGACTTTCTTCTTCAACCGGGGTTCCTTGATTTAGAACGCTTCCGGTTCTCCTTCTTTAGACATCCCACCGTCTCCACAAATAAACCATGACCACTACTAGCACCACTACTTCCACCACCTAACTCCTTCATTTGATTCCGCAACTTCTCGCTATGAAGACCTGTTTTGACATCATCTAGAGTCAAAGTATCCCGGTTATAGATCAAACTATTTGAGAAACCCGTATAACGGTCCGGTAAAGAACACACAACAATATCATAGCGTTTTGCTCTTCCTCAATCTTCAAATCTAACGCCTTCATCTTAATTAGCAAATCATCAAAAGTATTCAAGTGCACTTTTTAGCGAAGTACCTTCCTTCATCTATATGTGAAGAACGTTCGTAGCAATATCAAACGATTAGTTAGTGACTTCTTCATATACAACTCTTCCAACTTGTCCCAATGCCCTTAGCAGTAGTCTCACCACTAATTTTGGAGATAACATTTTCTCCCATAGCATGTTGAAGTGTAGTGAATGCATACTCTTCTATTTCCTCTCTCTCAACATCCGAGATGTCTGCGGGCAACAAATGTGTGTCAAACACTACCCGATGCACCTGATTCCTCCTAAGAACCGCTTTCATCTCCCATTGCTACTTTTCAAAATCATTATCGTCATTCCACTTGTGTATAACCAATTGTGATGCCGAAGCCTGATACGAACCATGTACATAAGGCGTTACTCCACTTGGATTACCCATTGAGGAACTACTTGAGGTATTATCTAATTCTGGCATTTCAACATCCACCTACCAATACTAAAGCTCTGATACCAAATGTTATGGAAAATTCTAACTCGAGACCACTAAATCAAAAGTACAAAAGCACAGCGGAAAACGAGATCGTGGTAAGAAGTGCAAAAATAACCAATCAATATCTCAATCTAAATCTCAATCTCAACCAATCCAAATCCGATCACAATCACCAAACAAGCAATATAATATAGAAGCAATAACGATAAATAAATCACACATCGATTTATAGTGGTTCCACTAACGTTGTGTTAGTGTACATCTACTTTAAGAGAGAGCTTTTATTAATATCGATGAGAAGAATACAGGAGATTGATTACAATGATCAAAAATCTATTAGAAATTGATTTATAAGGAAGAGAATTGAATAAATTAAGTTTTAATAAACCCTAATTAGTGAAGGCTTAACCCTTGTAGTCGCTTTTCTATTGCATCCAAATCTGGATCCATAAAATAGCTTATACAGGGGACTAGAAAGCCTAGGCAAAATTCAAAATTGCCCATTCGAATATCACAAATCTTCACATCATGTCCAGGGCAAAAACTGACAGAAATCGTCATAGACGTTTGTACCAATGGGACAGACGTCTGTTCTAAGACTCGAGAACATTTTCCCTGACGCCTCAGACGTCTGTCGAAAGTGACAGACGTCTGTCATAGCTCTTTGGAAAATCTGCTGAAACCTCAGACGTATATCGAAAGTAACAGACGTCTGTTCTAACTCTCGGGTTTCAAACCCTGCGCGACAGATGTCTGTCACTTTCTCTCAAACGTCTGCCGTTGTTGTTTCAGCACCACTCCACCTTCGTCGTATCTTCTTCCTCCGAGCTTCGATTTGCGAACCATTTTCTCCGTCACCAAGCTACTTCGACCTATTCAATTTCTTCATATAGTGTCGCCAAAATTCAACATGCAATGCTTGGCTGCAAAAACTACTTCCGTTTGCTCCTTTTTTTTTTTTTTTTTTTTTGTATGGTACCAGAATGTTAGAAGCAATCAAAGTCAACTGAAATAAGAATTCAAATAACCGCACTTTATTGAAAGCAAAACAGCCTTACACGAAAAAACAAATAAACTACATCCCACGTCGAAACTAAAAATGTGGGAACTGACTTAATCAAATCAAACAGCAACAGTTCCTAAGGATTAGGACATTTCTTTTAACACAATAACAAACTAAGTTCTACCACATAATACAACTGTAACAAAAACAGACAATAGTACATGCAATATATACATACATCATCAAAGATTCCACATTTACATAGAACATGCCATCTACTTCTGATGACCATAACATTTTTAACAGTAGGGACCATAGAACAAGACCAGCTAATTAACAGTTACAGGGACCATAGAACAAGACCAGCTAATTAACAGTTACAGCGATACGTCATACATGAAACAACATCTTAGACATCAATATCATATCGAATGTGCCTCAAAAGAACAGGTATAACAATATCCGGAGAGCTCAACTGAGGTAAATGCCCATTTGAAGGCATAACCTCAACAATCGACTCTCCTCCAAGATTCTTGTGCCAGTACTCAGCTACAACAACAGGGACGGCTAGATCTTTGGTGCTTTGAAGAATGTGACAAGGCACAGTGACTAAATGTAGAATGCTTCTTAAATCACTTGAAAATATCGTTTGCAGAACACTTAAGGCGATATCGGGACGGATGTTGAAAAGAGTTCGACTGAACTCTTGAACCGCTACAGAGTCCATGTCACCACCTACGCATAACGGAGCGAACCCAGATGCCCATGCTTTGTAGTTGGATCGCATTGCCTCGAACAGTTGTTCTATTTCGTTTTGCTCGAATCCTCCAAAATAATTTTCGTCGTTTAAATATCTAAACAGCACGGTTAGAAATTAGCACGAAGAAAATATGGCTAATTTAGAACAAAACGCTACTTGAACACCATAATATGTCAAAGTTCCTAGTTTCATACAATCATAAACGAACCTTAATGTGCCAAGTGTGTGCATTTTCCTCCGCTTAAAAACCAGGTGAATTTTCAGTTAGTTCCAGGAAATATGAACAATTCAATTGTTCCTTAACAAATCGCTGACAAAACAAATAAGAGTACAGACATGAGATACAGGGCATACAGCTGGGTAGATGAATTAACATAATATAATTTTTTTAAGGATTGTACAGAATATGACTTCTTGACATTGTGAATAGAAGAACACTAAAATAGTTTGAAACGTTTTTTGATTTGGATCAAACTACACAACCAACAGAAACCTTGATTTCTAAAGGAGATGCTTTTATTTTATAATTTAACCCAAAACCATAGAACCATCATAATTCAAGTAAACTTCCAGACAATGCCAAATTAAATCAAACATAAGAATTTAACACACTGAACATATGTAACAATGGTTTATGCCTATGTTCAACCAACAATTATTACTGCAGCAGGAATGAAATGTAGCGACCAGTACTATTATGCCAAATTTTTTATTTTTTACTTTTAAAATAAAGAAAAAGCTTAATGTTCCTTTTTTATTCATTCATTCATTCGGCTGATCTTTAATTTGCACTATTCACATTGGACTTTGCCTGTTACTGCATCAAAAAGACATCATAATTGATAAGCTAACTAAAACACCATAAAGTCATACATAAATAATATCAAAAGGGTTATACAAACTAACTCAACCAATAATCTTTTATAGGACGATCAAGTCTGAGATCAGAGCAAGCCTACCTGCTACATGATTAATTAAATATTAGAAATTTTGCATTACACGATTGTTCATTATATTTTAGTGCAATATAAAACTCTTCACTGAGGATGAAATTAAAAATAAAAAATAAAAAAAAATCATTAACTCATAATTTCATTTAAAAAAATAAATACCAAACAACAATATCAACCAACAACTAAGCCATTATTCTCAAACAAGTTGGAGTCGGTTAGACATGAAACCCAAAACTAAATGACAAAATCAATTTAAAAGTCATAATAATTATTGTTAACCCGTCTTTAGGCAATACCACATACAGACGGATTTAACCATATCGATTGCACAATAATCAACGTTGGATTTTCACAGATAATAAGCATGATCACCGTTATCTCGCCTTTTGGCAAGGTCGTGACACCAAGAGATTGACTGGAAACTAAAGACAGTTCTCCTCCAATGCCAGCTATATACAGGTTCGCTATGCACACTGATAAATTTTACTCAAGTCCAGATCGAGCAACAATTGGTATGACACGACAAGCAACGCCATGAAAGACGACATTTCAAATTTCAAGTCAATCGGAGTTCAGATGCTCAAGATATGATCGATGCAAGTCAAACAATGCTCCCATTCATATCCATCAGATCGCCTCCTTCGAATCCATCCTCGAGGCCTCGTTCGTATCCATGCAGGCTCGTATCCATAAAGCCTTAAGTGAAACACATTTGGTTCGTACCCGCTAAATCCATTCCCATTCGTATCCATTGGATGCCACTAATTTCGTATCCATCAAACACCTCTGCTTCGTCTCCATCTAGAACTGCACTCTTCGTATCCATCCATCCTCGGATTGATGCGCATCCATCGTCTTTGGCTTGCTCGCATCGATCAACCAACATCCAGTTCGTACCCATCAAAACTGTATTTTGTATCGATTCATTATTGTACTACATTCGTATCAATCGGCCAACGATCGATGTGAATAACATAAAATGGACCGATACGAATGACATTTATGTTGATTGATGCAAAATGGAACAACAACCATGGATGCGAACAAGACTCAACTGGATCGATGCGAACAAGACGCACCCCTATGGAAGACCCAGTCACTCGGCATGAAAAGTGGATAGGTCCAAGAAGTTAGCACCGCGTCATCAAATACCACGTGCTTAGGAGCGATACGTACAAAGCGATGCGAACTCGGTAGCCATCGAAAAATACAAATTTGCATCGACCATAACTCACAATCTACAAGTTCAAATATCATCAAATTTTCATAGAAGCTTGCGTACGACCTCAAAAATGTTCACGATCGATCTCGGCTCAATTGGACAAGATTTGAATCGATACGAATCTCATTCGTATCGATCATGCATTGAGTCGAAATGTCAGGGGATCGATCATGTGGGCCCATCCACGTGAGAGAAGAGGTCTTTCAGGATCCGAGCGAGATATTTGTAGCCTACACCTATAAATAGCAGTCCAAGAGTTTCAAAAAGGGATCTTTATGGCTCTCCTACGTTTAGACTCTGTCGAGATTATCTTTGTACTTCACTTCTACTACTGTAACTCATTGTAACAAGCGAGAACCATCAATAAAACAGAAAATATTTCAAAGTGGACGTACGCTACAACACTGAACCACTATAAATCTTGTCTTTCTACCGCATTCCTTTTAATTTCTGATTGTTTTTCATATTTATATTCTCTATACATTTGCTATGTACGATCTGTGATTGTAAACGGATGCTATCATAGGCAATTGGGCGTTTGTGGCCAATTTTGACGCAAACATTTTGGCGTTTCCACCGAGAGGAACTTAGAAATTCTACAACTTGAACGTTGAATCTAAAAAGCTATGGTGAAGCAATCAGCAAGGAGACCGAGAGCAAAAAAAGCCAACATGAATGAAGTCAGGAGGCTTCTTCAAGAGCGAATCAAGCCTCGGTCTTCATCACCTGAGACGAGATGGAGATGATGATGGAAGCTATGCGGAGGAAATGCTGAAAAGGCAAGAAGAGATGATACAGAACCTACTCCAGCAGATTGGACAAAATTGCAGAGTCAAGAAAACGCCACTACAATGGGTGCTAGAGGTAGAGATCAAAAGCATGGAACAACCAGGATCCAGAATAGAACGGGACTATTAGGGGAGCCCCAGAGCTAGAAAGCACTCCCCAGGAGCATGTTGATCCAACTTCAAGCAAGATACCTAGTGGAGCTGTTCAACACGACATTGATAGAGGAATGGACACCCGTCAAGGAGAGCAGATTATAGGATTCCCTCACGAACTTTGGGGGCAGATCGGAGGCAATAGATAAGAATTGCAGCTAGACGATGGTGATAGATTGGTGGAGATGGTCAGACGAGACATGAGAGGCGGACTAGTGAATAGAGATCTGGAAGATGTTAACAGGAGCCCCTTCACTCCCGCAATCAGGTAGGCTAGAAATCCACCAAAATTCAAGTTACCGACATTGGAGATGTACGATGGAAGGACGGACCCTGCTGTTCATCTGACGAAGTATATGCGGCATATGGAAGTACTGGAGGCATCAGAGGAAATCATAGCCCGATGTTTCCCACTATATCTGACGGACATAGCAGCACTATGGTTCAGGCAATTGGAGAGCGGTTCCATTAGATCATAGACCGATGAGAAGTTTATGAGGCAATTCAGAGTCCACATTTCAAGATCTAAGAATGTGATAAGTTTGACGACACTGAAGCAAAGAGTCAGCTCGAATCTTTGAGGAGCTTTCTAACACGATGCAATGCAACCACAACGTCGGTGGATCGATCAGATCCATCCATGGTTTTAATGGCAGTTGTATCCGGCATAGCCGATGGCACATAATTCAAGAACTCGTTGTCAAGGGATCCATCCATGGATCTAGGAGAGTTTTATCATGAAACAGAAAGGTTCCTACGGCAAGAGGATGCAAATGCTGAGAGAAAGGAAGGAAAGGGAGTTGATGTTTATGCAATCAAAAGTGAAGATCCGTTCGGAAAAGATTCAGGCAAGGTTAAGAGGAAAACGGAAAGCCGAGGATAACGATGATGGACCAAAGCGACCGCGAAAGGAACCGAGATTCACCTCATATATTGAGTAGAATGAAACTTTGGAGCTAATCTAACAGGACATCAAGGGGCAGATTCCTTATCAAAGCCAATGAGGAAGGACCCGACCAACAGTGAAAGAAGATTAGACAAATATTGCTTATTCCACGAGCTAAATGGTCATAGTACGAATGATTGCAGACACTTGAGGGATGAGATAGAATGACATATCTGGAATGGTCTACTATCGCAATATGCGAGAATGCGAGCAACAACGGTGGAACGAGAGCAACCACCGCCTGCATCAAATGAAGGTGGCTCCAGATCGAGGCGTCAGCTTGTCATCAACTGATCAGAATAATGAAGAATAAGTGGAAAACTCCACACCAACGCGATTAAGTCATTTGCACATGTACAGGATTACGAGCGATCCTCGGGCATGCTCTGATATGACTATCAATTGCATCGATATAGGTGTTTACACTTTGATGTCTCTGTTTTGCTTTTGCTCTTTATTTTGCACATTTGGACTTGATTTTGTTGAACATTTCTGTTGAAAGACTCATTTGAATGTAAATTTGATTTTAATAATTTTATAACGGCCAAGTTACTTACACATGTACGGGATGACGAACTGTCATCAGACATGCTCTGAGATGACGATAAACCGCCATAACAGACAATTCAGAAACTCACTCGAACGTAAAATCTAACATTAATGATACTAAGCCCCCTGGGCATACACACAATTCGCCTCGAACGACACCCTACCCGAATCCGACCCGAATGGTCATAATTTCCCTCGAACGACACCCGATCGCGAACGGTCAATATCCGCCGCGAACGGCACCCGTACGATCTCGAACGATCGCCATTCACAGTCAGGTAAGACCATCAATCTCTTTTACATGTCATCAACATGATACGAACATCCAGCCTATGGCACTACAAAACACACTTTTCTATCACAAGACATATTTTGGGAAAAAAAATTTAACCCGTCTTTAGGCAATGCTAATACAGGCGAATTTAACCCAATCGACTGCACCCCTATGGAAGACCCAGTCACTCGACATGAAAAGTGGATCGGTCCAAGATGTTAGCGCCGCGTCATCAAATACCACATGCTTAAGAGCGATACGAATAGAGCTTTGCAAACTCGACAGCCATCGAAAAATACAAATTTGCATCGATCATAACTCACAATCTACAAGTCCAAATGCCACCAAATTTTCATAGGAGCTTGCGTACAAACTCAAGAATTTTCATGATCGATCTCGACTCAATTGGGCAAGATTTGAATCGATAAAAATCTCATTCGTATCGATTATGGATCGAGTTGAAATGTCAGGAGATCGATCGTGTGAGACCCACCCACGTGAGAGAAGAGGTCTTCTGAGATCTGAGCGAGATATTTGTAGCTCACACCTATAAATAGCAGTCCAAGAGCTTCAGAAAGGGGATCGTTTTGGCTCTCCTATGTCCAGACTCTGTCGAGATTATCTTTGTACTTCACTTCTACTATTGTAACTCATTGTAACCAGTGAGAACCATCAATAAAACAGAAAATTCTTCAAAGTGGACGTAGGCTACAACGTTGAACCACTATAAATCTTGTCTTTCTACTGCATTCCTTTTAATTTTCTGAGTGTTCTTCATATTTATATTCTCTACACATTTGTTATCCGTGATCTGTGATTGTAAATGGGTACTTTCATAGGTAATTAGTGTATGTGGCCAATTTTGACGCAAATAATAACAATAATAAAATAAAGTCAAATTAGTAAACTAATAATAATAACTAGGTAAAATAAAAATAAAGATAAAAGTGTGTGTATGTGTGTGCATAAAAGGAGAGAAATGATAATAATAATATTAATGTTAATATTGATAGTGATAATGATACTAATAGTGATATTGATCAAAGACCAAAACCTATGTCTTAGATTCATGTTTCTTAGTCCTATAATCGAAAACTTATAAAACTCATAGCTCATGGTTTTGACACATGGATCGCTAACTTTCACGCGCTCCTGTCCGTCACCAGCTCTTCGGATATACTTCAATCCTTCGAGTTTTTTTACTACTTCCTCCCATGTCAATCTTGGTCGACTTCTACCACTCTTTAAGTATTCGACGCGGTCTATAATTTCAATGCGCACAGGTGGCTCGAGCGGCCTTCATTGAAGATGTCCAAACCATCTTAAGCGATGCAGAATTAACTTCTCCTCAATTGGTGCCACTCCAAGTTTATTGCGTATATCATAATTTCTAATTCGGTCTTTTCTTGTATAACCGCAGCTCCATCGCAGCATACGCATCTTTGCTACGCTTATCTTCTGGACGTGTTGGCTTTTAATAGACCAATATTCTGCAACATACAACATCGGAGGTTTGATTGCCGTTCTGTAGAACTTTCCTTTAAACTTCTGTGGGACTTTCCTGTCATAGAGAATGTCACACGTTTGTCACCATTTCACTCATCCCGCTCGAATTCTAAAACTAACATCCTTATCAATCCCACCATCATACTGCAACATTGATTCTAAATATCGAAAGGATTCCTCTTGGGAACTATTTATCCGACCAGAGTGACATCTCCATCCTCTGATCTGACACCTCTGAACTCGCACTTCATCTACTCTGTTTTAGTTTTGCTAAGCCTAAATCTCTTTGATTCTAAAGTCCATCTCCACAGCTTCATCTGTCTATCAACCCCAATCCTACTTTCATCTATTTGACAAACAAAAATAGTTAACTCAAAATTTATAATGCAGAACTTACAATGGTCAAATGGGCGCCTATTTACATAGTAAACACGGGTTCATAACCAAAACCTTAACGGCCATATTTACAGTTGCCAGCGGTATAAGTAATCAGTCATGGATATTGGAAAATGTTATACAGGGCATGTAATCCTTGCGAAACAACATGACATGATAACCATATAGGAAAGCGTTAACAACAGATTATGAATTTATTTTTCAACTATGTATGACAAATCAGGAAAAAGAAAATGCATTTAGAATACACTAATTAGTTCAAGTTATGCCAATTATTTAATCATATTTACTAAGGAACACGAGCCCTTCAAGGAAATTTATAGTTGGACGAAAGTAGTTACCAGGGATATTGTGCAGCTAAAATAAGTCTAATACCCAAAGCTCCTGCTGCTATGTGCGGGCCTCAGTAAATCACTACTGAAAACTAGTTTTATCTTTTTTTCCCGTTTTGGGACAACTTCTTTATAGCTAAAACTAGTTTTGATCAGTAGCTTTTATGTAATTTAAACCAATATCACAAAATAGTTCTATTTCGATGGATAAGTAGAAAATTCAATGAAATCTAGTTGAAAAAGGTGAAATGAATCCTAAGCAAGTTATTATACTTAAAAACATATTGACTTATATGCTATTTTCAAGTCAGAAAATTAAGTTGTCAGAAGCTTATAGTTAAGCGACCCATAAACAGCTTTTCCTACTTATAGTCTATTTCAGAACAGCATAAAGATCTCAAATCATGATGGAAACTAATACCATTTACAGCGCTTCTCTAGTAGAAAAATCCATCATATACGCAAAAATCAAATCATCTTAAACTCTACCAAACAGTGCATCATCTTCAACAAAATTATAAAGATGGAATTCAATCAACAAAAGCTAAAAAACGCAAAAACTAGAAAAAATAATAATAAAAAGATCACCTAGGTGACCCGCCAAGCATAACAATCTTCTTAAAAAAGTCAGGCCTGGAGATAGAAGCAAGAGCACCAACAGCAGCAGAAACAGAATGACCGACATAAATACAACTTTCAACTCTAAACTCCTCTAAAATAGAAAGCAAATCCAGAGCATACCCTTCAAGAGTGGAATACCTATCGAAATCGAAGTAATCAGGATTCGTAGTGCCAGCCCCCATAGTATCGTACAGTATTAATTTGTACTCTTCTACGAGATGTGGGATTAAATGTTTCCACACGGATTGGTCCGTGCCGAACCCGTGAGCCATGACTATGATTTGATCGCCATGGCCAATTACTCTGATGTTGTGAGCGTCTTCGAGGACACCCATTTTTTATATTTTAGTTTTATGTTGTTTTTCTTATTACGGGAGGAGAGAGAAACGAAGAGGAGACTTTTGGAGACGGAGAAGCGTGATTAGCGTGAATACTTTATAGTATTACACACGACTAGAGAGAGAGAGTGTGCGTGGGAGAAAATGATTTCTGTGTCTCCATGTGTACCACAAATTTGGAGATTCTTGTAATGAGAGAAGAAGAGGACAGCTGATGAGTCATAACACGACCGTTTGCAAATTAATAATTGTACTTGTTCTGATTTTAATCTATGGCGAAGTTAAACAACCTGACCAACATGAGCAATTTGCAAAACGGGACAACTACTGTTTTTGTTGGCAAGTCGCTGTAAAGGGGTTTCTCTGATTTAAGTTATTTGCGAGGGGTTGTTATCTAATACTTATTCAGCATTGCTGGCTGCTGCATAGTTTGGTTGTTTGTTGAGTTCTTTTATAACCGTATTTAAAATTGTTGGTATGTTTTCTATTATTGGTTCAGTTTTGCAAATAATAATAAGTAAGCATTTAAATCTATAATTTTTGTTGAAAGAGATTTAAAAAGATTGTAATATGTTTTGCTGTTATAGCACAATCAATTCACAATTCGTATATCCAAAATAAAATAGCAAAAAAAATTTAAATCTTACTGTTCTAAAGTGAAATATCTCTATACGGAAGCGTTAATACTAATTTTCAATTGTTCTCCTCAAATCTGATGATGGAGACCCTTTTGCATTTTTTTTATTCTTTTATTTTGTAAACCTATTGGACTTTCATTTCAAAAATGATCCATTAAATACAAAATGGGTAGAAGAATGTTTTAATTTTATAATATTATCGGTCCAAATAAAGAATATGTCTATACATATTCCGAGGCAACATTTGAAATAAATATAATTATTAAATCTGAACTTTTCCATTAAAAATTCTGACATACTTTCATTAATTCGTTATAACATTTTCCCACTTGGTTGTAATGTTATAACATAATAAAGTACATTCAAAATTAACCAATATAGTTTCCATTAATCCTAAACCTGTACAGTTAGAAACACCAAACCAAACTAATGTAATCAGAATAACAAATGTCATTATATGATCCCCATTAATTATAATATTGGTACTTTTTCCAACAATAGTTAAAAATCTTCATTCGGTCCTAATAAGTAATTTGTTAAATAAAATAAAATTATGTGCATCGTATTAAGAAAATTATAAATTCAAAGCCAATACATAATTAAAGACTTAGTAAATAACATTGTGTGCGTGTCTGTGTGTAGTTTGCAACACCAAAATTATAATACATCAACTAAATCCATGTCGGCAACATGCTCTTTCTAAAGAGTGGGTGGAAGCACTTTCATTAGAGAATCAGCTAACGTAAATCTTGTGTTAATATGTTGTATCATAATAGTACCATCTTTGACTCCATCTATAATAACAAAATATTTAATGTCAATCCACTTAGATGCACTACTTGATTTGTTATTCTTAGAGAAGAAAACAGCGGCTTCATTGTCACAAAATAAGATAAGTGACCATGCAAAACTGTCAATTACTTGAAGTCCTGGATAAATTTTTTTAACCAAACTACTTGACCAGTAGCATGGTAGCATGCCATAAATTCTGTTAGCATAGTGGAAGATTCCCTTATAGACTGCTTAGCACTATTGCATGAAGTTTTTCCCCCTGTAAGCATAAATATGTAAGATGATATGGATTTTTTTACTGTCGATAGGTCCAGAAAAATCTAAATCAAAATAACTAATAACTTCAAGGTTATATGACCTATTGTAAGTAAGCATATATTCTTTTATCCCTTGCCAATAGCATAGAACTTTCTTGGCAGCATTCCAGTATTCCATTCCAGGATTAGTTTGATATCGGTCAAGCATACCAATCATAAATACAATATCAGAACGTGTGCAAACTTGAGCATACATAAGACTCCCTACTACCAATCATAAGGAATTTGCTTCATTTGAGCACATTCTATTTCATTTTAGGACATTGAAACTTGTTGATTTATCATCCTTGACAATAGGAACAACATTAGGAGAGCAACTATGCATGTTATATCTTTTAAGCACTTTCTCAATATATGTATTTTGAGATAATCCTAAGATCCCACGAGACCGATCCCGATAAATGCAACATCCCCCATTTTGAGGTCCAAAACTAACCGCTACAGATGTTGCAGTCATCAATAGTATTATTTTCCAATGACAAAATGTGATAATGCTAATGGTATACATAATATTAGAAGCACAAGAATATGAAATATTTCAAACACAATTTCAATACAACTTTTTTCATTACATTTCAAACTAGTATTTCATAATCAATACATAATCACATAACGTTGCCCAGGTTCAAATAAATATAATTGTTATGAAATACACCAAGAGTGACATATGAAGATGCCCCTTGGACGATCGAAGTTACTAAAAAGACAACTATAACATCTGCCTTTACATACAACATTCAATCACAACGGAACAGATAAATAGATAATCTCCTACATTGTTAATCCTTGCCTCCTACACGTCTTTGGAACCTTTGTTCGTCAAAACCTACTAAACCTGAAAATCTTAACTCTCAACCTACTCAAATTATATTTTGAGCATCCGAGAGTTTAAGAGGAAAACATAAACTTTGAGTCTGGTGTGAATAATAATATGACAACTCGATTTATTGATATTAAGTGAGACTACGCCGCCTAGCGGAACAGGTTTTTCCCTCACTAATACCCTTTAAAAGTATTTTTTTTTTTTTGCAAATCAAATCCTGCAATAACAATATAACAATAACATGTATGCATACAAAATAGGTAACAAATGGACTATCTATCCCAACATCATAATTTTATCAAGCTGACTATAAACATATGGATGACTCGGGCCTATTAGACATAATAAATGTTCTAATTTACTATTAAAGGAAAACTGGACGATCTGTTCGTAACTTACTACTTCTAGGGCAACTGATCCTAATGGTTTTGCAGGCTCATCAATGACTTATCTCTACTTTGTGTATTCCTTTCTACGTGTAACCTTCTTTTAGCCTTTTATCATGACACTGCCCTGCACACTAGAATTTTAGACTTTTATTAGCTAGGGGCTACTAGCCAAATTATAGGACACGACCCTACACCAGTCCCATTTGGTATTCTGATCTCCGAGTCATTCTTTTAGTAAAATTCTGGGTTAACTACCCCATCCATGTTTCCTTGCAAACAAAATTTTTGTAAATGATTGAACCCTTGAAATCATATTTAAAACAAGGAAAACATTAGTCCTTTACTTAAAATACTTATATCATGATATATGCTTTACAATTCATTGTTGATGAAATTTGAAATCATCAAGGTCTTCTGCTCTCTCAAAACTTAAGCTATAAGGCTAAAACTATGTAATACCTTTACAACTATAGAACCCGATGACGTTATTGCCATTAAAGATCTTTGCCCACTCAAATTCACGTCGAAATGTTTTATTTGAAAACATATGGGGATGATGTCGAAGTCATAACTTCATAAGTCATAGTGTTAAACTATAAAAGTTGAACCTTGATGACTCTGAAAAACATTGGCATCAATGCCTGAGTATAAAATTTAGATTATGGGTTAAGCTCAATGATTATAAAAAAGAATGGGTTAGGCTCGAAGACTAATTAAAAGCGGCAATGACTAGGTTCGATGACAATATGAAAAAGCGGCATAGTGTAAACTCGATGACCAGTTAAAAGTGGCAAGGATTAGGCTCGATGACAAGTTAAATGCGACATAGGTTAGGCTCGATGACCATCTGGGTCGGCGGGGTAAAAACATTAAGAAGTGTATGAAGCATCATGCTTCTTAGTAAAAAAGCGGCATGCATGCGCCTCGACATGCCCATATCGAAGACCCCTATCCACCCTTTCAACCTCGATGAGGTTTCAAACCAATCCGCTTCATGCCAAACTTGTTGACATCATGTGGCATTGCTTTGTTTCGCGTCGGTGACACTGGGATGCTGTGAGATGGGCTCGACATAGCCAATATCGACAAGGCAAAGTTGCAAGTATTTGGAAAACTGCAAAATTACTATAAAACGATTTTTATTTTCACCAAACCTCTATAATTTGTCAAACCTCATTGGCTATCAAAACTTTATCAAATTCTTTACTAAGAAGAACTATCGCATGCCATGATTTTAAATGATAAATATTTTTACAAATTAACCCTTATTATAAACATTTAACTAAACAAATAAGCCATTTAAACTTAAATAATAATTTATTTATCATTCCTAAACACTTATAAAAAATCCCTAAAAATCAAAATAAATCGAGTTAATCATACTCTTCGACATACTAAAATTTCAGGGCCAAAAAATTATTTTGATTATTTTTAAATTAAAATCCAAAATTCATCAGTTTTTTTCATTTAAAAAAAAACATATAAAATCCATACTCGCTTGAAAATTATGGAATTAAAAAACCACCTCTAAAATGAAATTTCTAACATCACATCAAAATCTCAAGTCATTAGGTATCATATGATAGGTTTTCTAACTCAAACATATCACTAAATTTAATATTTAAATTCTAGAAAATCACCAACAAGCATATAATCCTTCAAACTACTATAACATGACATAATACTTGCAAAAGAAATGGGTCTACACTTAAAACTGAAACAAATCATTGAGATGTATATTCATTATTCACTTTGATTTTGATGAGAAAATGAGATTTGGTGTAGACTTAATTTCTTTTAGCTTTGATTTCTTAATCTGTTAGTTTCCTTCTTGTTTTCCTTTGCTATGGCTGGCCTTTCTCTATGTTTAGTTTGTATGTGTGTAAAATGAATGAAGGAAATAAAGATGGAAGGGTTTAATGGGTAGGAATAAAGGCTATTCCTATTCCCCCCTTATCATTTTCCTCCTTCTTATCCTAACCTTTTTTTTTTCTAATTGGTTTATTTATTAAGGCACAGTCTAAACTTAGTTACATAATCTCAATTTTCTTATCCCTTTACATTATTTTATTTAATTTATCTAATTAAATGTTCTAAATAATGTTAGTCAAAATTAGGGTCATTGCAGACTCCCATCCTTAAAGTATTCCATCCTTGAAATTACAGTAAGGTACATACATCAATCAAACATGAAGGTAAAAATATCATCAAACAAGTCAGAATAAGCGTTCTAATCCCGCTCTCTATTTCCCAAGTGTAGTCTCTCTCGTCGTCACTCCACTGGACCTTTACTAATCTGACTATCTTATTCCTTAGCTTCTTCTCTTCTCTAGCCACTATATGAAATGGTTGTCTAACTATAGTCATGTTTGGTTCCACCACTAAGCCTTCTAACTCAATCGGAGTAATCGTAGTCTCTAGATCTCGAACACACCTCTTTAGATGAGAAATATGGAAAACATTGTGGACTTCTGCCAAACTTCTCGGTAACTCTATGCTATAAGCGAGTTCCCTGATCCTTTCTATGATAGGAAATGGTCCAACAAATCTAGATGCTAATTTCCTTGACTTCCCAGACCTTATTACACCTTCATCGATGATACCTTGATGAAAACATGATCTCCGTCTGAGAACTCTATGTCTTTTCTTCTCTTATCTGCATACCTTTTTTTGCCTTGACTAGCTTCCTTCATTCTAGTCCGAATCAACTCAATCTTTTCCGCGGCTTCTGTACTAAATCCAGACCAAGAACTAATCTATCTTCTGTCTCTAATCAACATATGAGATATTTACATGACCTTCCATACAAAGCTTCAAAAGGTGTCATCCCTATACTAGTCTGATAACTGTTGTTATACGAAAATTCGACTAAATGTAGATGGTTTTCCCATGATCTTCGTAAATCAAGCCATAAGCTTTTAACAAACCCTTCAAGACTTTGTTAACTCTTTTTCTTTGCCCATCAGTTTGCGAATGATAAGCGGTACTCATCTTGAGCTTGGTACCTAAGATTTCCAGTAGGCTCTTCAACACACTAGTGAACAAAGAATCTCTATCACTTAATATACTACTAGGAATTCTATACAGTCTAACTATACTCTACATGAATAACTTAGCCAAAACTAGTGTCGTTCTAGTCAACTTAACGAGTATAAAGTGTGCACTCTTAGTCAATCTATCCACTATAATCCAGATATTTTCATTTCCTCTATTCAACCTTGAAAACCCGTCTATGAAATCCATAGATATAGAATCCCACTTCCAAAGTGGAATATCTAACAACTGAAGTAACCCGCTTGGTTTTTGATGTTCGGCTTTCACTTGCTGACAGTTCAAACACTACTTTACCTATAAACCTACATCCTTCTTCATACCTTCCCAAAAGAAACTTATTTTCATATCCTAATACATCTTTGTTCCTCCTAGATGAATGGTGAATTTTGATCGATGACACTCCTTAAGATCTTTCTTCCTTATGTTTTCAATATTCGGAACACATAAACTTCCTTTATCCCTCAACCACCCATTTGGTCAAGAGAAATCTTTAAAATCATCAATCTCAGTTCCACTCTTTAACCTTCTGATCCATTCAACTAGTAACGTATCATCTCCTTGCTTAGAAGCAATCATTTCGATCATCACCGGTGGAACATCCAAAAATGACAATATAGCGGTTTCTTAACTTGAACTTGCCGTACATCTTAACCGCATGCCGCATGTAGTCAAAACTTCCAAATCTTTCTGATTGGCTATTAATGCTAATACTGTATTCTGATGTTTTCTACTAATTGTGTCCGCTACCTTATTTCCTTTTCTTAGTGTGTACTCAATTCCAAAGTCATAGGCAGTTATAAACTCTAACCATCTCCGTTGTCTCATATTCAATTCCTTTTGAGAGAATAAGGACTTTAATGACTTGTGATCTAAGAATAATTCAAATCTCTCTTCCAAAGGTAATGTCTCCATACCTTCAATGCAAAAATTATTGCTACTAACTCTAGGTCATGCGTTGGATATCTAACTTCATGCGGTCTAAACTGTCGAAAAGCATAGGCAATCACTTTTCCTATCTGCATTAACACAGCTCATAATCCAGTTCCACATGCATATGTATACATTACTAGGTCTTGATTTCCATCCCGAACCACTAACATCGACACATTGGTCAATAAGTGTTTTAGCTTTTGGAATGCCTCCTCACACTTATCGGTCCCCCAAACATACTTCATGTCTTTCCTTGTTAACTTAGTCACCGGTTCTGCTATCTGCAAGAAATCCTTAATGAATCTACGGTAATAGCCACCTAGTCCAAGAAAACTCTTTATCTCGGTTGCCATCTTGGGTCTCTTCCAATTATTAACTACCTCGATCTTAGCTGGATCTACCGACAACCTTTTTGTGAGACTACATGATCAAGGAACTTCACATCCTTCTTCAAAAAATGACATTTTGAAAAATTTGCTTTTAAATCGATGCTGCCTTAGTGTCTCAAGCACTATTCTAAGATAAACTTCATGGTCTCTTTCATCCTTCAAATATATCAAAATGTTGTCTATGAACACCAACATGAACCTATCCAAATGCTCTTGAAAGATCTGATTCATAAATTCTACGAAGAAGGCTAGCGGCGGCACATTAATTAATCCGAATGGCATTACCAATCACTTATATGATCCATTCTTGGTTCTAAATGCCATCAAAGGAATACTATCATTTGCCACTCTTAGTTGATGGAACCCTGTTGTCAAATCCAATTGGGAAAGAACTTTGGCTCCACTCAATTGATCAAACAAATCGTCAATCTTCGACGGTGGATATCGATTCTTTATCATCTTCTCATTTAATTTATGATAATCGATACACAACCTTAACGATCCATCCGGTTTCTTAATAAATATCGCGGCTGCTCCACAAGGCGAACTGCTTGGTTTAATAAAACTTTTCTCTTCTAAATTCACCAGGCACACCTTTAACTCCTTCAATTCAGTAGGTGTCATCCTACTTTATGGTCTACTAATAGGTGCAGCTTCTGGTATAAGATCTATTCGAAATTCAATAGCTCGTTTCGATGGTAGTCTTGTTATCGGTTCAAACACGTCGACGAATTCTCTCACAACCAAAATTCGGTTCAACTCATCTTCCTCTTCCTTTACATTAAACAAAGCACAAACATCAAAACTCCGGTCTTCTACTGAATATATGATTCAGTCACTACTACTATGGTGTCATAGTGATATTTTCCTATCAGAAAAATATTCTAGCATTGTACTTAACCAATCCTTACCCAAAATAATTTTGAAGCCTATGAAATTGGACACATGCAAACCGCAAGCAAATATTTGACCTAACAATTCAAACTCTAACTGATTACGTCTCATCCCAAGAGTTGCATAATCTCGTGTTGGATTCACAATGTATGAGGGTTCTAGGTTAAACTTTATCTACCAAACAATGAGATATGAAAGAATGTGATGCAACATTATCAAATAGAAATCTAACAGGTATACCATGAATCAAAAGTGTACCTCCCATCACGGCCTTTCCCTTCTCCTCAGTTGTTAGTCTCGAGGTAGCCGGTTCCAATGCAAACACCTTGCTCTTCTTAGCTTAAACTGGTTCCTTGCACTGGTTCTTTTAATGTTTGATTTGATCACGGTTGAAGCACTTGATATTCTTCCATCCAATCACCTTGTTTCCATCTCCAAAACGACATTCATTTGTGAAATTCCCTTTCTTATCATACTTATAGCAGATAATATCAGATTTTCCTTTCTTGGCAGCTCCACTCTTTTGAGCTCTCTTCTTGTGAAAAAGCTTCCTCTTCTGATTCTGCCAACCTTAAGCCTCCACTGCTTTGTTACTACCAAAAAAAGCAAGCATCTCTTCATTCCATAAAGCCTCTCAACAACTACATCACATGGATCCTTGAGATGTGGCAAAGTTACCGTAGCAAGCTCAGGTCTCAGTCCACGAATGAACTTCTCATTCTTCTTAATTACTATGTCAAGTGTAGCCTAACCATACCTTGATAACTCCTCAAATCTCGTAGCATAATCCAACAAAGTCATATCTCCCTGCACCAACTTCGTAAAATTTTATAATTGGGTAGACTTAATGATATCTTACAAAAATCTTTCTTCAAACTTTTTCCTAAATTCTTCCAAAGTCGGAGTTTCCTCCGCTACTCCAACCGTAACATTGTTCCACTAGTACAACGCAGCTTCTTACAATTGCCTGGATGCCAATCTTCTCTTTTGCTCATCATTCAGTGCAAGATTAGCGAAAATCCTCTCACAATGAAGCAATCAATTCTCTACTTCAATTGCATCTTCAATTCCAACAAATGGTTTTCCTCCAAACCTTGCGTAGCCTTTGTTCAACTCAGCGTAGTTGTTGACAACAGGAACTTCCTGATTCACTCTTCCAGCTGTTGAATATGCGCTTTGCGCTTATATGATTTTTGTTTGATGATAATAAACATATATACATTCATTTAAATGTATTTGGTAATGTACTATTTTGGTTTTCACAGATTAAATAAATATTTGTTGAATAAAATTAAATAACACAGAATTTGAATTCAAACGAATATTTTATTCAAACTAATATTTATTACAATTTTAAATAGTACAATTTCATGCTCTCACTATACATATACATTTTTGATTACAATCACATCACATTTCACATTTACAGTTAACCTCACTACATATCACTCATACTCGTGTTTTTGTCTTCAACTGCATTCCGGTTTGAATCCAGCATCTGAGTAATCTGCAAAAATATTCTCAAACGCAGTAAAATTGAAAGAGAAATATTTTTGAAATTTGAAAGAAACGATGATTTTGAAAACATTGTTTGCCTCAGTTATTTGGGTTGTTCGTCATCATTTTTGACTTTGCAATATCTGTGCATATCAGTATTTTTATCAGGGACAGGCAATTATAAGTGGCTGCAGTACACACGTGTACATTCGTATACGTGTGCACTGCCTCGCCAACTCGTGTGCAAAAATCAAACAAAAGCACAGAAATCAAAAACAAGGTCAAACCCAAGATAGGTTCAACTCAAGGCAAATGAATAGACAAAGCAATTGACTACAAACAGTTCAAGACTAAAGCCACTAACAAATGCAACAGCAACATGCTTGAAGACCACAGCAAAACCAACAGTGGCAAACTACACAACTAGATCAAAGTACAACATACACTACAATGAATACAGCAAGCATGCAACAGAGGTCAAGCATATATAGATATGCAATGACAAAGTGGATCAAAATGAAACATACAAAATGCCCAAGTAAAGTTCACAGCGAAGATGATAAACCAACTGCAGAGCCTCAAGTGACATGGTGAAGTAGTACAAAAGAGCAAGTGCAATTCGAACCAACATGGCCAAGACTACTGAAAACAACATGACAGCACTGCATCAATGCATAATGAATACTGCAACTACACAGACCAAACATCAACAAGCAGTGCAGACCAAAGAAATGTCACCAAGAATATATGAACAGAGTACATACATGAAGCATGAAACCACAAGTTACAAACATCAAGTCAGGCATGAAGACAACACAGTTCATATACAAAGCTCAAGTCACAATGTCGAGCATGCATGAAACAATACAATGAAACAGTGATACAAATGCAACAGTGAAGCTACTGAAGGCAACATGAAGAAATGCACATGTCACCAGTACATTGAAGACTGCAGCATCAATATATATGCACAGAAGCAACTACAAACTACTCACGACAATGCACCAATGTCACATGCATGAAACAATGGAATGAACCAGTGATATATGCAAACAAGACAATACCACTGCAGATACAAATAGTGAACATGCAACCAGACCACAAAGACTCAAGTCTTAAACATGAAACAAGGTGCACAAGTCCAGCTACAAGTTGCAGACATAACAGGTGAAGCATCACCAAAGACTCAACAGGGAACATGGATGTCACAACAGATAATGATGCAAGTGTCGACCAAATACAAATGCAAGCACAGTCTCAAACATATATCAGATGCACATGGATGTCACAAGCAAAGACCAAGTGAACAAATACATGTTGAACAAATGAAAACAGTATGCAAGCTCAATAACGCTACAAACTGCAAACATCCAAGTACTACAAGCCCAACACAGTGATCATTATCACTGACTCCATTAAACAAGACACAGCAGTGATCAGAAATGCAACAAAGTGAAATGGAGCTCACTGAGAAATGCAATGCAGTACCAACCAGAAAAAGATGGCCAGAGACGAAATGATTCAAAGCCAAAAGCCAGCAGTAAAAAAAAATCTCACGAAATCAACATGGTCAAAGCAAATCAACGCAATTCAAGTGAGGATGAAAAATTGACCAAGTCACAAAATCAACACCGTGATGAGCACGGCAATTCAAAGCCGTGGGGATCAAGCATCAGAAAAATACGTTTTTGAACAAGTCGCAATCATCTCAAACGTCCAAGCATAATCAAGCGGCAGTACAAATAAATTGACAAATTCAAACACGAATATACGAACGCAAAAATAGGATTTCGAATCCTATAAAAGCCCCAGATCATCATCGGCATAAAGGTGTGAGTTCGAATACGAAAATCGAAGAGGAACAGAGCTAAAAATCTTACCTGAAGCGAAATCGAACTCACCAAAGCGAAGCCAAGCTAAGCCGATAATCATCTCAACCCTAATTCGCAAAGCAGAGCACTCAAGGGATCGAATCCCCAAATCCATAAACCCTAAATCACAGTACCACGACAAAGCGAAGCCGTGAATTCAAGGGCAACGAAGATTGAGCAATAGCCAAGATTAAAAGCATTGAAACAAAGCCGCCTCTCATAATATCTCAGATCGAAGGAACGAAGAAAGAAGCAGCCGCCATTTTTATTCACAAAGAAGTGATCGGGTTTAATGAAGAGTGGACCGGCCTTATTATAAAAGGCTTTAGTTTAATAAGGGTTATTTGTTTTTAAGTTGTTTTAAACTGTTTTAAGTTTTTGTTTTCACTTTACGAAACAAAACTTGGTAAATCACCGCCTAGGGATTAGGTCGTGTCAGATTTTCTAGTTAGAATTAGTTCAGTGAGCAGGGTGTGCGAGTTTACAAAGCTGTATAGGCGGGAGCAGAGTTTGCGAGTAAGCGAAGCTCTGTAGGCGGGAAGCAAAGTTTGCGAGTAAACGAAACTCTATAGGCGGGAGCAGGGTGTGCGAGTCTAGTAGAGTGTTTGTGAGCGGGAGCAAATGTTTGCGAGCAGGGTGTGCGAGTCTAGTAGAGTGTTGGTGAGCGGGAGCAAATGTCTGCGAGTCTAGTAGAGTGTTTGTAAGCGTGATACTGTTTAATTCTAATAGAAATCTGTGAATGCAGCAGTAGGCAGGGGTTGCCGAAGCTGGGTAAATTTTGTGTGTGATTTACTTTACTGCATATTTATTTCTGTAGTTTATTTCTGTGTTTAAATCGAGAAATTTTTGCTATAACCCTATTCACCCCCCTCTAGGGTTAATCTAGATCCTACACCAGCATTTCCACCTTTAAGTCCAACAAAAACTCATGCTTGCATCACGTTGAAAAAAAAACTGATATGTAGCTTCCGTATCCACCTGCGATGTTCCAACACCTACATTTGTAGTTGTTTGCCAACCCGTGTTTCTCTGAGTATTGGGCCTAGCATTTTCATTAGTTTTGGTACTTCCTCCACTGAGATTTACTCTTTCATTTCCTACCTCCATATCTTACTTTCCTTTTAAATGTTCATTCGAACCTCAATAAGACATAGAAGAGTGGTCTAAGAGAGATGAGAGAATAAAGATAAAGCGTATACTTATATAAAGCAAATACAAGTACGTTGCTATAGCATTATCCTATAACCCAACCTTATTCTCTGATTCATTTGGATTATGTCTTAAAAAATCATTTTAGGTTCAAAATTATTTTAAGTTTTACATAAGCCTACGTTGTGATACTAAGTTATAACATCCTCCATTTTGAGGCATGACACAAACCACTATAGATGCTGCGGTCATCTATAGTATTAATTTCCGGTTATAAAATATAAAAATGTTAATGGTATTCACAATATCATAAGCACAAAAATATGAAATATTTCAAACACAATTTCAAAACAACTTTTCTCATTACATTTCAAATCAGGATTTCATATTTAGTACATAATCCTATAACATTGCCCAAGTTCAAAAAAATATAATTATTATAAAATATGCTAAGAAAGATATGTGAAGATGCCCCCTTGGATGATCAGTGTTACTAAATAGACAACACATCTACCTTTGCATATAACATTCACTCACAGTAGAATAGATAAACAAATAATCTCCTACATAGCTAATTCTTGCCTCCTACATGTCTTCGGAATCTTTGTTCATCAAAACCTACTAAACATAAAACCTTTAACTCTTAATCTACTCAAATTACATTTTGAGCACCCGAGAGTTTAACTGAAAGTTATAAACTTCGAGTCAGACAAAAAACCTAGTGTGAATAATAATATGACATCTCAATTTATTGATATTAAGTGAGACCACATCGCCTAGCGAAACAGGTTTTTCCCTCACTAATATCCTTTAAAAACACATCTTTTGCAAATCAAATCCTGCAACCAAACTGGTTATAAATAACAATATAACAATAACATGTATACAGTATAGGTAATCAATGGACTATCTATCCCAACATCATAGTTTTATCAGGCTGACTATAAATCTATAGTTGACATTGTTTTAACTTACTGTTAGAGGAAAATTGGACGGTCTATCCATAACTTACTACTTCTAGGGTCAAATGATCTTAATGATTTTGCGGGCTAACCAATAACCTATCCCTACTCTGCGTATTCCTTTCTATGTATAACCTTCTTTTAGTCTTACCCATGACACTGCCCTACGCACTAAAATTTTAGACTTTTATTAGCTATGGGCTACTAGCTAAAGTATAGGGCGCGACCCTACACCAGTCCTATTTGGTTTTCTAATATTTGAGTCATTCTTTTCGTAAAATTATGGGTTAACTATCGTATCCATGTTTCCATGGAAAAACAAAATATTTGCAAATGATTTAACCCTTGAAATCATACTTAAAATAAGGAAAACTTAGTCCTTTGCTCAACATACTTATGCCATGATATTTCTTTACAAAACATTGTTGATGAAACTCGAAATCTTTAGGGTCTTCGACCTACTCAATACTTAGGCTATAAGGCCAAAACTATGTAATACCTTTATATTATAAAACTCAGTGACGTCATCGCCATTAAAGATCTTTGCCAACTCAAAAGCATGTCAAAGTCTTTTATTTGAAAATATATGAGGATGATGTTGAAGTCATAACTTCGTAAGTCATAGTTTTAAGCTAGAAAAATTAAACTTTGACGACTCTCAAAAACATTGGCATCAATGCCTCATAGTGGGTATAGAATTTAGATTATGGATTAAGCTCGATGACTATAAAAAAGCATGGGTTAGGCTCAAAGACTAGTTAAAAGCGGCATTGACTAGGTTCGATAACAATATGAAAAAGTGGCATAGAGTAAACTCAATTACCAGTTAAAAAGCGGCAAAGGTTAGGCTCGATGACAAGTTAAATGCGACATGGGTAGGGTTGATGAGGCAAAAAAATTAAGAAGTGCATGCGGCATCATGATTCTTAGTAAAAATACGGCATGCATGCGTCTTTACATTCCCATAATGAAGACCGCTATCCGCCTTTTCAACCTCGACGAGGTTCCAAACCAATCCGCTTCATGCCAAACTTGTTGACATCATACGACATTTCTTTATTCCGCATCGATGACACTGGGATGCTGTGAGATAGGCTTGACATAGCCAATATCGACATGGCAAAGTTGTAGATATTTGGAAAACTACAAAATTACTATAAAATAATGTTTTCTTTTCACCAACCTCTATAGTTTATCAAAACCTTATTGGCTATCAAAACTTTATCAAATTCTTTATTGAGACTGCCACATGCCATAATTTTAAATGCTAAATACTTTTACAATTTAACCCTTATTATAAACATTTTACTTAAACAAATAATCCCTTTAGACTTAAATAATTTATTTATCATTTCTAAATACTTAAAAAAAATCCAAAAAATCAAAATAAATTGAGTTAATCATACTCTTCGACATAAAAAAATTTCCAGGCCAAAAACTTATTTTAATTATATTTAATAATTAAAACCCAAAATTCACCAATTTCTTTAGTTAGAAAAATTATATAAAATCCTTACTTGCTTAGAAAATTATGAAAGTAAAACCCCACTTCTGAAATGATATATCTAACATTATAGCAAAATCTCTAGTCATTTAGGTATCATATGATAGGTTTTCCAACTCAAACATTTCACCAAATTTCATATTTAAATTCTATAAAATCATCAACAAGCATATAGCCCTTCAGACTACTAAAATATGGTATAATACTTGCAAAAGAAATGGGTTTACACGTAAAACCAAAAAAAATCAAAAACGTGAGATGTGCATTCATTATTCACCTTGATTTGAATGAGAAAGATGAGACTTGGTGTATATTTAATTTCTTTTAGCTTTGATTCCTTAATCTTTTAGTTTCTTTCTTGTTTTCCCTTTGCTATGGCCGACCTTTTTCTATGTTTATTTGTATGTGTGTAAAATGAATGAAGAGAACGAAAATAGACGGGATTAAGGGGTAGGAATGAAGGCTATTCCCATTTTGCCCTTATCATTTTCCTCTTTCTTATCCTGGCCTTTTTTTTATAATTGGTTTAATAACTACGGCATGGCTTAACTTAGTTTAACAAATCTTAATTTTCTTTCCCTTTAATTATTTTATTTAATTTATCTAATTAAATTTTCTAAATAACGTTATTCAAAATTAGGGTTATTACGGTAAATTTCAATCCTTTTAACATAAGAGGCTTCACCAAGTCCTTTATTTCAAATTTAGTTGATAGAAAATGTTGTCTTCTATAACATGTTTAAATCACTACTTGCTAATAAAATATCATCCATGTACAAAATGAGAAATATAAGTTTACTCCCACTAATCTTGAGGTATATTTATTGATCTACTGTATTTTCTTTAAATCCAAATTCGGTTATAGCCTCATCAAACTTGAGATACCACTGTCATGAAGCTTGTTTTAACCCATATATTGAACATTTAACCTATATGCCATATGCTCATTGCCTTTACAACAAACCCTTAATGTTGTTTCATAAAAACTTCTTCACGCAAATTACCATTAAAAATACAATTTTCACATTCATTTGATGTGGTTCTAAATCATAATGAGCTACGAGGGCTAAAACAATTCTTAATGAATGTTTCTTTGAGACAAGAGAAAATGTGTTATCAAATGTACAGCTTTTTGTTGTATAAAACCTTTAACGACTAATCTGGCTTTAAATCTTTCAATTTTAACTTTGGAGGCAGTTTTAGTTTTATAGACCCACTTACAGCCACAAGTTTAACCCTGACAGACAACTCAATAAGATTCCCAACCTCATTAATTTCCAATTAGGTTTCATCTTGTCACTCATGGCCTCTGACCATTTAGATGATTTATCACCCATAATATCTTGCTTAAATGAGATAGGATTATCTCCATTATCTATATCACATCCTTCCTATGTGAGGTATACGGTATAATCATTAGGTATGATAGATCTTCTCTCTTTTTGTGATCTTCATAAGAGTTGTTATGGCAACATAGGAGCTTCATCAACATTAGAAATATCATGAACATGAGTTTCTCCATCAACCTCTTGAGCAAGAGGTATAGAATTTGTAACATCTCAAATTATCAGAATTGGAACATAATTCCAATTTTCTTCAAGGTTTACTATTCTATTTACATTACTCCCACTTATGCTGCCATTTTCATAAAATATAGCATGTTTAGTCTCTATTATTCTAGTGGTATGTGATGGGCAATAAAATTTGGAACGTTTGGATCTCTTTAGATAACTAATAAAATAATAACTAATGGTTCTGGAATCAAGTTTCTTTACTTGCAGATTATAGGATTTTGTTTCAACAAGGTAGCCGCACACATGTAAGTATCCTAATTGCGATTTTCTACCAGTCCACATTTCATAAGGTGTTTTTGGAACAGATTTATTAGGGACCAAATTCATAATATATGTGGCTATTTCTAAAGCTTTTGTCCATAAAAAATCTAGCAACGTGTTATTTCATATCATACTTTGTACCATATCCATTAGTGTTCGATTACGTCTTTTAGCAACTCCATTCCGTCGAGGATCTCCTGGCATAGAGTACTGACGAATAATACTCTTTTCTTGAAGAAATAAAGCAAAAGAGTATGGATTTGACCAAGGGCGGTGTATCTACCATAATACTCTCCACCATTATTTGATCATACCATTTTAATTTTAGCTTATGTTGGTTCTCAACTTCAGCCTTAAAATTTTAATTTATCTAGTGCTTAAGATTTTTTATTAATCAGAGATACACAACCATAGCTAGAATAATCATTAATGAAAGTAATAAACAATTTATGCTCGTTAATACCCAAAGTAGGAAAAAGACCACATATATCAGTATGAATAATTTCTAATAGCCCCTCGCTTCGAGTGGCTCCTTTCCTATTTCCCTTGACAAATTTTTATTTAAGACATTCTGCGCAGTTGTCGAGATCAAAAAATCTATGCTAGAAGAATTTCATTTCTAACGAGACGTTATATTCTATCTCTTGAAATATGACCCAACCTACGATGCCATAATTTGGTAGAATTTCCGACATCAAGTTTTCTTTTGACTCCACGTTTATGATTTAAACTAGTAATATTCATAGATAACAGAGATTCATAAAATGAGAATTCAAATATAATTTTTTATAGATTGTCGTATAATAATCTAGAACCAACAAACTTAGAGTTTTGATATAGTTTCAACTCAATATTTCCAAACTGATACGTAAAACCATATGCATCAAGTCAGGAAACAAAAATTAAATTCCTAATCACACTAGAAATATAAACTACGTCATGTAAGTCAAGAATAAAGCCACACTTCAAAACCAAAATGAAGAGTTCTTACAACTTTGGCTTCAGCCTCTAATCCGTTGGCGATTTTAAGTTTCCTTTCCCCCTTAGAAGCATCTTTACAGAATGGAATCTTTGCAATGAGTTCATAATGTGCACAGAAGTACCAGTGTCAACCCACCACGTTTATAAGAGAACATCAACCAATTTTTTTTACAAATCATGAAATTTAAATCATTAACCTTTTTAGCGAGCCAATCTTTAAACTTCACACTGTCCTTCCTCATGTGTCCATGCCTCTTACGGTGATGACATTAGGAGCATGCACGTATCTTATAACAAATAAACTAGTCTTGGTAATACCAATAGCCATATTCGCCTTATTTTTACCTTTTTCATTGTCCTTATTTTTCGATTTTGGATTTTGAACAGCAATGTGAGCAAAGTTAGATTTCTCAGCCTTAATTTTTTCTTCTTCTTTAGCACACATAGCAATTAATTCGCTCATTTTCCACTTTTTTCTATGTATTGTAATTGACCTTGAAAGGACCGAATTGTGGAGGAAGAGAAGTTATAATGAAATAAATTAAAAAGCCTTCAGAAATTGTCATATTCATGCTGTTTAATTCTACAGCCATACAATTCATCATCATGATATATTCACATACATCGCTTGTTCCGTTATACTTAGTAGTGGGCATTTCCATTATGAGTGTACTCGCATTGGCCTTAGAAGTGCTTTTAAAATGCTCTTCAATAAAATTCAAATACTGTTTAGCCGTGAAAATATTTTTTTGCTCATCCTTTTCAAGAATACCTCCTCTTATAGCAGCT
Source organism: Allium cepa (assembly GCA_030765085.1). Lineage (NCBI taxonomy): Eukaryota > Viridiplantae > Streptophyta > Magnoliopsida > Asparagales > Amaryllidaceae > Allium > Allium cepa. Next base: position 649,078,782 of record CM060939.1, on the reverse strand, counting down.
ATAATAGTTCCTTTTATAATCATGAGAGACATGTGGTTTGACCGCTCCCATTTTGCAAAGTTAGTTTTTCCATCTTCAGTACTTGGCACTACAATAGTATATTTGTCCATTAATAATGCCTGGTCAATATCAAAAACACCAAGATAAATATCAATTTACTATTTACAAGTGGAAAAATCAATGTTACTATTCTAGAGATTTGAGCATGAACATTATTCAATGCTGAATTAGATTGAGAGAAAAAATGAAATGTTTACTATTATCAACTATAAATCCAAAAATAGCGCATTAAATCAATTGTATAGAGGGACTAATAGTAATTATACTGAAATAAATAACAAAACACTAAATTACATTTCTGTCCTATCACAACAGTTGTTGCATTAAATTCTATTCATATTACCGTTGGGCAGAAACAAATTGTATTCTTAAATTAAATAAATTCACTTAATAAATCATATGTTAATTAAAGTTGGTAAAATTACCGTTCATAATCTATTAAATGTAAAAAAAAGTAATTTCATGGAAATTAATTTGTATTACTGTTGGGCAGAAACAAACTGAATTATTAAATAAATTCACTCAAAGCCAAAGTGATCAGAAATTCACATAACCGACATAAGTAGTTCATCAACCGAACAAAGACAGAAGACAAAATCAAAGCAGTGACAGTGCCGAAGTCATAGAGGCAAAAATCAAAACCATGGCAAGTTCGAACAATTCCTCAAATGGTCGAAGTCAATTTTTCTCACAGTAGAGGAACACATGTAACAGTTTCAAACCAAAACCGTGGTAGCCAAGAAATCGAACCAAGTCAGAAATCAACACCGTGTTAATCAAGTAAACAAAATTATTCGAAGTGAACAAGTCAATTCAAATTATAGCATTCGATCAAAATCAAACGGCCAAGCAAATTATCAGACGATTTTTTTTATAGGAAATCGAATTATATATAAACCTAACATCATCGGCAATCATCCATTCGAGTTCAAGCAACAAAGAATAATCATTCAACTCGAATCAAAGTCGAGTACAATATAAATCGAAAAAGGAACAAACATACCAATTCACGCAACAGCCGACTGAACTCGATGAAACTGAAGCAGCCGAGTGCATAGAAAAGCAAAACGAATGATCGACAAAGCAAGCATGAGAATCATCTATTCAATCGATCAACAAAAAGCGGTGCCTTCAATTTCCAACAAAATCCCTAATTTTTCACAGAGTACAGAACTCAAGCAAAAAGAAAGGCCGAATAAATAAAGAAAAGGGGAAGATGGTTTATCACTTTAAACAACTTTGGGCCGATTCTAATATTTGTTAATTGGGCTTTAATATTTAAAACTAGGGTTTTTGTGTTTTAATTGTTTTTAAATTTGCATTTTTATAATAAACTTGTGTAAATTCTAGTCGTGTGACTAGAGGACGAACTTCGATGGTGTAGTTCGAGAATTCACAACTCAGTAGCTAGGTTGTGGCAGAGTTTTGAGCGTAGAGTTAGGTTAGTCAATAGCGGATGTCGCGACTTTACGTGTGTAAGCGTCGGACTACTTAATTTCTAGTAGAAACCTTGGGAGCAGCACGTAGGCAGGGTTTTGCCGAAGCTGGGTAAATTCTGTGTTGTTTTATTTCTGCATTTTCATATTCTGCTATCACCTGTGTTGCTATTATTCTGCTGTGATCAGTGCTGGGATTATTTATATACTTCCGCAATTTTTTTTATAATTAGTAGTATCACCCTATTCACCCCCCTCTAGGGTGAAATCGATCCTACAAGTGGTATCAGAGCTAGGAATAAAAGCCATTTTTGTTTTTAAAATTTGGATTTTTCAAAAACCAATTTTGTTTTACAAATTTGAACTTTTAAAATTGCTTCTTTTAATAATACTTTTGCCGAGGGTCGTTCCGATATTATTCCTCTGTTTTTGATGGAACAGATTTTTTGAATTGGAAATGAAAAATGGAATTTTATTTAAAATCTGTTAATATTAAATGTTGGGATATTATTGAAAATGGTGTGATATAACAGACGTGAAAAGTACTTCGACTAATGCTCTTGCTATGCATATACTATATTCTCATATTAATCAAGATAATTTTAACTTTATCTCTCATTGTGAAAGTGCGCAGGAAATCTGGAATACCTTTGATGCAATATATGGTGCAAAATTCAACAACCGTGAGAGATCCCCCATAATCAACTTAGAAACATGCTTGACTGGACTGGCAAAAAGCAGCAGTGATGAAGATTCAATAGCCGATGAGATAAGTCATTTTCCAATCAATGCTTTAGTTCTCTTATGCCAAAAATTAATTGAAAACAATAAAGCTCTTGAGTTGAAAATTAATAAGTTGGAAAGGGAACAGGCTAAACTTCATCAGAAAAATAATGATTTGGAAAATGAGCTTAAAAATATCAGGGAAAATAAAAATTCTAATTGCAAAAGGTGTTTGAATCATGGAAAAGAATTTGTCCGTCTTCATGAAAACTTTCAAAAGTTAGAAAACGAAATTTTAATTTGAGAGAAAATCAAAACTGAGTTGATTTGCCAAAATAATACTTTGCAAAAGGAGTTGGATAGTTTTAAGAAGTAGGAAAGTTTTAAAAGTACGATTTTTGAAAAGAAATTAAATGTGATCAACCAAAATTTCAAATCCCTTGAAAAAGAAATGTGATTTTAAGCAAATTTGAAATTATTCAATCAAATCACGAGTTTGAAAAGGAGATAGAAAAAATCAAGGATTTTGAAAAAATGAATTTAAAAAACTCAAACTCTTTGAAACTGAGATGCTTGAAATTGAGAATAAAATTAGAAAGCTTAAAAAGGAAAATATGGAATTGAAAATGAAGAATTTTGAAAAGAGAGGTAATAGCGTTAGTTGTTGTTCAAAGCTAATAAATGAAAATAAACTTTTGAAATCCAAAATTAATAAACTTGAGTTTGTTACTCGAAAATTTTTCACTAGAGATAAATCATTTAATATAATCCTAAAAAATCAACTCTTCAAGAATAAATGAAATGCATATGAATTTGAAAAATGTCAAAATATGTACAAACAACTAATAACATTGTTAAAAGGAAAAGTGTGATACCCAAACACTTGAAAACCATTCCCATTTGGGTTCCTAAAGGCATAAATATAAAATCTCTGAAAGTTAAACAAATTTGGGTGCCAAAAGGAACATATATAAATAGTTTTGGGTCTCCACAAATATATTTTTCAAAACCATTTGCCGCTAACAACCATGAACCTATAAAAACAAATAGGTCACAAAAATCTTTTATCGTGTAGGTATGGTGGCAGGCTAAGGAACTATAACAGTGTTTTCTAGATTCTAGCTATTCCAGACATACAATGGATGACAAATCAAAGTTCCTTAACCTAGTACAAAGGTGACAGAATCACAGTGGGCAACAACGAAATATTATCGGTAGAGGTAAAATAGGTAACAATATATTCATCTTGAACGAGTTATTAAATGCGAAAATCTGCATCTTAATTCAGCCAGTAATGTGATGATAAAATAAATGTTGATTTTGATTTTAAAAATGTTGATTATGATTCTGACTTTTTCAAAATAGTTGGCCAATTATTTGTTTATATCGAGAACACTTAGACTTTGAATTATTGATGATGTTTTGATGATTACTCTTGATTCACGTGGATATATTTTTTCTGGATCTGTCACTATGTTCACTATTTGCTTGTATACATGACTTCAGATTCAAATTCAAGAGAAATTCATTTAAAAGCTGTTAAAAATAAATTTAAGATATTTTGGTGCACACTTCACGGTCTAGTCTATCAATGATAATTTCGAGTGAAAGGAAAATTCAATGCAGATTACACTGGTAATCTAATTGGTAGAAAATTACTAGTGAAACGTGATTTATTTTGACATTCATTAGCTGCATCGCATTTTCAAAAGAAAATACCTGCATATTTTCATTTCAAATAATTTTCAAATTAGCAGACATTTTTCTTATAAAACCCCTTCCAGAAAATCGTTTTTTATCTTGTTTCAGATTAGTCATTTTGGAAAATTTGATTGTATAATTGTTTTTGGATTTGATTTTAAATGACTACATTGACTAATCTGACTCCCTACTGATTATCGAAAAGATAAATAGTGATTGAAAAAGTGACGAGTGTTGATATTAACCTTATATTATAACTTGAGACAATATAATTAGTAAATTTCTTTAGAAATTTAAACAAGAGTTATAAAAAAAATTTGTGGGTAAAAATTCCATGACCATCTCTATTTCTATCATATTTCTATCAACCACCACTCTTCAAAATCCAATATAGTATGTCAATATGTAGTATTTTAAACAGGAAATTATGCTCTTTCATTTTATTATATTTTTAGCAATAAAAAACATCCCAAGTATTCACTCTCATTTAAAAGTCCTCATGGTTATGCATGGGTGAATTACTTGGGATTTTGATTATGTGCTTTCATGCTCATTTAAAAGTCCTCACGGTTATGCATGTATGGAATGCATATCAAAATTGATTGATTAAATAGAAAAGTTGATTCTAATCCCATTTAAAAGTCCTCACGGTTATACATGGTTAGAAGATACTGAATTCATTTTAGTTTTTTTTTGGAATACTACTAATCTCATTTAAAAGTCCTAACGGTTATGCGTGGTAAGTATATATTCAAATTCCTAAAATAAATGTACCATAATTAGACACAGCTACATGGTTTTACATCATCCCTATCATTCTAAAGTGGAATATGCACCTAACATGGTATATATGATTTTTGTTTGATTTTTATTGAAATTTAATATTTATACTCGATTGGAAATTAATATTGTATTAATGTCAATCACTTTATCTCTAGTTTTTTCTAATACTATTACTCTTTTGCTGATATAAAAAGGGGGAGAAAAGTTATGACTTTGGCAAATAAATGTCAAATATTTTATTTCGTATATTCTATATGCATCTAGGCTCATTTTCATATTTTTATTTATTTTCATGCATATATGAAGGGGGAACTTTGTTGTAGAGAGAGAGCATTCAAATAGGGGGAGCAAATTGAATGATCAAGCACGTTTATAAATTTGAAATCTTAAATATATGTTTGTTATCATCAAAAGGGGGAGATTGTTGAATATGCAAGTATATGATTTTTGTTTGATAATAATAAACATATATATATATATATTCATTTAAATGTATTTATTTATGTACTATTTTATTCTTCACATAATTAAATAAATATTTGCTGAATAAAATAAATAGCATAGAATTTAAATTCAAATAGATATTTTATTCACACAAATATTTATTACGATTTTAAATAGTACAAATTTGAGCTCTCACTATACATACACAATTTCAATTACAATACAAATTTGACTACGTAACAATTTTCAGTTACATTAGCACCTCACTACATACCATTCATTTACTTGTATTTATCTTCAACTCCATTCCAGATTGAATCCAGCATCTGAGTGATCTGCAAAAATGCACACTGACGTAGTATAATTGAAAATGAAATATTTTTGCAGTGTAAAATAAAATGTGATTTTGAAAATATTATTTGCCTCAGTTATTTGGGTTGTTCACCGTCATTTAATTTTAAATTCATCAAACACGAACAACATGTGACATGCACAGTGTATCACTGTACATGCCACAAGGCCGTGCACACCGATATACACTTGACAAGATTGCAGGGACAGGTGAGCACAAGGTCAACCCAAATCAAAAGCGGGGTTCAACTCAAGTGAAAGTCACGATATCAGCACAAGGTCAAACCGGAGCTTTACGTTGCATTCAACTTAGGTGCACTACAAAACATCACAAACCTATCGAGCACAAGAATTCAAATACAACCAAACAAGAACACAGTCTTGACCAAAACAGCACCAGACTCGACCATGACCACTTCTAGTAACAGTAAACAAAAAGGTGCAGCAGATATCATATATATACATGTACTGGAGGCAACCAGAACATATGACAGTGACCAATGCAATCAATTGAGACTACAAACCAGATTCAGACTCAAATACAATGCAACAATACCATAGTGAAGCCACCAATGGAACCTAACTCTAAGCTACGCAGTCTATACCAGATTATAAGACCACAGAAACAAATGCTATCAAGACTTCAAGCCTGGCAACATGGAATCAAAGTGAAGACTATATAACATCAATGCAAACACAGTGAAACCCAAAGCTAACACATGCATATTGAAGCACATGTCAGTGGAAAACGCGATTCACAATTACATGCCGAGACAAGATCAAAGTAGTGTGAACATAACCAAACCAAACACAATGCAACACAGTACAAAAACAACATGCACTTATATACTTATGCAACAACAACAAAATGATATGCAACAAAAAATGGCCAGACTGCAACACTACAGATGCAAGCAAAGACCAGTGAACAACAAGTGGAACAAGACTGAACCAGACACAATACAACAGTGGTGGCAACATGCATATGACTCACGTATGCAAACTAACTCAAAGACTTACAAACACATGCCCAGCTCAAATGCACACTGCAGGATCCAAGAAAAATTCCAAACACAGTGAAGTACAACATCAAGACTACATGAATATATGGAGTAATGCAAATATAGCATGCAGGTTCAACTAAATCAACATTATCAGGGAAGGAACTAAATTTCGGAAGTGAATAGTTTCATAAATCAAAGTGACCAAAGTCAACCATGACAAGAGTCAATGATTTAACTGGTCAGAGCAATCAAAGCCGAAGTGATCAGAAATTCACGAAACTAGCGTAAGTAGTGCAACAGCCGAGCAAAGACAGAAGACAAAATCAAAGCAGTGACAATGCTGAAGTCACGAAGGCAAAAATCAAAACCATGGCAAGTTCGAACAAATCCTCAAATGGCCGAAGTCAATTTTTCTCACAGTAGAGGAACACATGTAACAGTTTCAAACCAAAATCATGGTGGCCAAGAAATCGAACCAATTCAGAAATCAAAACCTTGTTAATCAAGTAAACGGAATTATTCGAAGTGAAAATGTCAATTCAAATCATAACATTCGATCAAAATCAAACGGCCAAGCAAATTATCAGACGAACGAATTTATAGGAAAACGAATTCTATATAAACGATTAACATCATCGGCAATCATCCATTCGAGTTCAACCAACAAAGAATAATCATTCAACTCGAATCAAAGTCGAGTACAGTATAAATCAAAAAAGGAATAAACATACCAATTCACGCAACAGCCGATCGAACTCGATGAAACTAAAGCAGCCGAGTGCAGAGAAAAGCAAAACGAACGATCGACAAAGCAAACACGAGAATCATCTATTCGATCGATCAACAAAAAGTGGTGCCTTCAATTTCCAACAAAAGCCCTAATTTTTCATGGAGTACAGAACGCAAGCAAAAAGAAAGGCCGAAGAAATAAAGAAAAGGGGAAGATGGTTTTATCACTTTAAACAACTTTGGCCCAGTTATAATTTTTGTTAATTGGGCGTTAATATTTAAAACTAGGATTTTTGTGTTTTAATTGTTTTTAAATTTTTATTTTAAACTTGTGTAAATTCTAGTCATGTGACTAGGGGACGAATTACGATGGTGTAGTTCGAGAATTCGCAACTCAGTGGTTGAGTTGTTGCAGGGTTTTGAGCGTAGAGTTAGGTTAGTTGATAGCGGGTGTTGCGAGTTTACGTGTGTAAGAGTCTGACTACTTAATTTCTAGTAGAAACCTTGAGGGCAGCACGTAGGCTGGGTTTTGCCGAAGCTGGGTAAATTCTATGTTATTCGATTTCTACATTTTCATATTCTGCTATTATCTATGCTGCTATTATTCTGCTGTGATCAGTGCTGCAATTATTTATCTACTTCCACAATAAATTTTTATAATTAATAGTATAACCTTATTCACCCTCCTCTAGGGTGAAATCGATCCTACAAAAGGGCTTAATTCACCCATGAGATGTGGCGAAAGCGTGCAACCTTCAAAAAGAGGAGACGAAACTCCCATAAGTAAAGCTGTTGTTACTGTCGATTGGGAGGGAAACTCTAGGACTCACAAAAGCACTTGCACTCCACCATCCATTTGTGATTAACTCTTCACGTAACAACTCCTAATATGCTCCTATTTGGCTTTCTTACAGGTGCAATGTCTCACTCACATTCTTTCGATCGTCTTCGCGGTTCTTCCATCTACTACCACTTGGATCGGGATTGCGAATCTAGAAGGCATCGGGACAAGGACGAAGGACGAGATGGAGACTATTATCCTCAAGAATCTTCTTCTTCGTCCAGAAGGAAGCCTCAGACACACGCTCTGCGTCCAGGCGATCCATCAAACCCTCCTGCTCATAGCGAAGATAAATCTTCACACCGACGTCCCTAAGCTGCCGCTCCCCACGACCAACACTCCAGGCATCAAGCACAAGGCAATCTCACATGCATCGCAAACATCCATTGGTTGCATCTGAATAGATTTCCCTAGTTCGTGCCTAAGATCCTACCACAACAGAGAAACTACCTGCACTAAAAGCTACTTTCCCGAAAATATGCTTCGATGGGCTCAGGTTTCTTCCCTATATACACATCATTCCTAGAAGTGCCATGGAAAGTTAGTTAGCATGCATGAATGATGTGTACGTCTAGCATGAAGTATTCATTCATTTAGCTAAAAAAGTATCCAAATTTCCATCGAGTGCCAGCACAAAATTAATCGCCTTAAGTTAGATCCAATTCACGGCAAAGACGTCATCAAATATCAAGATGCTGAGCTGCTTGAATGTAAAGCTCAAATTACCGAGGCAAAGAAAATGCAGAGGAGATAACTGAGCAGTAAGACGCCTGTAGACTTCGCCTAAGGTGGAACTAGATGCTACACTTCAATGCAGTGGCACCTTGGCTTTAGAGAAAGACTCCTTACAAAAGGAGAAAGATGTCTTAGCCCGTTGCATTGAGGAGCTATAAAAACTATTGTTTAAGAAGAGGGGAAAAATTGAGGCACAAGAGGAGTCACATAAATACTGCGAGGAGAGTGTTGAAACAAGGAACTTAAAGACGAAACTCGATGAGCAACTTGCCTAAATTGACGTTTTGAAAGAAGCCCCTCGTGAAGAGGGGAGGAAACAAATGCTCATAGAGGCCAACCTCCAAGTTGAGGCAGCGACCGAGTCCGGCAGGGAAGAGATCAAGTGCTTATTCAATCCGCTCATTGCCTAATACAATGCAAAAGTTCTCCTTCACCGTGACTTGACTTTTCTTGGCGAAGGCTATCTTGAATCGCTTGCCAAAGCTTAGTAGATCATTATAAGGACTAAGAAAGAAGAGTTTGGAGTGGCAGATCTTGATAAAGGGGCTCTTGTACAAGAAGTGCTCCGCGGAAAAGAGCCATCTGACTTGGTTGCCACAAAAATTCAATTCAGCAGGGCTCCTGCACCGGCCAAACAAAAAGATATATCATAGGGCCTTCCGTAATTGAACCCCAGGGCTCTGCTCCTATTCAGCTGGCCAGGTCGTCATCTTCTCGACATGAGGAGCAACATGTCAGCTATGATCTGTACAGGCCCAGACTTGGCCCGCATATGCTGTCTCCCATCATTGCAGGGGGTACCCTGATGGCTATTGAAAGCCAACCAGATGCTGGTAGAATATTGAACTCCTCCAAATCAAATAAGTTATTATTCTCGACATACTACGGGTACAGACTAATTCTTGCGTTTTTGTGAAAATTTGTAGGTCATCTCGATTCCAAATTAACTCCTAGGAGCGATGTCGCCATGGAGTACCAAGGAATAATGGCCGAGGCTCCAACTGCTATAGGTACTCTGGGGCCAGAAGCTCAAGTGATTGGGGAACTTGACGAGGACAAGATCGAAGACCCATCTTTTACTGAGGAGCATGATGACGTTGTGTTCATGGGTGCTTCAGAGCATATCGCTAAATTTAGTATGAAAGAACAAATTGAAGAGCATGAAAAATCAAAATGCAGAGTCAAGGGTGAACTTGATGTGGTGGTGGTTGAAGATCCCATCCATAGGCCTCTATAATTCATTCCACCCGGTGGGACAGTTCCTATTGCGTTCCTCCTCCTTCTTCAAGTATCCCCACTAGGCGACAAAGGGTCACGAAAGTGGTGCTCAACTATGTTAACTTCTGAAAAACCAAAAAAGGAGAAAAATTCGAAGAAATAGTCAGCGCCTTAAGTTACTGTACTTTGTCTAGATACATCAAACATGTGTTAGTTTTTCTTTCCTTTTAGTAGCAGATGCATGGGGTTGGATCCCGAACTTTCAGATAATTTGTAAGGAATTTTTGAGATTGTGAATAGAAGTTTTTTTTGGTTCTTGGTTAATCATCGAGTGAATTTTTACTTCAGTAGTAGAGTAATTTCTTCCCATTCAAAGTACTTGTAATAATTTCCACAAGTTCCGTTGATAATCCATTATCTCGACCTCGAAGCCTCTCCATAGATGCCATCTCAAGCCATAACGTTTCCAAGCAGGGACCGTAACTAACGACTGTATTTTGCTGCCAACTATTCAAGCCTCTTTCGTTGTTTTGAGATCGGTACACGTTGGATAGCGGGCGACTAGAAGCTCATCTGTCCACCCACTGGGTGTTTGAATTAGCTTATGTCTCAGGGGCTTAGAATCTTTTAGTCCGCGATCAAGGACTTAAGATTTTCCATCCAGTTATTTATACTCTAGTCCACATCAGGTACTTATAGAGATTTTTTTGTCAAATCATTTATACTCCAGTCCGCTTCAGGATCTTAGAGTACTCTAGTCCAGATCAGGGAGTTAGAGATTTTTGTCAGATCGTTTATACTCTAGTCCACTTCAGGGACTTAGAGTAATTTAGTCCGCATTTGGGACTTAGATATTTTTGTCAAGTTGTTTATACTCTATCCCGCTTTAGGGACTTAGAGTACTCTAGTCCGCTTCAAGGACTTAGAGATTTTTGTTAAATCATTTATACTCTAGTCTGCTTCAGGGACTTAGAGTACTCTAGTCTGCATCAAGGACCTAGATGTTTTTGTCAAATCGTTTATACTCTAGTCTACTTCATGGACTTATAGTACACTTATCTGCTTCAGGGACTTAGAGATTTTGGTCAAATCGTTTATACTCTAGTCCGCTTCAAGGACTTAGAGTACTCTAGTCTGCTTCAGGGACTTAAAGATTTTGGTTAAATTGTTTATACCCCAGTTCGCTTCAGGGACTTAGAGTACTCTAGTCTCTTTAGGGACTTAGAGATTTTGGTCATTCTCCTACCGTCGACGACCTTTGTTCCTCATTGTGAAAATTTCCTGTTGATTTACCTACAAAAAACCGAGCAAACTTACAAAAATCCCCTTGTTCATGCTCATCGGAGATCGATATAACTGGTCGATTTTTAACTCTCCACATCTATTCATATATCGCAGATGTCGATATCAATCAGTTCCAACACATACTTAGCATAACATGAAATAATAGTAACTTATGCAAAAGAAGCTTGAAGATTTTATTCATCATAAAAATAAGGACACAATAACTTGTCTTATTACATACCAAAAAAGTCAAATACCGAAGCAAATATTGAAAATAAATACTACTGAAATGTGAAAGAAATAGTCTAGGTGAAATAGCATCGTAAATGCTCTCTCTTCCAAGCTCTCGGAAATGTCACGCTATCAACAGTCACTAGCTTGAAAGTTCCTTCTCCAAGCTTCTGTTCAATGATGTATTGCCCTACCCACGTCGAGTTCATGTACGATGGGACTGGAAAAATTCGTTTCAGGACAAGATTGCTAACTTCAAAGGTTCTCGGTTGGACTTTAGCATTATAGTACCGGGCGATTCGGTGTCGATGTGCGGCTGCTCTCGAATCAGCCTCTTCGTGCTTCTCATCGATAAAGTCCAACGACTACAATAAGAAATTTTGGTTTGTTTTAGGATCGTAATAAGTCCTCCGATAGGACGGGACTTTGAGTTTTATAGGAATGACTGCTTCGGCTCTGTAAGTGGGAGCTAATGGAGTATGGCCAGTCATAGACTTATGAGTGGTACTGTACGCCCAGAGTGCCGTGGGAAGTTCATCCACCCATTTGCCTTTAGCCTTTTCCGAACGCTCTTTCAGAATAGACTTTATAATCTTGTTTACAACTTCAACTTGTCCATTTGCCTGAGGGTGAGCGATCGCCGCAAATCTCTTTTCAATGCGATATCTCCGGCAAAACTCCTTAAACTCAGCACTATCAAATTGAGTCACATTATTAATCACGATAGTTCGTGGAAGACCAAAACGACACACAATGTTCCGAACAACGAAGTTGATTACTTTCTTGGTTGTTATCGTAGCTAACGGCTTTGGTTCGGCTCATTTAATGAAATAATCAACTGCGACAATTGCGTATTTCGCGCCACCTTTGGAAATTGGCAAAGAGCTGATGATATCAATTCCCTATATGGAAAATGGCCATGGACTAACCATTTGCATGATCTTCCTTAGTGGTTCTCTTCGACATTCGTATATCTGGCTTCTGTTGTATCGTCTCGCATAATCAGCGGCATCCCGATTTACAATCGGCAAGTAGTACTCATAACGGAGTATTTTTTCATTAGCATTTTCCCCTCAGTGTGATCCCCACATTCTCCCTTATGGACTTCTTTCAAGACACACATTATCTCATCATGGGCGTGCACCGGAGTAAGGGAACGAAGAACCCCTTTCTATACATAGTTCCTTCTTGTATAATATATCGTGAAGCTTTATAAAGGACTTGTCGCTTTTCATTCCTCTTTATAGGCAAGATTCCATAGAACCGGTGTTCTTTAAACAGAGTCATTCACGACTCCCTTTCGAGTTCTGTTTTCGACACTTGATCAATTTCCATCACATTTATACTTGGGGTATGTAACATCTCGAATGGAACCAATCCCACCTATTATGCATCACCAGTGCTCGTGAACTTTGCCAATGTGTTGGCATCTTCATTCTGCTCACGCGGGATATGCAAAATGTCATAGTATTCGATGTCCGCCAACAACTCTTGAACTCGAGTAAGATATGGGGAAAGCCATTGTCCCTTTTCCTGGTTGTCCCCTTTAACTTGGTACACCACCAGTTGCAAGTCACAAAATATTCCGATAGATTTCACCCCGAACTCTCTAGCAAGCTTAAGTCTAGCAATTAACACCTAATATTCGGCCTCGTTGTTCGTTATAGGAAAATCAATCTTTAAAGCATAACAAGTTGATTGGTTCTCAGGGGTCAAAAGAACAATGGCCGCTCCGTAACAATGATCATTGGATGCACCATCGGTGTATAGCTTCCATCGGATAGTAAGGAGTACACCACTCTCTAGGGTTTCGTCCTACATAGTAAACTCTACTATGAAGTCTGCCAATATTTATCCCTGTATAGCTCTTTGTGGCAGACATGTGATGTCGAACTAACTAAGCTTGATGTTTCACTTAACCAACCTTCCAGAAGTCTCGGGTCGCTGCAGGCTTGGCGTAAAGGTTAATCGGTGTAGATATTGATTGGATGTGTCGGGAAGTACGGGCGAAGTTTGCACGAAGCAATCACCAAGTAGTACGCAAATTTCTCTATCTTCAAGTAGTTTATTTCTATCCCCGTTCATCGTTTACTGACATAGTACACCGGTCTTTGGATCCGGTTATCCTTATGAATCAATGCGGCACTTATAGCATGTGGCAATACTGCTAAGTAAACGTACAACTCCTAACGATCTACCAGCTTTGACAAAACATGGGGTCTCTCCAAATGACTCACTAAAGCTTGGAATGCACCTTCATAATCTTGCATCCGTTTGAAATTTCTCCTCCCCTTCTTTATCAAATCGAAGAAAGGAATGCATTTACCCGTCACCTTAGAGATGAACCGACTCAAAGCAGCGATTTTTTCGTTTAGGCTCTACACTTGCTTAATAGTTCTGGGTGCTTGTATATCCCAGATGGCTTGAATCTTTTCTGGATTCACTTCAATCCCTCACGCATTGACAATAAAGCCAAGGAACTTCCCTAATGCAACACCGAATAAACACTTCAGCGGGTTGATTTTCAAGCTATAAAATCAAAGGATATCGAATATTTCTAGTAAGTCTCGAGTATGGTCATTTGATCGTCGTGAATTCACGAGCATATCATCCACATAGACTTCCATTATCCTCCTGATCTGATCTTTAAACATTTGATTGACCAAACGTTGAGAGGTAGCTCTTGCATTCTTTAATCCGAACGGTACTACTACATAACAGTATAACCCAACATCCATGACAAAACTGGTGTGCTCCTGATCTGGGATGTGCATCTGGATTTGATTTTACCCCGAGTATGCATCCGTAAATGACAACAATTCATGTCCTGCAGTTGAATCAACTAGCTGATCAATTATAGGTAGGGGAAAACTATCCTTAGGGCACGCCTTGTTCAGGTCTGAATAGTTAATACACATTCTCAATTTTCCATTTGCTTTCTTCACCAGCACGGGGTTAGATATCCATTCGGGATAGAGGGCGTCGCGAATAAACCCATTGGCTTTAAGTTTATCCACCTCCTCTTTAAGGGCTATGGATCTCTCCGGGTCCATACCTCATCTTTTTTGCTTCATAGGGACATACTCAAATCAATATTCAATGCATGGCTCGCGATGGTAGACGAGATCCCACACATGTCAGAATGAGTCTAAGCGAATACATCTAGATTCGATCGAAGGAAATCGATAAGTTCTCACATCATCGAAGGGCTGAGTTGTGATCCAATCTTCAACACCCACGATGGGACGTCATGACTGACTGAGATATTAATCATCAGTCCATTCAGCGCTGCATTGTTCTCCTTGGATTCCTCTCGTCATACCTCGGATCTATATCTCTATAAAAACGACTGTGGTGCCCAAGCCAAGGCTTAGACACTATTTGTCAATGTCCAGTTACCTGTATACGGACAGACTTGTCCGCACCCTTTCCCTTCTCTTTCAGCTAAGCCTATCTTAACTCAGCCACATAACAGGCACGACCAGTTGCATGATCACCATGCGCAACACCCACTCCATTATCTGTTGGAAATTTCAATGTCAAATACCACGAGGCCAATGCTGTCGAAATTTGGCTTGGGCTGGATGGCCTAGAAAAACATTGTACAGAGAATCCACATCCAAAACAATAAAGGGTAGGATTCACACCCTCATGCACTCAACTTCTCCTAGCTCCATTGGCAATTCAATATAACCAACTGCTTCGGTTTCCATACCATTGAAACCGTGTATACGAACTTTAGACGGTTTCAAATCTTTAGCCTCCATCCTCATTTCATCATATGCCTTCTTAAAGATAATGTTCATAGAGCTTCCACAATCAATCAAAATTCACCTTACTAGAGCAGGGCCAATCATGGCGGTGATAACCCTCAGATCAATAGTAGGGGCTTCTACTCTATCAGCATCTCTGCTTTTGAACACTATATCATCCGTCATTATACGCTGTTGCTTGGCCGCAGTTCCATCCTCCGTATTCGAACAACATTCAAAGTTGACATGTCTCATTGAACAAGCATATCGCTCCATTTCCTACCAACTCCAACCTGCAGGGTGCAGTCCACCAACTATCATGTTTATTACCAACCTCCCTCCGGTCTGAGCGAGGTCCACAACTCGGCATGAAGCTTGCCCTCGATAGGGATGAAACGTTCCATGTCTGCCCTTCTATGGATTCTTGACAAATTGCCACAAGTTTTTATACCAAATAAATTTCTCGATGGCATCATGGAAATGCCTACACTCATCAGTATTGTACTCGTAGCATTCATGAAACCAACAATATTTCCCGGTTTGGTTTTGTTTCTCAGTAAATTATTTTTGGACGCGGCTTCCTATATTGGAAAGTATTAAAGGTTGATAGATAGATGTTCTCCAGAGATGTATTCAAAGGTGTATAGTTGATATACGTAGGAATCCTTCACTTCCACTTTTCTGGAATCCCTCTTGTGATCAGGATTTCCTTCTCCACTTCTTTTCTGTTGACCCGGCTTGTTTTGAAAATTGACCTAAACCTTTCCAGAGTTCTCACCAGATTGCTTTACTGCAATATTGCTTTGTACCGCTTCTCTTCTTGGCCTCATAGCATTGCTTCTTCTAGACAATCCGACCTCTTCCTTTCTCATAAGATGCATTGCTTTTGCATAGAAATGCTCCAGCATGGTAGGTGGTTTTCCAGCTAGCCAATCACCGAACTTGTATTTTGGGTCAACCCCCCTTTTCATAGCCATAAGTATGGCATGGTCGTTTGAGTTACTAACTTCAGTGGCAGCAACATGAAATCTCTGCAAGTAATCTTTGAGCGATTCTCCTAGAACTTGGATTACACTGGATAGCGACATCACATCTGTGGGGCGAGTAGCGTGAATCCGAAACTTCTCTATGAACCTTGTAGCCAGCTCGCAAAATCTTGAGATTGATCATGGGGGTAACCTCATGAACCACATTGTAGCAATCCCAGATAGAGTTATAGGGAAGCATATGCATTTAGTAGAATCATTCACCCTTGCTGAATCCATCAACCATTCAAACCTCATGACATGCTGCTGGAAGTCAATCATCCCTTCATAAGCTGGCATTGTAGGCATGTTAAACCACCTAGGATGCTCCGCCTGTAAAATATTGTTAGTACATGGGGTGTGACTTCTAGAAACTCCACAATCATCGTTTGTCAAGCCCTGGTTTTCCTTTATCAACTGTTTGACCATTGTGGATAAATCTGGTGCCTGGATAGGCGGCAAATGATGGTTGTGCTCCACCTCGTGTGAATGTTCTGGCCGGTGTCTCCAGGGCATTTTACGCCTCCTTGACTTATCATCTTACAGATGTGCATGCCGAACATTCACTTCATGTAACGACCCAGAATTTTAGCCAATTGAAATTCGTATATTTAATTGATTCTAAATGTTCACAAGTAAATTTATAAGCTGAATATATAATCTTTTGAAATATAGTGATTTAATTGGATAATTAAATTGTTAATTTAATATGTGAAATTGCTGAAATAATTGAAAATTGGATTTAACGTGAATAAAAATGATTTAAAAAGTTGAATTAAATTCTATTTGAATTGGAATGATGTTAGCAAACTTTTAAAATTGAATTAAAAGTTGAATTATGGAAATTGAATATTTTAATATTTAATTGACATGTAAAAATAGCCATTTTTCAAAAAGTCTCGAATTTCTACGAAACCATTTTTTTGGATCCGTAATGTTATATTATTATAATATTTCGAATTTCATGTCAGTCGGATTTACAGTTTAGCTGAGGCAAGCTAATATGCGTAGAAATCGGTTTAAGTGAATTTTAAATTTAAATATTCGATTCGAAAACCTATCTTCCAAATACTATCGAAGTAGCTTTTGATATATATTCCATTGCATTCGAAATAGGGGTAAAACATTATAAACGCTGTGACGACCCAGAATTTTTGAGCATTAAAATTGAAATATTTAATTGATTTTAAATATTTAAAAGTTAATTTTATACTTCAATTCAAATATCACCATTTATTTGCTAATTGAACTATTGAATTTGATAATTTGAAAATTGGGTAAGATGTTGAATATGGAGTTCTATGCCAGTTGAAAATAATTTGAAGGCTTGTTAAATTTATGTTGATAGTACCGAGGATAATAGAAGTTGTAAAATTGAAATTAATAGTGGTTTGTTCAGTTTTAAAATTTTATAGTTTAAATTGAACTTAAAAATAGCCTTCCGAGGCACAGTCTTAGAATTTGACGAAACAGTTCCATTGGGTCCGTAATATTGAATTATTATCGGATTTCAAAATTCGTATTGATCGGATTTGTTGTGTGAGCGTACGATATATAAATGCGCTAGAATTAATATCGAAAAATTTAATACTTTAATTCGATTCAAAAAGCTGTCTTCTCCATATGGTCGAATTAGGACTCGAAACCTTTTCCATTTCGTTCGGAATAGGCGTATAATATTATAAACACCTGGCGACACGCCTTGATAAGAGTTTAGAATTTTGTGTTGTAATTTTTGGACAATTTAAATTTGAATTTGAAAATAAATAATATAATAGAACACTATACTAAGCTTTGTCACGTTGAGAAGTATAGACACGCATTGTCTTCCTTCTGAAGCTTCCACACACGTCTTTATAGTAAGAATAATAACCGAACATTTCAGTTTATTTTCTAAACCCATCGAAATCCAATCTTTTTCACCTTTTCTTTCGTGCTAAACAAAAAAATGGCCGCTTGCCCTTTTATTTCAAATCGAATCAAATATAAAAAAAGAAAAAGAAAATCACAACTGCTCGTTTAAATCTGGGCTCAGCTCGTTGGGAGCTCGTGCGGCAAATGTGGGAAGGAGCTCGTTCGGGGTCGGCGTCGAATTATCGTTTACCACGAGAGATGCAAATCTTGATTCGCGAGCGAATGAGTGATGGGTGGAATTGGAGGTCGAGGCTGGTGGTCGACAAGGGGTTGCTCAGCTAGGGTTCGAGTTCTTTTGATATTGGGCCTTCGATGCGAGATATGAAGGGTAGATCTGGGCTCGTGGAATGGAAGAGCACTTCGGTGCAGACGATGGTAAAGTCCGGTTGCCATGGGTGGTCGCCATTTGAATCATTGCCGCGCGATAGGTCGCGAGGCAGTGGATTGGGCATTGCGTAATGGTGTTTTGCGTTCGAGGTTACGATTTCGTGAGGGAGGAGTAGTAAGGTACTTCTTTTATTTTCTATTATTATTAGTTTGGTTATTTACTGGAATAGGAAATGAAAGATATTTATACGTCATTTTAATTTGCTGTTAAATTGGAAAATATTTAGAAATTTTTGAACATGGAAGGAAGAGAAGATTTTTTTTAAATTAACAGTAAAGGAAAATATGATATAAACAGAAAGATATGATTTTAGATAAGGTTTTGAAAAAAGGGAGGTATTTTAAATGTGAGGAGTTTATATAAAAATAGATTTTTAAATCTATATAGGTTATTTTATAAGAATATATATGTAGTTTCACTTACTAGTTTATTTTAAAATGTATTGTAGTGATTAAATTGTTTAATCAGTTTATTTAATTATTTTAGTTACTAAAAATAATTTATAAAAAAATAAAATAAAATAGTTTAAATCAAATTTATTATTTAACTTAAATAAATAAATAGTAGTTAATTGTTCGCTTAATTCAGAGATTAATAAATCATATAATATTTATTCAAGGTCTGAAATCGTGAAGAAAAACAAGCTGGGTCATGTCAGACCGCAAATAAAATCAAAGGTGAGTTAATCTTACTCATCTGGTTGATATTTAAATTTAAATAGTAAAATTTAAATATTTGGTTGAATGATTGAATTATTTTTGGATATTTTATACTATAGTATATAATACATCTTGGAATGTTTGATTTCCCACATTATATAGCGGATGAGACCCTATGCGCCGCATAATAACTGGTGATATTATATTAATCCCATATACCGAGATATTCCACCTCGAAGTGGAATTGGTATTGTGCTAACGTCTGTGGATGTAGGGAAAACAGGTTGGAGGGATCAAACTGGATTCCTCAACATTTATTTAAATTATTTAATATTCTCTATTGTGATTATTTGATATTCTGTGATGAAGTATATTGAAATATTGAATGCTATAGTTGCTTGAATATTTTTTGGTTCACTGAATTATCAATATATATAGAATTGAATTTTTGAAAATAAAAGGAAGCGAATTTGAAGGTGAAGAAATTATAGAGAATTTAAATAAATTAAAATGAACTGGATAAGAATATTAGTGGTTTTAAATTCTAATGAATAAATTCCGTATATGAAAAGGGAATTTTGAATAAACAGGAAGTTAATGAATTTTAAACTTCAGTGTTATTATTTAAAAGAACAAAGCATTTATTTTAAATTTTAGATTTAAATTTTGAAAAGAATAAAGAAGAAATTGGGAAAAATATGAAATTTGTATATTTCAGTTAAAAGATTTAAAATCAAACGGAAAATAATAATAATATTAATAAAGTCCATAATTAACGAATTTTGAAATGAATTGAGTAAGTAAAGAAATTTATTTCAAATGAAGTAAATTTGGAATCAATTTGGAAAATTGATTTAAGTGATTGAAATTGGAAATTCTCCTTGGATAACCAAGTACGTTTTCAAAGTAAATTTTTAAATCTAAGTTAAAAGTTTTAAAGTTGTTTTAAAAAGCAAGTTTTGGAAAATTTATTATTTCTAAAATATTTAAATTCTAAAGTAAGTATTTTCTTTTAATCTATTATGGTAGTAATTAATTAAAAGTGACTTGGTATTTGTTTCAAAAGAGAAAATTTAGTTTTATATTTTATAAAAGTAACCTCATTTTAAATATTCCTAAAGTATATATATTTAATAAAATATTGAAGTAGTTTTTAATTTAAATGTTTTAAAGTATATTTTATAATAAAGAGTTTTAAATTTTTTTTAAAAAATCTAAAGCTTTGTACTTGATGTTTCCAGTGGAAATAAATATTTGGAAATTCATTCCATGAAAAGAGAATGGTTTGAAACTGTTTTCAAAGGGTTGAAAATAGAAATATATCTTGTGAAGACATTTTGAGGTTAATAAATAATTTGGGAGATTATTTATTGTTTGATGAATGTTTGTGAATGTTAATTGATAGTTAAACAACCGATTATCAATATTTGCCAAATGCGTTGATCGTTTCGAAGAGACCGAGATCGGGATTAAATTCTCGAAAACCATTTCGATCCGGTTTGTACGTTTTCATGGAAAAACGAGTTTGGATGCGAAGATGGAGCAGTGAAGTGCAAGGGCTAGTTGCTACTAATCCTGAGGATATTTCCAAAATGGATGCATTAGGAATAGTGCCTTCGGTTCCGTTCGAACCCAGGACGGACTTGTATAGATGAATGCTTTCAGAACATCGTCAGGTGGACGATGAGCATTCTAAATGAAACGATCTTAAAGGTAACGCTTAGCCTCAAGCCTCATCAACCGGGAATGACTGAAAATCAGGGGCTATGCAGCAAGGCTAGGTAGGTAGCACCCACTTCAGGGTGAGGTCATCCCTGTCTAGATGTCCCTTTTATTTCGGCTTAGTGGTGCGGTTGATGATCCCAACCGTGTGGTGATCTTACTCGGGATTATCCAGTAAGGGGTAGTCCCGGCCTTGTGTTGCAGGGGAGTTAGGGTGGCTCCTCGATATGCTGATCTAGGCCAGGTACTGTGATAGGTGGTACCCCAATGCCTAGTCATTAGTTGGAAATCCATTTTCCCTACGCGCCGTACGGTTTTGATTGTGCCCGACTATTGCTGAAACATGAGATGAAAGCATTTTAGCCAAATTCTATTTTACTTTCTATAGACACTATTATAATATCAGAAAATTTTAATAAAGAGTGTTTTAGCTATCGTAAGGTAAAAACCCGACATGTTTATTTGTGGCGTGGTCTTACGAGATGATTTTGTTTTTAAAGGATTTTTGAAACTTTAATAATCAATTGAGTGTGATTTTCTCACATTGGTATTCCAGACTGACTCGGTTGTTATTTAACTATAATGCTCGGGTCAGACCGAGTATTATAGGATACGGGATATGATGCTGTGGAGCTCAGGAGACGAGCTGGATGACGATACGTACTTTCGTACTTGTTTATATATATTCCGCTGTGTTGAGTAGCTGTGTATCCAGTTGTATGTTGTCGATGTTGAACTATGATTGATGTACTCTGATGATGTAATATATAAACAGATATATTTGATTTTGTGTAAAGATCATTTATTATCTATTATATTTTATTCCGCTGCGAGGGTTAGATTCTGATGTTGTTTTCTATTTTCTTCTTCTACCTCTTCTTCTTTAACCCTAATGGTTCGTATTTCTGTTCAACTTGAGTTGATTTATGTAAAATAGTGTTGACACAAGGGGTACGGATTTGCGGGTTGTTACAGTTGGTATCAGAGCTTAGGTTGGTGATAACCTTGGCTCTGGTGGGAATTACTCAAATAGAATCCGTAGTACTCTAGAATGAGTTTGAGCGTATTAATAGATATGAGCGCATATTTATTAGTGGATATAAAAATGGTTTTATATCGTGTGGATTGGTTTATTGAGTGGCATATGAACTTTCGTCGGCACAGTCTGGACAACTGTATCGAAGAGGTTTCTAAACACTTGAATAGAACAGTTCGACAAGTTATTGTTCTAAATGTGGGTGAATGAAATAATTTTATCCAAAAATATATTTTGATATAAAAGAAAAGTTTTTGTAAACTATTTACCTAATATATGGTTGCTTGGATGTTAGGAAGAATAATATTAAATTATTATCATTGTTGTGTGAAAATTTAACTTGAAATTGAAAACATAACTAAAGATTAAGTTAATAAATTCATTTATAAATGAAATTTATAAATGTGAATTATAAACATGATTTATAAATTGAAATATAATCAAATGGGAATTTGTATGAGCATAAATTATACAGATGAATTATAGTTAAAATTTGATTTATGACCGAATTTGAAATTTAAAACCCCGGAGATTTTGGAAGTATTTTGAAGATAAATAATAACATTGTTATTTTGGGATATTTCTGAAAGGAAATTGTTTCAAATAAATTTTAGGAGGGGATATAGCATTGATCTCACTTCAGTCGCTGGAAAATAATCCTGGTGATGATTGCGCAGCATCATCAGTATTCATTTTCGAGTTTCTAAGTGACGGATTGCTGCCAAAAAAACCAGGATTGGTTTAAAATTTTGAGAAGTGTGATTTGAGATGTTGGAGATTTCAAAATGATTTGAAACCAAAAGCCGGGTGTTTGAAATTCTGATGAGATAAATTACAAACTTGTAAGGTTGAGATGATTTTTAAATCAGGAAGGAAATTTGAGCTTTGAATGTTTGAATTTAAATTTAAAGTGAAAATTTAAAAATAAGATTAAGTTGGATTAATGAATTTTTTTAATTGAATTGAGTTATATAAATCAGAGATGAAATAGAATTGGATTGGAATAAATAAATTAGAATAACTTATAAAAGAATTAAAAATCCATAGAATAAAATATACTTGGGTTATAAATAAGCGTAAATTTCGAGTTAAAATAAAAGGTGAATATATTCAAGCCTAGAATGAATGGTGTGTAAAATAATAAGTTGTGGCTTATAAAGCTGGAAAATGGAATAGAAAACCCCAAAAAAAAAACTTGTTTGATGATTTGGAAAATGAAACAAAAATCCAAACTTGAAGTATAAAATAAATTGAACTTAAGTAAATTAAATGAAGAGATTTTGAGATTAAAAATCAAGTATTGGATTATAAATATGGGAAGAACAAATTAGATAATAAATTAGTTAATGAAATATATATATGGAGTCTAATGTAGTTAAATAAAAGCTGAATTGTGAGTTAATAATGAAGTTTGAAAATAAAACTCAAGTTATAAATCAAATTCGACCTGGATCGTTGGAGAATAAATGTAATTGAATTGTGAGTTCATAAAATTGGGTGGTAAATTGAAAACGGATGGTGGAATGAGAACTCGAGTTATTAATTAAAATTTGACTTGAGGTGTAACAAATTAAATATAATTGGAAATGTATCGAATAAAAATGAAATTGGATTAAAATAGTGATGGTTTGAATTGCAAACAAAATACAAATAAGTAGAAATACATTGGAAATGGCCTTGTTATTAATAAAATAATTTCGGATGAATTGGGTATGGAAATTAAAATTCATAATGGATTGAGTGAATAAACTAATTGTATTGAATCTGAAAATTTAAATTTTATAATAACTAATCAAATGAAATTGTAGATTTAGAATGAGATTTGATTGAGATAGAATTAAGTTAAATAGAAAAGAAAAATTTACTTGTAAGATGAAGATGAGCTTAAGTATAAAATTGAAGTAAATTAACTTAAGCTAAATAGATGGAGGAGGGTTGAATTTAATCGACTTAAACTAAGTTTAATCATATTGGGTTGGATTTAAATCGAGTGAAAATAAATTTGAATAAAAATAAAATTCGGTGAGTTACAGATAATATTTAATGGAATGAAATTCTTAAATAAATAATTGTAAACCATTTAAATTGTTAAGGAATTGAAATAACTTAGTGACAATAAGAAAAATAGAATGTTTTCAAGTTTAATAGAATGGTTTTAAATGAATGCGGATAAGAAATGAAACACAAATGAATGGATCGTGAATTAAATTGAAATAGAATGTGTCGAGCTAAATAAAATAGTTGTGAATGAATTAAAATAGAAGGAATTAAATAATAAACTGAGTTGGAATTAATTTAAAATGGTTTTAAGCTTAAGTAATTGTTATTTGCATGAATAACATCAAACTTGTACATGAAACTAGTCATTTTATTGTAAACAAAGTAAATGTATTAACAGAGGTATATAGAATTGATTTTTAAATCAATTGGAATAATATGGGTTTGTTTAGAATTAAAATGAATTGAATGTAAGCAAGCGTGTTGTAAACCATTCAAATATTCAGAGTTGAAGATAAATTGAATTCATATGGAAATGAAAGAATCAATTTGAATAGAAATAGATATAAACTAAAGTGGTAAGGTGAAAATAAATATAAGAAGCATATAAAACGCTTATACTAAACTTAAGAAAGGAATGGTGAATTCTTAAATGGGAAATTGATATTACTAATATATTCTAAGTTAATATTAGAATGAATAAATATTGACATTTTGTAAAAAGTCGATAAAATGTTTTTGGAATATTGTGATTGGATATTATTGCTACGTAGGATATGCAGGTATTATAAAGAAAAAAAAGGGAAAATTGGTTTTGATTTCAGAAGATTAATTTGAAATGCTCGACAAAAAGGTATGTGTTTAAATTTCTGTATGAAATTTGATTTGGTTTTTGGATCTAGCCACTTGGCGTTTTGTCTTCTTTTGGAATTTGGGAGCCTGTAGAGGCCTTTTGTAGTTGTACCGAGCTAGCCGCGCAAAGGAGACACTGGCGAAATTTTTCGAAAATTTAGAGAGTTAGAAAATTTTTGAGAAAATTTTGATAATTTAAATTTGAATTTAAATTTAAATTTGAATGGTTGAATAAGTAAGTCATTTGGGAACTATAAAAGGTTTTGGGAAGTTAGTTGAAGTAATAATGTGTCTTTAATAAGAAGATTGTTTCAGGAAGCGTTTGAAACTGAATGGTTTTAGGGAAGAATAATAAATGGGTATTGGACCATTCTTCCTAACTAGTAATTTCGGGGACGAAATTCTTTTATGGGGGGAGGAATGTGACGACCCGAAATTTTTGAGCATTTAAAATTGGAATATTTAATTGATTTTAAATATTTAAAAGTTAATTTTATACTTGAATTCAAATATCACCATTTATTTGATAATTGAACTATTGAATTTGATAATTTGAAAATTGGGTAACATGTTGAATTTGGAGTTCTAAGCCTGTTAAAAATAATTTGAAGGCTTGTAAAATTTATATTGATAGTACCGAGGATAATAAAAGTTGTAAAATTGAAATTAATAGTGGTTTGTTCAGTTTTAAAATTTTATAGTTTAAATTGAATTTAAAAATAGCCTTCCGAGGTACAGTCTCAGAATTTGACGAAACCAGTTCCATTGGGTCCGTAATATTGAATTATTGTCGGATTTCAAATTTCGTATTGATCGGATTTGTTGTGTGAGCGTACGATATATAAAAACGCTAGAATTAATATTGAAAAATTTAATACTTTAATTCGATTCAAAAATCTATCTTCTCCATACGATCGAATTAGGACTCGAAACCTTTTCCATTTCATTCGGAATAGGCGTATAATATTATAAACGCCTTGCGGCATGCCTTGATAGGAGTTCAGAATTTTGTGTTGTAATTTTTGGACAATTTAAATTTGAATTTGAAAATAAATAATAGAATAGAACACTATACTAAGCTTTGTCACGTTGAGAAATATAGACACGCATTGTCTTCCTTCTGAAGCTTCCACACACGTCTTTAAAGTAAGAATAATGGCCAAACATTTAAGTTTATTTTCTAAACCCATCGAAATCCAATCTTTTTCCCCTTCTCTTTCGTGCTAAACAAAAAAATGGCCGCTTGCCCTTTTATTTCAAATCGAGTCAAATGTAAAAAAAGAAAAAGAAAATCACGACTGCACGTTTAAATCTGGGCTCAGCTTGATGGGAGATCGTGCGGCAAATGTGGGAAGGAGCTCGTTCGGGGTCGGCGTCGAATTATCGTTTACCACGAGAGATGCGACTCTCAATTCGCGAACGAAGGAGGGATGGGTGGAATTGGAGGTCGCGGTTGGTGGTCGACAAAGGGTTGCTCAGCTAGGGTTCGAGTTTTATCGATATTGGGCCTTCGATGCGAGATATTAAGGGTAGATCTGGGCTCGTGGAACGGAAGAGCACTTTGGTGCAGATGATGGTAAAGTCCGGTTGCCATGGGTGGTCGCGATTTGAATCGCTGCCGCGTGAGGCCGTGGAGGGGTCGCGACATCTAGGTCGCGAGGTAGTGGATTGGGCATTGCGTAATGGTGTTTTGCGTTCGAGTTTACGATTTCGTGAGGGAGGAGCAGTAAGGTACTTTTTTTTATTTTCTATTATTATTAGTTTGGTTATTTACTGGAATAGGAAATCAAAGATATTTAAATGTCATTTTAATTTACTGTTAAATTGGAAAATATTTATAAAGTTTTGAACACGGAAGGAAGAGAAGAAAAAAAAATTTAAAATTAACAGTAAAGGAAAATATGATATAAATAGAAAGATATGATTTGAGATAAGGTTTTGGAAAAAGGGAGGTATTTTAAATGTGAGGAGTTTATATAAAAATAGATTTTTAAATCTATATAGGTTATTTTATAAGAATATATATGTAGTTTCACTTACTAGTTTATTTTAAAATGTATTGTAGTGATTAAATTGTTTAACCAGTTTATTTAATTATTTTAGTTACTAAAAATAATTTATAAAAAAAATAAAAATAAAATAATTTAAATCAAATTTATTATTTAACTTAAACAAATAAATAGTAGTTAATTGTTTGCTTAATTCAGAGATTAATAAATCATATAATATTTATTCAAGGTCTGAAATCGTGAAGAAAAACAAGCTGGGTCATGTCGGACCGCAAATAAAATCAAAGGTGAGTTAATCTTACTCATCTGGTTGATATTTAAATTTAAATAGTAAAATTTAAATATTTGGTTGAATGATTGAATTGTTTTTGGATATGTTATACTATAGTATATAATACATCTTGGAATGTTTGATTTCCCACATTATATAGCGGATGAGACCCTATGCGCCGCATAATAGCCGGTGATATTATATTAATCCCATATACCGAGATATTCCACCTCGAAGTGGAATTGGTATTGTGCTAACGTCTGTGGATGCAGGGAAAACAGGTTGGAGGGATCAAACTGGATTCCTCAACATTTATTTAAATTATTTAATATTCTCTATTGTGATTATTTGATATTCTGTGATGAAGTATATTGAAATATTGAATGCTATAATTGCTTGAATATTTTTTGGTTCACTGAATTATCAATATATATAGAATTGAATTTTTGAAAATAAAAGGAAGCGAATTTGAAGGTGAAGAAAATATAGAGAATTTAAATAAATTAAAATGAACTGGATAAGAATATTAGTGGTTTTAAATTCTAATGAATAAATTCCGTATATGAAAAGGGAATTTTGAATAAACAGGAAGTTAATGAATTTTAAACTTCAGTGTTATTATTTAAAAGAACAAAGCATTTATTTTAAATTTAAGATTTAAATTTTGAAAAGAATAAAGAAGAAATTGGAAAAAATATGAAATTTGTATATTTCAGTTAAAAGATTTAAAATCAAACGGAAAATAATAATAATATTAATAAAGTCCATAATTAACGAATTTTTAAATGAATTGAGTAAGTAAAGAAATTTATTTCAAATGAAGTAAATTGGGAATCAATTTGGAAAATTGATTTAAGTGATTGAAATTGGAAATTCTCCTTGGATAACCAAGTACGTTTTCAAAGTAAATTTTTAAATCTAAGTTAAAAGTTTTAAAGTTGTTTTAAAAAGCAAGTTTTGGAAAATTTATTATTTCTAAAATATTTAAATTCTAAAGTAAGTATTTTCTTTTAATCTATTATGGTAGTAATTAATTAAAAGTGACTTGGTATTTGTTTCAAAAGAGAAAATTTAGTTTTATATTTTATAAAAGTAACCTCATTTTAAATATTAGTATATATATTTAATAAAATATTGAAGTAGTTTTTAATTTAAATGTTTTAAAGTATATTTTATAATAAAGAGTTTTTTTTTAAAAAATCTAAAGCTTTGTACTTGGTGTTTCCAGTGGAAATAAATATTTGGAAATTCATTCCATGAAAAGAGAATGGTGTGAAACTGTTTTCATATGGTTGAAAATAGCAATATATCTTGTGAAGACATTTTGAGGTTAATAAATAATTTGGGAGATTATTTATTGTTTGGTGGATGTTTGTGAATGTTAATTGATAGTTAAACAACCGACTATCAATATTGGCCAAATGCGCTGATCGTTTCGAAGAGACCGGGATCGGGATTAGATTCTTGAAAACCATTTCGATCTGGTTTGTACGTTTTCGTGGAAAAACGAGTTTGGATGCGAAGATGGAGCGGTGAAGTGCAAGGGCTAGTCGCTACTAATCCTGAGGATATTTCCAAAATGGATGCAGTAGGAATAGTGCCTTCGGTTTCGTTCGATCCCGGGACGGACTTGTATGGATGAATGCTTTCAGAACATCGTCATGTGGACGATGAGCATTCTAAATGAAACGATCTTAAAGGTAACGCTTTGCCTCAAGCCTCATCAACCGGGAATGACTGAAAATCAGGGGCTATGCAGCAAGGCTAGGTAGGTAGCACCCGCTTCAGGATGAGGTCATCTCTGTCTAGATGTCCCTTTTATTTCGGCTTAGTGGTGCGGTTGATGATCCCAACCGTGGGGTGATCTTACTCGGGATTATCCAGTAAGGGCTAGTCCCGGCCATGTGTTGCAGGGGAGTTAGGGTGGCTCCTCGGTACGCTGATCTAGGCCAGGTACTGTGACAGGTGGTACCCCAGTGCCTAGTCATTAGTTGGTAATCCATTTTCCCTACGCGCCGTACGGTTTTGATTGTGCCCGACTATTGCTGAAATGTGAGATGCAAGCATTTCAGCTAGATTCTATTTTACTTTCTATAGACACTATTATAATATCAGAGAATTTTAATAAAGAGTGTTTTAGCTATCATAAGGTAAAAACCCGACATGCTTATTTGTGGTGTGGTCTTACGAGATGCTTTTGTTTTCAAAGGATTTTTGAAACTTTAATAATCAATTGAGTGTGATTTTCTCACGCTGGTATTCCAGACTGACTCGGGTGTTATTTAACTATAATGCTCCGGTCAGACCGAGTATTATAGGATACGGGATATGATGCTGTGGAGCTCAGGAGACGAGCTGGATGACGATACGTACTTTCGTACTTGTTTGTATATATTCCGCTGTGTTGAGTAGCTGCTTATCTAGTTGTATGTTATCGATGTTGAACTATGATTGATGTACTCTGATGATGTAATATATAAACAAATATATTTGATTTTGCGTAAAGATCATTTATTATCTATTATATTTTATTCCGCAGCGATGGTTAGATTCTGATTTTGTTTTCTATTTTCTTCTTCTACCACTTCTTCTTTAACCCGAATGGTTCGTATTTCTGTGCGACTTGAGTTGATTTATGTAAAATAGTGTTGACTCAAGGGGTACAGATTTGCGGGTTATTACAAACGCCAGGTGGCACGCGTTGCTTCGAGTTCGAAAAATTTAACGATGAATATGCACGAAAATTTTCTATATAAGGCCACAACATTTTCATTTTGCATCAAACCCTACTAGGGTTAGGGCTAGCCGCCATTGCACAAACCGATGGCTAGAAAAGCATGATCCTTCTTCCCTTATTATTTTCCAATCCACCAACAATTATCGAAAACTTCCAACTAGAAAAATGTTGAGCATCGCGAGATCTTCAAATATATATGGTGATGATCAAGATCGACGCAACGATGAAGGAGAGAAAGGCTCGCGTTCAACCTACGTTTGCACGTGATTTTCATTGCCAAGATGGGATGAGCTTCTTGATATTTTTGTCGTGGGTAGCTCTCGTCGAGGGCATTTGAGTGGAAGTTGTCGATCGGTGTATATTTCATTGTAGGCGGCTCGAAAATTAACGAGAGAAGGCGGCTTGGTGGGTTTGTTTCTTGCGTCGTTAACCCGGGACAGAGAAGAATATCACGGCCAACCACGATTCCATCAAGCAGAACCAACGGCTGCGATTAAGGTTTTAAAAAAATATAAAAAAGAGAAATGTAAATTATTATATTATAAATTCATGTAATGTTTAAAATAGCGTAACTTTGTCATACGAGGTCGAAAATTAACGAAACGAATTACATTGGGTCCGTATTAACGAGCACTACATTATGGAGCTAGATTGAGATTTATTTGAGCTAGTGAAAAGTCTGGTTGAAATTAAACGCTTGTTTAATTTTAATCGGAATAAATCGCTATTGCAACGACTACATGCAAAGTGAGTGCAACTCACTCTTTCTGACTCATTGATATTTTCATATAAGTGAGGAATAATTTATTATATGATGATTGATGATTGTTTGGATGATATATGATATATTGATTGGTATTTGGGTATATCCCTGCCTAATGGAGCAGATGACCCTACATGTTCCCGTGTATGAGCGGATGACCCTTTGTACGCACATCTGCCTCGAAGCGGACATTGTACACATATTTCTAATACGTATATTTTTTGTAGGTGATAGGTTGGAGGGATCCAACTGGATTCCTCACCAGTATTGATTTTATTTACAGATATTGTGACATATTATGTTATCATATGATATATGATGTTTTGGTTGCCGTGATTATCGTATTTAGTGCTATTGCAGCATTGAACCTATTTTGGTAATTTTAAAAATATTAAAGTGATGATTTTTTAATCGAAGGATTTTTCAAAGTGATATTGGAAATATACGTTTTATTGAATTTTTAACTGTTAAGAAATTAATTTATTTTAAATAAATAAATGCTATAATTTTTATTATTATAAAAATTATGGTTTTTTGAAAATATAATAAGAATATGATTTTTGAAATAGGAAGTTAACTATTTTGTGAAATAGTATAAATTGAGATTTTTGATTTATTATAAAAGGTTTATATACAGGTTTATAAAATTGAATTTTCGTAAATCGAAATAATGGAATTATAAAACGAGTTTTATAAGTGTCAAAATGAAGTTATAAATGGATTTTACAAATGAATAAGATTTATAATTGTGAAGTTATAAAATGAATGGGTTTTGTAAATAAATGATTTATAAGTGAATTAACTTATAAATTGGATTTTGGCATGTAATTAAGTTATTAACTGTAATTGATTAATAAAGAGAATTTATAAATTGAAGTTTGAATAAAATATGAATGGAATTTATAAATTGTTTTATAATTTTGAAGCCAATTGAATTTGATAAGTTAAATATAGAAGTTTATTTAAAGGAATTTTATTCATGATTTTCGACAGTGAATTATCCTTTAAATTAAATATTGAAATAATATTAAATTTGGTAAATGATTTATATTCACAATTTTGGACAGTGAATAATATATTAGAGAAATGTTTTGGGAAGTGATATTTTAAATGGAATTAAAATGATTTGAAGATGTTTTAAAATGTGTTAAGGATTGAAACCATAGATTTCAACATTCATTGTTGAAATAGATGTTATCATGTAGTAAGGAAATGATGGACTATAACACTTTTGTTATAGTAAATGATTTTCGAAAGGAAATGTTTTTGTATAGTATTGGGGTTTATATATCTATCTTATTTTCGAATCCCTATACTAGTGATTCTGTGTTGTCGTAATGATGTTTTACACAACATTCATTTTGACTCAAATAAAACATGTTTAAGAGAATGTTTTCCTTAAAGAATAAAATATACACTTAATCGTGATTTAAGTATATATAATATTTTCTTAGTGTTGAAAATAAATTGAATTGTGAATTACTTATTATTGAATAAGTATTTGGAAATGTTTCCAATGTTGAAATGATTTTGAGAATATATCCTTTTAAAGATAATTTGAAGTGAATATTTGGCAAGCGAATCAATTAATAAAAGATTAATAAAAAGGGCCTAGTGATTGTTATGGTGCTAAATATTTGTTTCTTTGCTTTGATAGTAAAATAACTGACTATCGATCTTGGCCAAATTTTAGTTCCTCGACTTGATGTGGGAACTATTTAGTTGTACACTTAGTACGTAGCCTTCTTTATAGGCTTGATTATCGTTTGTGTTGAGGATGTTGATTCGTGTAGTGCGGAGCATTACTCCAATCTATTGAGCTTCCTTCTTGGCCCGAAGAATAGCAAGTTGAAAGTTGGAAACATGATAAGTCTATGAGACTTAGTTTGTGTGAGGTTGAGCAACACTTTTGCATTGTTGGTACGAAGAGATCGGGATCAGATTTATCTGAAAACAACTTTGGACCAACGTATATGCAACAAGTGTGCAGGTTGCTTATGATGATATGATATTTCATATTTTCATAGTGGGGGACTACTAGTTGATCGTTTGGGGTTAAAATCCCAATATGTATATAGTAGCAGTAGGCTCTTCATTATGATATCTAATGCGAGGACTATTCGCTACTAATCCTAAGGATTTCCCGATAGGATGTGGTAGGAAAGTACCTTCCATTTGTCCTATTCCTGGACAATTTGTATGGATATCTGTCTGACATTGCATTTCTAAAGATTACGTACATTGGTTTTTGCAAACGCACATCAATGGTGGCGAAGAAGGCAACTTCTCTTAGCTTAACACCCTCCTTGAGACGTATGGGTTTAAGGGTTGTATTTTTATGGAAGACAATTAGCAGTCAAACGAAAATGGCCGTGTGGCATTCAAAGTGATGTGATATGTGAAGGGAAATCGTAGCCTCGTGAGCCTCACACCCCGGTTATGATGGGATTTTATGTATTCAGATGTATGCTCGTATTTCGGATAGTAGTGATTTGGGTTATCAGATGTTTTGAGCCCCAGGTACCAGATACGTCTGGGCCTCATGGAAGGGATGCGCGAAGTCTGAATCCTTGGATGTTATTCGTAGATTGCATCCACTTTTAGCCATTTATGTTGTTGTATAATGGCGTCTGAGTCATGGACGTAAGCCGTGGATACAATTTGATCTTTCCACTAGTTTCCTATCATGTTGGAAATTGAATCCCAATATGAGATTTACGGTTTTGATTGTATTCCCAAAATAGCTGTAATGACTTGCAAACATTTCAGCTACCCCTTTTTGGTACCGTATATTCCGTTCGATATATTCCGTTGACCCAGTCCGGATATATTCCATTAGACTTAGTCTATGTATTGATATCTTATTTGAATAAGTTTATTTGAAAAGTGGTTCCAAAAGAATGTCATTAGAAATAACATCAAACATTTTAGTATATCAAAATGTTTAGTTATCGCAAGGTAAAAACATGTCCGTGTTTATGTGTGGACTTGTCTTACGAGATACTTTTGTTTTGATAAAGGATAAGTTTGGTAATATATTATCAGTTGAGTGTGTTTCTCATGCTGGTTTACCAGACTGATCCGGACGTTCTTCCCTTTCAATGCTCGAGTCAGACCGAGTATATTTACAGGTTCAGGTTTGGTGCTTTTGGAGCTTCAGCAGAAGAGCTGGAGATATTCATTTTCGTACATCTCTTTTGCTTGATTATCCACTGCATTGTTGCTTAGTTGTTGTTTATTATCGGCAGTTGTGAGGACATGTTATTATAACCATTCAGGCTGATAACTGTTGATTGATTGTTGACTCTGATTGATGTATGTATACACAGTTTCTATTTTGTAAAGATCATTGATATGATATTATATGTTTTCCGCTGCGATGTATGATTCTATATTATTCTATTTGGTTCTTTTCTTCTCTACTCTTCTTCTCTCTTCTTTTCTTTCTCTTGACTTTCTGTCGGTCTGTGCTTTTTGGGTCGGACATGTGTGATTTATTTTCGATTCAAAGGGTACAGATCACATGTGGTATCAGAGCTTAGATTTTGTATATTCCTAAGCTTTGATGTGTACTTAGTATAGATAGGGATAGTAGAACCCTAGATTGAGTTTGTGTGTATTATATATATGAGCGCGTATTGTTAGTGATATAAAAATGTTTTATATTGTGTTTGCTTATCCGTTAAGCTATTTGTGAATTCTGGTCGGTATGTGGGACGCCATATTATCGATAGGGATTTCCAAACACTTAAACGAGGCAAGTCGACATAGTATTATTTTAAATTGGATAAAGGAAATAATTTTACCTCGGTTATGTTTTATATATATTGGAAATGATTTTTCAGAATTATTAAAGTGTATATAAACTGATTGTTTGGTTCTTTGAAAATGTAAATATATAAGTTAATAAAAGCTTTTTGACTAATCTAAATAAAAACAACAATTGTAAAAGAATAAATTGTATAAGCAAATGAATTATAAGTATGGAATTATAATTAATATGATTTGCAATTAGAAATAATCTTATATATAAGAAATGAAACAACATGAATATATTTATAAATATGAGTTATAAATAAAAAAATGGATTTAATCAAGAATTTGAAAATTTGAATCTTATTAAATTTGAAAGTTATTTTTCAAAGTCAAAGAGGTTATATTTTTATAAATCTAAATAAGATAAATGAATTTGGAATGAATCTTATATAAGTAAAGCGAATAGTGAAATTATATAAGTGAAAGATTTATTTGCTATTAATGAGGGTGATGACTGCAGCATCATCAGTAACATTTTCGAGTTTCTGTGTGATTGATTTGCTACAAATAGTAAATTAAAATCGAAGTTTTGTTGTGATAAAAAAATTTGAACTTAAAATCCAAGTTGAAATTGATAAATATAAGTAAAATGAGTTTTGGAGTTATAAAATGAAGTAAAGATTTAATTTTGATAAAGTTGAAATAAATTTGAGAAAGCATATTAGAAATATCGTTTGAAATTTTACAAAAGGAAGGTATGTTTGAACTGGAGTAGATAAGTTATTGAAGTAAGAATATAAGCTTAAATGGTTAAGTGATTATATAATATGAATTTGGAAGTTTATATAAATAAGTTGTATAACTTATAAAGTGAGAAATGTAAGTAAAACCAATTGTTAAAATGGTTAAACAATTTTTTTAAGCAAAATAAAATCTAAATTTGAATAGTGATATAAATTTGACTTAAGTAAAGTTAAATAAAATAGAATTTCAATTAAATTAGTAGTGAACTTAAGTTGTATAAGTGAAAGTAAATGCAAGTGAGAATAAAATGAAATATAGCTTAAGTAATGTTGAATAAAGTTGATTTTGGTATCGAAGTAAATTAATAAATGAAGTAATTAATTGAATGTGAATTTGAGTTATATAAAGAAATTCTACTTTGTTTGTAAAATGAATCAGCATTGGAAACGTCGTATTAAGAATTTGAATAAAACTTAAGTTAAGAAGTTGTGAATATAGTGAATATTAGAATTCAACCTAAATTGAATATTAAACCAATTGAAAGTAAATTAATTTGGTAATGTTGGCTATACATTGGTTGATTAGATGGTTGTTAGTTGATTGAATAAAAATTCGTATGAAATTGAATTAATAAAATTGAAAGCTAAATAATTGAATTCAAATGGGAAGTTAAGTGAATTTAAATAGAATTGATTTGATTTAATTTGGAAGTGAACTAACTTGAATGTGAATTGGTGAATGTAAACTAATTGAAAATGAATGAATGAATGAATGTTAGTAAAATCCAATGTTAATGAATCAAATGCGATTAAATTGAAAACCAAATTCAATGAATGTTAATGAGAAAATGAGTGTATATTGATTTGGTTATTGATTAATTGGATGGATGTTGCTCTGTTGGATGATAGATGTTTGATGGTTGGATTTATTGTGGTGATTGCATTTGCTATATTGGCATATATAGCTGTTATATTGGTATGTGTTGTATATTGATATTATTTTCTATACATATATATTTCTCATTGTTTGTTGAGTGTATAGTAGGTGCGGATTGTGCTTGCTTCGCATTTGGAGCTCGCTTTCGCGCTATATTAGCCGTATATGCTTGCTAATAATATATAAGGTACATATCTCGATTACATTTCATACTTTTACACTTTTTTTCCTTCGGGATGCCTCATCCTCGAAGATGAGATGTATATTTGTGATATATATGTGTGTGTGTGTGTGTGTTATGATCCTACTACGATCGAACTGTGCAGAGGAGATGCTGGCGATTTTTTTCGAAAATCCAAGGCGCTAGATTTTTTTTTTGGAAATTTTGGAAATATTGTGATAAGCATAATTTTGATTTTGAGTTATGAAAGTTAAACGATATTAGTTGGTTTTGAAAAGATAACTATATATGGATTTGAAAACTTAGTAAAGTTTTTATAAGAAGTTTAACGAATGATTTTGGAAAAGTTAAAGGTTGAAATGAATTTGATATCTAGTTGAACGAATTGTTTTTGAAAAGTTAATGGATTTTGTGACTTTTTCTTACTCGGTAATTTCGAGGATGAAATTCTTTTAAGTAGAGGAAAATGTGACGACCCAGAATTTCAGTCATTTGAAATTCATATATTTAATTGATTTTAAGTATTCACAAGTAAATTTATAAGCTGAATAAATAATATTTTGAAAGATAGGGAATTATTGTTAATTTAATATTTGAAATTGCTGAAATAATTGAAAATTGGATTTAACGTGAATAAAAATGATTTATAAAGTTGAATTAAATTCTTTTTGAATTGGAATGATGTTGATAAACTTTTAAAATTGAATTAAAGTTGAATTACGAAAATTGAATATTTTAATATTTAATCGACGTGTAAAAATAGCCATTTCTCAAACAGTCTCGGATTTTGACGAAACTAGTTTCTTTGGATTCGTAATGTTATAAGATTTTAAATTTCATGTCAATCGGATTTAAGGTTTAGCCTGGGCAAGCTAAAACGTGTACAAATTGGTTTAAGTGAATTTTAAATTTAAATATTCGATTCGAAAAAATATATTCTAAATACGATCAAATTAGCTTTCGATATATATTCCATTGCGTTCGGAATAGGAGTAAAACATTGTAAACGCCAGGCGACACGCGTCTTTCGAGTTCGAAAAATTTGACAATGAATAGTGTGTGAAAATTTTCTGTATAAGGCCACAACATTTTCATTTTGCATCAAACCCTACTAGAGTTAGGGCTAGCCTCCATTGCATAAACCGATGGCCAGAAAGGCACGATCCTTCTTCCCTTATTATCTTCCAATCCACCAACAGTTATCGAAAACTTCCAACTAGAAAAATATTGAGCATCGTGAGATCTTCAAATTTATATGGTGATGATCGTGATCGACGCAACGATGAAGGAGAAAAAGGCTCGTGTTCAACCTACATTTGCACATGCTTTTCACGACCAAGATGGGATCGAGCTTCTTGATACTTTTTCCGTGGGTAGCTCTCGTCGAGGGCATTTGAGTGGAAGTCGCCGATCGATGTATAGTTCATCGTAGGTGGCTCGAAAATTTATGAGAGAAGGCGGCTTGGTGGGTTTGTTTCGTGCATCGTTAACCTGGGACAGAGAAGAATAGCATGGCCGGCCACGATTCCATCAAGCAAAATGAACGGCCGCGTTTAAGGTTTTTAAAAAAATATAAAGAAAGAAATGTAAATTATTATATTATAAATTCGTGTAATGTTTAAAATAGCGTAACTTTGTCATAGGAGATCGAAAATTGACGAAACGAATTGCTTTGGGTCCGTATTGACGAGCACTATATTATGGAGCTGGATTGGGATTTATTTGAGTTAGTGAAAATTTTGGTTGAAATTAAACGCTTGTTTAATTTTAATCGGAATAAATCGCTATTGTGACGACTACATGCAAAGTGAGTGCAACTCACTCTTTCTAACTCACCGATATTTTTATATAAGTCAGAAATAATTTATTATATGATGATTGATGATTGTTTGGATGATATATGATATATTGATTAGTATTTGGATATATCCCTGCCTAATGGAGCAGATGACCCTATATGTACCCGCGTATGAGCGGATTACCCTTTGTACGCGCGTTTGCCTCGAAGTGGACATTGTACACATATTTCTTATATGCATATTTTTTGTAAGTGACAGGTTAGAGGGATCCAACTGGATTCCTCACCAGTATTGATTTTATTTACAGATATTGTGATATATTCTGTTATCATATGATATATGATGTTTTGGTTACCGTTATTGTTGCATTTAGTGCTATTGCACGATTGGGCCTATTTTGGTAATTTTAAAAATATTAGTGTGATGATTTTTAAATTGAAAAAGGATTTTTCAAAATGATTTTGGAAATATACGTTTTATTGAATTTTGAACTGTTAAGGGAATTGATTTATTTTAAATAAATAAATGTTATTGAAACAACCCGTTATTTTCAGCCATTCGCATCCACACATGCCGGACTTGAATTGCTCAAAATACCGCATTGTAAATAAATTTGGAGCAAATGAAATACAAATCACAAAATCACAGACACAGAAATATTAGAATAACTCGCAGCGGAAATTAAAATACCATAGTAGTTCATGAAGCTATTATAACAAACTCTCAAAACATAATACATAATATTAGTATGAAAAAACATATACAATAGAAATCTCAAATACACATCAGTTTATAAATACTAGAGCTGAAATAGAACAACTGAAACTGAAAGGGAACATATAACTAGACAAGCAGAATCTCCTCAGGTTGAGCTAAGCTAAGCTAAGCTAAGAAAAGAAATCCAAAGCTAAGCTATAAATACTTAGGTTGACCCGAGCGTAAAGTAAAACACAAAACACTCGAGTCAGGACATATATACTTATATAATGTAAACCAACTCAAAGAAACCATAGTAGTAATGTACAATAACTTAAAGGATGCTTGGGATCTCCCATCCTTTAAGGATTAGTTAAACTACAAATTAAATACATCCCATGGTTAAAATTTCAAAATAGTAATTCATACTTCGAAATCAAATGTCATTTCAAAATTCAATATCATTCAAATCCATTTCAAAATATCGTATCTTTTCAAAACCATATTCATTTTATTTAAAATACCATTTCAACACACATTTCAAAATAGTTTATATTTCAAAACAAATTACTTCATTTTTAATCATTAAAATGAATTTATTATATTTAATAATTAAATTATTAAATTTTCAAAATTTTAATCTTTCAAAGTTCATTTATTCACTTATTTTATAAAGTTAAATTTTCATTCAAAAATCAATTTAATAATAATTTACTTATATAATTCAACATTCAATTTCAATTCTTTATAATTAAATTTTTAACTTAACACTTAAGTTTATATTTTCATATATAACTTATTTTTCATCTTATTTACTTAACTTAAAATTCACTTTTAAACGAAATTGACAAATTTCCAATTTAAGTTATATTTCAAAATTCAACTTAAATATTCATTTATTTCACTTTTAACTTATACAAAAATCATTAACACTTTACAAAAATAATTTAAATTCATTTTAAATCAAATTTTAAATCTATTTTCATATTTCCTACTTAATTTAAATTCCATTTATAACTAAATCATAATTTCCAAAATAACTTATATTTTAAATTTCTAACTTTACCATTAATTTATTTCACTTATAAATTTTTAGAAAATCAATAATACTTTATAAAATCAATTTTAATTAAGTTTAAATCAAAATATTATAATATTTAAATTTCTAAAATATTTTAAAATTTTTAGAAAGATATATTTTAACCACGGGTCTGTATATCATTTTCTAGCCTAGGTAAAGTGATACAGATGTTATATCATTTCAATCCGTAATTTACAAAGAAAACTCAGGTACTATCATTTCAAACACGCAATCTCAAGTAAAAATCAAATAAATAAAAATCGTTCAGGCCTATCATTTCAGCCCATAATGATTTTTCCCTATCCTAAAGTCCGTTCGGGTATGTATCATTTCAACCCATAGTGATTCTAATCTAAATAAACAGAATAACATTATATAACAGTAACAGATGGTATAACAGGTAAATAAGCATGGGTGAACATCATATGATCATAACATAACAAATATAGCATGGTGATATGTTATACAGATTCAATTGTGATCAGTTTACTAGCCATATAAGTATAAATTTGTCCGTTGAGAATTACTCACTTGCACAAGCTGGAGATGACAACCAAATACACAAAACACAGATCTTCAAAGGCACGAAAGCACGACCACGATTTGAGTGTGGGAGAGCCAAAGCTAATTGCCTTGTCACATAACAAAACAAAGTACACAACATGAATTTCAAACCAAACTATTATTAAACAATGCTAGAAATATATGCACAACACATAGCCCAACTTTTTGCACTTGCATTCAACAACTTATGCTTCAGCCATAGGTTGGAAATGCTCGGCCAAAGTGTGGATTTGGACCAGGTTAAGGGTACAAAAGGGTCGGCCGTACATAAGTATAATGGGGTAGAAGGATATGTGTGCATGTACACACAAATTCAGGGCAACACAAATGAATTCCAAGGCAAAAATGGTTCGGCCAAGGCATGATTGAGAATGACCAGGTCTAGTGATTTCATGGGGTGATGTGGTAGGTAGTTGATTCAGCAAGTGGCTGGTGGTGATGGTGCACAAGGTCGGCCTAGGTGGTGGGTGATGTGGTGGAGCGAAAAGGGGAGCTCGGCTATGATGTTTTGTGGAGTTTGTTTCATTTTTTGGTGGATCTTCAACATGGATGGCCACGGCTATTGAAGTACAATGGAATGGAGAGGATGGTGGCTAGTTGTGGTAGTGGAGGCGGCCATGGTGATGGAGGAGGGAGGCCGAACACAATAGGTTGAATGCAAGTATAAAAATCAAAACAAAACAAGGAAAAGAGTGAAAAGAATGAAAAAATTTACCAAAATATCTTCTTGGAGATGGCCGAAACTTTTTCTTATGGTTTGAGGAATTTTTTTCACGTGAGAAACAATGAAGGAGTCAGCTGAAACAAAGAGATATGGTCAGCAAATTGAGGGATATGTTGATTGGTGTGAAAAGGTAAGAGTGAATGTGAAAAGGCATGCATATAAGAGGTCAAAAACCTTTCAAATTCCTTAATTCTTTTTACATTTTAAATACATATGAAAATTCATATAAATAAAATAAAAACACAAACATATAACGAATGAATAAAAATAAATAAATAAATTTTAAATAAATATAATTAAATTAAGAAAATAGCTTAAAAATAGAAATTAGTTTATAAAAATTGAAAATAAATACACTAAGCTTTGGAAAAATTATAACATCACTTTAAAAATGTTTTAAAATAAAATATATACCTAACATGTCATACAACACATATTAGAACATGATTTGACAAATTAAAATAGTATTTATATAAATTAAAATAGATAATTTTGTTAAATAAATCAATTTACACCTAATATTGTAAAAAGCATAACTTTCACAATATAAATCGTATTTCAACGAAATGAAAAATAGTATTCTTGAAATTTAATTTATTTTCATAATGAAAGATAAAATTTAAGAATTCAAATATTTAAATTTTAAATTTAAAAGACAAAGTTTGACCAGATTGACCAAAATCCACATTTTTTGGAAATATTCAATTTATTCAGGTTTGAAATCATAATTCACACAAAAATCAAAATTTATAATTCAAGTAACCAAATTTATCCATATAATAAAGTTTTTAAATCAACCATTCAATTTAAAATTGTAACAACCAGGTATTTTCAACCTTTCGCATCCATTATAAGTGTATAGGTAGACACTCATGCCGGAATTGAATTGCTCAAAATACCGCGTTGTAAATAAAAATTTGGCAAATCTCAGAATACACAGTAAATAAAAATCACAGGTCACAGACACAGAGTAATAATAATGCAGCGGAAGTAAAAGAAATAGTAGTTCATGAAGCTACTATATAAAAATATCAGAGTTACATAAAATACAACAGAAGAAATAAAGTACAAAGGAAGTCTCACTCCATAGAAGTCTACTAATACAAAAGCTGAAAGGAACAACAGACTGCAAAAGATAAAACTTGAAAAGTAGATAATCTCCAGCGATTTCAATCTCCAGAAAGTGGAAATCCAAATCTGTGAATAACTCAGGCTGACCCGAGCGTAAATAAAAATACAAACACTAGAGTCAGGACATACAAACTTATACAATGTAAACCAACTCAAGTGAACTGTAGTAAAGGTACAAGTAACTTAGAAGATGCTTGGGACCGCCCATCCTCTAAGGATCCATTAAACTATTTACTATGTAGTAATATACGCTATATACAGTAGTGTCTAATCAGTAAAGTATAATCATATAGAAACTAGCGTTAAGGGGATGGTGAACCTTAACGCGGTCGGATCTTTAAAACCAAAATCGTAGTGGGCTCGCTATAAGGAGATGACACGGCACACGAGGCAACGCCAGGGTGGATACACCGTTTGCACTCCCGGACCGGTGGTGACGGCAAGCCAGCAGCTTCCGCCCACCTCGAACAATACCCCCGAATCAAAGTGGCGCCACATATCGAATCACAAAAGTAATAGAATGGTTTCCGATGGATCATGCTCGATGAAAGGGTGCGACCCTTTGTGTAGCCCGGTATAGCTCCTGTTTTAGTCATTTATGCCAACTCACGGTAGTTGGGTCCACGTAATATACCTTGAGAACGTCGCCACCATCCTACTTCATTCTGGAATCTCCACCGCGTACACGGTTGTTAAAGTGGTTTTCGGTATTGGCCGGCTATAAGACAATATCCGACCCCGGTCTCTTTAACAACCAATCGTTATTATAAACCGTAGTTATAACTTTAAAATAATATTTTATACTTCAAAAATAAAATGTCATTTCAACCCAAACCTTTATCAAAATAAAGATTAAATCATTTCCAAACCATTTCAATATATCATCATACCATATCTTTCAATTCAAATATTTATCAAAATAAATATCAAGTCATTTCTAACCATTTCAATATTTTAAATTATCATATCCTTTAAAAACTTCCTTTCAAATCATTTTAATACATCAAAATATCATAACCTTTCAAAGCTTCATTTTTCAAATCATTTAATATCAAAATATCATATCTTTCAAAACTTCGTTTCAAATCATTTTAATATATCAAAATATCATATCTTTCAGTACCACATTT
The DNA here is from genome assembly GCA_030765085.1 of Allium cepa. Taxonomy (NCBI): domain Eukaryota; kingdom Viridiplantae; phylum Streptophyta; class Magnoliopsida; order Asparagales; family Amaryllidaceae; genus Allium; species Allium cepa. Next base: position 649,035,374 of record CM060939.1, on the reverse strand, counting down.
CAAATCATTTTAATATATCAAAATATCATATCTTTTCGAAACCACATTTCAAATCATTATTCATTTTATTCAATTTAAAATACCATTTCAATTCACATTTCAAAACAGTTTATATTCAAAAAAAATCATTTTTAATCATTAAAATAAAGTTATTATGCTCAATAATTAAATAATTAGATTTCCAAAATTTTCAACTTCCAAAGTTCATTATTCACTTAAGTTTATCAAAACAGTGAAATTTCACTTTTCGTGGCATTTAGAAAACGCTACGGAAAGATACATTCAAAACAGTTCAATTTAACAAAAGACAACATTTTAAAATGTTGTAATAGGGTTTTCTTAAATTTCAAATAAACTTAGTTAAATTCAAAAATTATAGCACTTACAAAAATTGCTATAATAGCTTTTAATTCAATTTAGCTTTTTAGTTCATTATCATCAACTACAGCATTTACAAATGCTGTAATATCATTTACATTGTAATTAATAGCGTTTAAAAAATGCAGTCAATTAACTTCAAATATTCAATATAATTTCTCAGCCAATTATATTTTTTATTTAAAACATTTTGAACTCATAAAATCATACATTTTCACATTTATAAACATCATTTAATTTTCCTCAAGTTCATGATTTTATAAAGTTAAGTTTCTATTCAAAAATCAATTTTAAATTGCAATGTTCAATTTTAAATTCATTGCATTAAATTTCAACTTAACACTTAAGTTCAAATTCTCAAAATAACTTAGTTTTATTTTTATTTACTTAACTAAAAGTTCACTTTTAAGTCAATTTCATAAATTTCCAATTTAGTTATATTTCAAAATTTCAACTTAAAGTATTCATTCATTTCACATTTCAACTTTATTAAAAATCATTAATATGATATAAAATCACTTTGAATTCATTTAAATTCAAATTATCATAAATTTATCATAATTTCATATTCAATTTAATTTCCAATTGTAATTAAATCAAATTTTCCATAATAACTTACGTTCAAAATTTTCTAACTTTTCATTATTACTTACAATTATTCAGAAAATCAATAATATTTTAAAAAAAATCCTTTTTAATTATATTTAAATCAAAATATTCTAATATTTACATTTCTAAAATAATTTTATATTTTTTAGAAAACATATATTAACTACGGGTCTGTATATAATTTTCTACACTAGGAAAAGTGATACGGGTAATATATCATTTCAACCCATAATTTACAAAAAAAATCCGGGTTTTATCATTTCAAACCCACAGTCCCAAGTAAATGAAATAAATTGAAAATCATTCAGGCCTATCATTTCAGCCCATAATAATTTTCCCTTATTCTAAAGTCCGTTCGGGTATGTATCATTTCAACCCATAGTGATTCTAATCTAAAGGGAACTTGCAGTGTGATGAACAAATAAAATAAACAGAATAGCATGAAATAACAGTAACATATATATAATAGGTGTAATAATAGGTGTGAACATCATATGATAATAATATAAGCAGTTATAACATGATCATATATTCTACAGATTCACAGGGTGTCAATTTACTACTTATATAAGTACATAATGTCTGGTGAGAATAACACACTTTTTTGGTGCTGGAGATTGCAATACAAATGACACAACGGATTCCCGAAGGCACGATGACATAACAATAGGCTCAAGTGGGAAGAGATCCAAGCTTAGAACTTGTGTTACAACCCAAAACAAAAGAAAATATAACACATGAATTTCTATTACAAAACAACATTGAAACAGATTGAAATAAAAGCAACAATGAACAAGATGATTTTACCATGCCTCAATCACTTCAATGCTTGGCCTAAGGGACTCTTTATCTTGGCCATAATGATGTTTTGGCTCAGTATGGCATCATATAGGTCAGGTTTGGACTCGAAAAGGCATGGCTACAATGGAAATGAGAAGGGGTATGGTAAGTTATAAGGCAAAGAATGCTAAAGGTCAAGGCAAAGTGGTTTTGGTACAACATAGGCTCGACCTATGGTCATGTTTGGGTTCGGCCTTCTTTGCTACAGGTCTGGTCATGTCAGGTACAGGTCTGGAACTGATGTTAGAGGTGATGTGATGGCTGGAGGTGGTGGCTATGAGGTGGCCAAGGCAAGGTATGGAAGGGTAGTGATTTAACATGAGTTCTGCTAGCATGTTTGTGGAGTTTTTGTGCAAAGTTTGTGGTGATGCTTCATCCAATGGTCATGGCCTGGATTTTTTTTTCAGAGGTGGGGCTGATGGCTGCTGTAGATGGAGGAGGTGATGGTGGAGCAAATAGGTACGACCAAGGTGGTGTATGAAGGTGGTGAAACAACTAGGCTAGGCTAGGCAATGTTTTAAGGGATTTTGCATAGTTTTTATGGAGATTGGATCATTGGATGGTCAAAGCACTCACAGGTCAGAGAAGGGGAATGGTTTGGCCGTGGATTGTGTGGGGAAGAAGTGGTGGTGGTCGGTGGTGATGATTGTGAGGCTATGGCCGAGCAAACATATGGAAGAATCAAAGCAGATTCAAGTGAAAACATGGAAAAAAAGAGGAAGAAAAGTGAGAAAAGAAGAAGCCATTGCATTTTTTCTTAGCCGTGACTTTTTGTGTGAGAAGGAATATTTCACGTGAAAACTGAAGGAGAATACACGGCAAGGAGATAAGGAGTGAACAGCCAAAATAATGGTGTATTGATTGAAAAAGAAACGGTAAAAAACGGTGAAACGACTTTACGTTTCAAAGCCTTGAAAACCTTTTAAATTTCCTATATATATTTATATACATTTTAAATAACTGAAAATACTTATAAATTTCAGTTCAAATTCGAAAATATAACAGATAAACAAAATATTAATACTTAAATATTAATTAGATATGATTAAAATAAGAAAATAGCACAAAATGAAAACTAGTCTAGAAAATTTGAAATTAAATGGAACAAACTTGGAAAAATTATTACGGACTTAGGAGATATTTAAAAATAAAGATAAGAAAACAAAATGAAAATGTCTTCACAAAATAAATAAATAAATTTTAATTTAATATAATTTAAATGAAGAAAATAACAAAGAAAAATAGAAATTAGGCTTAATAAGTAGAAATAAATTTCAATAGACTTTAGAATTTTTTTATATTATCACTTTAAAATATTAAAAGACAAGATATATTTAAAATAACATATTAACACGTATCGAAATAATATTAAATTTAAAGAAAATAGAAAAAGATTTAAAGAAATTGCTTAAAAATCCAAAACAGTGTTCAGAAATTACAAATAAATCACCATTGACTTTGGAAAATTGTTTACTGCATTTTAAAATTATTATAATACAAAAATATACGTACAATAACATATTGACCCAGATTAACATGAAATATGACAATAAAATATACTTTATAAATTTTAAAAATAACAAAATTGCAGAATAAACAAATTGCACTCAATATTAAAATATACATAACTTTCACAGTTTAACTCCGTTTTCAACGAAACAAAGAGCAGTGTTCTTAAAATTTTATGTACTTTCATAATAAAAGATAAAATTTAAATTTTCAAACTTTAAATTAAAAGTCAAAGTTTGACTATTTTGACCAAAAATTCACTTTTTGGAAAATATTCTTTTTAGTCATGCTTTGGAATGATAATTCATATCAAAACTAAAGTTTATCATTCAAAATAAATAAAATAAGTTTTTAAATAAAAAATTCAATTAAAATAATTAAAATATACAAAAAATCACAAAATACAGGGTTATTACACTCTCCCCCACTCAAAACTTTTCGTCCCCGAAAAGGAATAAGGTACGGGAAAGCACAGAAAAAGATAGAGTGAAACAAGATTAGGACAAGATGACAAGGAGATTGAAATTATACATGATGGCTATTGTTATAGGTAAGTTTTACAAGGTGGAGATGATCTTTCCAAGATTTTCCAAAATTAAGAACACAAGCACGAAAAGGTGGATTCAAAATGATTACCAAAGATTATAGAAAGATTTCTAAACAGAAAGATTATAGAAAGACGCCTATACCAATCTGTAGCAAGATATAGATAATGAGGACAAATAAAAGATAGTTTGAAAAAAACAAAATAAGGAAATAAGTTTGAAACGACGGAAATTTCAACTTAAACAGAAAATAAACTTTTTTACACAAGTTAAATAAATCTTAACTATCTTAAATTTCATTATTTTATTATCAAATCATCTTAAATTAATAATTTTTTTAAAACCATGGGTTTGAAAAATAATCATTTATTACACTCACAATGTACTTAATAATTTTTGTTCTTCTTTATTCCTAATTAGAATTAAATTTATTCCGCTCAATATATTTATCACTTATGTTAAACATACTTACATTTATTATAACTGCTTTCTTTTATTCTGAGTTCTTTTAACATTATTTTATTGTAAGTTATTCAATTACCCTTTATTATATTTACCTCTGTTAATCATTTTATAATTAAAATTTAAGTATATAATATTTATTATAATCACTCAAATTTTACAAAAAAAATCTTTTTATATTGTATATTATCCAATTACATTGTTAACTTCTAAAATTAAGGTAAGTTATATTGAAATGCAGTTGAGTATTATACAAATAAAACTTTCAATTCAATCATTTCAAGCTTAAATCATTTATTCAAAATTTTTGATTTTTTTTATAATTGAAATTATTCTTTAAAATTAAAATTTAAGAATTAAATTTCCGATTTCTACAAACCATTTTAGAGATAACTAAATGTATGTACATAGTTTATCGAATCAAATTTAAATCATATGTCTATATATATTATAAATTAAGTCATATTTTAGAAATTCAATTCAAATCATTTTGATTTGCCAAAACAAAGCTGTAGTAAATCTACAGAGCAGTCTCTTTACTTCGAAACTCGAAAATGAACGTCGATGATGCTGCAGTCATCACCGAAATTATTTCCCAGCGACAAAGAGAAGAGCACTAATTTTTAAACTTTAAAATCCTTTGGAAACATATTCTTATTTGAAAATACTTTAAATAATATAACCTTTTAAAACTTTAAACACAAAGTTTGAAACCATCGGAAATTAAATTATCAAATTTCTTGTTTTAAATTCATTTCAATTCCCAAATCAATTTATAAACAACTATTTAAAATTCATTTATAGAACTATAAATGATAAATCAAGTATTATCATTTCAAATGATTAGTTTAAATCAATTTATTAAGTTCCATAAATTTACTTATATCAAAATTTATTTCATTAACCAAATTTTTAAAATAATATTGTGTCAGTTTGTTCTGTCAAAGTGTTTTAGAAATCCTATCGATAGCGTTGATTAGACGAATCGATTGGAAACCCAAATCAACATCAACAACTCAAACAACACAATATATAAAACAAAACATAGATATACAAGTACAATTCAAAATGTTTGGAAGAATAGATTGGAAATAAAAGACAAGATGATTAAATAACAAAATAGGGAGGTGGATAAGCTTAAGTAAATCACGGGCAACCTTAACTGGTCAACCGTGAAAGAATAAGATCGATGTGGATTTTCTCTAGGGTAAATCTACATTGATCTCAAGAGTTAGAGTTTGGAATAACAAAAGATATTAGCATCTAAACCAAGGATAGATATAAATCTTTGGTGAATCGATGCTAATTGTAAAGGAGTTTCACCCTTTTGCAATTCAATTTTTGAGATTGGCGGGACTGCCAACTCACTAAAAAGATCATTCGAAGCGGAGTTATGGAATACTCCAGGATCAAAAGAAGATGAATAGTGAGGGATACGAATGGATCTTGGAACCGTAGGGAATGTTCCAAAATTCAAAGGAATCGAGTCAAAGGGAAGAGATTCAAACTCGAATGAAAGTGGTTCTGTAAATACATTCACTCCATACGCTGAGTTTTGCCTAGAGCTACTAAAGCTCTGATACGAGCTGTTACAACCAGGTATTTTCAACCATTCGCATCCATTATAAGTGTATAGGTAGACACTCATGCCGGGATTGAATTGCTCAAACTACCGCGTTGTAAATAAAAATTTGGCAAATCTCAGAACACATAGTAAATAAAAATCACAGATCACAGACACAGAGTAATAATAATGCAGCGGAAGTAAAAGAAATAGTAGTTCATGAAGCTACTATATAAAATTATCAGAGTTACATAAAATACAACAGAAGAAATAAAGTACAAAGGAAGTCTCACTACATACAAGTATACTAATACAAAAGCTGAAAGGAATAACAGACTGCAAAAGATAAAACTTGACAAGTAGATAATCTCCAGCGATTTCAATCTCCAGAAAGTGGAAATCCAAATCTGTGAATAACTCAGGCTAACCCGAGCGTAAATAAAAATACAAACACTCGAGTCTGGACATACATACTTATACAATGTAAACCAACTCAAGTGAACTGTAGTAAAGGTACAAGTAACTTAGAAGATGCTTTGGACCGCCCATCCTCTAAGGATCCGTTAAACTATTTACTATGTAGTAATATACGCTATATACAGTAGTGTCTAATCAGTAAAGTATAATCATATAGAAACTAGCGTTAAGGGGATGGTGAACCTTAACGCGGTTGGATCTTTAAAACCAAAATCATAGTGGGCTCGCTATAAGGAGATGACACGGCACGCGAGGCAATGCCAGGGTGGATACACCGTTTGCACTCCCGGACCGATGGTGACGGCAAGCCAGCAGCTTCCGCCCACCTCGAACAATACCCCCGAATCAAAGTGGCGCCACATATCAAATCACAAAAGTAATAGAATGGTTTTCGATGGAGCATGCTTGATGAAAGGGTGCGACCCTTTGTGTAGCCCGGTATAGCTCCTGTTTTAGTCATTTATGCCAACTCACGGGAGTTGGGTCCATATAATATACCTCGAGAACGTCGCCACCATCCTACTTCATTCTGGAATCTCCACCGCGTACACAGTTGTTAAAGTGGTTTTCGTTATTGGCCGGCTATAAGACAATATCCGATCCCGGTCTCTTTAACAACCAATCGTTATTATAACCCGTAGTTATAACTTTAAAACAATATTTTATACTTCAAAAATAAAATGTCATTTCAACCCAAACCTTTATCTAAATAAAGATTAAATCATTTCCACACCATTTCAATATATCATCATACCATATCTTTCAATTCAAATATTTATCAAAATAAATATCAAATCATTTCTAACCATTTCAATATTTTAAATTATCATATCCTTTAAAAACTTCCTTTCAAATCATTTTAATACATCAAAATATCATAACCTTTCAAAGCTTCATTTTACTAATCATTTAATATCAAAATATCATATCTTTCAAAACTTCGTTTCAAATCATTTTAATATATCAAAATATCATATCTTTCAGTACCACATTTCAAATCATTTTAATATATCAAAATATCATATCTTTTCGAAACCACATTTCAAATCATTATTCATTTTATTCAATTTAAAATACCATTTCAATTCACATTTCAAAACAGTTTATATTCAAAAAAAATCATTTTTAATCCTTAAAATAAAGTTATTATTTTCAATAATTAAATAATTAGATTTCCAAAATTTTCAACTTCCAAAGTTCATTATTCACTTAAGTTTATCAAAATAGTGAAATTTCACTTTTCGTGGCATTTAGAAAACGCTACGGAAAGATACATTCAAAACAGTTCAATTTAACAAAAGACAACATTTTAAAATGTTGTAATAGGGTTTTCTTAAATTTCAAATAAACTTAGTTAAATTCAAAAATTATAGCACTTTCAAAAATTGCTATAATAGCTTTTAATTCAATTTAGCTTTTTAGTTCATTATCATCAACTACAGCATTTACAAATGCTGTAATATCATTTACATTGTAATTAATAGCATTTCAAAAATGCAGTCAATTAACTTCAAATATTCAATATAATTTCTCAACCAATTGTATTTTTTTATTTGAAACATTTTTAACTCATAAAATCATACATTTTCACATTTATAAACATCATTTAATTTTCCTCAAGTTCATGATTTTATAAAGTTAAGTTTCCATTCAAAAATCAATTTTAAATTGCAATGTTCAATTTTAAATTCATTGCATTAAATTTCAACTTAACACTTAAGTTCAAATTCTCAAATATAACTTAGTTTTATTTTTATTTACTTAACTAAAAGTTCAATTTTAAGTCAATTTCATAAATTTCCAATTTAGTTATATATCAAAATTTCAACTTAAAGTATTCATTCATTTCACATTTAAACTTTATTAAAAATCATTAATATGATATAAAATCACTTTGAATTCATTTAAATTCAAATTATCATAAATTTATCATAATTTCATATTCAATTTAATTTCCAATTGTAATTAAATCAAATTTTCCAAAATAACTTACGTTCAAAATTTTCTAACTTTTCATTAATTTATTTTACTTACAATTATACAGAAAATCAATAATATTTTACAAAAATCCTTTTTAATTAGATTTAAATCAAAATGTTTTAATATTCACATTTCTAAAATAATTTTATATTTTTTAGAAAACATATATTAACTACGGGTCTGCATATAATTTTCTACACTAGGAAAAGTGATACGGGTAATATATCATTTCAACCAGTAATTTACAAAGAAAATCCGGGTTTTATCATTTCAAATCCGAAGTCCCAAGTAAATGAAATAAATTGAAAATCATTCAGGCCTATCATTTCAGCCCATAACAATTTTTCCTTATTCTAAAGTCCGTTCGGGTATGTATCATTTCAACCCATAGTGATTCTAATCTAAAGGGAACTTGCAGTGTGATGAACAGATAAAATAAAAGAATAGCATGAAATAACAGTAACATATAATATATTACGTAATAACAGGTGTGAACATCATATGATAATAATATAAGCAGTTATAACATGATCATATATTCTACAGATTCACAGGGTGTCAATTTACTACTTATATAAGTACATAATGTCTGGTGAGAATAACTCACTTTTTTGGTGCTGGAGATTGCAATACAAAAGACACAACGGATTCCCGAAGGCACGATGACACAACAATAGGCTCAAGTGGGAAGAGATCCAAGCTTAGAACTTGTGTTACAACCCAAAACAAAACAAAATATAACACATGAATTTCTAATACAAAACAACATTGAAACAGATTGAAATAAAAGCAACAATGAACAAGATGATTTACCATGCCTCAATCACTTCAATGCTTGGCCTAAGGGACTCTTTATCTTGGCCATAATGATGTTTTGGCTCAGGTATGGCATCATATAGGTCAGGTTTGGACTCGGAAAGGCATGGCTACAATGGAAATGAGAAGGGGTATGGTAAGTTATAAGGCAAATAATGCTAAAGGTCAAGGCAAAGTGGTTTTAGTACAACATAGGCTCGACCTATGGTCATGTTTGGGTTCGGCCTTCTTTGCTACAGGTCTGGTCATGTCAGGTACAGGTCTGAAACTGATGTCAGAGGTGATGTGATGGCTGGAGGTGGTGGCTATGAGGTGGCAAAGGCAAGGTATGGAAGGGTAGTGATGAAACATGAGTTCTGCTAGCATGTATGTGGAGTTTTTGTGCAAAGTTTGTGGTGATGCTTCATCCAATGGTCATGGCATGGATGTTTTTGTCAGAGGAGGGGTCGATGGCTGCTGTAGATGGAGGAGGTGATGGTGGAGCAAATAGGTACGACCAAGGTGGTGTATGAAGGTGGTGAAACAACTAGGCTAGGCTAGGCAATGTTTTAAGGGATTTTGCATAGTTTTTGTGGAGATTGGATCATTGGATGGTCAAAGCACTCTCGGGTCAGAGGAGGGGAATGGTTTGGCCATGGATTGTGTGGGGAAGAAGTGGTGGTGGTCGGTGGTGGTGATTGTGAGGCTATGGCCGAGCAAACATATGGAAGAATCAAAGCAGATTCAAGTGAAAATATGGAAAAAAAGAGGAAGAAAAGTGAGCAAAGAAGAAGCCATTGCATTTTTTCTTAGCCGTGACTTTTTGTGATGGTGAGAAGGAATATTTCACGTGAAAACTGAAGGAGAATACATGGCAAGGAGATAAGGAGTGAACAGCCAAAATAATGGTGTATTGATTGAAAAAGAAACGGTAAAAAACGGTGAAACGACTTTACGTTTCAAAGCCTTTAAAACCTTTTAAATTTCCTATATATATTTATGTACATTTTAAATAACTGAAAATAATTATAAATTTCAGTTCAAATTCGAAAATATAACAGATAAACAAAATTTTAATAATTAAATATTAATTAGATATGATTAAAATAAGAAAATAGCACAAAATGAAAACTAGTCTAGAAAATTTGAAATTAAATGGAACAAACTTGGAAAAATTATTATGGACTTAGGAGATATTTAAAAATAAAGATAAGAAAACAAAATGAAAATTTCTTCACAAAATAAATAAATAAATTTTAATTTAATATAATTTAAATGAAGAAAATAACAAAGAAAAATAGAAACTAGGCTTAATAAGTAGAAATAAATTTCAATGGACTTTAGAAATTTTTTATATTATCACTTTAAAATATTAAAAGACAAAATATATTTAAAATAAAATATTAGCACGTATCAAAATAAAATTAAATTTAAAGAAAATAGAAAAAGATTTAAAGAAATTGCTTAAAAATCCAAAACAGTGTCCAGAAATTACAAATAAATCACCATTGACTTTGGAAAATTGTTTACTTCATTTTAAAATTATTATAATACAAAAATATACATAAAATAACATATTGACCCATATTAACATGAAATATGACAATAAAATATACTTTATAAAATTTAAAAATAACAAAATTGCAGAATAAACAAATTGCACTCAATATTGTAATATACATAACTTTCACAGTTTAACTCCGTTTTCAACGAAACAAAGAGCCGTGTTCTTAAAATTTTATGTACTTTCATAATAAAAGATAAAATTTAAATTTTCAAACTTTTAAAAATTTAAATTAAAAGTCAAAGTTTGACTATTTTGACCAAAAATTCACTTTTTGGAAAATATTCTTTTTAGTCATGCTTTGGAATGATAATTCATATCAAAACTAAAGTTTATCATTAAAAATAAATAAAATAAGTTTTTAAATCAAAAATTCAATTAAAATAATTAAAATATACAAAAAAATCACAAAATACAGGGTTATTACAAAAATAATAAAATTAAACAAATAGAAATAATCACAAAATACTGGGTTGTTACACTCTCCCCCACTCAAATCTTTTCGTCCTCGAAAAGAATGAACAAATAAGGAGAAACAAGATAGACAAACAAATAGTACCTAAAAAAACAATTTCGGATTGGAAGCACGAATGCTCTCCTCCATCTCCCAGGTACATTTTCGACCATCAATACTTACACAGTACTTTGACTAGACTAACAGATTCTCTTCTTAGCTTCTTCGTACCTCTGCTGACAATACGAAGTGGCTTATTCTCGACAGTCAGATTTAGATAAATATCTAAACTATCAAGAGCAGTTGGCTGAAAAAAAAGAGGTGGGTCAAGAAGATACTTGAGGAGATGTGAGACGTGGAATACATCATGCACTCCAGAAAGTTTTCCGGGCAAATCTAAACAATAAGCCAAAGAGCCAACTCTTTCCATAATACAGAAAGTACCCTCAAAGAAGAAGAAGGTAGAAATATCTAGAAGGGAGAATAGGTTGAAAGAAAAGGATTAACCATATTTAAAACTATATAAGTTTCAATTTAAAAATTTTGTTAACATTTTAAACATTTTATAATGTGATAAATAGTCATTTGATTCAAATTTGACAGTTCGAAGTAAACAATATTTAAAACATTTTAAATTATTTAGAAAAGTAAAATAAATGATCAAAATATCCTTTATATAATACTTTATCAAAATACATTTATAACTCGATGTCTTAACAAGTTTACTTTCGTTCTTGTAGACTCTGGCCATTCATTGATTAGGCGTAAAGGTAGAATTCTTCAGGTACTTAATAGACTTGTTTCAACACCCAGTGAATATACTGGAAACCTTTTAAAAACAACAGATACGGAAAGTACAATCCAAACAAATCAACCAAACCAAACATGTCGATCATGGATCGTGGTTACACAATGGTTACACCTGGATCCCCCAGGAAACATCCGTACCCGTAGGCTGACTACCGCAGCGCTGCGATTACGCCATGAAGACTAGTAGTACCGAAAATACACAATGGTTATGCCTGGAAACATCCATACCCTTAGGCTCTCGCAGCCCCTGCAGATTACGCTACCAAGCGACCCAATAGATCACAAATACACAATGGTTACGCCTGGATCCCCCAAGAAATATCCGTAACCTTAGGCTCTCGCACCCCCTGTGAATTACGCTATGCAGCCGCGATCAAAAGACAATGGAGATCGCCATGGAATTCGATGGACACTCGAGTATCATATCCGGAAAACCCAAATCAGAGAGAATAATGTCGATAGAATGAATCTACAGTGTGACTACAAAGCGGATATCAAGTAGAAGGCACTTTCCATATCTTTACTTCGAAAATATGTACCATATAGTACCTTTCAAAATTACTTTAAAATATCACACTTATATAAAGTCCATTATATGTAAGATTTCATTTCAAATCGAATACTTTCCAAATCAATAGTATATCAAATCACCCTTATATAGACTTCGATTATATAAGATTTCAATTTACTAGTTGAGTACCATTACAAATCAATAGTTTTCAAATCACTTCATACTTATACAAATCAATTTTATATAAGTTCGATAACTCCCAAATCAAAGTATTTAAATAAACAAGGTTCTCAATTTCAAACCATTTCAATATCAATTTAGTTTCAAAATCATATATGATTTCACCAGATCATTTCTTCCTAAATACATATATTCAGTTTCAAAGTTTCTTAAAACAATAGATTTAGAAAATAATCTAAATTTCCAAATCAACAAAATTTATGTCAAACAAATTCACTTCCATTTCAAACATATATTCACTTTCCAAAAAATCATAATACTTCCAAAGTTATAAATCTTTCGAAACCAAAATACTGAAATCATTACACTTTAAAAATCATAGCATTTCGAAATCATGCATCTGAAATCATAAGCATTCCTTTAATTCTTTACATTTCACAAATTTATTCAATTAAACCCAAACCTAAAATTTCCAATTTTAATTCAATTCAAATCATCAGTTTCAATTCAATTTAGTTTTTCAACAAAACCATTTCAAATAAAGATTTGATCCATAAAATAAACTATTAAATCTTTAATATATTTCAAAGCTTAAATATACCATATTCCAAAATTAAATTTTATAATTTCATATATATCAAATTTTACTTCATTATTACTTAGTTTTGAAATATTCATTTCATAAATCCATCATTTTTAAATAAACTCAAATTACAAGTAAGACAAATATCTTTTCATACAAATATAAACTACAAATATTCATTTATCAAAATCAATTATCATTCCAAATTCACATTCTTTATCAAATAAAGATTATATCATTCAAAACCATTTCACAATCATTAAAATATCTAAAATGGTTACAAAGTTTAAAACCATCTCTTTTTACAACCTTCAAACTATTTATTTCTATATGAAAAATCCAATTTACCATTGGAAAGATTATTATTCTATATACTAACTTTATTCAAAACATTTCAAATCCATATTTCATACCAGAATAATTCAAAATAGTCTTATTTATTTCACTCAACAAACAGTTTCAAACTTATATAAATCATATTACTTTATACATTAATCATACAAAACAAAACTTATATTCTTTATCAAATACCTTATACCTTTCAACATTTCTTAGCTTTGAAAAGTTAACCTTGATTTGGAAGTGCTCGAATCTTCAAAATAGTCGAAGATTTGGAAATCACCAACAAATCAGTAAACCAATTCTAGAAGATAAGGTTATACCAAAACAGATCTAAGTCTCGAGGACTGAACACTGGCTTACTTTAAATTATTTCAAATATATATACATATACATATATGTTTCAAACATCAAACCATACTTCAAAATCTAAAATCAAAATTTGGTTTCACAAAATCACTCGCATAGCAAAGCTACTAGAATGGCCTCAACCCCACTCAGAAACTCGAAAATCAGTGTCGATGATGCATGTATTCATCATCGAAATTATTTTCCAGCGACATAATTGGGTTTTGGACTTTTATTTTCTTAAAACCTTCTTTGAAATCTCTTCGCAGTCATTAGAATTCATTCGAATACATTTGAAACATTTCTTATTCGGAAAAATATCTTTAAATCATATTAATATTAAATATTTTCCAAAATCTTAAAACCGATTTCGAAACACCGGAGTTCGATTCCTCGAAATTCAAATTCAAAAACCTTTCAGTTATAAATCATTTTTATATAAATCAAATTCTTATAAATTTCAAATCCTTTCAAAGCTTCAAATTCTCATTTTCAAAAGATATAAAATCCTTATTGAAAATATTTCACTTTTATATACAAAATAGGGTCCTCCTTATCAAAATAATAATTTCGATGTATGAACAAATTGAAAATACAATCAAACACAAATTTCCAAAGAATGATTCAAGGTTAGATATCAAACAATACGGAGATTCGAATTTAGAGGAACTCTAATCGAATAGAATTCTAGCTCGAAGATAAGCTTGAACGAAGATAATAAAATTTGATTGCCAAATAGAAGATGGATAAGCCCATATAAATCGCCGACGACCTTAACCGGTAAACCTTGACTTCAGGAATATAACCAATACGGAAATCTAAGGCAAATCGACATTCGATTGCCAGAGATAGAATCCGAGTAGAGCAGAAGATAGATAGCATTGTAAACCGAGGATATAGAAATCTTCGGTGAATCAATGCTAATTGTAAAGGAGTTTCACTCTTTACAAATCATTCAAAGATTTGCGGAATCAACGATCTTTAGAGAGGTCATTCCAAAAGTGGAGTTACGAAATGCTCCAAAATCAAAAGGATAAAAATAGGGAAGACAAGACAGGATTTCAGAACCAGTGGGAGCATTCCAAAGTTCAAGGAATCCTAACGATAAGAATCCTAACCAAGAGATTTCTAGCAAGGTGGATACCGAATGGACAAAGTTTAGAAAAATCATGATTTAAAAATAAGAAATTTTTTTATACCAATATAATCTTTGAAAATCCTTTAAAAATCATTTGGAAACTATTTTATACTTCAAAAATACGCTCTCTCACAGGTAAATGATTCTGAG
This sequence comes from Allium cepa, assembly GCA_030765085.1. Taxonomy (NCBI): domain Eukaryota; kingdom Viridiplantae; phylum Streptophyta; class Magnoliopsida; order Asparagales; family Amaryllidaceae; genus Allium; species Allium cepa. The sequence continues at coordinate 649,020,138 of CM060939.1, read as the reverse complement.
ATTGATTTCACTCATTCTAGGGTATTTCTACCCTATCTCTAACGAGTTTTTGCTCCACAGGCTAAGGTTTGCCAAAAACCAAAGCTCTAATACCAACTGTAACAACCTGATATTTTCAGCCATTCGCATCCACACATGTCGGACTTGAATTGCGCAAAATATCGCATTGTAAACAAAATTTGGAGCAAATGAAATACAAATCATAGAATCACAGACACAGAAATATCAGAATAACTCATAGCGGAAATTAAAATGCCATAGTAGTTCATGAAGCTACTATAACAAACTCTCAAAACATAATACATAATATCAGTATGAAAAAACATATACAGTAGAAATCTCAAATACACAGCAGTTTGTAAATACCAGAGCTGAAATAGAACAACTGAAACTGAAAGGGAATAGATAACTAGACAAGCAAAATCTCTAGCGATTCCTAGCTCCAGAAAAGAAATCCAAAGCAAAGCTATAAATGCTCTGGCTGACCCGAGCGTAAAGTAAAACAAAAAACACTCGAGTCAGGACATATATAATTATATAATGTAAACCAACTCAAGTGAATTGTAGTAGTAGTACAATAACATAAAGGATGCTTGGGATCGCCCATCCTTTGAGGATCAGTTAAACTATAAATTTAATACATCCCGTGGTTAAAATTTCAAAGTAATAATTTATACTTCGAAATCAAATATCATTTCAAAATTCAATATCATTCAAAATCCATTTAAAAATATCAAAATATCGTATCTTTTCAAAACCATATTCATTTTATTTAAAATACCATTTCAACACACATTTCAAAATAGTTTATATTTCAAAACAAATTACTTGATTTTAAATCATTAAAATGAAGTTATTATATTTAATAATTAAATTATTAAATTTCCAAAATTTTAGTCTTTCAAAGTTCACCTATTCACTTAAATTTATCAAGACAATGAAAATTCAACTTTCGCAGCATTTAGAAAATGCTATGGAAAGTTACTTTTAAAACAATTCAATTTAACAAAAGACAGCATTTAAAAATGCTGTAATAGGGTTACTTTAGTTTAAATAAAGCCTTAGTTAATTTCAGCAACTACATCCCTTACAAAGTGCTATAATAGCGCTTAATTCAATTTAGTCATTTAGTTCATTTCTATCAACTACAACATTTACAAATGAGGTAGTATCATTTACATTAGAAATAATAACATTTCAAAATTTTGTTAATTAATTTCAAATTTTCAATATAATTTCACAAATAATTAAATTTTTATTTAAATCATTTAAACTTATAAAATCATATATTTTTACTTCTAAAACAATCATTCACATACCCTTATATTCATGATTTTATAAAGTTAAATTTTCATTCAAAAATCAATTTAATAATAATTTACTTATATAATTCAATATTCAATTTCAATTCTTATAATTAAATTTTTAACTTAACACTTAAGTTTAAATTTCAAATATAACTTATTTTTCATCTTATTTACTAAACTTAAAATTCACTTTTAAACAAAATTCACAAATTTCCAATTTAAGTTATATTTCAAAATTCAACTTAAATATTCATTTATTTCACTTTTAACTTATTCAAAAATCATTAACACCTTATAAAAATCATTTAAATTCATTTTAAATCATATTTTAAATCTATTTCCATATTTCCTACTTAATTTAAATTCCATTTATAACTAAATCGTAATTTTCAAATAACTTATATTTCAAATTTCTAACTTTACCATTAATTTATTTCACTTATAAATTTTTAGAAAATCAATAATACTTTATAAAATCATTTTTAATTAAGTTTAAATCAAAATATTATAATATTTACATTTCTAAAATATTTTAAAATTTTTAGGAAAATATATTTTAACCACGGGCCTGTATATCATTTTCTAGCCTAGGTAAAGTGATACGGATAATATATCATTTCAATCCGTAATTTACAAAGAAAATCCAGGTTCTATCATTTCAAACCCGCAATCTCAAGTAAAAATGAAATAAATAAAAATCGTTCAGGCCTATCATTTCAGCCCACAACGATTTTTCCCTATTCTAAAGTCCGTTCGAGTATGTATCATTTCAACCCATAGTGATTCTAATCTAAAGGAAACTTGCAGTGTGATAAACTGATATAAATAAACAGAATAACATTATATAACAGTAACAGATGGTATAACTGGTAAATAAGCATGGGTGAACATCATATGATCATAACATAACAAATATAGCATGGTGATATGTTTTACAGATTCAATTGTGATCAGTTTACTAGTCATATAAGTATAAATTTGTCTGGTGAGAACTACTCACTTGCACAAGCTGGAGATGACAACCAAATACACAAAACAAGGATTTTCAAAGGCACGAAAGCGCGACTACGATTTGAGCGTGGGAGACCCAAAGCTAATTGCTTTGTCACATAGCAAACAAAACAAAGTACACAACATGAATTTCAAACCAAACTATTATTAAAAAATGCTACAAATATATGCGCAACACATAGCCAAACTTTTTGCATTTGCATTCAACAACATATGCTTCAGCCATAGGTTGGAAATGCTTGGCCAAAGTGTGGATTTGGATCAGGTTAAGGGTACAAAAGGGTCGGCCATACCTAAGTATAAAGGGGTAGAAGGATATGTGTGAATGTACACACAAATTCAAGGCAACACAAATGAATTCCAAGGAAAAAATGGTTTGGCCAAGGCATGATTGAGCACGACCAGGTCTGGTGATTTAATAGGGTGATGTGGTAGGTAGTTGAGTAAGCAAGTGGCTGGTGGTGGTGGTGCACAAGGTCGGCCTAGGTGGTGGGTGATGTGGTGGAGCGAAAAGGGGAGTTCGGCTATGATGTTTTGTGGAGTTTGTTTCATTTTTTTGGTGGATCTTCAACGAGGATGGCCATGGCTATGGAAGTACAGTGGAATGGAGGGGATGATGGCTGGTTGTGGTGGTGGTGGAGGCAGCCATGGTGTTGGAGGAGAGAGGCCGAACACAATAGGTTGAATGCAAGTACAAAAATCAAAACAAAACATGGAAAAGAGTGAAAAGAATGAAAAATTTTACCAAAATTTCTTCTTGGAGATGGCCAAAACTTTTTTATGATTTGGGGAATTTTTTTCATGTGAGAAACAATGAAGGAGTCAGCTAAAACAAAGAGATATGGTCAGCAAATTGAAGGGATATGTTGATTGGTGTGAAAAGGTAAGAGCGAATGTGAAAAGGCGGTCAAAAACCTTTCAAATTTCTTAATTCTTTTCACATTTTTAAATACATATGAAAATTCATATAAATAAAATAAAAACACAAATATATAAAGAATGAAAATAAAATAAAATAAAATTTAAATAAATATAATTAAATTAAGAAAATAGCTTAAAAATAGAAACTAGTTTATAAAAATTGAAAATAAATACACTAAGCTTTGGAAAAATTATAACATCGCTTTAAAAATGTTTTAAAATAAAATATATACCTAACATGTCATACAAAATAAATTAGAACATGATTTGACAAATAAAAATATTATTTATATAAATTAAAATAGATAATTTTATTAAATAAATCAATTTACACCTAATATTGTAAAAAGCATAACTTTCACAATATAAATCGGATTTCAACGAAACAAAAAATAGTATTCCTGAAATTTAATTTATTTTCATAATGAAAGATAAAATTTAAGAATTCATATATTTAAATTTTAAATTTAAAAGTCAAAGTTTGACCAGATTGACCAAAATCCACATTTTCTGGAAATATTCAATTTATTCAGGTTTGAAATTATAATTCACACAAAAATCAAAATTTATAATTAAAATAAAAAAATTTATCCATATAATAAAGTTTTTAAATCATCCATTCAATTTAAAATAAACAAATAGAAATAATCACAAAATACTGGGTTGTTACAGTTATAATTTTTATTGTTATATAAATTATGATTTTTGGGAAATATAATAATAATATGACTTTTGAAATAGGAAGTTAACTATTTCATATGAGATTGTATAAATTGAGATTTTTGATTTATATCAAAGGTTTATATATAAGATTTATAAAACTGAATTTTCGTAAATTGAAAAAATGGAATTATAAAACGAGTGTTATAAGTGTTAAAATGAAGTTATAAATGGATTTTACAAATGAATAAGATTTATAATTGTGAAGTTATAAAATGAATGGGTTTTGTAAATAAATGATTTATAAGTGAATTAACTTATAAATTGGATTTTGGCATGTAATTAAGTTATTAAATGTATTTGATTAACAAAGAGAATTTATAAATTTAAGTTTTAATAAAATATGAATTAAATTTATAACATTGTTTTATAATTCCAAAATCAATTGATTTTGATAAGCTAAAAATAGAAGTTTATTTAAAGCAATTTTATTCACGATTTTTGACAGTGAATCATCCTTTAAATTAAAGGTTGAAATAATATTAAATTTGGTAAACGATTTATATTCACGATTTTGGACAGTGAATAATATATTAAAGAAATGTTTTGGGAAGTGATATTTTAAATGGAATTAAAACGATTTGAAGATGTTTTAAAATGTGTTAAGGATCGTAACCATAGATTTCAACATTCATTGTTGAAATAGACGTTTTCGAGAAGTAAGGAAATGATGGACTATAACACTGTTGTTATAGTAAATGATTTTTGAAAGGAAATATTTTTATATAGTATTGGGTTTTATATATCTATCTTATTTTCGAATCCCTATACTAGCGATTTTGGGTTGTTGTAACAATGTTTTACGCAACATTCGTTTTGACTCAAATAAAAGATGTTTAAGAAAATGTTTTCCTTAAAGAATAAAACACATACTTAATTGTGATTTAAGTATACATAATATTTTCTGAGTGTTGGAAATAAATTGAATTGTGAATTACTTATTATTGAATAAGTATTTTGAATTTTTTTCAATGTTGAAATGATTTTGAGAATATATCTTTTTAAAGGTAATTTGAAGTAAACATTTGGCAAGTGAATTAATTAATAAAAAGGGCCTAGTGATTGGTATGGTGCTAAATATTTATATGTTTGCTTTGATAGTAAAATAACCGACTATCGATCTTGGCCAAATTTTAGTTCAACGACTTGATGTAGGAACTATTTAGTCGTACACTTAGTACGTAGCCTTCTATGTAGGCATGATTGCCGTTTGTGCTGGGGATGTTGATTCGTGTAGTGCGGAGTATTACTCTAATCTATCGAGCTTCCTTCTTGGCCCGAAGGATAGCAAGTTGAAAGTTGAAAACGTGATAAGTCTATGAGACTTAGTTTCTATGTGAGGTTGAGAAATGCTTTTGCGTTGTTGGTGCGAAGAGACCGAGATCAGATTTATCTGAAAACCACTTTGGACTAACGTGTATGCGACGATTGTGCAGGTTGCTTATGATGATATTGATATTCCGGATTTTCATAGTGGGGGACTGCAAGTTAATCGTTTGGGGTTAAAATCCCAATATGCATATAGTAGTAGTGGTCTCTTCATTATGATGTCCAATGAGAGGACTATTCGCTACTAATCCTAGGGATTTCCCGATAGGATGTGATAGGAAAGTACCATCGACTTGTCCTGTTCCTGAACAACTTGTATGTGACGACCCGCCCTTCTACTACTAGAAAGACGTATCATCATTAAGAAAGAAAGGGGTAGAAAATAGAAAAGAAAGAGAAAGAACAACAACATCAGAATCTCACAGCGGAACGGAACAAAATATAATATAACACATAAATATTACATAGTTTAATACATAAATCAGAGTTATACAGATCATACATCACATACTAGGCTGTTATAAACTCCTGTCTAGTTAATACAACCCAATACAATATGACTCAGAGATACTAACACAGCGGAACTATATATATATACAACGCTGAAGCCTCCTGCTCCATTGCTCCTCCAGAATTCGTCAAATCTAACCTGAATCTCTTGACTACCCGTAAAAATTTGGGTACCCAAGAGTTTATGAAAAACAAAAATAAACTCCGGGTCAGACATGGGTCTGGTATGAGTAAACGGTTTAAGGTTGTTTAACTTTGAAAAACATTTGAAAATAAAGGTATCACGTACGACTCCCCACAAATAAATACGGGTAAGTTTTTACCTTACGCTAACTAAAACATTTCATAGGAAATCCAGTGATATTATAATAGTGTCTAGGGTTTTCAGGTAAATAGAAAATAGCCGAAATTGTTACATTCATCAAATTCCAGCTACTAGCCACCAAAGTGGGTAATACAAATCAAAACCGTAGGGTCTCGTAGGGAAAATGGATTTCCAACAATGGCAGAGCTACTGGGGTACCGCCCGTCACAGTACGGGGCCTAGATCACCATACCAAGGATTACTCCCTTCATGCCCTGCAACATAAGGCCGGAACCATTCCTTACTGAACAGTCCCGAACAAGATAAACCCCGCGGTTGTAGCTAGCAACCACCCACTAAGCCGAAATATAAAAAGGGACATCTAGACATGGGAAATATCTTGTCCTGCTTGGGCTTGACCCACCTAACCTTGCTGCATCTCCCCTGTTTTAGCCATTTCCGGTTGATGAGGCTTGAGGCTACGATTACCTTTATTGAACATATCTTAGAATGCTCATCGTCCGCCTGACGATGTGTTGAAAGAATTCAATCCATACAAGTTCGTTTCGGGTTCGAACGAAACCGAAGGCATTATCTCGTTACGCTCATTTTGGAATCACCCTCAGAGTTAACGACGATAACCCTTGCATTCTGAAATACCATCTCGATTCATCATTTGATAAGTCACGACCTATCGTTTAATTTGGATCGATGTGGTTTTCGGGGAATCAAAATTGATTCTTCCAATCCCGGTCTCATCGAATCCAAACGCCATTTTAAGGGCCAAGTTGTCTATTTAACTTAATAGTTTAAATAATTTAAATTCAACAATTGAATTAACATAGCATCTATCACAGATAAAACATATACAACCATCATAGATATAACATAACATTTCACAGAACATCACATAATATCATCAATTTAAACATCACAAATCAGATATTCTACTCAACCATCCATAAACAATTACTCTTAAATCCTATTTGTAATTAATTCAATTTAGAATGAATTACCCGAGAGTTAATCTCTTAACTCTTTTTATTAATTAACAATTTATTTTCTATTTTATTTCAAATCATCTAATAAATGATTTCTTAATTAACTATTAAATCCTAATTACATAATTATTTATTTCACACTATCAATTACTTAATTTCTTCATAATCCAGTTATTTACTTCAATTAATCATTTAATTAATAGTCTTAATTATTAATTAAACTTAAATATTCCATTTAATTACTGCTAATTACTTACTTAACCTTTTATTTGCTCTTAATTAATTTACTCGACTAATCAATTATTAATCATTCATAAAATTGTCTTTAAGTAAATAATTTCCAAATTTACCACTTCTCTTAATTATTTACTCGATCTTTGCTTGTGAAGCAATTATTCTCAACCAACTTCCACCAAGATTTAATCTTCCGTTAATTCTAATTTAAAAGTAAGTGTTAATGATTTATTGATCTTATGTGTTCAACTTAATTAAATATGTAAAAGTCCTCTTTTAAATTGTATCATCAAATATGGTCTTAATCTCAACATTAATTATTAGTTAACCTATTACTAAATTTAAATTAATTCCATAATTAAATAGCAGCTAAGAATTTGGACCATTGTGAAACATTACTTCCATAATAAAAGTAGTATTAAATTGTATCTGAATTTTTGTTAAACATTACAACTGAATCAACAGGCCCAAAATCAACAGACCCGAGATCTCACCCTAAAAACCCGAGACTTACCCTGTTCACACTCGAGCGTTGATTCGAGTTTCCCACGCAACGTCCTGAGTCTCCTCTGAACACCTCCTTCTTCTTCATATTTTTTTTTAAATTAAGTTATAAAACAGCTGAAGCATTCACACGAGAACGACTCGAAGACTTGATCAAAGAAACACTCGAATTTCTCGAGTACTCGCACGCGACCGCCCAGATAACCATGCCAGGTACCTCTTCGCCACCGTGCACATGCACGGTGGCTTGCCTCCCCTGCGGCGACTCGCTACCGTCCCCACAAACCACAAATTAACCTCTCAACCGAAATCGAACCCCACATTTTTCAATTACAAGCCGAAACAAAATTCGACCTGAATACTCAAACCTGACAACAAACCCCACTGTCAAAACCCTTCGTGCGGCCACCACCCATCACCGTAGGCGATGAAACTCCACCAGTACGTCGCTCATGACCTCCTCTAACTCCTCCGAAAATCGCAACCCACTCGGTTTCGTGATGATGCCGAAATCATTATTTTACAGAGCATTGAAAAAAATAGGCAATAAACCCTACTTTTGATTCAAACTCAAAATTTATGAATTCGAAAATTTGTTTGACATTTTTCTGGATTCACATAGATAACAAGCTTACTTCCTATCAATTTACAGAAATTAAAATTTACTCGATCTTCCAGAATTTGCAAAAATCACATTTTAGTTCTATTTTGAACTGCTCTTAAAACCTTTGTTTAAAAATCATAACTCTTAGGTTAAAAATCGTAATTAGGTGTATGCAATCTAAATATACTGCTGAATTCACAAATTTAAACATTTGAATTTTGGTTCTTGATTTCTTTTTACCTGTAAGTTGAATTCAGTATTTAAAACATACTGTTTAAACTTTACAACATTTTTACAGGCTTTGGTTTAAGTTAAACAAACTTGAATTAGCTCAATACCAAGTTCAAACAGTGATATGCATAAGTACTATAAATTTCTTGGCTTAACTTGTTCAAATTTCAAAATTCCTGTAGAACACTTCATATGTTACAGTTAACAGGAAGTTCTCAAGTTTAAATAGCTTAGCGAGTATCAAGGCACAGATCTTTGCAAGATAATTACACAGATTTTTAGATTGGGAAAAATAAGTTTACTCACCTAAAAGCAACAGTTGAACAGCAAGCAAATGTTGAAGAAGGCACTGCAGACATATCCTGAAACTCTACTTGTTTCTTTTCTCTTTTTTTCTTCTTTCTATTTTGAATTTTATTTATATTGCAAAGCAATACAATGCTTTTCTTAGGTTTTCTTTAAGTTTAAGCTTGTATAAATGAACTGATGATATAAAGGTAGATATATATAAAGAAGCTACTAATCAGTAGGTTGTATCTAGGAAGTTCATATTTGTTTGTCATTTTCTCTTTTAATTGGTTAAGATAATATACACTGCAGTGAAATGATATGGGAGATTTCGGCTACATGTTCTTGTTAAGCAATATGTTATGCTAATTAATGCTTTGGTTCTTAATTATGACAACAAGTATTAAATGGCGACTGATACTTACTTTGTGTAGTACAAAGATATTTCCTTTATTAATTCGGCTAGCATATCGTATAAGACACACATATTTTGTTTTATGTTGAAGTGAAACTTATGTTTCCTGATGCATATACACAGCACATAAACTTTATATTTATTTCACAGCATTGATTGTACAAAGATATTTATATATTTTCCTTTCTTTCGGGTTTATACAACCTGGTTTTATAAGATACAGGTTTTTGTTTTTATTATATTTAAAGTAAAACTTGTTTTATATTGAAGTGAACTTTGTTTTCTTATGCATAAATGTTTTCCAGCAGCTCTTAAATTTTAGTACTGGTTTACATGCCTAGTTATACATTTTTGTTTCTGGACAAAGCACTTAATTGCTGTACAAATGTGTATTAGGCAATGCATAAAGATTCTTATATTTGACTTTCAATATCTAACTTATTATATTCAATATGATTTACTTACATTTTATACCTATATACTTTTTTTATTTATTTCCCATTTGTATTTTAACTATCCATTATTAAGTTATATTAACGTGTTTGACTTATACTTAATATTATGTGTTTGACTTATATTTAATATTTATATTTTTAAATTTATAGAAATTGATTTTATTTAAAACAGTATCATCTGTATATATTTTTATATCGTTAGACTTTGATTTTAGTTTAAACATTATTATCTATAGATAGTTCTATCAAATGATAACAAAACAAAGTATTTTAATTAAATTATATAAGATAGATTTTTATTGGGAATATTATTGAAATACTTATTTCAATTTCCAAATAAATTTCCTTTTAAAAATACAGTTTATATAAATAGAAGGCAATATTTTCAAAATCATATTCATTTAAATATGAACAATTCATATTTTATATTTAATTAAATTAAACATTTAGTAAAATAACAGGGGCCGAAATCCAGGGTCGTTACATTCCTCCCCCCTTTAAAGAATTTCGTCCCCGAAATTTTAAAACAACAGTTAATTCAAAAGCTTTTATATCAACTATTCAAACATAGATACCCTTCATACATTAGCAAACAACCAAACAGTCTATCCTAATTAACAACACTAGTTATCCGAACACAAATTCGGATAAGTTTCCCTAAAATTATCGAGAGTTTGACTCTCGATGATCAACAATCCAAACTGGATTCGTGACCACAGTTAAATTCGACTCAACTTCCAAATTCCTGAATTACTAGTTTAACAACTAATGATGAATCATGAACAAATTTCCTGAGATATATGGAATATACAATAAATTCCAGACAACCATTCTAGCAATTCAATTTTAAAAGCTACAGTATTAACTCTTTCTAAATTTTATCGACTTCTTTACAGAATTTTAATACTTATTTATTCAAGCCCGTACGATATACATATGCTATTCGTACGCAATATCAAATCCGATTGCTCGCTCGATCACACAATTTCACTTCCGAACTAGTATCGTCCACCCGACCTCCTAGTACGGACTCAGAACTGGTTTCTTGATCAGCAACTGTCATTCTCCTTGCATAGTCACAACTATGATAGAGAATTCCCCACAATCAATCAAAATCCCAATCCATGGTTCGTCGTCAAAAATCGAGTGAAAAATCCTAACTCGGATCGATATAACTATCTCAAAATTCTGTGCTCGAATCTGGATCAAATTGTTATGCGAATAAAATAATATACGTACATCCTACGTATTTATATCCATTGGTTATCAACCATATCAATTTTCTTTTATTCACCTTATCCTGATTCTATCACTTGGAATAATTTTCTCAGTATCAATTTTACTTAAGATTTCACTCTTCCTTTCTTAAGTTTAATTTTAAGCATTATATATCTCTCACATTATTACCCTGCCACTTTAAGCTTTATATCTTCTTATTTAAATCTGAATTACCAATTCCATATGAATTCAATTTTCTTAACTCTGAATATTAAACCTTTATTGACTATCTCCATTTATAACCTATCCCTATTATTATTTTTAAATTAGTTTCATTCATTAGTACTTTAAATTTTCAATTGGAAATTGTTTGTTGCTAATTTTTTTTTACAGTTTTCAAATTCTGAATTTTTTTGACAGAGTCTCCATTTGCCTAGCATTACATATTTCCATAAGCACATATGTATAGTTCCAATCCTCAACACAATTAATTTCAATCAATACTCAAACCATTCCCTTTTAATTAAAAGGAACTTACAACTTACTTGCTTATATAGTCCATTTAAGCAATACAAGCTCATATTCAAAATCATCCTATTTTGCTTCCAATAATTCATAAAATTTTATTCAATCTTATTTACTTCAAACAACCCATTTCCTTAGGCAATTTAACAATATCATTGTGAATAAATAATCACTTAAGCTTAATAACAAATCTTAAATTGATTTCAACTCAATTTACACTTGAGTCCATCTCAGTTAATTTATCCACAATCCTTTCGTTGCATTTTCTTTTCTTTCAAAAGTTTGATTCCAAACCATTTTATTAAATTTGACAACCCATATTTTAAATTAATCATCTCACAATTTATTTAAGTCATTAACTGTTTCACTTAATAACTTAAGTTCATTCTATTCCACCAATTCCCATTCAAATCTTTGATTTGATTTTCCTTTAATCAAATCCCAACTATTTACTAATCTATTTGATTAGTTTATTCTTTTATCCATCCTTAAATTGTTAATTTACATTAACAATTCATTATTGAATTTATAATAAAGTCATTCAATTTATGCTTGAATTAGATTTGTTTACAACTCACACCATTACTAATTAAATCCAATTCAATACTTACTTTGGTTTTCATTTACTTATTTACTTAAGAATTTTATTCTATTCAATTTTATCAGTAACTCGAATGAGTTCATTTAAATTCAATTTTATTCTAACTCAACTTCAGTTAAATTTAGCTACTTACAAATCTTTAAATTTTATTTCTCAATATATGAGCTCAAAACTTCTTTATTCACTTAAAAGCTTACATTGCTCATTCGAGCCATTTCATCTTATAACCACAATTTCAGATTATAAATATATATATAGCACTTACTGTCTTAAGGTATAGATTTCATTTTACAATTACAACCATTTTACCTTCAAATTTTATAGCCTACTAAGTTCATTTTGAATTCCAATTCCATTTAGCTTGTCTCAGGTTAAACTCAGGTATATTTCTTATTTTCATTCACTTAAGTTAAATTTTAATACCAGGATCAAAATTCCCGATTTTTTTTCCCTTGTTAATATCAACTTTACTTTATAAGTTCAATAGTTGATTTATTCGAACCTTTCACATTATTTAAATAGAATTTCTTAGAATTCAATTTCCCGGTTTTCATTTCCAAAACCATTTTGAAACGATGACTATACATACCCATCAGGTATATCCAGTCAAATTTTCAAGTTCCGAACACTTATTTTCACCAAAACAAATTTTCTCTTTTGAAAATTTTGAAACAACTTGCATGCCCAACAACCCCAAACAATATCATAACCAACAATATTTTCCAAAACAAGATTCCAATATTGCCTTCAAATCCTTGGATAAACATTTCAAACATTTCTAAGATTTTTAAATTCCCAAATTCTTTTGTTTAAATTCATTTAAACACCTTTCAAATTTCCGGGACTTAATTCTAGTTTAATTCAATTTTAGTTATATTCCTTTTTATTTAAATCATACTTAGACAATTTTACTTGGTTATAAATCATTCAAATTTTAAATTTTTATTTAATTATAGTATTAACAACCATCATCCAAATATATATAATTATTTCAAAAAAATATTTCTTTTATATCAAAATATAAATTTTGGGTAAAATTATTTCATTTACCCTACTTTAAAACAATACTGTGTCGGTCCATCTTGTTTAAGAGTTTAGAAATCCCTATCGATGAAATGGCGTCCCACACATCGACCAGAATCCATAAACACTCAACAGATACATCAACACAATATAAAAACAACTTTATATTCACTAACAAATACGCGCTCATATCTATTAATACTCTCAAACTCATTTTTAGAGTACTGCTGACTCTATTTTATGAGTAATTTCTTCCAGAGCCAAGGTTATCACCAACCTATGCTCCGATACCAACTGTGACGACCCGCCCTTCTACTACTAGAAAGACGTATCATCATTAAGAAAGAAAGGGGTAGAAAATAGAAAAGAAAGAGAAAGAAAGAACAACAACATCAGAATCTCACAGCGGAACGGAACAAAATATAATATAACACATAAATATTACATAGTTTAATACATAAATCAGAGTTATACAGATCATACATCACATACTAGGCAGTTATAAACTCCTGTCTAGTTAATACAACTCAATACAATATGACTCAGAGATACTAACACAGCAGAACTATATATATATACAACGCTGAAGCCTCCTGCTCCATTACTCCTCCAGAATTCGTCAAATCTAACCTGAATCTCTTGACTACCCGTAAAAATTTGGATATGCGACGACCCGACTTTCTACTCCCAGAAAATCGCGTCATCTTTAAGAAAGAAAGGGATAGAAGAAGAAAAGAAAGAGAAAGAAGAACACAAACAACATCAGAGAACTCACAGCGGAACGAATAAAATATAATAATTAACATAAAATATTACATAGTACCTCATTACATCATAGTACACAATTTAAACAACAAATAATAGACAGTTATAAACTTCTGTCTAACTATACAACTCAAGATACAAGATACAGACACAACATACACAGCGGAAATCAAATATTTATCTACACGTTGAAGCCTCCTGCTCCATATCTCCTCTAGAATTCGTCAAGATAACCTGAACCACTTGACTACTCATACGTAATATGAGTACCCAAGAGTTTAATAAAACAGAAAATAAACACTCGGGTCAGACAGGGGTCTGGTGTGAGTAAACGGGTTAAAATTGCTTAACTTTAGAAAACCTTTGAAAAGAAAAGGTATCACGTAAGACTTCCCACACATAAACATGGAAAAGTTTTTACCTTACGCTAACCAAAACATTTGATAGGAAATCCAGTGATATTATAATAGTGTCTAGGGTTTTCAAAATAAAATACAGAAATAGCTGGAATGCTTACATCTCACGTTCCAACATAGTTGGGCACAATCAAAACCGTACAGGCACTTATTGGATTTTGGATTCCATACAATGGCAGGGCTACTGGGGTACCGCCCGTCACAGTACGTGGCCTAGATCACCGTACCGAGGATTACTCCCTTCATCCCCTGCAACACAAGGCCGGAACCATCCCTTACTGGACAGTCCCGAACAAGACCACCCCGTAGTTGGCGCGACCAATCACACACTAAGCCGAAATAGAAAGGGACCTCTAGACAGGGGTAAATCTCACTCTCAAGTGGGGGCTACCCACGAACCTTGCTGCACCTCCCTTGTTTTAGCCATTCCCGGTTGATGAGGCTTGAGGTTACAATTACCTTTATAGAACACATTTATCTTAGAATGCTCATCGCCCGCCTGACGATGTGCTGAAAGCGTTCAATCCATACAAGTTCGTTCCGGGTTCGAACGAAACCGAAGGCACTATCTCAATGCACTCATTATTGGAATCACCCTTAGAGTCAACGACCATAGCCCTTGCACTCTGATTCGCCATCTCGAATCTATAAGCACTATTCTGTCAAACTCATTACGGAATCACCCACAGGGTTATACTGACGTATAGCCCTTACACCTCGAGTCTTCACTTGCTCCACTTGGATTAACGACCTAACGTTTAATTGGGATCGATGTGGTT
Source organism: Allium cepa (assembly GCA_030765085.1). Lineage (NCBI taxonomy): Eukaryota > Viridiplantae > Streptophyta > Magnoliopsida > Asparagales > Amaryllidaceae > Allium > Allium cepa. The sequence goes on along the minus strand of CM060939.1, from coordinate 649,004,977 downwards.
TTTGGATATCCAAATATGGAAAACCGATCCCGGTCTCATCGAAACCAAATGCCATTTTAATGTCCAAGTTGTACTTAGGGGTTTAAACAATTTAAACTCATATACAGGATGATATAAATAGGTAAATGAATCATATATCTCAACAAATAATTCATATCAACATTTATCTCACAAGCAGCATATCACAAATATCAGAAATATTTAAATCATCCAATATCAACCAATCACCAATATCATTCAACATCCAATATCAATTAATCATCCAATATTAATCATTCATCCATAACAGAATTGATTAACTCTAATCCATTGGATTACTCAAATCATTTTTCATTTATTTATCCCAAATAAATTAATCATCTCTAATGATTTTCCTAATTAATCTTCCTTGATTAATTATCCTTTAATTACATTCAGGTAATTATTCTTAACCATATTTAGTAAGTAACCTTTAATTACTATCATTAATTACAATAATTAATGATCTTTTATTAATTAATTAACTATAATTAATTACATTCATTCTTAATTAATTACAATTAATTACTTATATTAATCAACCTTGATTAATATCATTAATCACATTCATTAATGATCCTTATTGATACTTTAATTAACTAATTAAGTTATAATTAATCAACTCATTAATCATAATTAGTAATTACAACTTGTAATTACTTATCTTAATTAATTAACTTCTTAATTAATTACATTAATCCTTTGATTAATTACTTTAATTAATTAATCTTTAATTACTTTATTAAGTAATTATTATTCAATTAAATTAAATAATCCTTAATAAATTACTTAATTAATTAATTACATTTTAATTAATTACACTTGGTAATTAATCACCATTAATTGATTAATTATATTAAAATAAATTAAGTAATTAACTCTTAATTACTTACATAAGTAATTATCTCTAATTACTTCCATTAATGAATCTTAATTAATCTCTTGATTAATTACCTACAAACAAATAAATTAATCTGTTACCTTAATTGATAACATCATGTGATTAACCCATAATCACTTCATCTTAATTACCCCATGAGTAATTTTTCTCTAATTACTTCCATAAGTAATTATCATTCTTAATTACATTCAAAAATTAATCATTGATTACTTCATTATGTAATTACACTTAATTAATCCATAATTAAGTGATTATTTAAAATTAAATAAATAAATAAATAATTATTTAAAATAAATTAAACAATCAATTAATTAACTAATCCTCTTATAATTAAGGAAATCTTTAGTTAATTAAGAAAAGCATAAATCTTATTTAATTTCTTACTTATTAACAATGATACTTAATTAAGTATTCTTAAGTCATATTCAAATAATTTAACCCTAATTATCTTCATAAATAAATTATTTGAATTTAAATCAAATTTTAATAACTTAAAACAAATTATTCAATTTGGTTTTTAAAATCATATCAATAACCTTATTTTGAAAATAAGGAATTTAGAAATCAAATTGAAATTTAAAACACTTTTAATCATTAAACTTATTCATTTTCAATATAATTTGAAAACTCAAGTTGTTAAACCATTACTTAACTTTTAACTTAAGACTTTGATTTAATTCTTTGAATTAAAACACTTCCTTTAAAACTAGAATTAAATTAAGATAATTACCATCTAAGCAAACATCTTAAAACATTTTAAATTTGAAATATAAATTCAATTTATACTTTTATAAGTTTGATTAACATTCACCTTTTAAGGTTTTGGTTTACATTTATTCACAAGATCAAGTTCTTAACCTTAAGAATTTAATTTCTTTTTGTAAAAACTTAAACTTGATTCTTTTATTCAACCATGAGTTAAATCTGCAAACTATTTCCTATATAAACCTGAGCATAAACTTGCTCGTGAGAATATCTCGGGTCAAACCCGAGTAGAACTAACCAAATCCCGAAGCAAGTCTCGAATCAAACCCCATGCTTCTCGAGTTACCCATCCCTCTTCATCCACTCCGAGTCGAAGCTATGAAAACACGAACGACAACCCGAGTCTCCAACTCGTCTTCCCCAGATCTTAAACCCAGAACCAAAGCCGTGCACACAACTACACGCGTGCATACTGCACGGCGAACCAAGCCCCTCCGACCATCTCCCTGATCGCCGACCGACCACGCAATGCCTCGTCAACCTTCCCCACAACCCAAAATCCAAATAAACTAGGTGAATCAAAAACGAGATATTCAAGTCCAACTGCAGAAACAACTCGAACCAAAATTCCAACACCGCCGACCAACCTAGTCGCCGATGAACCTCACCGACCACAATACACCTTCGTCTCGACCTCCTGCTCAACATGCCACTGTTGCGATTGCTTCCGGTTCATCCTCCTCGACATAAAAGTCGCGACAGTCAAACCTAACATCAAGCAAGCTTAAACCCTAACTTCCTCAATCCCCATCAATCCACTAATTTGAAAAATTATTCAGCATTTTTCCCATTATCTATAGCTTATATACAAGCTTCGATCCAAAAATCAAATCGAATTATTATGCATTCAATCTGCAGTTCAAGAAAATCCCAAAATTGTTCAAACTCAAAATTCTCTTAATTCCTTAAACTAAAAATCAGGAAACAGGTGTTAAAATTCATGATTTACAAACACAAATCCATTTATACTATCTAAACTATAAACTGAATTCATTAATTTTATCATGCATTAGAGATTTACTGTGTTTTCTTCCCATTTTTAAGCTATTTGAACTTTTCAAATTTCCAGAAACTATTTTACAATCTTCCTCAATATCAACATACGATCTTTCATGCATATAATCATCAAAGATAATTGATGATGTTATTGGGAATTTAAAAATTTTGAAACAGATCCTTGTCTGAAGTAGAAACAGGGTGAATAAATATACAGGCAGTAAGTACTTATGAAAAAAAAATCATGCATTCATAAACAGATATTTATTATCAGAGCAACAACTCATTTGCATGCAACATTATTTGACCATAGATTAAGCTAAAGCTATTTTTAAAAACATTTACTCACCTGATAAAAATGCAGAGCAGTTCTTCTTAATTTCCAGGCATTGAATCTTAATTTTGAAAAGCTTTTAATTGCTGATGAAGTTGATCTCTTTGCATGCCTTTAATTGTTGATTTTAAACTGCTGTTGAACTTGGTTCCTTTTGAATTGCAGGTTTTAGCTTTGTACTATGCAGATTGGATTTTTGCAGATTTGAATTTGCATTTGAGATGCAGGTTGAACTTGATATTGTAGGTTTTAAATTTGAATTACAGCTCTGTTTTCAAATTCATATTTGATTTGCTTTTGATTTTTGCATTTGATTTTCAGGTTTGATATTCTCAGATCTCCATTAATTGAGATAAGAAATGAAAACAAAGAAAGAGCATTTGAAAAAAAAACTAGTTTTCTTCTTAATACATTTACTAGAAATATGTTGCCACTTGTTCCTTAAATTTACATTTGTCATAATCTTGTTTATTTGCTTTACAAGTGTTAATAAGAGGTTTAACATGTTTACATATGTTTATTAGTATTTTAATTAAATTTTCATTTAGTTTAATATGTAAATATAACTTACTTTCTTAAGTTTCTAAATAAACATTTACATAAGTATATAAATTTACTTTTAAAAGAAAAATATTCTAAAACTAATAAATACAAATATATTCTCATGAATTTAAAAAAAAAACTAAAACATTTATATTTATACACTTAAAATCATTTTATATTAAGCATTTTTAAAGAAAACAAAAAGAAAACTTTATTTAAACTATTATATCTAAAAACAAACAATTATCTTATATTTTTAAGGTAATTGAATACATCTTAAATTATCTTTTGAAAATATTAAGTTTTAAAACAAAGCTTTAGATTACAATTTATTCAAATATCAATTAATAATAGATTAAATTAAATTCCAAAACAACTCAAATTATAACATATACATACATATATATTACAATTTGAAAATTCATTCTTTTAATTTAAAACACAAGATCTCCTATTCACAATATATATCAAATGTATATATATTATAAACAGAATAAAAAGTTTATTAGCTTTGAAAAACAAATCTTATCAATATTGCCAGATTAAATATTCATTAACCTAATTAAGATTAAATTTACCAATTTAAATTAAAATTATAAAGAAAATTATCAAACCAATTAAATTATTTACACAGATTTTTAAATTCTTATTGCCCAAAATTCCGGGTCGTTACAATCCTCCCCCCTTAAAAGAATTTCGTCCCCAAAATTTAAAAGCAAAGGTAATTTAATAACCCAGCAAAGATTTTAATTTCAAACAACATAGCATTCCTATCATTCAATTACTAACAACCATAGCAACCAATCAAACAAACATCTCTAACTAATTATCCTGACACATATCAGAATAAATCTCTAATTCTATCACGAGTTTCCCAAGTATAAATCACCGGGTGACTCGCTCTATAAAAGCCAACAAACTAACTACAAAACCAAAATCCAGAGCTTCACTCATCTCTAGGTCCTTCAATCTGAACAGGACATCAGACTACTCTCAAATCCAGCTCAACTTCCAAATCTAACTAAACTATAGATTCAACAACCAATGATGAATCATACACGTACTCCTTAGAGACAAGTGTTACAAAATGAATTCCAGATATCCAAACTGGCAATTCAATCTTATCCTATCAAAACACAGATAAAAATCCTCAAATGCCTCAGCACAACCAACCAAACTTATCCAATATCTGTTCTCTTAACCAGATAGATCTAACAACACTGAAGTCTCCAACTTCAAACATCAAACTCCTTATCTCATATCTGTATAACTCCACAGACAATCCAAGGCTGACAATCTCTTCCTGATCATCTCAGCCTATGATGATACTTCCAGAAACAACAAGACCAAAACAATCAGAACTTGCTTCTTTCCTTGCACAGCAGCTACCTTGCTTCCGCTGCACAACTCTGATTCTAAAATAGATGAGAATACTGTTGATGAACACGAATACAAACTTATCCACTAAATTCGGAAACCTTGTTCATCAAATCCATAAGAATCTGAGTGACTTATTTGACTCAGTCACACAGCCTCAAAACAGAATCCTATTCAAAAAGCTATATCAGTCCAATTCCAATTCCAAAAATATCTGAGTTGCTACACTAACTCTGCTTTCTCCAAGAACCATCCAACTTCCAGGCTAACTACCAAAATCACTTCTGGAAACCCAATTGATAGGGAACTCAATTCCAGATGCAGCCAAACTTCTGATTATATCAGTTTCTCTTACTTCCACATGAGAATCCATAGTCTCAAACATCAGATCACCCAAGATAGCCTAAGAAAATTCCCAACTAATCGCAAGTCACTTTTGCGATCCTACCTAGTTCGGATTCCAAACAAACTGTCCTCTCTTTACCAATTAGAACAGCTTTAAGCTTTTCCAAACCAGGTTAACCCTTCAAGAAAACATCATCACCTTCAGTCCGGACTGCTGAAAGAGAACCACAAAGATTTCCCAACCATCAGAGAAACAAACCACACTACTGCTGCTTCCAAGCTCTTCCTCGATGATACTGCAAAGCTAAAAGATCTCCTTGTCAGCACACCGAACACTTCGAACTGCACTGCTACCGCAGCTAACCAAAGACTTTAAATTCAAAGGCCTCTCCAAAACCAAAACCATCAACAAACCACACAATGGACCTCCGAGATGGCAAACAACCTCTCAAGAAACTTGGACTCCAAACCAAGCATCAACAACTCGCTTGCCTTAAGGAATAACAATGAGACCATGCCTGTAGAGAAACAACTCATAGACCTTAGTCTCATATCCCAAAACAGCTAATCTCCTTGCTGAAGATCCAAACAATTTCTACACAGAAGAATCTTCTCTTCAGCAGGTAAAGACTGCTCCTCAACCACTACTAAAACTGCTTCAGAAAAAATATCTTCAGAAATATCCAAGGATACTGCATCTCATCACGCAGTTACCAAGATATCATCACTTACTTCTTCACTTCCGACAGATCCAAACACTAGAAAAATTCGCTTACCCGAGCGAAATCCAAACTTACACTTCAAAGATAAACTCCGAATCTTAAAAAGATTTCCTTCGGATATCAGAGAAATACTTACTCCAAACTACAAATCTTACTCGAGACGGTATTAGGTCTATAGTCTCGACAAATACTTCCAACCTCAAACATATGGACGTCTTCCATCAGTGGTAGTCGTGTTACACACACAAACCCCTGCTCCATCTATCCACCTCTAAAACTTATGTTGGAAAATCCGAACAGATAACCCAACCTACTAGGTAGATACAGATATATATAAATTACAAATACGCTCTCTCAAGAAGGACACTACTACAGAGCTTAGGTATTCACTCAACCTAATGCTCCCTAAAGAAAGACATACTTCAGAGCTTAGGTATTCGCTCAGCCTAATGCTCTGATACCAAATGCGACGACCTGACTTTCTACTCCTAGAAAATCGCGTCATCTTTAAGAAAGAAAGGGATAGAAGAAGAAAAGAAAGAGAAAGAAGAACACAAACAACATCAGAGAACTCACAGCGGAACGAATAAAATATAATAATTAACATAAAATATTACATAGTACCCCATTACATCAGAGTGCACAATTTAAACAACAGATAATAGACAGTTATAAACTTATGTCTAACTATACAACTCAAGATAAAAGATACAGACACAACATACACAGCGGAAATCAAATATTTATCTGCACGTTGAAGCCTCCTGCTCCATATCTCCTCCAGAATTCATCAAGATAACCTGAACCACTTGACTACTCATACGTAATATGAGTACCCAAGAGTTTAATAAAACAGAAATTAAACACTCGGGTCAGACAGGGGTCTGGTGTGAGTAAACGGGTTAAAATTGCTTAACTTTAGAAAACCTTTGAAAAGAAAAGGTATCACGTAAGACTTCCCACACATAAACATGGAAAAGTTTTTACCTTACGCTAACCAAAACATTTGATAGGAAATCCAGTGATATTATAATAGTGTCTAGGGTTTTCAAAATAAAATACAGAAATAGCTGGAATGCTTACATCTCACGTTCCAACATAATTGGGCACAATCAAAACCGTACAGGCACTTATTGGATTTTGGATTCCATACAATGGCAGGGCTACTGGGGTACCGCCCGTCACAGTACGTGGCCTAGATCACCGTACCGAGGATTACTCCCTTCATCCCCTGCAATATAAGGCCGGAACCATCCCTTACTGGACAGTCCCGAACAAGACCACCCCGTAGTTGGCGCGACCAACCACACACTAAGCTGAAATAGAAAGGGACCTCTAGACAGGGGTAAATCTCACTCTCAAGTGGAGGCTACCCACGAAGCCTTGCTGCACCTCCCCTGTTTTAGCCATTCCCGGTTGATGAGGCTTGAGGTTACGATTACCTTTATAGAACACATTTATCTTAGAATGCTCATCGCCCGCCTGACGATGTGCTGAAAGCATTCAATCCATACAAGTTCGTTCCGGGTTCGAACGAAACCGAAGGCACTATCTCGTTGCACTCATTATTGGAATCACCCTTAGAGTCAACGACCATAGCCCTTGCACTCTGATTCGCCATCTCGAATCTATAAGCACTATTCCGTCAAACTCATTACGGAATCACCCACAGAGTTATACTGACGTATAGCCCTTACACCTCGAGTTTTCACTTGCTCCACTTGGATTAACGACCTAACGTTTAATTGGGATCGATGTGGTTTTCGGATATCCAAATATGGAAAACCGATCCCGGTCTCATCGAAACCAAATGCCATTTTAATGTCCAAGTTGTACTTAGGGGTTTAAACAATTTAAACTCATATACAGGATGATATAAATAGGTAAATGAATCATATATCTCAACAAATAATTCATATCAACATTTATCTCACAAGCAGCATATCACAAATATCAGAGATATTTAAATCATCCAATATCAACCAATCACCAATATCATTCAACATCCAATATCAATTAATCATCCAATATTAATCATTCATCCATAATAGAATTGATTAACTCTAATCAATTGGATTACTCAAATCATTTTTCATTTATTTATCCCAAATAAATTAATCATCTCTAATGATTTTCCTAATTAATCTTCCTTGATTAATTATCCTTTAATTACATTCAAGTAATTATTCTTAACCATATTTAGTAAGTAACCTTTAATTACTATCATTAATTACAATAATTAATGATCTTTTATTAATTAATTAACTATAATTAATTACATTCATTCTTAATTAATTACAATTAATTACTTATATTAATCAACCTTGATTAATATCATTAATCACATTCATTAATGATCCTTATTGATACTTTAATTAACTAATTAAGTTATAATTAATCAACTCATTAATCATAATTAGTAATTACAATTTGTAATTACTTATCTTAATTAATCAACTTCTTAATTAATTACATTAATCCTTTGATTAATTACTTTAATTAATTAATCTTTAATTACTTTATTAAGTAATTATTATTCAATTAAATTAAATAATCCTTAATAAATTACTTAATTAATTAATTACATTTTAATTAATTACACTTGGTAATTAATCACCATTAATTGATTAATTATATTAAAATAAATTAAGTAATTAACTCTTAATTACTTACATAAGTAATTATCTCTAATTACTTCCATTAATGAATCTTAATTAATCTCTTGATTAATTACCTACAAACAAATAAATTAATCTGTTACCTTAATTGATAACATCATGTGATTAACCCATAATCACTTCATCTTAATTACCCCATGAGTAATTTTTCTCTAATTACTTCCATAAGTAATTATCATTCTTAATTACATTCAAAAATTAATCATTGATTACTTCATTAAGTAATTACACTTAATTAATCCATAATTAAGTGATTATTTAAAATTAAATAAATAAATAATTAATTATTTAAAATAAATTAAACAATTAATTAATTAACTAATCCTCTTATAATTAAGGAAATCTTTAGTTAATTAAGAAAAGCATAAATCTTACTTAATTTCTTACTTATTAACAATGATACTTAATTAAGTATTCTTAAGTCATATTCAAATAATTTAACCCTAATTATCTTCATAAATAAATTATTTGAATTTAAATCAAATTTTAATAACTTAAAACAAATTATTCAATTTGGTTTTTAAAATCATATCAATAACCTTATTTTGAAAATAAGGAATTTAGAAATCAAATTGAAATTTAAAACACTTTTAATCATTAAACTTATTCATTTTCAATATAATTTGAAAACTCAAGTTGTTAAACCATTACTTAACTTTTAACTTGAGACTTTGATTTAATTCTTTGAATTAAAACACTTCCTTTAAAACTAGAATTAAATTAAGATAATTACCATCTAAGCAAACATCTTAAAACATTTTAAATTTGAAATATAAATTCAATTTATACTTTTATAAGTTTGATTAACATTCACCTTTTAAGGTTTTGGTTTACATTTATTCACAAGATCAAGTTCTTAACCTTAAGAATTTAATTTCTTTTTGTAAAAACTTAAACTTGATTCTTTAATTCAACCATGAGTTAAATCTGCAAACTATTTCCTATATAAACCTGAGCATAAACTTGCTCGTGAGAATATCTCGGGTCAAACCCGAGTAGAACTAACCAAATCCCGAAGCAAGTCTCGAATCAAACCCCATGCTTCTCGAGTTAACCATCCCTCTTCATCCACTCCGAGTCGAAACTATGAAAACACGAACGACAACCCGAGTCTCCAACTCGTCTTCCCCAGATCTTAAACCCAGAACCAAAGCCGTGCACACAACTACACGCGTGCATACTGCATGGCGAACCAAGCCCCTCCGACCATCTCCCTGATCGCCGACCGACCACGCAATGCCTCGTCAACCTTCCCCACAACCCAGAATCCAAATAAACTAGGTGAATCAAAAACGAGATATTCAAGTCCAACTGCAGAAACAACTCGAACCAAAATTCCAACACCGCCGACCAACCTAGTCGCCGATGAACCTCACCGACCACAATACACCTTCGTCTCGACCTCCTGCTCAACATGCCACTGTCGCGATTGCTTCCGGTTCATCCTCCTCGACATAAAAGTCGCGACAGTCAAACCTAACATCAAGCAAGCTTAAACCCTAACTTCCTCAATCCCCATCAATCCACTAATTTGAAAAATTATTCAGCATTTTTCCCATTATCTATAGCTTATATACAAGCTTCATCCAAAAATCAAATCGAATTATTATGCATTCAATCTGCAGTTCAAGAAAATCCCAAAATTGTTCAAACTCTAAATTCTCTTAATTCCTTAAACTAAAAATCATGAAACTGGTGTTAAAATTCATGATTTACAAACACAAATCCATTTATACTATCTAAACTATAGACTGAATTCATTAATTTTATCATGCATTAGAGATTTACTGTGTTTTCTTCCCATTTTTAAGCTATTTGAACTTTTCAAATTTCCAGAAACTATTTTACAATCTTCCTCAATATCAACATACGATCTTTCATGCATATAATCATCAAAGATAATTGATGATGTTATTGGGAATTTAAAAATTTTGAAACAGATCCTGGTCTGAAGTAGAAACAGGGTGAATAAATATACAGGCAGTATGTACTTATGGAAAAAAAATCATGCACTCATAAACAAATATTTATTATCAGAGCAACAACTCATTTGCATGCAACATTATTTGACCATAGATTAAGCTAAAGCTGTTTTTAAAAACATTTACTCACCTGATAAAAATGCAGAGCAGTTCTTCTTAATTTCCAGGCATTGAATCTTAATTTTGAAAAGCTTTTAATTGCTGATGAAGTTGATCTCTTTGCATGCCTTTAATTGTTGATTTTAAACTGCTGTTGAACTTGGTTCCATCTGAATTGCAGGTTTTAGCTTTGTACAATGCAGATTGGATTTTTGCAGATTTGAATTTGCATTTGAGATGCAGGTTGAACTTGATATTGTAGGTTTTAAATTTGAATTGCAGCTCTGTTTTCAAATTCAGATTTGATTTGCTTTTGATTTTCAGGTTGATATTCTCAGATCTCCATTAATTGAGATAAGAAATGAAAACAAAGAAAGGGCATTTGAAAAAAAAACTAGTTTTCTTCTTAATACATTTACTAGAAATATGTTGCCATTTGTTCCTTAAATTTACATTTGTCATAATCTTGTTTATTTGCTTTACAAGTGTTAATAAGAGGTTTAACATGTTTACATATGTCTATTAGTATTTTAATTAAATTTTCATTTAGTTTAATATGTAAATATAACTTACTTTCTTAAGTTTCTAAATAAGCATTTACATAAGTATATAAATTTACTTTTAAAAGAAAAATATTCTAAAACTAATGAATACAAATATATTCTCATGAATTTAAAAAAAAACTAAAACATTTATATTTATACACTTAAAACCATTTTATATTAAGCATTTTTAAAGAAAACAAAAAGAAAACCTTATTTAAACTATTATATCTAAAAACAAACAATTATCTTATATTTTTAAGGCAATTGAATACATCTTAAATTATCTTTTGAAAATATTAAGTTTTAAAACAAAGCTTTAGATTACAATTTATTCAAATATCAATTATTAATAGATTAAATTAAATTCCAAAACAACTCAAATTATAACATATACATACATATATATTACAATTTGAAAATTCATTCTTTTAATTTAAAACACAAGATCTCCTATTCACAATATATATCAAATGTATATATATTATAAACAGAATAAAAAGTTTATTAGCTTTGAAAAACAAATCTTATCAATATTGCCAGATTAAATATTCATTAACCTAATTAAGATTAAATTTACCAATTTAAATTAAAATTATAAAGAAAATTATCAAACCAATTAAATTATTTACACAGATTATTAAATTCTTATTGCCCAAAATTCCGGGTCGTTACAGGGTACCCGAGAGTTTATGAAAAACAAAAATAAACTCCGGGTCAGATATGGGTCTGGTATGAGTAAACGGTTTAAGGTTGTTTAACTTTGAAAAACATTTGAAAATAAAGGTATCACTTAAGACTCCCCACAAATAAATACGGGTAAGTTTTTACCTTACGCTAACCAAAACATTTCATAGGAAATCCAGTGATATTATAATAGTGTCTAGGGTTTTCAAGTAAATAGAAAATAGCCGAAATTGTTACATTCTTTAAATTCCAGCTACTAGCCATTAAAGTGGGTAATACAAATCAAAACCGTAGGGTCTCGTAGGGAAAATGGATTTCCAACAATGGCAGGGCTACTGGGGTACCGACCGTCACAGTACGGGGCCTAGATCACCGTACCGAGGATTACTCCCTTCATCCCCTGCAACACAAGGCCGGAACCATTCCTTACTGAACAGTCCCGAACAAGATAAACCCCGCGGTTGTAGCTAGCAACCACCCACTAAGCCGAAATATAAAAAGGGACATCTAGACAGGGGAAATATCTTGTCCTGCTTGGGCATGACCCACCTAACCTTGCTGCATCTCCCCTGTTTTAGCCATTCCCGGTTGATGAGGCTTGAGGCTACGATTACCTTTATTGAACATATCTTAGAATGCTCATCGTCCGCCTGACGATGTGTTGAAATCATTCAATCCATACAAGTTCGTTTCGGGTTCGAACGAAACCGAAGGCATTATCTCGTTACACTTATTTTGGAATCACCCTCAGAGTTAACGACGATAACCCTTGCATTCTGAAATACCATCTCGATTCATCATTTGATAAGTCACGACCTATCGTTTAATTTGGATCGATGTGGTTTTCGGGGAATCAAAATTGATTCTTCCGATCCCGGTCTCATCGAATCCAAACGCCATTTTAAGGGCCAAGTTGTCTATTTAACTTAATAGTTTAAATAATTTAAATTCAACAATTGAATTAACATAGCATCTATCACAGATAAAACATATACAAGCATCATAGATATAACATAACATATCACAGAACATCACAGAATATCATCAATTTAAACATCACAAATCAGATATTCTACTCAACCATCCATAAACAATTACTCTTAAATCCTATTTGTAATTAATTCAATTTAGAATGAATTACCCGAGAGTTAATCTCTTAACTCTTTTTATTAATTCAATTTATTTTCTATTTCATTTCAAATCATCTAATAAATGATTTCTTAATTAACTATTAAATCCTAATTACATAATTATTTATTTCACACTATCAATTACTTAATTTCTTCTTAATCCAGTTATTTACTTCAATTAATCATTTAATTAATAGTCTTAATTATTAATTAAACTTAAATATTCCATTTAATTACTGCTAATTACTTACTTAACCTTTTATTTGCTCTTAATTAATTTACTCGACTAATCAATTATTAATCATTCATAAAATTGTCTTTAAGTAAATAATTTCCAAATTTACCACTTCTCTTAATTATTTACTCGATCTTTGCTTGTGAAGCAATTATTCTCAACCAACTTCCACCAAGATTTAATCTTCCGTTAATTCTAATTTAAAAGTAAGTGTTAATGATTTATTGATCTTATGTGTTCAACTTAATTAAATATGTAAAAGTCCTCTTTTAAATTGTATCATCAAATATGGTGTTAATCTCAACATTAATTATTAGTTAACCTATTACTAAATTTAAATTAATTCCATAATTAAATAGCAGCTAAGGATTTGAACCATTGTGAAACATTACTTCCATAATAAAACTAGTATTAAATTGTATCTGAATTTTTGTTAAACATTACAACTGAATCAACAGGCCCACAATCAACAGACCCGAGATCTCACCCTAAAAACCCGAGACTTACCCTATTCACACTCGAGCGTTGATTCGAGTTTCTCACGCAATGTCCTGAGTCTCCTCTGAACAACTCCTTCTTCTTCATTTTTTTTTAAATTAAGTTATAAAACAGCTGAAGCATTCACACGAGAACGACCCGAAGACTTGATCAAAGCAACACTCGAATTTCTCGAGTACTCGCACGCGACCGCCCAGATAACCATGCCAGGTACCTCTTCGCAACCGTGCACGTGCACGGTGGCTTGCCTCCCCTGCGGCGACTCGCTACCATCCCCACAAACCACAAATTAACTTCTCAACCGAAATCGAACCCCACAGTTTTCAATTACAAGCCGAAACAAAATTCGACATGAATACTCAAACCTGACAACAAACCCCACTGTCAAAACCCTTTGTGCGGCCACCACCCATCACCGTAGGCGATGAAACTCCACCAGTACATCGCTCATGACCTCCTCTAACTCCTCCAAAAATCGCAACCCACTCGGTTTTGTGATGATGCCGAAATCATTATTTTACAGAGCATTGAAAAAAATAGGCAATAAACCCTACTTTTGATTCAAACTCAAAATTTATGAATTCGAAAATTTGTTTGACATTTTTCTGGATTCACATAGATAACAAGCTTACTTCCTATCAATTTACAGAAATTAAAATTAACTCGATCTTCCAGAATTTGCAAAAATCACATTTTAGTTCTATTTTGAACTGCTCTTAAAACCTTTGTTTAAAAATCATAACTCTTAGGTTAACAATTGTAATTAGGTGTATGCAATCTAAATATGCTGCTGAATTCACAAATTTAAACATTTGAATTTTGGTTCTTGATTTCTTTTTACCTGTAAGTTGAATTCAGTATTTAAAACATACTGTTTAAACTTTACAACATTTTTACAGGCTTTGGTTTAAGTTAAACAAACTTGAATTAGCTCAATACCAAGTTCAAACAGTGATATGCATAATTACTATAAATTTCTTGGCTTAACTTGTTCAAATTTCAAAATTCCTGTAGAACACTTCATATGTTACAGTTAACAGGAAGTTCTCAAGTTTAAATAGCTTAGCAAGTATCAAGGCACAGATCTTTGCAAGATAATTACACAGATTTTTAGATTGGGAAAAATAAGTTTACTCACCTAAAAGCAACAGTTGAACAGCAAGCAAATGTTGAAGAAGGCACTGCAGACATATCCTGAAACTCTACTTGTTTCTTTTCTCTTTTTTTCTTCTTTCTGTTTTGAATTTTATTTATATTGCAAAGCAATACAATGCTTTTCTCAGGTTTTCTTTAAGTATAAGCTTGTATAAATGAACTGATGATATAAAGGTAGATATATATAAAGAAGCTACTAATCAGTAGGTTGTATCTAGGCAGTTCATATTTGTTTGTCATTTTCTCTTTTAATTGGTTAAGATAATATACACTGCAGTGAAATGATATGGGAGATTTCGGCTACATGTACTTGTTAAGCAATATGTTATGCTAATTAATGCTTTGGTTCTTAATTATGACAACAAGTATTAAATGGCGACTGATACTTACTTTGTGTAGTACAAAGATATTTCCTTTATTAATTCGGCTAGCATATCCTATAAGACACACATATTTTGTTTTATGTTGAATTGAAACTTATGTTTCCTGATGCTTATACACAGCACATAAACTTTATATTTATTTCACAGCATTGATTGTACAAAGATATTTATATATTTTCCTTTCTTTCAGGTTTATACAACCTGGTTTTATAAGATACAGGTTTTTGTTTTTATTATATTTAAAGTAAAACTTGTTTTATACTGAAGTGAACTTTGTTTTCTTATGCATAAATGTTTTCCAGCAGCTCTTAAATTTTAGTACTGGTTTACATGCCTAGTTATATATTTTTGTTTCTGGACAAAGCACTTAATTGCTGTACAAATGTGTATTAGGCAATGCATAAAGATTCTTATATTTGACTTTCAATATCTAACTTATTATATTCAATATGATTTACTTACATTTTATACCTATATACTTTATTTATTTATTTCCCATTTGTATTTTAACTATCCATTATTAAGTTATATTAACGTGTTCGACTTATACTTAATATTATGTGTTTGACTTATATTTAATATTTATATTTTTAAATTTATAGAAATTGATTTTATTTAAAACAGTATCATCTGTATATATTTTTATATCGTTAGACTTTGATTTTAGTTTAAAAATTATTATCTATAGATAGTTCTATCAAATGATAACAAAACAAAGTATTTTAATTAAATTATATAAGATAGATTTTTATTGGGAATATTATTGAAAAACTTATTTCAATTTCCAAATCAATTTCCTTTTAAAAATACAGTTTATATAAATAGAAGGCAATATTTTCAAAATCATATTCATTTAAATATGAACAATTCATATTTTATATTTAATTAAATTAAATATTTAGTAAAATAACAGGGGCCGAAATCCAGGTTCGTTACATTGTACGGATGTTTGTCTGACAATGCATTTCTAAAGGTTACGTGCATTGATTTTTACAAACATACATCAATGGTTGCGGAGGAGGCAACTTCTCTTAGCTTAACATCCTCCTTGAGACGTATGAGCTTAAGGGTTGTGCTTTTATGGAAAGCAATTAGTAGTCAAGCGGAAATGGCCATGTGGCATTCAAAGTGATGTGGTATGTGATATGTGAAAGGAAATCGTAGCCTCGCGAGCCTTACACCTCGGTTATGATGAGATTTTATGTGGTCAGATGTATGCTCGCATTTCGGATAGTGGTGATTTGGGTTATCAGATGTTCTGAGCCCCATGTACCAGATACGTCTGTGCCTCATGGATGGGATGCGCGAAGTCCAAATCCTTGGATGTTATCGCAGATTGCGTCCACTTTTAGCCACTTGTGTTGTTGTATAACGGTGTCTGAGTCATGGACGTAAGCCGTAGATACAGATTGATCTTTCCACTAGTTTCCTGTCATGTTGGAAATCCAATCCCAATATGAGATTTACGATTTTGATTGTATTCCCAAAATAGCTATAATGACTTGCAAACATTTCAGCCACCTCGTTTTGGTATCATATATTCCGTTCGGTGTATTCCATTGACCCGGTCTGGATATACTCTGTTAGACTTAGTCCAGGTATTAATACCTTATTTGAATAAATTTATTTGAAAAGTGATTTCAAAAGAATGTCATTAGGAATAATATCAAACGTATTGATATATAAAAATGTTTTAGTTATCGTAAGGTAAAAACATGTCAGTGTTTTTGTGTGGACTTGTCTTACGAGGTACTTTTGTTTTGATAAAGGATAAGTTTGGTGATTTAATAAATTCAGTTGAGTGTGTTTCTTACGCTGGTTTACAAGACTAACCCGGGCGATCTTCCCTTTCAATGCTCGGGTCAGACCGAGTATATTTACAGGTTCCGTTTTGGTGTTTCTGGAGCTTCAGTAGGAGAGCTAGAGATCTTCATTTTTGTACATCAGTTTTGCTTGATCATTCCCTGCATTGTTGCTTAGTTGTTGTTTATTATCGACAATTGTGAGGACAGGTTATTATAACTATTCAGTCTGATAAATGTTAATTGATTGCTGACTCTGATTGATGTATGTATATACAGTTTTTATTTTGTAAAGATCATTGATATGATACTATATGTTTTCCGCTGCAATGTGAGATTCTGTATTGTTCTGTTTGGTTCTTTTCTTCTCTTCTCTTCTTCTCTCTTCTTCTCTCTTCTTTTCTTTCTCTTAACTTTTCGTCGGTCTGTGCTTTTCGGGTCGGACATGTGTGGTTTATTTTCGATTCAAAGGGTACGGATTTATAGGTCGTCACATGTGGTATCAGAGCTTAGATTTTGTATATTCCTAAGCTTTGTCGTGTACTCAGTATAGATAGGGACAGTAGCATCCTAGATTGAGTTTGAGTATATTATATATATAAGCGCGTATTTGTTAGTGATATAAAAATGTTTTATATTGTGTTTGCTTATCCGTTGAGCTGTTTGCAAATTCTGGTCGGTATGTGGGATGCCATATTATCGATAGAGATTTCCAAACACTTAAATGAGGCAAGTCGACATAGTATTGTTTTAAATTGGATAGATGAAATAATATTACCTCGATTATAATTTATATATAATGGAAATGATTTTTTTTGAATTATTAAAGTGTATATGAACTGAATGTTTGGTTGTTTGAAAATGTAAATATATATAAATTAATAAAAGTTATTTGAATAATCTAAATAAAAACAACAACTGTAAAAGAATAAATTATATAAGCAAATGAATTATAAGTATGACATTATAATTAATATGATTTGCAATTACGAAATAATATTATATATAAGAAATGGAACAACATGAATATATTTATAAATATGAGTTATAAATTAAAAAAATGGTAACCAAGAATTTGAAAATTTGAATCCTGTTAAATTTGAAAGTTATTTTTCAATGTTAAAGAGGTGATGTTATTATAGTTATATTATTATAGATCCAAATAAGATAAATGAATTTGGAATGAATCTTGTATAAGTAAAGTGAATTGTGAAATTATATAAGTGAAAGATTTATGAATGTGATTTATAAAAGGAATTTTTTTAAAAAGGAATATAAAGCACTGGATTCACTACTTTTGCTAGAAGATAATACGGGTAATGACTGCAGCATCATCAGTATCATTTTCGAGTTTCTGTGTGATTGATTTGCTACCAATAGTAAATTAAAATTGTAGTTTTGTTATGATAAAAAAATTTGAATTTAAAATCCAAATTGAAATTGATAAATATAAGTAAAATGAGTTTTGGACTTATAAAATGAAGTAAAGTTTTAATTGTGGTAAAGTCGAAATAAATTTGAATTAGCAAATTAGATATATGATTTGAAATTTAACAAAAGGAAGGTATATTTGAACTGGATTAGATAAATTATTGAAGTAAGAATATAAGCTTAAATGGTTAAGTGATTATATAATATGAATTTGGAAGTTTATATAAATAAGTTGTATAACTTACAAAGTGAGAAAATGTAAGTAAAACCAATTTTTAAAATGGTTAAACAATTTTGTTAAGCAAAACAAAATCTAAATTTGAATAGTGATGTAAATTTGACTTAAGTAAAGGTAAATAAAATAGAATTTCAATTAAATTAGTAGTGAACTTAAGTTGTATAAGTGAAAGTAAATGCAAGTGAGAATAAATGAAATATAGCTTAAGTAATGTTGAATGAAGTTGATTTTGGCATCGAAATAAATTAATAAATGAAGTAATTAATTGAATGTGAATTTAAGTTATATGAAGAAATTCTACTTTATTTGTAAAATGAATCAGCATTGGAAATGTCGTGTAAAGAATTTGAATAAAACTTTAAGTTAAGAAGTTGTGAATATAGTGAATATTAGAATTCAATCTAAATTAAATATTAAACCAATTGAAAGTAAATTAATTGGTAATGTTGGTTATACATTGGTTGATAAGATGGTTGTTAGTTAGTTGAATAAAAATTTATATGAAATTGAATTAATAAAATTGAATGCTAAATAACTGAATTCAAATGGGAAGTTAAGTGAATTTAAATAGAATTGATTTGATTTAATAAGGTAGTGAACTAACTTGAATGTGAATTAGTGAATGTAAACTAATTGAAAATGAATGAATGAATGTTAGTAAAATCCTATGTTAATGAATCAAATGTGATTAAATTGAAAACCAATTCAATGAACGTTAATGAGAAAATGAGTTTATATTGATTTGGTCATTGATTGATTGAATGGATATTGCTTTGTTGGATGATAGATGTTTGATGGTTGGATTTGTTGTGGTGATTGCATTTGCTATATTGGCATATATAGTTGTTGTATTGGTATGTGTTGTATATTGATATTATTTTTTATATACATATTTCTCATTGTTTGTTGAGTGTATAGTAGGTGCGGATTGCGCTTGCTTCGCATTTGGAGCTCGTTTTCGCGCTATATTAGCCGTATATGCTTGCTAACAATATATAACGTACATATCTCGTATTACATATCGTACTTTTACACCTTTTTCCCTTCGGGATGCCTTATCCTCGAAGATGGGTTGTATATTTGTGATATATATATGTTGTGATCCTACTACGATTGAACCGCGCAAAGAAGACGGTGGTGAATTTTTTTGAAACTTAAGGCGTTAGAATTTTTTTTGGAAATTTTAGAAAATTTGTGATAAATATAATTTTGATTTTGAGTTATAAAAGTTAAACGATATTAATGATAAATATAATTTTGATTTTGAGTTATAAAAGTTAAACGATATTAGTAGGTTTTGAAAAGATAGCTATATATGGATTTGAAAACTTAGTAAAGTTTTTATAAGAAGTTTAACGAATGATTTTGGAAAAGTTAAAGGTTTAAATGAATTTGATATCTAGTTGAACAAATTGTTTTTGAAAAGTTAATGGATTTTGTGACTTTTTCTTACTCGGTAATTTTGAGGACGAAATTCTTTTAACTAGGGAAGAGTGTAACGACCTAGAATTTCAGTCATTTGAAATTCGTATATTTAATTGATTTTAAATATTCACAAGTAAATTTACAAGCTGAATAAATAAAATTTTGAAATATAGCGATTTAATTGGATAATTAAATTGTTAATTTTATACTTGAAATTGCTGAAATAATTGAAAATTGGATTTAACGTGAATAAAAATTATTTATAAAGTTGAATTAAATTCCATTTGAATTGGAATGATGTTGGTAAACTTCTAAAATTGAATTAAAAGTTGAATTCCGAAAATTGAATATTTTAATATTTAATTGACGTGTAAAATAGCCATTTTTGAAACAATCTCGAATTTCGACGAAACAAGTTTCTTTGGATCCGTAATGTCATGTTTTTGTAAGATTACAAATTTTGTGCTAATCGGATTTACGGTTTGGCCAAGGCAAGCTAAAACGCGAAGAAATCGATTTAAGTGAATTTTAAATTTAAATATTCGACTCGAAAACCTATCTTCCAAATACGATCAAATTAGCTTTCGATATATATTGCGTTGCGTTCAGAATAGGGGTGAAATATTATAAACACCAGGTGGCACGCGTCATTTTGAGTTCGTAAAATTTGACGATGTGCGCGAAAATTTTCTATATAAGGCCACAACATTTTTATTTTGCGTCAAACCCTACTAGGGTTAGGGCTAGCCGCCATTACATAAACCGATGGCCAAAAAAGCACGATCCTTCTTCCCTTATTATCTTCCAATCCACCAATTATTATTGAAAACTTCCAACTAGAAAATGATGAGCATCGCGAGATCTTCAAATCTATATGGTGGTGATCATGATCATGATCGTGATCGACGCAACGATGAAGGAGAAAAAGGCTCGCGTTCGACCTACTTTTGTACGTTCTTTTCACGGCCAAGATGGGACCGAGCTTCTTGATACTATTGCCGTGGGTAGCTCTCATCGAGGGCATTTGAGTGGAAGTCGCTGATCATCGTATAGTTCATCGTAGGTGGCTCGAAAATTTATAAGAGAAGGCGGCTTGGTGGGTTTGTTTCATGCGTCATTAACCTGGGACGGAGAAGAACTGCACGACTGGCCATGATTCCATCAACCAAAATGAACGGATGCGGTTGAGGTTTTGAAAAAAATAAAAAATAGAAATGTAAATTATTAAATTATAAATTCGTGTAATGTTTAAAATAGCGTAACTTTGTCATACGTGGTCGAAAATTGACGAAACAAATTTCATTAGGTCCGTATTGACGAGCACTATATTATAGAACTGGGTTGGCATTTATTTGAGCTAGTGAAAATTTTGGTTGAAATTAAACGCTTGTTTAATTTTAATCGGAATAAATCGCTATTGCGACGACTACACGCTAGGCGAGTACAACTCACTCTTTCTGACTCATTGATATTTTTATATAAGTGAGAAATAATTTATTATATGATGATTGACGATTGTTTGGATGATATATGATATATTGACTGGTATTTGGATATATACCTGCCTAGTGGAGCAGATGACCCTATACGTTCTTGTGTATGAGCGGATGGCCTTTTGTACGTGCATCTACCTCGAAGCGGACATTGTACATATATTTCTAATATGTATATTTGTTGTAGGTGATAGGTTGGAGGGATCTAACTGAATTCCTCACCAGTATTGATTTTATTTATAGATATTGTGATATATTCTGTTATCACATGATATATGATGTTTTGATTGCCGTGGTTGTTGCATTTAGTGCTATTGCACCATTGGTCCTATTTTGGTAATTTTAAAAATATTAAAGTGATGATTCTTAAATTGAAAAAGGATTTTTCAATGTGATTTTGGAAATATACGTTTTATTGAATTTTGAACTGTTAAGGAAATTGATTTATTATAAATAAATGTTATAATTTTTATTGTTACAAAAATTATGATTTTTGGGAAATATAATAAGAATATGATTTTTGAAATAGGAGGTTAACTATTTTGTGAAATAGTATAACTTGAGATTTTTGATTTATTATAAAAGGTTTATATATAAGAAATATAAAATTGATTTTTCATAAATTGAAATAATGGAATTATAAAACAAGTTTTATAAGTGTTAAAATGAAGTTATAAATGGATTTTGCAAATGAATAAGATTTATAATTGTGAAGTTATAAAATGAATGGGTTTTGAAAATAAATGATTTATAGGTGAATTAACTTATAAATTGGATTTTGGCATGTAATTCAATTATTAAATGTAATTGATTAATAAAGAGAATTTATAAATTGAAGTTTTAATAAAATATGAATGGAATTTATAAACATTGTTTTATAATTCTAAAATCAATTGATTTTGATAAGCTAAATATAGAAGTTTATTTAAAGGAATTTTATTCATGATTTTTGACAGTGAATTATCCTTTAAATTAAATGTTGAAATAATATTAAATTTGGTAATTATGATTTATATTCACGATTTTGGACAGAGAATAATATATTAAAGAAATGTTTTGGGAAGGGATATCTTAAATGGAATCAAAATGATTTGAAGATGTTTTAAAATGTGTTAAGGATCAAAACCATAGATTTCAACATTCATTTTTGAAATAGACGTTTTCGAGAAGTAAAGAAATTACGTACTATAACACTGTTGTTATAGTAAATGATTTTCGAAAGGAAATGTTTTTGTATGGTATTGGGGTTTATATATCTATCTTATTTTCGAATCCCTATACTAGTTATTTTGGGTTGTCGTAACGTTGCTTTACGCAACATTTGTTTTGACTCAAATAAAAGATGTTTAAGAGAATGTTTTCCTTAAAGAATAAAATATATACTTTGATTTAAGTACATACAATGTTTTCTAAGTGTTGAAAATAATTGAATTGTGAATTACTTATTATTGAATAAGTATTTGGAAATGTTTTCCGATGTTGATATGATTTTGAGAATATATCTTTTTAAAGACAATTTGAAGTGAATATTTGGCAAGAGAATTAATCAATAAAAGATTAATAAAAAGGGCCTAGTGATTGTTATGGTGCTAAATATTTGTTTGTTTGCTTTGATAGTAAAATAACCGACTATCGATCTTGGCTAAATTTTAGTTCCTCGACTTGATGTGGGAACTTTTTAGTCGTACACTTGGTACGTAGCCTTCTGTGTAGGCTTGATTATCGTTTCTGTTGAGGATGCTGATTCGTATAGTGTGGTATATTACTCCAATCTATCGAGCTTCCTTCTTGGCCCGAAGGATAGCAAGTTGAAAGTTGAAAACGTGATAAGTCTAAGAGACTTAGTTTCTGTGTGAGATTGAGAAACGCTTTTGCATTGTTGGTGCGAAGAGACTGGGATCAGATTTATCTGAAAACCACTTTGGACCAACGTATATGCGACGATTGAGCAGGTTGCTTATGATGATATTGATATTCCGAATTTCCATAGCGGGGGACTATTAGTTGATCGTTTGGGGTTAAAATCCCAATATGCATATAGTAGTAGTGGTCTCTTCATTATGATATCAAGTGCGAGGACTATTCGCTACTAATCCTAGAGATTTCCCGACATGATGTGGTAGGAAAGTACCTTCGGTTTGTCCTGTTCCTGGACAACTTGTATGGATGTTTGTCTGATATTGCATTTCTAAAGATTACGTACATTGGCTTTTACAAACGTACATCAATGGTGGCGGAGAAGGCAACTTCTCTTAGCTTAACACCCTACTTGAGACGTATGAGTTTAAGGGTTGTATTTTTATGGAAGACAATTAGCAGTCAAACGGAAATGGTCGTGTGGCATTCAAAGGGATGTGATACACATGTGAAAGGAAATCGTAGCCTCGCGAGCCTCACACCCCGGTTATGATGGGATTCTATGTGGTCAGATGTATGCTCGCATTTCGGATAGTAGTGATTTGGGTTATCAGATGTTCTGAGCCCCAGGTACTGGATACGTTTGGGCCTCATGGCAGGGATGCGCGAAGTCCGAGTCCTTGGATGTTATTAGCAGATTGCATCCACTTTTAGCCATTTGTGTTGTTGTATAACGACATTTGAGTCGTGGACGTATTCTGTGGATACAGATTGATCTTTCCACTAGCTTCCTATTATGTTGGAAATCCGATCCCAATACGAGATTTACGTTTTGATTGTATTCCCAAAATAGCTGTAATGACTTGCAAACATTTCAACTATCCCTTTTTGTTATCATATATTCCGTTCGGTATATTTCGTTGACCCAGTCCGGATATATTCCGTTAGACTTAGTCCTGGTATTGATATCTTATTTGAATAAGTTTGTTTGAAAAGTGATTTCAAAAGAACGTCATTAGAAATAATATCAAACGTTTTGATATATAAAAATGTTTTAGTTATCGTAAGGTAAAAACATGTCCGTGTTTATGTATGGACTTGTCTTACGAGATACTTTTGTTTTGATAAAGGATAAGTTTGGTAATTTAATAAATTTAGTTGAGTGTGATTCTCACGCTGGTTCCAGACTGATCCGGGCGTTCTTCCCATTCAATGCTCGGTTCCACCCGAGTATATTTACAGCTTCCATTTTGGTGCTTTTGGAGCTTCAGCAGGAGAGCTGGAGATCTTCATTTTCGTACATCGATTTTGCTTGATTATCCTCTATATTGTTGCTTAGTTGTTGTTTACTACCGACAATTGTTAAGATAGGTTATTATAACTATTCAGGTTCATAACTGTTGATTGATTGTTGACTCTGATTGATGTATGTATATACAGTTTCTATTTTGTAAAGATCATTGATATGATATTATATATTTTTCGCTGCGATGTGAGATTCTGTATTGTTCTATTTGGTTATTTTCTTTTCTTCTCTTCTTCTCTCTTCTTTTCTTTCTCTTGACTTTCCGTCGGTCTATGCTTTTTGGATTGGGCATGTGTGGTTATTTTCGATTCAAAGGGTACAGATTTGTAGGTCGTCACACTTCACTGTCATCCCGAAGGGGTAGCTAAATCAGCATCCAAATGTACTACAACATCTATGTTCCTGGATCTAACATGAGCATGATTCCCCACTTGCATTTACTGAATTGTCCCCCTAGCTGAGGGGTCGAAACTGATCCCCGTGGTGGGGCTGGCATCGAATCGTCTTGGTAGACCGCATTGTTCTGCCAAGTGTTATTCCATTGCTCCAACTCATGCTAATTCAACCCTGCGATGCCTACGCCTATGGTGCTTGTCAGATAAGGTTGAGCTATCCGACGTCGAGTAAGAAGCGAGATCCCTTATGTCGGTTTGGTTTTGTTGTTGAGCAATCTCATTCGTTAAGTTGACATTATTCAAGATTTATTCGTTTAGCTGCCTACAGCTCTCCATCAGCTTTCTCATCAATTTATTAAACTCAGCTCTAGTAATGGAATCAACAGCGTTCTGAACTGCAGCAGGCTCCACATTCGCATTAGCAGGCTTGTTGCTTGGGCCCTCTTGTTGGACACTGGCGGTTTCATTAACATCAACATTGTGGAAGTAGATCTGGTGCGCCTTACCATTTTAGATTCCTTTGCTTAGATCTTAAAGACCCTGAATAGTATCTGCAAGCTTTTGAAAGTGAATCTGGATCTCCTTCGAAGGATTTTTCGATCCAATAGCAATAAAGGTGATCCTAATAGCCTGAGAATCAACATTCTCGGTGAAAGCACCAAAATGTTTGCTACCAAAATGACCACAAACACCGGAGAATAGATTTAAGTAGTGAAATAAATGAAGAAATTAAATGGAAAAAGAGGAATAACACTAAATATTAAGAAAAATGCAACATAAATCAAAAATAACAAAATTTATAGTGGTTCGGCGTTGATTGCTTACGTCCACTTTGAATATTCTCATTATCACTTCACTTGATTACTGTTACTATCAGTAAGAAATGGTAAGAGATCAGAAAAGAACAAAGAATGTTGAATACAATAATGGCAGAGTTTCACTTGCAACTCGAAAAAGTCCTTCAACATGGCCCCTGCCCCTGTACTCATAGATGAAGGCAGCCTCCAACCTGACTGACAATTAGGCACCTGGACCCCCATAACCATATGGGCCCACCACAGGGAGGGCTTGGCCCAACTCTTAATGGATAGGGGTCGATAACGACCCCACCATCAGTTGAGTTCGAGCTACTGACCCCTATGGTAGCTCTCTTATGGTGTAACATGATGATGCTTTAAGTATTTCGTTGTTTGAACATGCAGAGCTATGGTTTTAGTAGTACTTTGGTTCGAGTTCTAAACTGATCAGGAAAATGCTGACCCCTATCTGAATCTTCAACACATACTGACCCATCTCCCTGTATGGTGCATGTTGACCCGTCATTCTTGGACCATACTATGCCGACCCATCCTTCTTGGACCACACTATGCCAACCCATCACTTGTGAAGATACTATGCCGACCCATCTCTTATGAAGATACTATGCCGACCCTTCTCTTATGAAGATATTATGCGAACCCCTTTCGTTGACTACCAGTACGTCGACCCCACTCTTTAATCATCCCATGTCGAGCCAATGCCGACCCACTCTGCAAAACACCAATATGCCGATCCATATCTCTGGAGTGGCTACGTCGATCCAAACATCTTCCCTAGGCATGATGCCGATCCCTTTTGCATAAGCCATCATGTGCCAACCCCATTGGTTTTGCAAGTTATGCCGAACACTTTTTACCTCCCGTAACTTGTTCATAATCCATTCTGAAATCTATTCCAACCAAACTAAATTCAATAATTCCGACATCCTGCATTATCTATTTATTGACCTTATTTATCCTGGGCTGAATACAACTGTTTAGATATTATACTATGGTCATATAGATGTCATCTCGTGACCATCCTTCCTGTCAACAGTCAAGTCTGGCCTCTACAATCATCCTCGTGTAGCCGAGTCAAGGTACCGGGTAACTGAACCATTAAAACAAATAAATTCACTTAATAAATCATGATGGCAAATAAGATTAGTAAATTAACCATTCATAATTTATTAAATGTAAAACAAAACTGTTACTTTAAATCACAAAATTCGTTTTAACAAAGTGGCAGTTACAATTCAAGGTTGATAGAAATTGACAACAGCCAATTGTTAAAAATAATAATGTTATATGGTTTAAATTACTTATTAAAAAATATACGATAAACCATAGAGAATGATAATAGAATTAAAATGCAACATATAGACATATCAAAAATCTTGGTCATGATCCAGTTTGGACCAAAATTACACACAAATCTAATTGTGTTAGATCCAGCATATCAAAAGAAGAGCGCACATGCGATTCATGACACGATACATGTTGATTAAAGGTCTTTAACATTACATCTCTATAGAAATACATTGATCAACATCTATAAGCATACATAATAGAGAATAGAAATTCTTCTTTTAAATCTTTCGTCAAAAATTATAAGAGAATATTTATACATAAATTAGTTGAATTTGTATAGCTTTTATACGAACCATTGAAAATCAATTTCGTAAAAAAGGTGAATTTTATATGTATTTATGATAGATTCAATATCAAATGAAAGAGGTTTAAAAAGATCATAATATGTTTTGCAGTTATAACACAATTAATTTAGAATATGTAAATCTAAAATAAAATAGCAAAGGAACTTAAATCTACAGTTCTAAAGTGAATTTATCTTTTAGCGGAAGCGTTAATACAAATCTTTAATGATTTTCCTCAAACCTGGTGATGGAGACCCTTTTATTTTTTTCTTTCTTTTTGTAAACTTATTAGACTTAAAATATGTTTCAGAAATGATCCCTTAAATATAAAATGGGACAAAAGTTTTAATTTTTGAATACCATCAGTCTAAATAGAGAAGGGGTCTATATATATTCTGAGGTAACCTTTGAGATAGGTATAATTATTAATAACAATATGAAATTTTCCATCAAAAATTCCGATATCTTTTCATTAATTTTTTAAAGAAAATTGATGCACAATAATAACATAGGCCACATAATAAATAAAACTAACATTTATTACTTGGCTTCAAGTTGTTTGATACAAATTTATGAGCGTGTACAAGCATCAGGCTGGCCGTAGGCAGTCCCCTGGAGAGTAATACACGGTTAAAAATATACAAAAAGTTAACAATAATCTAATGGAGAAAATAATTGTTTAGTTTTCATATTTTTTCATTTTAGTAGAATTTAAAATCTAATTGGATTCATCAAGCTTGTCACTCTTTATATTTTTTCAAGTATAATTAGTTTTTTCCATCTAATACAACATAATTGCACTTCATCTGGAACAATCCAACGATATGACCGATACTGATAAGCATTATATCCATCAAAAGTTGATCTAATCCGATTATACATCAGTCAAATTAGTTGGATTTGTCTTGTTTTAGTTAACTACTTGATGAGTTAAATCGATTAACCCCATTTATGAAATGGGTTATAAGGGTTAGAGCCAATTAACCATTCAAACCCACTTAACCTAACTATTACTATTTATTTATTTTTTGGAAATTTCTATTACAAAGCAAACATGAGTAGTAGCTATTAGATAGATAACATCTTTTATTCATCATATCAAAAATACAATACAAGTGAGCTTGATGTATAGACTTTATATGGAATGAAGATTTCAATAATATCCTTTAACATTTAACATATTCACTCTTATTACATATATATGTACATATATATATACACATACATACATACATACATATATATTACAACACTTTCCCTTGAATATGTATGTGTAACGATGACAAGAATAACCGTCTCATTAAAAACCTATATTATGGAAAACCCAGTGGGAAAAACCATAAATACGGAAATGAGTGCAATTTTATTTCGTCTTTAGGTAAGATAATGTTATTATAAGGGTTAATTTTAAATCAAGATAACACCTCATTAAAAACCTTACGAATAAAAACCTAGTGGGAAAAATATTAATGAAGCAAAAAGAGTACATTATAGCATACTTTTGAATACTCCCCCTGATCCACAAAATACTATTCAATTAGTCTGTTGATGCAGCTGGGTAATATCTCGAAATTTTCGATAATTAAAATTTGTTAATTTAATAAGATTTTGGTAATTTAATAGTGAAGAAATAAAAAATTTGTAATTTAATAATGAAATGAATGCTAAAATGAAATGCAACCATGGAAATTAAAGCCAAGTATTAACAATTGAAACGAAATTTCGATTAATTGAAGTAGTGTAAATTGTTATACTAGGCTATAAATTAAATATAAGGAAACAAACGTAAATATTGAATTAATTAATGAATTAATAATAATAAATAGTAATTGAATAAAATCAATGTCCTGTAAGTAATTATAATATTGTTTGGAAATGATGACTTATTAAAGTATGATTAAGAGTTAGGGGCAACAATTATTATAAGTTGCCGATATATTTTAATCCATTGAATTGAATTGGAATCAATTGCAATAAATCTAAATAAATTATTAAGTTAATGTTAATTAAGGCAATATTTGATAATAATGTTAATATTATCCATAATAGGACAATGAAAGAATGGAAATGAAGACTCATCAATTTAATGGGATTTGAACTATAGTAATTGGATTTAATTACAAATAAATGAAATTAAATATCTAAATATTACCTTAATTGAAATCAAGAAGGAATGTGAGAATATTAATGTAATAGATTATGAATCCAAATTTAATTTCATCCGTTTGACAATAATGAATTGAATAATAGAATGAAAAGTAAATTAAATAGAGTTATTGGAAATTGAATTTATAGTTTCTGAATTTAATGAAATTGAAATGAAACACTGAAATTGATGGATTAATCAACCTAAATCGACGGCTAAATTTGTTTAAATTATTTTGTGAATGGTTAAGAAATCAAAATTGATAGATGTTGTAAATTATTAAAGGTTAAATTTGAAAGTGATTTAATTAATTAATTTTAAATTTATTTAATAAACTGGCGAATAGCCATTTTGGCAATTGACTCGGATTTCGACGAAACCAGTTTCATCAGATCCGTAATGGTGAATTATTGTAGGATTTCAAGTTTCGTAGCGATTGGACTTGTCGTTTGATCGTACGGGCTCGAAATGCCTAGAAATCAATGAAATTGAAATCAATTTGAAATAATTTGATTTTAGCATAACTTCTTCATACAATGAAATTTGGACTTGAAACCTATTCCATCAAGTTTACAATATTCAAAAATATCTATTTGAATATATGAGTTGGCCCAATTTTGTTCCGGAGTCGAAATGGGCTTTTCGGGCCATCTATCGTTCAACTTTCCAAACCAATCAAGCCCATTCGTTTCTATTTTGTTTCAGCCTATTTGTACCCCATTATAAACCCTAACCTATTTCTTATGTCCATTTTTGCTATACGTACAATGCCAATTGCTCCTCTCTCTCAATGGAAGACAGAACCCTAAATCTCAAAATGCAATTTCAAATAAAATTCAAGCCAAAAATTAAATCTCTTCAAACTACATCGATTTATATATGGATTTGAAGCTGTCGACGAGCCTAAGCGAAATATATGATTCGTTTTTCAATCTGGGTTTTGATGTGGCTGAAAATCGATGAACTATCCACGGCCATTCATCACGCCACGATCAAAATCGTCCGATCTTCGAATCTATTTCTGGGTATTATAGAGGGGACTAAGGAGAATCGATCTGAGTGGTTCGTATGGAGAATTGATGGCTGGATCGTCGGCAATTAGTGGATTAGGGTTG
The DNA here is from genome assembly GCA_030765085.1 of Allium cepa. Taxonomy (NCBI): domain Eukaryota; kingdom Viridiplantae; phylum Streptophyta; class Magnoliopsida; order Asparagales; family Amaryllidaceae; genus Allium; species Allium cepa. The sequence continues at coordinate 648,973,927 of CM060939.1, read as the reverse complement.
CATTAGGGGCGGCGGTGCTAGGTGTTTGGGCAGCCGAGGGCGAAGTCGCGGCCACTGGAAGGTGCGCCACGTCAGGGGCGTGGCAATAGGGTCGGTCGGCAGGCCTCTGGTGGTCAGCGGCGAGCATAATTCATGGTCAAAGGTCGGTCAAAAGGGGGATTGCTACACTGCTTTCTCGGTTGAGAATGATGGTCCTGTGCGCGTGAAGGGAGATGCTGACGTGTCTGCTTGGGTTAGATAGCGTTGTTTTTTTATACTATTTTAATTTCGCATTCATATGTTCTAACGTGCATAACCTTTTACGTACAAGGTCCGATTCACGTGCGCTTTTCTTCGCTAGGTTCGTATTGAAATTCCGGACATTTGAATGCTGGTTTGGACGAATTCTGAGACTGTTGGAATTTTGAGTTTAAATTGGATTTAAATTCAACTTAAATTCAAAAGGTGGGTGCTTTAACCCACTCACAACTTCTAAAATTTCTTATGTGTGTTAAATTAATTATTGATGTGATTAAAAAATTATTTATGACTGTTTGGCACATTTTTATCATCATTCCAGTTAAATTGAATTTACTGAATTAAATTGTTATTTAATTTATTATTGCACGTAAACTGTTATTTAATTTATTATTGAATACAAACTGCCAGAAAATACCTGTTATTTATTATCTGTTCCATATTGACGTTATTGTTTTAATTGGACGATGATTGTGATAAATGGTTGATGGTTGATATTGGATGAATGGATGTTGTATTTTATATTATTATAAACTGCAAGTTGTTATGCATTTTTATTTCATTCAGTATTACGGTTTGAAATGGTACGTAACCGTATTTTATTTTAAATTATATATTGAAATGATAAATATCCGTATCACTTGACCATAGGATAGAATATTATATACAGACACCGTGGTCTATATCTAAAATATTTTGAAAATGATTTCTATGGTTTTGGAAAGAAATATATGGTTTAATGAATACAGATTTTTGATGTTATATAAATATTATTTTATATATAGTTAAATGCATGAATTTAATCTATGTATAAGTTTGTTAAATAAAAATTGAGTTGATTTTTATTAAAATAAATGTGAGTTAGTATTTAAATTTTATTTAATATAGAGTGTATAATGATTTAAATAAATTAACATTGGGAGATAAATTGGGGATTTATTTGAAATTAAATTTATTTAAGAATTAAACTAAAAAAGGTTGATGTGAAATTTATTAAATGGGAAATATTTAAAGGTGTAATTATTATAACTTGAATTTGGGGTCAAGGAGAATTAAATGAGTATTTCAAGTATAAATGAATTGAAAGAAATATTTAGTCATTTGTAATTTGACTTTATTCAAATGATAAGGGATTTAATTATGTAAATCATTTCAAAACTAAATAATAGAAAATTTAATTGTTGAATCGAAATTATCAAATTTAGTTCTGAAATTTTAGAATATTTAAAGCCTTGAAATATATGGAAATTGAAATGGTTTATTTGGGGATTCAAATCTGTCTTTGAAAATGATTTGTGAAACTAAAGAAGCTATTTTATTATATAAAGTAATTTAATATATAAACCATTTAAGTATTGGAAGTTATGTTTCAAAGTTATGGGTTTCAAAGTATTATGTTTTAAAAGTGTTATAATTTCAAATGTTTGGTTTCGAAGTTTATAGATTTGAAAGTGCTATGATTCTGGATAAGGGATGTATCTGAAATAAAAAAGATATTATATTGATTTGGGTTTTAACAAAAATGATATTATATTGATTTGGTTTTGAAGTGGAAATTATATCATATTTATATGGTTTTGAATGGATATTATATTCTGGTTTGAAGTATAAACTATTTTGAGAAGACCGCGGTGTTAGAATAACGTTTGGTTGTTAAGAGACCAGGATCGGAAGTTGTCATACTCTCTGCCAACTCCGAAAACCACTTTAACAACCGTGTACGCGGTGGAGATTCCAGAATGAAGTAAGATGGCGGCGGCATTTCCTTTGAGGTATATACGTGGACCCGACTCTTGTGAGTTGGCATAAGGTGCCTAAAAATGGAGCGATCGACGGGCTAAGAACGTAGCACCTTTTATCGGACACACTCCTTCGATACCATTCTATTACTTTGTGATTGATTTGGGCCCTTTTGATTTTGGGGGTGTGGCTCGAGGTGGGCGATAGTAGCTGCTACGCGTTACCACCGGCCCGAAAGCGTAATTGGTATATCTACCCTGGCATTGCCTAGTTGTGCCGTGTCACCTACCCCAACGCGCCTTGTACGAGTTTGGTTTTCTCTCGTAGCCCGTGTGGTATCCTCCGGTGGCTTCCCGATTAAGAGGGACCATGATACTGGATGGACTACTGGGACTATTACGTGTTAAGGGGAATATTGGGTCACTCCTTAACACTATTTAAAAGTTGGTTTATTTTAATGTAGACATTATTATAATAGCGAAATATACTGTATAGTAAATAGTTCAACGGATCCTTAGGAGATGTAAATCCAGAACATCTCTTAAGTTACTGCACTCACGTTTGACACTGGATATGAGATGTCAAATCCCGTAAACATCTCTGACGCTGTTTCACTCATATTGTTTACCATTTATTTAACTTACATAAGATCTTTTAGTTCTGACTCGAGTGTTTTGTCTTTTCAATTCGCTCGGTCAGCCTGAGCATTTCAGGATTTGAAGGCCTTATTTCTGGAGGACGAAGACGAATATTGTATTACCATTATTTATTATATTATTCCACTGCTTCACGTATTCCACGGCATTATTTACTATTCTCTGGTATGTGTGACTCTGATATGTATTGTATAAGTAAAATCAAATGTTTTTATAAACCAGCTTCATGAACTGTTATTTTGATTATTATATTTTGTCGTTCCGCTGCAAGATTTTGTTTTGTTTTATTTCCTTCTCTGTTTTTCTTATTTACCCCACAACAATCCGCCTTTCTGTCTGGTTTAATTCTGACATGTGTGGTTTATCGTCGATTTAAAGGGTATAAAAAGGCGGGATGTTGCATCTAGTATCAGAGCTTTAGTTTAGCAATAAACCTTAGCTTTGTGGAGGTTTGACTCTTTATTAATCGGGTAGTAATACCCTATGATGAGTCGCTGAGTGTGTGTGTGTGTGTATATATATACATATGAGAGAGCGTATTTGTTAGTGTTATAAAAGAGTTTTAATGTTGTGTTAATTTGTTCCGTTTTGTATTTATAAATTCTGGTTGATGCATAGGACGTTATGACATCAATAGGGATTTCTAAACACTTAATAGGACAGACGGACACGATATTTGTTTTGAATATAGATGAATGAAATAATTTTGCCTATTATATTTTCTATGTATAAAATAATTTTTTTATAAAGGTTATATTTGGTTGTAATATATTGGTTGATAGGTAATGAAATTTATAAATAATAGTTGAAATGAGATTGAAAATAAAATATATGAAAATTGGGAATTCAGAACTTAAGTTCCAAGGTTTTGAAACTTTATTTTGAATGATTTTGGAATATAATAATAGTATTATTATTATTATTTAGAAGCATTTTTTGGTATAAATATTTCAATATGATTTGAAAGAATTGTTTTAAAGAAATTTTATGAAAGAAATAAATTTTGTACTCCCCTCTCTGTCGCTGGAAAATAATTTCGGTGATGAGTGCACGCATCATCGACATTCATTTTCGGGTTACTAAGTGGGAAGGCCACTATAGTAGTTTTACTGCAAATTTATTTGGAGTTGTAAATATAATTGGATAAATTGTAATTATATACATCTACCTATTATTTTAAAACGATTTCAAACTTAACCCAATATTTAGTTCTAAAGTTTTCGTTAATTAATAGTTTCAATTATTATTGTAAAATATAATGTAACTAATTAATAATTGGAACCTCTAATTAAAATAAGAGATTAAATGCTAGGTTATAAATGAAATAACAAAAAGGTTTAAATTTGTAATTTATAAAAAGCAAGGGATATGATTATTGAACATTAAAAAAAAGAAATGAGAAAAACTTGTGTAACTTCCAATTACACCCTTAAAAGCATATATATAACTTACCAAATATTAAAAGTTCTAATGCTTTTAAGAAATGTAAAAGGATATTATACTAGTAAACTTGAAGTAATGAAAAGTATCCAACGAGATTCTTTTATGAATAAGTATCGAGTTATAGAATTATAAACTTAAGTTACAATTGAAATGTTACTGTAGGATCTAGATTAACCCTAGAGGGGGGGGGGGGTGAATAGGGTTATAGCAAATTTTCTCGATTTAAAACGTAAAAACAAACTGCAGAAATAAATATGCTAAAAAGTAAATCACACACAAAATTTACCCAGCTTCGGCAACCCCTGCCTACTGCTGCATTCCCAGATTTCTATTAGAATTAAACAGTATCCCGCTTACAAACACTCTACTAGACTCGCAAATCCTTTTGCTCCCGCTCACAAACACTCTCATAGACTCGCACACCCTGCTCCGCCTATAGAGTTTTGCTTACTCGCAAACTCTGCTCCGCCTATAGAGTTTTGCAAACTCGCACACCCTGCTCTAACTAGACAATCTGACACTACCTACAACATAGGTGGTGATTTACCAATTCTTTGGCTCGAAAAGAAAAAACAGCTTCAAAAATAAAACAGGAGCAAAAATTAAAATACAACTTTGAACCCGTAATTTTTGCTCAAATAAAAAATTAAAACCTATTAAAACTAGACTAAAACCCTTTAAAAATAAAACCCCTTTTTTTTATAAATCATGGCCCTTTTATTTTCAGCCTGATCCAATTCTTGTGAAAAATGCCGGCCTCTTTATTCTTCCTTCTGAGTGCAATTACGGCCGATCCCTTTGTCGAATTAGGGCTTCGGCTTCTTTCTCAAATTAGTGCTTCGGTCCTTTTCTCTTCCTTCTGAAACAATTGCGGCCGACGTTGTATTCCTTGTTCGTTCTGAAATTAGGGCTTCGGCTCGCGATCCAAATTTAGGGCTTTTCTGGAGCACGCCTATGTTGTTTCTCTGGTGAACGCGTTGCTCCTCTGTTGATCGATTCTCGTTGCTTGGCTTGCTCGTTCTCTGATGATCGAGTTGGTTGTTGATTCGGTATGTAATTTCTCTGTTTGTTGGTTTGATTGTTTTCCTTTTTAACTCGATGCCTATGATGATGGTTTGGGTTTGATATTTATATGAATTCAAATACACTTGCTCTCTTCGTTTCAATTCGATACTTTCCAAAACTTTTCTATTGCTTGATGCGCACGGCTTTCCTGATTTACTTTCTGTCTTGATGCTCACGGCTTTGATTTTCACGCGTACGATTTTTCTTGAATAAAAAGGCAAAAACTTTCCCTTTTTCATTGCTGACTTTTTCAGAGATACGAATTTGATTTTCGTTGAATTCTCTGACTTGACTTTAGCATCCTATTTTCGAAAATTCCGACTTTGGCTTTTACTGTGAATTACTTCTTCACTGTTGCACTCGAGTTTGTAGCTTGCCACTGTGTTGCTTTGTTATTGATACATGATTGTTCTGTGCTTTGATATTGTGACACTATTGCTTCAACTTGTCACTTGATATTGTTGACTGATGTTCACTTCACTTCATGTTTGCCTACATATTATGGTTTGGACATTTGCACTTGTACACTCCATACTTGGTCGTGCTGTAGTCTTCAAGCATGTGTGATTGCCACATCATGTGCATCACTTGTTCATTCTACTGTGCATTTCTCTGGCCTGGTTGACACTTGATTCTTTGGTGGCTGGTCATTCATTTGTTGTTTGGACACTTTGGTCTTGCATTTGTGTACTGTGTCTTTAAGCTGCTGTGATGATCACTTATGCATTTGTCCATTGCCTTGTTTGTTGTGAAGTTGTGCACTTGCCTGCACTTGTACCTCTGGTTCTTCATGCATGTTCTCTGTTCATTGGTGCATTGAGCATTCTCACTGTTGTGTCACTTTTGTAGTTGTAACTGGACCTGTTGGTTTAATTGTATTGCAGTTGCATTCATGTTGATTGCTTCATTCTGGTTGGCGCAGTATTCATGTTGTTGTTGGTGGCAATCTTGACCCTTTGTTGTGCATGTCACTGACTTGCTTTCTGTCTCATTTCCATTGATATGTCTTGAACTTGAATCCGTTTCTATGTTGCTTCATGAATTGTGTATACTGTGTTATTTGGATTGCTGAATTTTGCTGCAATCTTCAATGAGCTTGTACACCATGTTGCATGCACTGGTTTTAGTCTTGAATGCATCTATGCATATTTTTGATGGTTCAGTGGTGTCACTTGTGCATTGTTGTACTTGGTGGCAATCTTCGAGTTAGTTTGCATCATTGCAGTGGTTGGTCTGGAGTTCTTGTTCAAAACTGCTGTGTCACTTTTGCAATTTGATCACTTGTTCATATAGCTTTTGTAAACTTGTCACATTTGACTTGACTGTGTTGATCCAATTCATCATGTTGCTGTTGGGTTGTAGTTTGCATTATTCATGTCGCCTTGTGTTGAACCCAGTTTTAAAACTCGGGTTTGACCTTGTGCTCGTGTCGTGATTTTAAATATACTGCACGTGAGTTGAACCCGGCTTTTCATTTGGGTTTGACCTGTGCTCACCTGTCCCTGTAGCATTATCAAGTGTATATTGATGTGCACGGCCTTGTGGCATGTACAGTGATACACTGTGCATGTCACACTGTTCGTGTGTGATGAATATAAATGATGACAAACAACCCATATAACTGAGGCAAATATTATTTTCAAAAATCATATTTCATTTTACATTGCAAAAAGATTTCCTTTTCAATTTTACTGCGTTAGTGAATATTTTTGCAGATTGCTCAGATGCTGGATTCAAACTGGAATGCAGTTGAAGACAAAAATACGAGTGTGAGTGATATGTAGCAAGGAAATTATGTAAACTGAATCGTGATGTATTCAAACATGTATATGTATAGTGAGAGCTTGAATTTGTACTATTCAAGATTGTAATAAATATTTGTTTGAATAAAAATTTCTGTTTGAATTCAAATTCTGTGTAACTTGTTCCGTTTGAATTCAAATTCTGTGTAATTTATTTTATTCAACAAATATTTATTTAATCTATGAAAAACAAAATAGTACATTACCAAATACATTTAAATGAATATATATGTTTATTATCATCAAACAAAAACATATAAGCGCATATTCATACAATCTCCCCCTTTTGATGATAACAAACATATATTTAAGATTTTGACCATGTTAAATGTATTTGATCAATGATATACTCTAATTTCTCCCCCTATTTAAATGCTTCCTCTCTACATGATGCTCCCCCTACATATATGCATACAAATAGAAATATTCAAATAAGCCTAGATGCAAATGAAAAATTATTTGGCCTTTTCTTGTTTCTATTTGACAAAATCTTAACTTTTCTCTCCCCCTTTTGTTATCAGCAAAAGAATAATAGTGTTAGAGAAAAATAGAGATTAAGTGATCAATATTAATCCAACATTAAACTCAAATTGAATATAAATATTAAACTTCAATAAAAATCAAACAAAAATCATAACTACCCTTGTTAGGCGCATATTCCACTTTTAGAATGACGGAAATGGTATTCTCATATAAAATCATACAAATGTATCTACTTGTGGTACATTTATATCAGGAATTTGAATATCTACTAATCATGCATAACCGTTAGGACTTTTAAATGAGATTAGTAGTATTCGAATTTAATTTTAAAAATGAAATCAAGTATCTTCTAACCACGCATGACCGTGGGGACTTTTAAATGGGATTAGAATCAACTTGTCTATTTAATAAATTAATTTTTATATGCGTTCCATACATGCATAACCGTGAGGACTTTTAAATGAGCATGGAAGCACATAATCAAAAATCCAAGTAATTCACCCATGCATAACCGTGAGGACTTTTAAATGAGAGTGAATTCTTTGGATATTTATTTATTTAAAAAAAAATGAAATGAAAAACAAATGATCCCTGATTATAGTACCACATATTAACCAACTATATTTAAGCTTTGATAAACAATGGTCGATAGAAATATGATAGATATAGAAATGGTCATGTAATCTTTACCCAACAAAAAGTTTTATAATTCTTGTTTTAATTCCTAAAGAAATTTTCCAAATATACTCTCTTGAGTAATGTATGTTAAATATCAACACTTATCACCTTTTCAATCACTACTTATCTTTTTGATAATTAGTCGGGAGTCGGATTAGTCAAAATTTGTCATTTAAAATCAAATAAAATGACTAATCTGAAAATATGGTCAAAAATGATTTTCTCGGGGGGTGGGGGGTTATATGAGAAAAAAAAAATTCTGCTAAATGAAAAATTATTTAAAATGAACAATATGCAGATATTTTCTATGAAAAACGATGCAGTTACTAAATGTCTCAAAAATCACGTTCAACTAGTAATTTTTCTATCAACTAGATTACCAGTGTAAACTGCATCTGAATTTCTCTTTCAGTCCAAAATATCACTAACTGAATTTGATAGACCAGACCATGAAGTGTGCATCAAAAATTTCAAACCCAATTTTAGCAACAATTTAAATGACATTCTTTGAATTTGAATTGAAGCCGTGTAAATAATCAAAAAACCGTGAATATAGAGTTAGCCGTATTATAACCAAATGTATCTAACAAAACACAATGTTTAATCCAAACAAATATGTATGAAGTAATTCAAAGAATAGTGTTTTTGGCATAAAGATAATTGGCCAACTATGTTGAACAAGTCAGAATAAAAAAACATCATCTTTACAACATCTCAATATTGGCTGATTTTATTCAGTATTTGGTGCAGATGATCACATTTAATTTATCGATCAAATAAATATACCTTCACCTGTTTTACCTTTACGATAATTTCTCGTGATTGCCCATTGTGATTCTGTCACCTTTGTACTAGGCTAAGGAACTTTGCTTTGTTGCCCGTTGTGTTTCTGGAACAGCCAAAATCCAGAGAACGCCGTTGTTGTTCCTTAGCCTGCCACCATACCTACACGATGAAAGATTTTTGTGACCTATTTATAGGTCCATGATTGTTAGTGGCAGAAGCATTATGAATAAACAAACCCTTTGGAACCCAAACTTGTTTAGTCCTTTTATTCTTGTTCCAATAGACATGAAATTTGTTTGTAGAATTCTTAGGAACCTAAACTTGTATAAATTTTGTGTTCTTGTTCCTATGACTACAATTTTCAACACGATGTCCAATTATTTCACTTCTAGCAAAGATACACCTACCTTTTGCATTATCATCAACTTGTGTTTTCCCAAAACCTAGTCCTTTTCTGTTGTTAGCAAAAATTTGATTTCCCAATAACATGTTGGATGATTTTTCTCCTCTTGAAAAGTTATTCAGAGATTTCTCAAGATTTTGGACTTTGGTTTTTAGTGTTGTGTTTTCAGTGACAAGTGAGGTGCATCTATTTATAAAATCCTTTTTCCTAGTGTCAATGATTTCCTTAAGACTCAAGTTTTCTTTTTCAAGATTCTCAAAGCTATTCTTAAGTCTTGTCAATTCTGAATCTAAAATTTTACATTTTTTACATTCTAGGTTTTGAATATTTTCAAGTTCAGTTTTTAATCTAAAATTTTCACGAGCAAGTTCTCTCCTATCAGATTTCAGTTTTTCAATTTTAGATTCAAGAGTATCAACTACTTTAGTGAGATCAAGACACATAAAAACAAGATCTTTATAAGAATAGTCACATGCCTCACTAGATTCCTCTGAGCTTGCTTCTAAATCCGATTTTGCCATAAAACACAAGTTAGCCTCCTGTGAGCTACTATTCGAAACTTCCTCTCCTTCTTCATCATCCCAAATTGCTGCAAAGACCTTCTTCGTCTTTTTCTTTCCTCGATTGTTTTTGAGAAGTGGGCATTCTTGTTTGAAGTGGCCAGGCTTGTTGCAGTTATAGCACGTCAATTCATTATCGGAATTGTTAGACTCTCTTGTCCTATTACCAGAAGTTTTTTTCTTGTGTGGCTTGAATCTTGACCATCTTATAAGATTATTGACAGCCATCGCAAGCTCTTCAATTGGATCTTCTTCTATATCGCTTTCTTCTTTGCTCTTTAAGGCATTCGTCTTCTTCTTTGGTTCAGAGTTGTTGCGTTCCTCCTTTGCTTTTAGCTCAAGCTCATATGTCATCAAGTTACCGATCAACTCCTCCACGCTTAGTTTACTCAAATCTTTCGATTCTTGGATTGCCGTGACTTTTGCCTCAAAGTTTATTGGTAAGATTCGTAGCACCTTCCTCACAAGCTCTACCTCGGTGAATACCTTCCCAAGCGCTCTAGCGTTGTACACCAAAGTTGAAAAGCATCCAAACATGTCCTTTATGCTCTCGCCTTTGTCCATCACAAAGTTCTCGTATTCATTGCTGAGTAGGGCTAGACGAGACTCCTTGACTTGAGAAGTTCCTTCATGTGTCACCTCCAAGGTATGCCAAATTTCCTGTGCTGTTTTACAATGAGAAATTCTGTTAAATTCATTCTTATCAAGAGCACAGATCAAAGCATTCATTGCCTTGGCATTTATAGTTTTTAATCTCTTATCGTTAGCATCCCACCTACCCTTAGGTTTAGGAATCTTGGTATCACCAATGGTTATAGTGGGAGATTTATAGCCAGTTTCAATAATATCCCAAACATCATAATCAACAGAACTAAGATATATACCCATCCTAACTTTCCAATAAGCATAATCATTCCCGTTAAACATGGGTGGCCTAACAATAGATTGCCCCTCAGAAAAAGCATTATTTGATGAATTCATGACTCTAGAGTTAAAGAAAAATACTGTGCTCTGATAACACTTGTAGGATCTAGATTAACCCTAGAGGGGGGGTGAATAGGGTTATAGCAAATTTTCTCGATTTAAAACGTAAAAACAAACTGCAGAAATAAATATGCTGAAAAGTAAATCACACACAAAATTTACCCAGCTTCGGCAACCCCTGCCTACTGCTGCATTCCCAGATTTATATTAGAATTAAACAGTATCCCGCTTACAAACACTCTACTAGACTCGCAAACCCTTTTGCTCCCGCTCACAAACACTCTCATAGACTCGCACACCCTGCTCCGCCTATAGAGTTTCGCTTACTCGCAAACTCTGCTCCGCCTATAGAGTTTTGCAAACTCGCACACCCTGCTCTAACTAGACAATCTGACACTACCTACAACCTAGGTGTGATTTACCAATTCTTTGACTCGAAAAGAAAAAACAACTTCAAAAATAAAACAGGAGCAAAAATTAAAATACAACTTTGAACCCATAATTTTTGCTCAAATAAAAAATTAAAACCTATTAAAATTAGACTAAAACCCCTTAAAAATAAAACCCCCTTTTTTTTATAAATCACGGCCCTTTTATTTTTAGCCCGATCCAATTCTTGTGAAAAATGTCGGCCTCTTTATTCTTCCTTCTGAGTGCAATTACGGCCGATCCCTTTGTCGAATTAGGGCTTCGGCTTCTTTCTCGAATTTGGGCTTCGGTCCTTTTCTCTTCCTTCTGAAACAATTGCGGCCGACATTGTATTCCTTGTTCGTTCTGAAATTAGGGCTTCGGCTCGCGATCCAAATTTGGGGCTTTTCTGGAGCACGCCTATGTTGTTTCTCTGGTGAACGTGTTGCTCCTCTGTTGATCGATTCTCGTTGCTTGGCTTGCTCGTTCTCTGATGATCGAGTTGGTTGTTGATTTGGTATGTAATTTCTCTGTTTGTTGGTTTGATTGTTTGCCTTTTTAACTCGATGCCTATGATGATGGTTTGGGTTTGATATTTATATGAATTCAAATACACTTGCTTTCTTCGTTTCAATTCGATACTTTCCAAAACTTTTCTATTGCTTGATGCGCACGGCTTTCCTGATTTACTTTCTGTCTTGATGCTCACGGCTTTAATTTTCACGCGTACGATTTTTCTTGAATAAAAAGGCAAAAACTTTCCCTTTTTCATTGCTGACTTTTTCAAAGATACGAATTTGATTTTCGTTGAATTCTCTGACTTGACTTTAGCATCTTATTTTTGAAAATTCTGACTTCGGCTTTTACTGTGAATTACTTCTTCACTGTTGCACTCGAGTTTGTAGCTTGCCACTGTGTTGCATTGTTATTGATACATGATTGTTCTGTGCTTTGATATTATGACACTATTGCTTCAACTTGTCACTTGATATTGTTGACTGATGTTCACTTCACTTCATGTTTGCCTACATATTGTGGTTTGGACATTTGCACTTGTACACTCCATACTTGGTTGTGCTGTAGTCTTCAAGCATGTGTGATTGCCACATCATGTGCATCACTTGTTCATTCTACTGTGCATTTCTCTGGCCTGGTCGACTCTTGATTCTTTGTTGGCTGGTCATTCATTTGTTGTTTGGACACTTTGGTCTTGCATTTGTGTACTGTGTCTTTAAGCTGCTGTGTTGATCACTTATGCATTTGTCCATTGCCTTGTTTGTTGTGAAGTTGTGCACTTGCCTGCACTTGTACCTCTGGTTCTTCATGCATGTTCTCTGTTCATTGGTGCATTGAGCATTCTCACTGTTGTGTCACTTTTGTAGTTGTAACCGGACATGTTGGTTTAATTGTATTACAGTTGCATTCATGTTGATTGCTTCATTTTGGTTGGCGCAGTATTCATGTTGTTGTTGGTGGCAATCTTGACCCTTTGTTGTGCATGTCACTGACTTGCTTCTTGTCTCATTTCCATTGATATGTCTTGAACTTGAATCTGTTTCTGTGTTGCTTCATGAATTGTGTATACTGTGTTATTTGGATTGCTGAATTTTGCTGCAATCTTCAATGAGCTTGTACACCATGTTGCATGCACTGGTTTTAGTCTTGAATGCATCTGTGCATATTTTTGATGGTTCAGTGGTGTCACTTGTGCATTGTTGTACTTGGTGGCAATCTTCGAGTTAGTTTGCATCATTGCAGTGGTTGGTCTAGAGTTCTTGTTCAAAACTGTTGTGTCACTTTTGCAATTTGATCACTTGTTCATATAGCTTTTGTAAACTTGTCACATTTGACTTGACTGTGTTGATCCAATTCATCATGTTGTTGTTGGTTTGTAGTTTGCATTATTCATGTCGCCTTGTGTTGAACCCAGTTTTAAAACTCGGGTTTGACCTTGTGCTTGTGTCGTGATTTTAAATATACTGCACGTGAGTTGAACCCGGCTTTTCATTTGGGTTTGACCTTTGCTCACCTGTCCCTGTAGCATTATCAAGTATATATTGATGTGCACGGCCATGTGTCATGTACGGTGATACACTATGCATGTCACACTGTTCATGTGTGATGAATATAAATGATGGCGAACAACCCAAATAACTGAGGCAAATATTATTTTCAAAAATCATATTTCATTTTACATTGCAAAAAGATTTCCTTTTCAATTTTAATGCGTTAGTAAATATTTTTGCAGATTGTTCAGATGTTGGATTCAAACTGGAATGCAGTTGAAGACAAAAATACGAGTGCGAGTGATATGTAGTGAGGAAATTATGTAAACTGGATCGTGATGTATTCAAACATGTATATGTATAGTGAGAGGTTGAATTTGTACTATTCAAGATTGTAATAAATATTTGTTTGAATAAAAATTTCTGTTTGAATTCAAATTCTGTGTAACTTGTTCTGTTTGAATTCAAATTCTGTGTAATTTATTTTATTCAACAAATATTTATTTAATCTATGAAAAACAAAATAGTACATTACAAATACATTTAAATGAATATATATATATATTTATTATCATCAAATAAAAACATATAAGTGCATATTCATACAGTTACTGCAATAAAATAAGATAAAAGGTAAATGTTGTAAGTAAAGAATTTTAAACTTATGTTACTGAAATTAATATGCCAAGTAACTGAATTGAACATGAATATTATCACTAAATGAATGTAATGCAATAAAAAGAAAATTTTCAATATGAATGAATAAAAATGAATTTATGCAAGTATAAGTGCAAATAAGTGAAATAAATACCGAATCAATGAATGGAAATGAAATTTGCAAGAAATAAATGAAAATTAAAAAGATAAATCATTATATGAATGAAAAGGAAGTCAAACAACAAAAGTTATGAAATGAAATTAATAAGAACGAATGTGATCGGTTGTTCGAAATTGTTGTTTATATGGTTTATGGTTGTTTGGGCAAGGATACTTTAAATTGCTTAGATGTATGAATAGTCTATTGAATTTATCCAAGACTGTTGAGTAAATGGAATACTTCATAGTTATTTGTCATTCTATGCAATTTAAAGTGTCTTAACCCGAACCAACCAATTGTTTTGTTTTGCTTGAATTGTTGATTTATATATGATGTGTATGATGTTGGTTGTAATGATTGTTGTTTGATACTGAATGGTTTGAAACAACTTTAAATATTTCATTTTATACAATTATTAACTCTTTTTAGATTATATAAGCGAAATGTAGGTTATGGAAGCAATTGCTACTACTTTTGGTTTCATAATTAAGCGTTAATTGCCCAACGAAAAGGTATGTTTTCAGATTACGGTTTTATAGCGTTATTATATTATTTTCCCGTGTTGGGATATATATTACTTGGAAATTTTATGTTACATATTGTTATATTTGATATTATATTTTCTCCCGAGCCTCTCCGTACAAAGGAGACTCTACCGAAATTTTCCATAAATTTTGGACTTTGAAATTTTTTGAAAAATGTTTCCAAACTTTATTAGTTTGAGTATAAAAAAATTTATTGGTTATAAAATGATATATTTCATTTAAATTATTAAATTTTGAAAATTTATTTGTTCATAAAATTGATATTTTGAATAAGATGTATTGATTTCTTAATTCTTCTTTTTCCTTCTTTTTTCCTTTTCAGGGACGAAAAGTTTTAAGTGGGGAAGAGTGCAACGACTCGAAATTTTCGATAATTAAAATTTGTTAATTTAATAAGATTTTGATAATTTAATAGTGAATAAATAAAAAATTTGTAATTTACTAGTGAAATGAATGCTAAAGTGAAATGCAACCATGGAAATTAAAGCAAAGCATTAACAATTGAAACGAAATTTCGATTTACTGAAGTAGTGTAAATTGTTATACTAGGCTGTAAATTGCATATAAGGAAAAAATGTAAATATTGAATTAATTAATGAATTAATAATAATAAATAGTAATTGAATAAAATCAATGTCCTGTAAGTAATTATAATATTGTTTGGAAATGATAACTTATTAAAGTATGATTAAGAGTTAGGGGCAACAATTATTATAAGTTACCGATATATTTTAATCCATTAAATTGAATTGGAATCAATTGCAATAAATCTAAATAAATTATTACGTTAATGTTAATTTAGTTAATACTATCCATAATAGGACAATTGGTTGAGTTGAAAGAATGGAAATGAAGGCTTATCAATTTAATGGGATTTGAACTATAGTAATTGGATTTAATTACAAATAAATGAAATTAAATATCTAAATATTACATTAATTGAAATCAAGATGGAATGTGAGAATATTAATGTAATAGATTATGAATCCAAATTCAATTTCATCCGTTTGATAATAATGAAATGAATAATAGAATGAAAAGTAATTTAAATAGAGTTATTGGAAATTAAATTTATGATTTCTGAATTTAATGAAATTGAAATTAAACATTGAAATTTATGGATTAATCAACTTAAATCGACAGCTAAATTTGTTTAAATTATTTTGTCAATGGTTAAGAAATCAAAATTGATAGAAGTTGTAAATTATTAAAGGTTAAATTTGAAAGTGATTTAACTAATTAATTTTTAATTTATTTAATTAACTAGTAAATAGCTATTTTAGCCACCGACTCGGATTTCGACGAAACCAGTTTCATTGGATCCGTAATAGTGAATTATTGTAGGATTTCAAATTTCGTAGCGATCAGACTTGTCGTTTGATCGTACGTGCTCGAAACGCCTAGAAATCAATGAAATTGAAATCAATTGGAATCAATTTGAAATAATTTGATTTTATTATAACTTCTTCATACAATGGAATTTGGACTTGAAACCTGTTCCGTCGAGTTTAAAATATTCAAAAACATATATTTCGACATATGGGTCGGCCCAATTTCGTTTCGGAGTCGAAATGGGCCTTCCGGGCCATCTATCGTTCAACTTTCCAAACCAATCAAGCCCATTCGTTTCTATTTTGTTTCATCCTATTTATACCCTGTTATAAACCCTAGCCTATTTCTTATGTCCATTTTTCTGTATGTGCGATGCCAATTGCTCCTCTTTCTCAATGGCAGACAGAACCCTAAATCCCAAAATACAATTTCAAATATAATTCCAAGCCAAAAATTAAATCTCTTCAAACTATATCGAATTATATATGGATTTGAAGCTCTCGACGAGCGCAATTCAAATATATGATTCGATTTTCTATTTGGGTTTCAGTGTGGCCGAAAATCGATGAACTATCCACGACCGTTCATCACGCTGCGACCAAAATCGTCCGATCTTCGAATCTATTTCTGGGTATTTTAGAGGGGACTGTGGGGAGTCGATCTGAGTGGTTCATATGGGAAATTGATGGCTGGATTGTCGGAAATCGATGGATTAGGGTTGCGTTAGGGGTAGCGATGCACGACATTTGGGAAGCCGATGGCGAAGTCGCGGCCACTGGAAGGTGCGCCGCGTCGAGGGCGTGACGACGGGGTCGGTCGGTAGGCCTCTGGTGGTCAGCGGCGAGCATAATTCATGGTCAAAGGTCGGTCAAAAGGGGGAGAGCTGCTCTGTTTTCTCCGTTGCGAATGATGGTCATGTGCACGCGAAGGGAGATGTCGACATGTCGGCTTGGGTTAGGTAGCATTGTTTTTTTATTTTAATTTCGCATTCGTATGTTCTAACATGCATAATTTTCACGTACGACGTCCGATTCACGCGTGGTTTTCTTCGCTAAGTTCATATTGAAATTCCGGATATTTTGATTCTTGTTTGGACGAATTCTGAGACTGTTGAAATTTTAAGTTTGAATTGGATTTAAATTCAATTTAAATTCAAAAGGTGAGTGTTTTAACCCACTCACAACTTCTAAAATTTCTTATGTGTGTTAAATTAGTTTCTAATATGATTAGAAATTTAGTTATGACGTTTGGCATATTTTTATCATCATTCCAGTTAAATTGAATTTATTGAATTAAATAGTTATTTAATTTATTATTGCATATAAACTATTATTTAATTTATTATTGAATATAAACTGCTAGTAAATACCTCTTATTTATTATCTGTTCTATATTGATGTTGTTGTTTGAATTGGACGATGATTGTGGTAAATGGTTGATGGTTGATATTGGATGAATGAATGTTGTATTTTATATTGTTATAAACTACAAGTTGTTATGCATTTTTATTTCGTTCAGGATTGCGTTTTGAAATGATATATAACCGTATTTTATTTTAGATAACGGATTGAAATGATGAATATCTGTATCACTTGACCATAGGATAGAAAATTATATACAGGCACCATGGTCTATGTCTAAAATATTTTGAAAATGATTTCTATGGTTTTGGAAAGAAATATATGGTTTAATGAATATTGATTTTTGATATTATATAAATATTATTTTATATATAGTTAAATGCTTGAATTTAAGCTATGTTTAGGTTTGTTAAATAAAAATTAAGTTTAGTAATGGAGTTGATTTTTATTAAAATAAATGTGAGTAAGTATTTAAATTTTATTTAATATAGAGTGTATAATGATTTAAATAAATTAAAGTTGGGAGATAAATTGGAGATTTATTTGAAATTAAATTTATTAAAGAATTAAACTCAAAAAGGTTGATGTGAAATTTATTAAATGGGAAATATTTAAAGGTATAATTATTATAACTTGATTTTGGGGTCAAGGTGAATTAAATGAGTATTTAAAGTATAAGTGAATTAAAGGAAATATTTAGTCATTTCTAATTTTAATTTCATTTAAATGATAAGGGGTTTAATTATGTAAATTATTTCAAAACTAAATAATAGAAAATTTAATTGTTGAACCGAAATAATCAAATTTAGTTTTGAATTTTTAGAATATTTAAAGCCTTGAAATATATGGAAATTGAAATGGTTTATTTGGGGGTTCAAATCTGTATTTGGAATTGATTTGTGAAATTAAAGAATCTATTTTATATAAAGTAATTTAATATTTAAACCATTTAAGTATTGGAAGTTATGTTTCAAAGTTATGGGTTTCAAAGTATTATGTTTTAAAAGTGTTATAATTTCAAATGTTTGGTTTCGAAGTGTATAGATTTGGAAGTGCTATGATTTTGGAAAGGGATGTATTTGAAATAAAAAAGATATTATATTGATTTGGGTTTTAATAAAAATGATATCATATTGATTTGGTTTTTGAAGCGGAAATTATATCGTATTTATATGGTTTTGAATGGATATTATATTTTGGTTTGAAGTATAAACTATTTTGAAAAAACCGCGGTGTTATAATAATGTTTGGTTGTTAAAGAGACCGGGATCGAAAGTTGTCATACTCTCTGCCAACTCCGAAAACCACTTTAACAACCGTGTACACGGTGGAGATTTCAGAATGAAGTAGGATGGTGGCGGCGTTTCCTTTAAGGTATATACGTGGACCCGACTCCCGTGACTTGGTATAAGGTGGCTAAAACAGGAGCGATCGACGGGCTAAGAAGGTAGCACCTTTTATCGAACACACTCCTTCGATACTATTTTATTACTTTATGATTGATTTGGGCCTTTTTGATTTTGGAGGTGTGGCTCAAGGTGGGCGTTAGTAGCTGCTAAGCGTTACCACCGGTCCAGAAGCATAATTGGTATATCTACCCTGACATTGCCTAGTTGTACCATGTCACATACCCTAGCGCGCCTTATACGAGTATGGTTTTCTCCCGTAGCCCATGTGGTATCCTCTGGTGGCTTCCCTGTGACAACCCGGAATTTTCTAGCGATATCAATTTAATAATCTGCATTAAATATTAAATTGATTTGATATTTTTTTTTAATTAGATCTTAATTGATACTTTTCTTGTAATAAATATTTAATTGGTAAATTTTATATGTTAAAATTAATGGTTTGTTTTCTATTTATAAATGTATATGTTTGTATACATTGTAGATAGATGAGATTTGTTTCAAAATTTAACTAATAAATTATGTTTTAAATTCTAATATATATTTTAGTGAATTAGAAATTATGTTTTATTTAATATAAACTTTTCAAAGCTAATAAATAAATCAATATAGGGTTTTAAATACATAAGATAATGTTTAAATAGTTTGATACTTATTTTAACTTAAGTTTAAATTTTAAATTTACTAACAAAAGGATTTGTTTTCTTTTCTTTTATTATAGCTTGATTTAAAATATGAATTTAAAAATATGTATGAGTTTTAAATGTAATTTTGTCAAACAGTACATTAACATATATTATAAAATATGTAGTTTATAATAAAAAGATAATTTAATTTATCTACCTTGTCTAAGTGATAAATGTGTTTTTATAAAATAAATAAAACAAAATATACATAAAGCTATAAATTAGAAGTTAAAATACTGTATATGATAAGTTAAAATAAGAAATAAACATATTGGATAAATTTATATAACATTCACAAACATTTACAATTTATAATAACATAACAGCTATCAAGTCATTTAGTTTTCAAACAACAAACATAGAAATAAAACAAATATACATAAGTTAAATTTTATTGTAAAATATAAAATGAATACACTATAAATAATTATGCAACAATTAAATTACAAACAAATTATACATACAAGTTTAGTACAAACCAATTAAATATGTGTGCATGCTGAAGTAAAGCAAAATAAGGACAGTAATAAAATACATGTTATACAAACAAGTAAAATCATATGCAGGCTAATGAACAAATATAAAGTGTGCAGGCCAAATAAATAAACAACTGTATATATATGTGAAGCTTGCTAGGGAAGACATTATTAAATATCTTTAAGCAAACAAACAAAAACTAATTAATGTAAAATCTTTTTAGTACATAAAGTATTCATATCAGCCTCCAATCTAAAAATATCTTTTTTTCAAAGATCTGTACAAACAAGATTGTAGGCTATATTGTCACTATTTCATGAAACATAATAATAAAACTGTCTGCATATACCCTGTACAAATCCTTTGCTTAATCCCTGTCTTCTTTCTTTTATTTATACCTCAGACTTACCCTTCTAATTCGAACATACAAACTAAAATATGAAATAAAACTATTCCATACTTAAACAAATTCAAGAAGCAAAGCAAAATGAAGTTTCAGTTGTATTCAAGCCTGTTGCTTAATCAAGGAGCAACTGTTCTTCTCTGAAAATTGGTGAGTAACTTCTTTTTAAAAGCTTAAGTAAATTTTAATTTGTTGCCTGTGAAAATCTCTGAGATGAAATATGCTTTGTTTGTATATATATATATATATATATATATAGGGTTGATAATTCTGAGTTTATAAATGTTTGTAAATATGCTTGCCCGTTGTATTCAAGTAACTCTGTTCTTAGTTCAGAAATTTAAAAGTTAGATCAAAATGCAAATCTATTCGTCTAATCTTTCTTAGAGTTAGAGATCTGAACAATTTAAGTTTGTTAAACCATGAGTAAATTTAGAATTATACTTAAAGCAATATAGTCTTGTTCGGAAACTGGAGATGCGGGGGCGATAGTGGGGTCTGGGAAAAATGTTCGGAGGTCGATCTAAGCCTTGTGGTGGCGGCGGTTGACGTTCTAACTCAGGTGACCTAGTTTTAAGGTACCGGTTTCTCTTGGCTTGTTCATCACCGTTGATGAACCGAGTGCCACGTGGTTTGGAGGGGAGATAGAGGAGAGATAGTCGGTGTGGTAGCCGGAGTTTGGTGGTCTCTGATGGTCAGGGTGCCACGCGCGTGACGTTGACAGGTTTGGAGGGGTGAGTGGTGCTGTGTTTTCCAGGTTGGTTCTCGAATTCATTTTTTCGCGTATGCGCCTGGGGAAAACTCGAAGCAAAGTTGTGGTTTTCTCGGGGAAACTCATACGTTTACTCGAAGTAAACATAAGGGTGCTCGGGTTGTAGTTGTACAGTTTTAAAACTGTAACAGGTTTTGACAGTTTTTAACTTTTGTTTTAAAATTTAAAATCAAGGATTAAACCTAGTTTTAAAACAAATTTAAATGGTGACTTTAGGTCAGTTTTAAAAATAAGGTTGGGAATAATAAATTCCATAATTTAAATTAATTTAATAATTTAAAAGTGCTAAATGTTTAAGTGTATTCAAAAAGGAGTTGAATTCAAAAATGAATTATAAATTGTTAAGAAAGGATTTAGACAAGTTAACTCCACAATTTAAACAAGGACTTAGATTTGAAATTCTAAATTTGGAATAAAATAAAGTTTTATAATTTAAATTTATTCAAATGAGTTTTAATTGTAATTAAACATGTGAGTTTGCAAAGGGGTTTTGAAAATATAATAAATTAGTTATAAAACTTTATTAAGAATAAATTGGTTTTATTTAAAATAAATGTTTTAAACATATTGGAATTTTACTTTAATTCATGAAGTTTTAAAATTTTATATGCATTACCTTTTAAGTTGATTAAGTAAGAATAATTAATGATGGATATTAATTAATTTGGTAATTATAAGTTTAAAAGTAGTAATTAAAGTTAATTAATGAGTTAATTAACTAATATGTGATTAAGAACCACAGATTGGGTTTTGATTTAAATTAATAAATTTTAAATGGTTAATCAAACTTATAATTGATAATGATTAACTAAGTTAATTATTTTAGAAGAAAATAATTAAATTATTTATAATTAATTAATGAATTAATTTGATTAATTAATTCAATAATAATCATTGTAATAGTTTAAATGAAATTATTTATTTGAGAAGTAATCAAGAAATTAATTTCTTATTAATTGTGTAAATTGATTTGAGTTAATTAATTTAGATTAATTAACTGATATTATGGAATTAAATTACTTAGAGAAGTAATTGATGGATAATTACTGGAGGTAATTAACTGGATGATGTTGTTAATGAAAGTAATTGGAATATAATTACTTGAAATTAATCAGGGGATTAATTAAGAGTGTTATTGAGAAGTAATTAATTATGAATGATTAATTACTGTATGTTATTAATCAAGAGGATTAATATTTGTGATTTGAAGATTTGTATTCTTAATATAATTAACAAATGAAAATGAAATTAGAAATCATTAATTAATATAATTAATGATGGGATTAGAGATTGATTTATTTGGGAATAATAAACCAACAAGATAATTAAATGGTAATAAATGAAATTAATAAATGGATTTATTCAAGATTAATTTCTGTAAATAAATTAAGGAAACTACTGGAATGCAGCAAGGGATATTTAAATCAAAGATGATTAATTTAAATATATATAAGTAATGGATAATAAGATTTAAATTAAGTTAATTAATATTAATTAATTTTAGAAATCATTTGATGATTTGGTATGTGTAATTACTTAGTGTAATTAATAGAGTATAATTACTTAGGAAAGTAATTAGATGATAATTACCTGATGAAATTCATACAAGATGATTTGTAAGTGAAGTAATTTGGGTAATTTCTTTTGTAATTAATCAAAGGATTAATTTATGGAATTAAGGGTAATTAATTACTGGTTTGTTATTAATCAAGGGGTGATTAATAAATATGTTTAAGTAAAGATTAATCACTTAATTAATTTAAATAATATAATTAAATATAAATTGAAGATCATTAATTAATATAATTAATGATGTAATTAAGAATTGTAAATTAAATAGTAATTAATAGGAAAGTAATTAAATGTTAATTGCTATAAATGATTTAGAATAATTCACCTGAGAATTAATTAAAGACTAAATTATTTCTTCTAATTAGAGAATGATTAATTAATTTGATTTATAATTAAGTAATGATTGTGAGAGTAAGATTTATGGAATGGGTAATTAATTTAATTTAATTTAATTTAAATTAATTAAAGATGAAGTAGTTAATTTAATTCATTTTAAATTAATTATAGCCTGTGATTCATAAATCATTGCTTATGGATGATATTGATATTTCATTGTTGATTGTGATCTCAGATATGAGATGGATAATATCTATGTGATATGGATGTATGTTTTATGTATGATAATATTTAATTATCTATTTGGATGATGATATTAGTTATCTGTTTATGAGATGTGAATTATCTATCTGTGCATATTGATAATATTGAATTGATTGTTAAGACTAAATAGACAACTTGGCCTTAAAAGACACGTTTTGGATTTCGATGAGACCGGGATCGGTTTTCCTTATTTGGAATATCCGAAAACCACATCGATTCCAAATTACGATAGGTCGTAAATCTGAAGTGAAGATGAAGATTCAGAATGCAAGGGTTATCGTCGTTAACTCTGAGGGTGATTCCAAAATGAGTGTAACGAGATGATGCCTTCGGTTTCGTTCGAACCCGGAACGAACTTGTATGGATTGAATGCTTTCAACACATCATCAGGCGGACGATGAGCATTCTAAGAAATATGTTCAATAAAGGTAATCGTAACCTCAAGCCTCATCAACCGGGAATGGCTAAAACATGGGAGGTGCAGTAAGGTTAGGTGGGTCATGCCCAAGCAGGACAAGGATATTCCCCTGTCTAGATGTCCCTTTTATTCGGCTGTGTGGGCAGTTGGTCTGCAGCCAACTGCGGGGTTTATCTTGTTCAGGACTGTTCAGTAAGGAATGGTTCCGGCCTTGTGTTGCAGGGGATGAAGGGAGTAATCCTCGGTACGTTGATCTAGGCCACGTACTGTGACGGGCGGTACCCCAGTAGCCCTGCCATTGTATGGAATCCACAATCCAATAAGTGCCTACGGTTTTGATTGTATTACCCACTTTTGTGGCTAGTAGCTGGAATTTAATAGATGTAACAATTTCGGCTATTTTCTATTTACTTGAAAACCCAAGACCTATTACAATATCACTGGATTTCCTATCAAATGTTTTGGTTAGCGTAAGGTAAAAACTTTTCCATGTTTATGTGTGGGAAGTCTTACGTGATACCTTTTGTTTTCAAAAGATTTTCAAAGTTAAGCAACTTTAACCTGTTACTCATAACAGACCCATGTCTGACCCGAAGTTTATTTTTGTTTTTCATAAACTCTCGGGTACCCAAATTTTTACGGGTAGCCAAGGGATTCAGGTTTAGCTTTGACGAATTCTGGAGGAGCAATGGAGCAGGAGGCTTCAGCGTTGTAGATATATATATATATATATATATATATATATATATATATAGTTCCGCTGTGTGGTACCTCTGTGATGTATGGTGTATTGAGTTATATTAACTAGACAGGTGTTTATAACTGTCTAGTATGTGATGTATTATATGTATCACTCTGATTGATGTTATATATATATTATGTAAATACTTGTGTGATTAATATATTTTATTCGTTCCGCTGTGAGATTCTGGTGTTGTTGTTCTTTCTTCTCTATCTTTTCTATTTTCTCACCCTTTTCTTTCTTAATAACGATACTTCTTCCTGGGGGTAGGAAGTGGGGTCGTTACATTCCCGATCAGGTGGGACCATGATACTGGATGGACTACTGGGACTATTATGTGTTAAGGGGAATATTGGGTCACTCCTTAACGCTATTTGAAAGTAGGTTTATTTTACTATAGACATTATTATAATAGCGAAATATTACTATATAGTAAATAGTTTAACAGATCCTTAGGAGATGTAAATTCCGAATATCTCTTAAGTTACTGCACTCACGTTTGACATTAGATAGGAGATGTCAAATCCCGTAACATCTCTGACGCCGTTTCACTCATATTGTTTACCATTGATTTAACTTACATAAGATCTTTTAGTTCTGACTCGAGTGTTGTCTTTTCAATTCGCTCGGGTCAGCCTGAGCATTTTAGGGTTTGAAGGCCTTATTTCTAGAGGATGAAGACGAATATTGCATTACCATTATTTATTATATTATTCCACTGCTTCATGTATTCCACTGCATTATTTATTATTCTCTGGTATGTGTAACTCTAATATGTATTGTATAAGTAAAATTAAATGTTTTTATAAAACATCTTCATGAACTGTTATCTGATTATTATATTTTGTCGTTCCGCTGCAAGATTCTGTTTTGTTTTATTTCCTTCTCTGTTTTTTTATTTACCCCATAACAATCTGCCTTTCTGTCTGGTTTAAGTCTGACGTGTGTGGTTTATCATCGATTTAAAGCATACAAAAAGACAGGATGTTACAAGTTGGCACACATACCTATTTTATACACCATCTTCCAAAAAATTAATTTTGGAAGTGCCTATTTGAATAGACCTGACGGATTTTCCAAGGATTGGATTTGTTTTGCATCCATCTTATTATTCTTTTGTAATTCCTATGTGAAGAATTTTTTTGGAGAAATGTGCTTCATCCTATCACCCTTGATGTAATCTTCTTGGATCTAAGCTATGTATGCTGCATTGTCTAAATAATGGTTGATCCTTTAGTAGCTGAGGGGGATTGACATAGCTTTCGAATATGCTCAATTAACGATTTTAGCCAAATACATTCTTGAATTGCATTATGTAGTGATAATATTTCAAAAGGATTGGATGATGTTTCTACCATCGTTTGCTTAATATATCGCATGAAATAGCAGCTTTACTATAACTAAACACATATTCGGTTTGTAATTTTGCTTCATGTGGGTCAGAAAGGTAACTTGCATCGGCATAGCCAACTAATTCAAATTATTGCCTATGTTAGACAAAGCAAACTTAAAATTTTCGTTCAATGTAAATATCTCATGATGTGCTTTATACCATTCCAGTGTCTTTTTATTGGTGGTAAATTACTGCTAGCTAGAAGATTTCGTGAGAATGCAATATCTAGTCTCATGCGTTGTGCTAAATATAATAATGCTCCAATGACACCAAGACATGATACTTCCGGACCAAGTATGTTTTCAGCATCTTCTTTTAGGCGGTAAAGATCTTCTTTAGTATTTAAAGA
The DNA here is from genome assembly GCA_030765085.1 of Allium cepa. NCBI lineage: Eukaryota > Viridiplantae > Streptophyta > Magnoliopsida > Asparagales > Amaryllidaceae > Allium > Allium cepa. Next base: position 648,947,803 of record CM060939.1, on the reverse strand, counting down.
TCTGACAACCATAAGCATAATAAGTGGATAGACTTTGTCTATTTGAAAACGCTTTAGGATTTTCTCAATGTAGTTTGACCGATGGATCAATATGTCATTATGCTCGATCTGTAGGCCAAGGTAGTATTTAGTTTTTTTTTCAAAATATTTCATTTCAAAATCTTTTTTAATTAATTTATTTTTTTATCAATCTCTTCTGGAGTACCAATCAAATTTATATATCAATATAAACTGCTAAAATAGCAAATCCCTTTTACTGATTTTTTATATTATAAAATCACATGAATAAATGATAATGTATTTATATCTAGATTTTACCAAATATTCACTAAGATGGTTATGCCACGTTCTTCCAGATTGTTCCAATCCATATAGTGATCGCTCATTTTTAAAAAGTACATCGACTTTAATTTTGCTTCAGGCAACTTATATCCATCTGGGATTTTCATGTAAATATCGATAAATAATTTACCGTAAAGATAATCTATCACAACATTAGTCAATCTTATATCAAGTTTTTTAGAAAATACAACACTTATTGAATACTGAAATATTATGACATTCATAATGGGAGAGTACGTTTCTTTAAAGTTAAAACTTGATCTCTACAGGAAACCTTGTGCGACAAGTCATGCCTTGTATCTCATGATTTCATTTTTATCATTTCGTTTTCTAACGAATACTAATTTATAGCATACTAGTTTAATATGTTTTGGTGTTTTTTCTTTATTGGTCCAACACATCATGTTTTTGAGTGAATCTAGTTCAATTTGGATAACATCTTTCCATCTTTGCCACTCATGTCTTTTCGACATTCATTTATGATAGTTGGTTCAGTATCATTATTAACATTATAGTCATGACTTTCAGTTATTTCTGCAGCTACGCCAAATAAGAATACATCATCATTTACTATTTTACTTCGATCCCACATTTCTTCATAGTTTGTACAAAAGACTGATATCTCATTATTATTAGGTACCATTTTACTTTAGGAAGCTTATATTATTTCTTCTGGGATAGTAATTCCTTCAGCATTTATTGGAGAATTAGTATTCTCATTTAAGTGATCTTTTAGATCATTCATAACCCCTATGGGAGGTTTATCAATTGGTGATTTTTCATTAAATTTTCTTTTACTAGGCGCCTAGTCTTTCGAACTAATGGGTCTTCCACCCTTTTGTCTTCTGCGGACTCATTTGCTACTATATTCAATTTTGGTCCTTTTGGACTTTAATTCTAGCTTGTGCATTTACTGCTGACATGTGAGATTCAGTTATTTTCAGAGCATCAGTAAATGCATTTGGCATTTGATTTGTAATATTCTGAAGATGCAAAATTCCCTGTATACTATATTGGCACTGTTTGGTACGTGGAACCAAATGAGATGTAGATAGACTATTATGTGACAATTCATGCCATTCTACTTTCTCTCCCTAACGATGAGAACATTATCTAGTAGAATTTTCAATATAAAATTTTTACAATGCACATCACCAGGAAGAGGATCAAGATAATGAATTGTCGAATTCGAATCAAATCCAAAATAAATTTCCAACGTATGTTGAGGACCCATTTTAGTATGAAGTGCAGGACTAATGGGCACATGCATGACACAACTAAATTTTCATAAATATGAAATTTTTGGCTAAGATCCAGTTAAAAGCTATGATGGTGAAAACTGATGGTAAGATGTTGGTCTAATTTTAACCAACTTTGAACCATGCAAACTTGCATGTCCTCAAGCTGAAGGGGAAACTTTGATTGCATAAGCAATGGTCTTGTAGTGAGTTGCAAATGCTTAATTAATTATATTACTAGACCATTTTGATTATGAACATGAGCTACTAGATGTTCAATTTCAATTCCCAATGATAAGAAGCAGTCATAAAATACTTGAGAAGTAAATTCTTCTACATTATCCAGTCAAATTGATTTAATCTGATAATAGGTTAATGTGCTCTCTATTTGATTATTTGAGCAAGTACTTCGGCAAATATTATATTTTTTGTAGAAAGCAAATATACATGTAACCAACGAGTAAATGCATCAGTTAATACCATAAAATATTTAAGCACTCAAGGTGGATTCGACCACATATATCACCCTGAATTTTTTGTAGAAATGTTGGAGATTCAGAAGTGATTTTACTATGTGAAGGTCGAGTAATTAATTTTTTTTGTGCGCTTGGGCACATAAGTAATCACTTAGTAAATTCTATTTGTTTGATAAACCATGAACATTTGAGTTTTTAGTGATTTTACACATCATAGTTGGCCTAGGATGACCTACGCGATCATGCCAAAGAATCAATATCTTTGTTTTATGAGCTTTTGGCTATATTTACAGAGTGTGATTCAACTATGCCATTTTTTGTAAAATATAACCATAATGAAACTGTGCCAAAATTTTCCACACTAAGCTTTTGGCTTTCACTTCTAAAAATAGCACAAAGGAATTCTTTGTTTACATTAATAGTTTCAATACGGTAACCGTTCATTCTTATATCCTTAAAAATTAGCAGATTACTTTCAGTGTTCCTTGTGTATAATGCATTTTGAATGAAGACATTTATATCATTTGTTAATATTATATGGGCTCTTCAAGAACCTTTAATTATATTGGTAGATTCAGCTATGGTGGAAACTTTAGCTGAAATATTTACAAATAATTCAAAGAATATTTTCTAGTTTTTCAAAATCGTATAAGTAGTTGCACTATCTAGTAGGAATGTATTATCTCTCAAGTATTGATGGTCCATACCTTAAGAATTTATTAAAAACAATAAGTTAGTCAATTATTAAAATAATTCATGAACATAAATAAATGCTAAGACTTTCTAAAAGGATTTCGAAAGAAACTACCAACCAAAACTAACATCCATTAGTGCGCATTATTTCAACTAGTTCAATGAAACCTAAAAAAAGCATCAAATTCAAACTAAATTGTTAATACAAGATAATGAAATAAAAGAAAAATATAATGGAAAATACACAACAAGCTTCAACCTACTTCTATTTGATCGGATTGGTCGTATTATGAATTAGTGCAATCATATTTTCATCATTTATGAAATTTCCATCATCATCTTCGAAGAAATCATCTAACTTCAAGTTAGTGTTATCAAAAAATCCTTCAATATTATTTGTCTTAATATTCTTCGAAGAATATCTACATGCACGTGAACGGTGACCAGAGCATCCACGTCTATAACAAACTTCCTTATAATGCTTTTTATTTTCTATTTTTTTTGAGAAAAATGTGTGGTCCTCTATTAAAAGGGGAGAGCACACATGAAGCTATATATAAAACACATAAAATGGTGCTGCCAACATGCCTGGCAGGTGACAAGTCGATGTACCAGAAACAAATAAAGTAAAAGGTACCCCTAAAATGAGCTCCGGTAAAGCCACCACCCATTACACCCTAATACCGAGCTCCAGCAAGGCCACCGCCCGAAAATAAGGTGTTGGAGGTACCTAGAAAACTAAGCAATCCATAAAATTCAGAGAATCTGAAAGCCAGCACCATCAGAATAGAAACTCGATAAAATCTGTAGACAAGGAATAACTGAAAGAAACGCCTGACACCATCAGAACTCCTGGGAATAGCTATCCTGTACACCAATATAAAGATGCTAGCAATACTGCAAACCTGAAAAGATAAACTAGCAACCTACCTAATCCAAACCTGAAACAAAACTAGGAAAAATAATTAGTATGAAACACATATATGTATATAAATAGAATTTATATACATATATGCGAGAAAAATCTAATGAGAAAAATAAAGCAAATATAATCTAGAACCAAAAACTAACAATACTTAAAAGTTAAAGGAAATAAGAACCAAACAGAAAAAAGGAAAACAATCAAAAAAACTAATCATTACTAGATACAGCTTTAAGAACCTAAGATAGGAAGAAAATTAGTATGCATCATGTAAACATCATTTAAATTAGAAAAGGCATTAGTATAATTATTATTAAAGTCAAAATTATTAGTGTTATGTTTGAATATATTAATATTATTCTTAACCTTGTTAAGATATTCCTTAAAACAAATATTTTTGGCTAATTTATAATTAGGATTCGAGACCCAATTTAAGCAAAAAGATGAAATTAAAAAAATCAAGTTATTACAGTGAATATTTTTATTATTAAAAATTCTTTGAGTTCTCTCAAACCAAATATACCAACTAGATATGGTGAAAAGAGTATCAAGCATCTATTATCCTTATTAAACTTAAATCTAAAAGTATTCCAATAGAAAAAACAATCAGAAATTCTAGAACTGAAATTATACTCAAAAATATTGAGGGTATTCATAAGAATAGAATGAGTACCCATGCATTCGTAGGAAATATGATTAGTATCTTCTAAATGAATATTGCAAAAATAACATTTATTATCAATGTGAATATTTTTTCTTTTTAAAAATTCTATTGTATTTAATTTACCATGAATAATAAGCCACATGTGAATTTTAGATTTTGGAGGAGCATTAGTCTTCCAAATAAATTTAAAACAATTATCAGTTACACCCGAAAAGTTAATAAATTTGTTAAAGGAATTTGTGGAATCTTTCTTGCTCTTATCCCACTCCCAATTAATATAATCATTCTCATTGTCCATATTATAAAGATTTAATATAGCATAAAGCAAATTAAGCTGTCTAAGGGCTGAACCTATTAAAATTCTGTTAAAACTGAAAATCCAGGGAGGATCATTTTCAGAATTAAAAACTTCAGAAATAAAAGCATATTTAAAGTTGCAAATATCATACAAATCTTTAAACTCATTCCTTAGAAGAGTAGCAGAAATCTAACTATCATGCCAAAAAGATGTATTATTACCAGAGTGAACAATAATATTAACTCCTAAGTTAAAAAACTCACTACATTTTAAAATGGATTTCCAAAAGTATGATTGTTTACGAGTAATCAAAGGACTAATATGATAAAAATTGTAACTACCATTGTAATAATATTTTGAAATAATCTCCTTCCAAAAAGCATTATCATTGATATCTTTGAATTTCCATAACCATTTACCAAGAAGAGACAAGTTCATATTACGAAGATTAATGACTCCTAAACCACCATCTTTTTTGGACTTACAGACAGTTTTCCAATTTACTAAACATTTGATGCTACTATTTGAATTTTCACCACTCCAAAGGTTATCTCTTCTAATTTTATCTATTTTATCAATCACCCAATCGGCAAAGAGATGCATAGACATCCAATAGATAGGGAGAGCCGATAATGTCAAAGGATTTTATAAAATGATGCTCTCGATGTTGCTGCTGTGGAGTATGTCTAAGGCATGAATTGTTGAAAAAAAAATTCTAGCATTTGTGCATCATCTATCTTTTCTCTACACAATTTTAGTTTAGAAGTAATTCTAAACACAACAGAGTTGTATTCCCTTATTGATTTGAAGTCTTAAATCCTCAGGTTCAACGACCCTTGCCTACTGTTTAGAAGTATGATAATCTTCTGGTAGTCATAATGCTCCTACAGAGAGTTCCATAAGTAGAGAGGACATTTTTTTCAATTAAATATTTTTCCTTAGATTATCATGGATATGACGTCATAAAAATATCAAAGTCTTTGCTTTGTCCTACTGGGACATATAATTACAATTATTAATGGTATTTTCTAAGTTATGATTGTAAGTGGATCTTAGCATCTAATATCCATGACAAATTGTTGTCTCCGGATATGTCCAAAACTATGAATTCAAGCTTAGCTATGTTTTTCATGTTATGACTTCGGTTTACAGTTAAGAAGATGAAAAAAAATGTTGTAAAGTATACTTCTAATACAATATAAAGTTTTTTGCAAAGAAGAATAAAATCTGACAGTCGAGATGAGATGTATAACTGCTATTATTTGTTCATCTGTCAAACTGCTATTAGTGAACTTATCTTGAGAGGCTTAGATTACATATGATTTGAGGGCTATAATTTAAAAGTAGAAGTAAATTTATGTGTTTCTGTTGCATAAATTATTAAACAAATAAATATAAGAAACTAATAAGATTGGAGATCATGAAGTGTCCATGAGCCATGTATTCATAAATGTATCTTTGTATAAGATTAAATCATACCTAGTCTATGCAAATTGAACAAAATGGATAAGAATAAAGTAGATAAAAAATTATGACAAGAGCTATGTCATGTATACCGTACCCAAAAATAAATAAAAACAATATAAACATGTGCTGATACAACTTCATCTACTCTGCCATTAAAATAGTCTCAAAAATAAAGAAATATTCAAAAGAACAAAATTAAACAAAAGATCATTTGAAGATTCTTACTTATGTAAGGTAGCTATGATTATATATAGAAAGGAACTTAGATGTTTGTAGTTCTATGTCTTGTAACGGATGGGAAAACAATGCTTATTATTTCTTTCGAACTTTACTGCAGTTTTTAATTTGTTCCGTACACAGTAATATTTATAAAGTAAAATATCTAGCTATTGTTTACGAGAGAAAAAGTAAAATTTGGAATACGGATTCAAAATCTACAAAAAAATGAAATATCTAATCTTCATACACATAAGAAAGAAAGCAGTAACATGAAACCTACAAATACAAATAAAATAGCAAAACATCATGTTGATAACATGTTAAAAAATAAATAAGAGTAGAAGCCTTTGGAGAGTGGCCATCTTTATTCATCATATAAATAATATAATACAAGTGAGCTATATTTATAGACTCTATATGGAATGAAGAATACAATAATGTCATTTAACATTTAGCATATCCATCCTTATTAATGTAATAACCCGCTCTTTAGTGAGCCAAAATTTCGACAAGAATCAAAATCCAAGTCCATAAAAGTACAGATCGTTGGATTACTTGCAAATAAGCAAGAGCATTATCAGAGATTGATAAAAATCTAAACTCAGAGCAGAAATGATAATAGGATATAAATTCCGACTATCAATACTACCTTGGAATTAATGGTATTCCTTGGTTATCAGACTGCCAAATCAATATCGAGCATGAGGAATATTCTCCAATAACCAATCACGTCTAGCTCCGGTGACCTGTTCCTCTAAATCTATCATGCAGGTTGTAATGAGGAGCAGGTCATAACAACGTTCTGATGGCTGGAAGATCAATATATTGTCCATGACATAAATTCATTCCGATTGGTTTCCATTTATCTGCTATGTCTACTATGCTAATGTTAACCAAATTAACCTAATATTGCACACAACATATTCCCACCTAGCACAATTCATCTACCTACCCTTCCTAAGGTACAAAATGCCGATGTAAGTCTAAACAGCCACTTAATACTTTCGAACGTGAAGCGGGTTCTTAGTATCATCATCGTTTGTTTATTGGTCCTAGCTACATGACCATTATTTCTGGCTTTATAATACATAATAACCATACTACTAACCCATCTGTAGTCGTTAAACTCTTATCCATGTGAGAGATAGTACCCAAGCTACTAATAAGTACTAGATATGAAATGACCCGCAGTTCTGTACCCCTTGAGTCGACACTATTCTCTATCAATCAACTCAAGATGAACGGAAATACAAACCATTTGGGTTAAAGAAGAAGAGGTAGAAGAAGAGAAAACAAAACAACATCAGAATCTAACCATCGCAGCGGAATAAAATATAATAGATAATAACCGATCTTTACACAAAAGCAAATTGGTTTATACATTACATCATCAGTGTACACATAACACCCAACTAGACAGTAATCATAACATGTCCTCACAAAAATAAATACATAGCCAGTCACACAGCGGAATATTTAAAAACAAGTACGGAAGTACATATCACCATCCGGCTCGTCTCCTGAGCTCCACAACATCCTTTCCTGTAATCTATAATACTCGGTCTGACCCGAGCATTATAAATGAATAACACCTGAGTCAGTCTGGAAAACCAGCGTGAGAAAACACACTCAACTTGGATTATTAAAGTTTTCAAAATCCTTTGAAATCAAAAGCATCTCGTAAGACCACGCCATAAATAAACATGTCGGGTTTTTACTTTACGATGGCTAAAACATTTTTTTAATCAAAATCCTCTGGTATTATAGTAGTGTTTATATACAAATACTTATTAAAATAGCTGAAATTGTTACATGATTAAATTCCATCATACTAGCCACAAAGTGGGTTCTGCAAACAAAAATCGTAAAAGGCATGTAGGGAGAATGGATTTCCAACTAATGACTAGGCATTGGGGTACCACCTATCACACTATGTGGCCTAGATCATCGTACCGAGTATTACTCCCAATCCTCTACAACACAAGACATGGACCACCCCTTACTGGATAATCCCGAGTAAGATCACCCCGCGGTTGGGAACAACCGCCCACTAAGCCGAATAAAAAGGGACATCTAGACGGGGATGACCTAACCCTAATGAGTGCTACCCACATAGCCTTGCTCCATATCCCCTGATTTTCAGTCATTCCTGGTTGATGAGGCTCGAGGCTAAGTGCTACCTTTTTAGAACATATCACTTAGAATGCTCACCGTCCATCTGACGATGTTCTGAAAGCATTCATCCATACAAGTCTGTCCCGGGATCGAACGGAACCGAAGGCACTACTCCTACTACATCCATTTTGTAATCACTTTAGGATTAATAGCAACTAGCCCATGCACTTCACTGCTCCACCTTCGAATCCAACTCTTGTTTTCCATACGAAGATGTTCAAATCGGATCGAAGTGGTTTTCGAGAATTTAATCCCAATCTCGGTCTCTTCGAAACGATCAGCGCATTGGCCAATGTTGATAGTCGGTTATTTAACTATCAAATAACATTCACAACAACCATCAAACATAAATAATTTCACCAAATTCTTTATTAATCTCAAAATATCTTCACAAGATATATTCCCACTTTTCAACCCTTGAAAACAGTTTTCAAACCACACTCTTCTCATGGAATGAATTCCCAAATATTTATTTCTACTGAAAACACCAAGTACAATACTTTAGATTTTTAAAATAATTTAAAACACTTTATTATAAAATATCCTTTAAAACATTTAAATTAAAAATTACTTTAATACTTATTTAAAATATATATTTTAAGAATATTTAAAATAAAACTACTTTGTACAATATAAAACAAAATTTCTAACTTTTAAAACATAATACCAAGCAACCTTTAAATAATTACTACTATAAAAGATAAAACAAATACTTACTTTAGAATTTAAACATTTAGAAATAATAAGTTTTCTAAAACATACTTTCAAACAACTTAAACTTTTCACTTATACTTAAAAAAAATTTGATAACGTACTTGGCTATTCAAGGAAATACGCTTCTCTTTCACATCTTTAAAAATAAATCACTGTTCTTTTAATAAATTCCCACCTTGAATTTATTCTTCCAAACATCCACTGATATATTACTTTACTTTTATAAACCCAGTTTATAAGTTTCTTAGTCCCATTTGTTCAAAAATCTCGTTTCTCCATACTTGGAATTTTATTTATTAGAAATCAAAAATCAACTTTTATTCTTTCCCAATTCATTTTTTAATTTATCCAAATTTATATAATTATTTACTTTAAATTATCTCTTTTAATTTTTTTCAAAATCCAAATCTATACATTTTTTATAACTCAAAAGATCCGAATATATTCAATCAAACCATAACATCCAACATTCCAATTATCAATATAATCCATCACAGAATATCGAATAATCATAACACAGAATTATTAAGACAATCTAAATAATTTTGAGGAATCCTGTTAGATCCCTCTAACCTGTTTCCCTGCATCTATAGATGTTAGCACAATACCAATTTCACTTCGAGGTGGGATAACGCGGTATATGGGTTTATAAAATATCATCTACTATTATGTGGCTGTTTGCGTCAAAAATGGTCGCAAACCCCAAATATCGTAAAAGCACCAAAGTATGAATATAAATCAGCAATATTCCAAACACAAATCACAGATCACAGCAAACAGCAAGTAATAATCCAGAAATAATGAATAGAGACACAAGATTTGTAGTGGTTCGGCTATCTCCGGCCTACATCCACTCCAAAGTTTTATTCTTTGTTGATTATCCTTGGTTATTACAGTCGATTACAGCAGTAGTAATGGAGTATTTCGAATACAATAGTTGTACTGAAGTGTAGAAATGAATCCGGCAGAGTCTTGACGTCCAATAGCCGAAATGTCCTTTTTCTGTAGGATTCAGGAGGCTATTTATAGGCGTAAGAGGCTGAGATCGTGCTCAAACTTCGGGAGACTTCTTCTGGCACGTGAGTGGGCCCATGCGACCCCACCAAGTTTCGACTCGATATGTGATCGATACGAATTGATTTCGTATCCATCGAGAATTGATCCAATCGGGATGAAACTTGGCAGGAACATTCTTTACCTTGTATGCAAGCTGCTGTGAAAATTTCGTTGCATTTGGACCAACAGTTTAGGAGATATGATCGACACGAGTTATGTTCTTCGGAAGGCTGTCCAGTTCGAATCCATGGCTTCGTATCCCTCCTGTTCGACTCGATCAAGGCACATGCTTATCCGCTGACGTGGTGCTACTTCCCAGGCCAAATCCTAAATTCGTGTCGAGTTGAAGATTTCTTCCTTCGAATCATGCATGTCCTTCACCGCTTTGGAAGCTTCTCCCCTTGATTCGTGGATTTTCTGCGCACGTATCCACGCTTCATGCTTGTTCGTGTCCACTGCTTCTCCATATCATTCATACTCAACTGTTCGCATTACCATGTTCCCTCGTATCGGTTGCAGGAGTGTATTTCACGTCGATCTTTGAATTGATCGATACGAAATGGTGAATTCGATCGATACAAAAAATGCATGAAGGGCCAACAAATGGGTATGAAACTAAACACAATGATGGACACGAGCGAAGCCTTACCTGATGGATACGAGCGAGATTTTACCTGATGAGATTTTACCTGATGGAGTCGAACTGAGCTCCTGTGATCGATACGAGATCATGGACTCGAAATGCACCACCTGTTCCCATTGTGATCGATACGAACTATATCGATTCGAACAAACTATTGCACACTCGCCTACCAATCTGGGTGTGTTGCCAACGAGTCGATATCCATCTAGCCTTCTTATCCGATCGATACGAAATCATCGAGTCGAGTCCACACTGATCGATATGAATGAGACGCTGCTCCATGGATACGAACTGCCGGGCATGCGTGAACCATCTCTTTCCATCCTGACCGATACGAATGTCATCGAGTCGAACCAGAACCTAATCAATGCGAACTTCACCGAGTCGAACATGTGTCGATCCATACGAACAGTATCGATTCGAACCAGTATATGATGATCGATGCGAAATGCATCGATACGAACCGTGCCTAGCGCACCTTAATCCATCCATATCTTACGCATACGACCTCCGATCGACCTGAAATTTGAAATATAGCCTTCCCTAGTCCTCATCATCATCTCCAATCGATTCTGCCCTGATCGGAGCTTGGCCAAATTTTAACGACATCGATTGCAGCCTTGCTTTCAATCGATTTCCAATCCTGATATCCATCGTTCCTTGCCAATTCGTTGATATTCCAGCTTTGACCAAAAGGTGGGATAACATTTTACCCCCAAAACATGCCTTGTGACAAGAAGACGTGTTTTGAATAGTTCCGAATCCGATATCCGAAGTCCATAGCCATATCGTTTGAGTGTATCATCCTTGACCGTTCAAAGTCGATGCCCAAATCCAAATCCAATAACCAAAGCCTTAGCCAATTCCTTATCCATCTGAACTCGACAACCAAGTCCTAATCCATCCTTATCCAATAGCCGATAACCGAATCCAGTACCTCTCCGGGTCGATATCCAAATCCATAACCTCTGCAGGTTCTTGCCAAGCGCAATCCACACCTGACGACGGTGGTCTAGTGTCCCTGGACATTGAGCTAACCTCTCCGGGTTCTTGCCAAGCGTAATCCACACTTGACGACCATGGTCCAGTGTCCCTGGATGTTGAGCTAACCTCTCCGGGTTCTTACCAAGTGCAATCCACACTTGATGACCGTGGTCCAGTGTCCTTGGACGTTGTACAATGCCCTGGCTTAAGTCCTAAGCCGAATCCTGGTCTCTCTGGACCCCTTGTTGAGCATAGTCCATACTCAACGGCCTGAAACAATAATCTATAATATGGGGCCTAAGTCCTAGGCCGAATCCTGATCACTTCGGACCCTTGTTGTGCATAGTCCATACTCAACAACCTGAAAATAACAATTGATAATACAGGGCCTAAGTCCTAGGCCGAATCCTGGTCTCTCCGGACCCTTGTCGAGCATAGTCCATACTCGATGACCTGAATGAGTCAATTTACCATGTTCGGGCAAAGAGACTCACCCCTTGCCACGCATAATCCATGCTCGACGATCGTTTATCGAAAACCAGACAAAAACCTAGTCAAAATCCAATCCAAACCAAACCAAAAAATCAGAAATCCAAACCAGCATCCAAAACCGAAAACAATCATCCAAAGGAAAACCCAAATCAGAAAGCAAACAAAACCAGGAGTTCAATCCAAACTCCAAAACCAAACCAGAAAATCAGTGTCCAATCCGAAAGCAAAAGACAAATTTCACAAACCATAGCATCGCGGTTTATCATCATTCAGAGCATGCATAGGGGCTATCTCCATCCCCATACATGTGTAAATGACTTGGTCGTTTGCCAATGGTTTGTTACCTATTTCATATTATCAAGGTCAATTGATAACCAATCAACCATCATTCCTGGGCCTCACATCATCATGGTGCGAGGTAGACGGTGGCTGCTTCTGCTCCACCGCTGCATTCCATGCCCCAACATACTGCCTTAGTTGTCCATTTCTCACATGTTCCTCAATTATGTCCTTTAAGTGCCTGCAACTGTTGGTATCATGTCCGTCCAAATCATGGAAGAGGCAGTGCCTTCCTGATGCCCTTTCCCGTTCAGATGGTTCTCTCTTAGCCAGCCATCGGTAAGGAAGGCGATTCCGAGTTTCCATGTATATCCGCTCCAACGTCTCGTTTAATCCTGTGTATGTGGAAAACTTTGGATCCTTCCGTTGCTTTCTAGTCTTTCTTGAATCGTCATCCAGCTTCCGTTTTCCTTTATCCTTATCCGAGCTTCCGTTGGATGGTCCTCCACCCTCAGTTGCATTCACTTCCATTAACTTTAAATCCATACTCGCATCTTCTTGTCGAAGGAATCTTTCGGCTTCATCGAAGAATTCCCCAAGATCCAGTAGTGGGTCTCGTATTAAAGATACCTTAAAATCCGAGTCCTCTATGACTCTGGATACCGCCGCCATCAAAACCATCGATGGATCCGACCGATCTACCGAAGTAACCGCCGCATTGAACCGAGTTAGAAAATCTCTAAGCGATTCATCCGTCCTTTGCTTTACCGACGTTAATGTCATTACATTCTTTGGTATCTTGATATGAACTCGAAACTGCCCCAAAAACCTATCCACCAATTCCCTCCAAGTCCTGATAGATCCTTCTTCCAGCTGCCTAAACCACATTGCAGCTAGGTCCGTCAAGTACAAAGGGAAACATATGGCCATTACTTCCTCCGATGCCCCCAGCACTTTCATGTGTCTGGTGTATCTCATCAAGTGATCAGTTGGGTCTGCCTTGCCATCATATACTTCCACGCTAGGTAACTTAAACTTAGGTGGATTCTGAGTTATCCTTATTTCCCGAGCGAACGGACTCTTGTTCGCTCCTTCCAAGTCTCTATTGGTCAAGCCTCCACGCATGGTTTTTCTAATGATATCCACTAATCCAGTATTGTCTGTCAAGGGTTGCCCCCATGCCCCCGAGGGAATTCCGGCACATAGTCTTTATGTGGTTCATTAATACCTGTGTTAGTTCTAGCCTGTTGAACTCCGTCCAAGGGTCCTCCAATGTTAGATCCTACGGGCCTGCCCCCAAGCCCTCGTTGATTGCCTTCTGGTTCTGTATTCTGTCCTCCATTAGGTTCCATGACCCTAGTTCCTTGTTCCACATTTGCAGCCACTGTAGCTGGTCCTAAGTTCTGTGTTCCTGCAGCCCTCATCTGTTCATAGAAAACCTGCATCATCTCCTGTTGACTTTTCAACAATCTCTCTTGCAACGAATTGGCCATAGCCTCCATTTCACCCCTGGTTATGTAAATTGAAGCTTGTCCTTCCCCGGCTTCGGAGGATGCTTCTTGACTTCCTTCCTGTTGGCTTCTCTTAGCCCTTTGTCTCCTGCTTGTCTGACGAGTCATTGTCTTTCAAATCTAAACTCTTCACTCTTTTCAAATCCAAACTTCAATCCGGTGTAGCGGGTGCTAGTCCTTCTCAATGAAAGCACCAAAGTGTTTGCGCCAAAAATGGTCACAAACCCCAAGTATCGTGAAAGCACAAAAGTATGAATATAAATCAGCAATATTCCAAACACAAATCACAGATCACAGCAAACAGCAAGCAATAATCCAGAAATAATGAATAGAGACCCAAGATTTATAGTGGTTCGACTATCTCCGGCCTATGCCCACTCCAAAGTTTTATTCTTTATTGATTATCCTTGCTTATTATAGACGATTACAGCAGTAGTAATGGAGAATTTCGAATACAATAGTTGTATTGAAGTGTAGAAATGAATCCGGCAAAGTCTGGATGTCCAATAGCCAAAACGTCCTTTTTCTGTAGGCTTCAGGAGGCTATTTATAGGCGTAGGAGGCAGAGATCATGCTCAAACTTCGGGAGACTTCTTCTGGCAAGTGAGAGGGCCCACGCGACCGACCCAACCAAGTTTCGACTCGATCTGTAATTGATACGAATTGATTTCGTATCCATCGAGAATCAATCCAATCGAGATGAAACTTGGCAGGAACATTCTTTACCTTGTATGCAAGCTGCTGTGAAAATTTCGTTGCATTTGGATCAACAGTTTAGGAGATATGATCGACACGAGTTGATGTTCTTCGTAAGGCTGTCCGGTTCGAATCCATGGCTTCGTATCCCTCCTGTTCGACTCGATCAAGGCACATGCTTATCCGCTGATGTGGCGCTACTTCCCAGGCCAGATCCTAAATTCGTGCCGAGTTGAAGGTTTCTTCCTTCGAATCATGCATGTCCTTCGCCGCTTTGAAAGCTTCTCCCCTTGATTCGTGGATTTTCTTCGCACGTATCCATGCTTCACGCTTATTCGTGTCCACTGCTTCCCTATATTGTTCGTACTCAACTATTCGCATTACCATGTTCCCTCGTATCGGTTGCAAGAGTGTATTTCGTGTCGATCTTTGAATCGATCGATACGAAATGGTGAATTCGATCGATACGAAAAATGCATGAAGGGCCAACAGATGGGTACGAAACTAAACACAATGATGGACACGAGCGAAGCCTTACCTGATGGATACAAGCGAGATTATACCTGATGGAGTCGAATTTTGAGCTCCTGCGATCGATACGAGATCATGGACTCGAAATGCACCACCTGTTCCCATTGTGATCGATACGAACTGCATCGATTCGAACAAACCACCGCACGCTCGCCTACCAATCTAGGTGTGTTGCCATCGAGTTGATATCCATCTAGCCTTCTTATTCGATCAATACGAAATCATCGAGTCGAGTCCACACTGATCGATACGAATGAGACGTTGCTTCATGGATACGAACTGCCGGGCATGCGTGAACCATCTCTTTCCATCCTGACCGATACGAATGTCATCGAGTCAAACCAGAACCTAATCGATGCGAACTTCACTGAGTCGAACTTGTGCCGATCGATACGGACGGTATCGATTCGAACCACTATATGATGATCGATGCGAAATGCATCGATACGAACCGTGCCTTGCGCACCTTAATCCATCCATATCTTATACATTCGACCTCCGATCGACCTGAAATTTGAAATGTAGCCTTCCCTAGTCCTCATCATCATCTCCAATCGATTCTTCGCTGATCGGAGCTCGGCCAAATTTTAACGACATCGATTGCAGCCTTACTTCCAATCGATTTCCAATCCTGATATCCATCGTTCCTTGCCAATTCGTTGATATTTCAGCTTTGACCAAAAGGTGGGATAACAGCGGCGCATAAGGTCTCATCCACTATATAATGCGGGAAATCAATCACTCTAATATATACTATATACTACTATATATAACATAGCACATCAAATCAATTCAATCATGCAACCTATTATTTAAATTTAACCATTTAAATTTAAATAACAATCCAGAAGAGTGAGATTAGCTCACTTTTGATTTTTGTTTTGCAATCCGCACCCAACCGGCTTGTTTTCTTCACGTTTTTTGACCTTGTATAAACATTATGGTTTATTATTATTTGAATTAATCAAATAATTAATTGCTACTTATTTATTTAATTTAAACGCATTTTCTTTTAAATAATTTCTCAGTAACTAAAATAGTTTAGATTTAACTAAACAAATAAATTTTCATCATTTTAAAATTAAACCCGTAAGTGAATATATATATATATATCTGTGTGTGTGTGTGTGTGTATTTTGTTTTATTTTATTTTCCTATGAAACTACATACACTAAAAAAATAACCTATATACATTTTAAAAGTTTAATTTTTTTTATATTAACTCTTTAACAGTTTAAAATCTTCAAAATCTTATCTATATAAAATAATTCCTGGTTTCCTATATATATATATATATTAAAATATGTGTGTAAACATCTATTTTCTTTTCTGTAAATATCCAGTAACTTACTTTGCTGTAAATAATTTTTTTCTGCTTTCTGTTTGTATGTATATTAAAAATTCCCTTTTCTTTTCTATAAAAATAAAACAGTAACTAATCTTCACTTTAAAATCCTTAAAACAGATTCCCCTTTTAAAACTTACTGTATATATATTTTTTCTAACATATACATACATATATCTACAAAAATAAAATAAGTTTACACCTTACTGCAATAATTTTTCTCTTTTCAAATCCATATCAATACATATATACATTTATTTTAATAGAAAAAAGAATTATATCTCACTGTCGTGCGCACGACAACCCTAAACCCCACAACTCGACTGCACCGCCGACAACCTAGCCACCAAGATTGAATGCGAGCCACTCGCCAATCCCTCCACTACTCCCATCGCTTCCAGAATGAACGAGCACCTTTGCCTGATAATGCAATCCCAACTCTACATGCGTATGCACCCCAGGCCGGTCGTGATATGGACGAGCCCTTCCTTTTTGTTGCTTTCTTCACGAATCCCAAAGCCCTAGCTTCAATTCGAGAGGCTCGGCCACTGCTCTGCTCGAGTATGTCGCCATTTTTAATAACATTCGCACGAACGAATACAAAGAGGAGAGAGAGGAGAAAGGGGTGCTCGGCATCTAAATTGAAGGGAGAGTTCGATTTGATTTGATTTTGAAATGAATTGGATTCGTTTCCCTTTTTTACCTTTCTGGCGCTATACGAATTGCTTAGTTTGCCCCTTTTTTTTCTTCTTTCGCTTTTTGGTTTGAAAAAGAAAGGGGAAGGGTATGCGAGTTATAGCTGAGGGAATGCCTTGCTAGGGAAGATGAGCAACGGTGATTTGATTTCTTCATTGAAAATATTAGCGTGTAGGGTTGCTGGCTACAGAGAAGGCAAAAAGTTACGATGGTGAAAGGAAGCAGACTGATGGGAGAGAATCTCGGCTGAAGGAAATTTGACTGGTCAACAATATATATTATATTTGAATTTCAATTTAAATGTTCTCGTATTATGCAACTCAAAATCTTGACCTCCTATCGAGGCATGCCGCTAGGCGTTTATAATATTATACCCCTATTCCAAACGTATTGGAAAAAGTTTCGAGTCCTAATTCGATCGTATGGAGAATATAGCTTTTTGGACCTAGTTATTTTATTTAATTTTCGATATAAATTCAACGCGTTTATTTACCGTACGCCCTTACGATAAATCCAAACACAACGAAATTTGAAACCTGATAATAGTACAATATTACGGATCCCATGGAACCGGTTTCGTCGAAATCCGAGACTGTGCTTCGGAGGGCTATTTTTGAACATCAATTTAAACGATGTATTTTTAAAATTGAACAAACCACTGTTAAATCCAATTTTACCCCATCTATTACTTTCAGTATTATCAATGTAAATTTTATAAGCCTTTGAAATGTCTTTGACAAGCTTGTAACTCCAGATTTTATATTTTACCCAATTACCAATTATATAGTTGAAAAGTCGAATTTTCTAATATATCATTATATCTTAGATCCTGAATTTACTTTGTAAATGAAAACCATACTTTCCATATTCAAAATAAATTCATAATCCAAATAAAATATTTAAATCCATTTAAATATCTCAAATCAACCGTTCAAAAAAAATCCGGGTCGTTACATTCCTCCCCCATTAGAAGAATTTCGTCCCCGAAATTGCTAAGGCGGAGGTATGTCACAAACCCATTAACTCACTAAAACACACTTAGTGAAAATCTCATATTCACTTTTCTAATCCTTTAGTTCCAACTAAACAATTAGTTTTGACCAAAACAATTTGTCTTCAACTCCATTTTCAAAATCCTTTTATCTCAACTCCAATTTGAAATCGTCTGTCGCTAACAAATTTTTTAAAAAAAAATTTCAACAATTTTTGAACCACCAAAATTTTCGAAAATTTGGGCAGAGTCTCCTTTGCACGGAGGAGCTTTCGTAATTTGACAAGAGATATAAATATATATATACACATCGACTCACACGTTTGGAAAAAAACAAATAATAGTTCATATTTCCTAACTTTTATTGCGTAGGCGTACCTCTATTTAGCATTTTAAAGCAAGCGGCTTATTATTTTAGCATTTTGCGCGATGAAATCTAGCCAAACGGCTTTCTGGTACCTGTACTTACTCAATTCAAACATGTAAGTACTAAATATATGAAATTTATTAACATTTCACTTACTTTCAATAGCTAAACACATGCATTTCATAAGCACGATACACCGAACACTTTCCATGAGCAATTTAGATGATTTCAAAACTAATTCAATTGCTTTCAACCAATTCATATGCCATTTCATTCAATTTGAATGGTTTACAATTTAATTTCTTACATCCAATTTATTTTTAATCCAAACAAGCTCATATTCAATTCAATTGATTTCATAATCAATTTATTAACTTCTCTCAACTCCTAGAATTTTAATTACTTTCATTTACGTCAAACGACAATTTATTCTATGCAATTTGATGATATCCATGTGAATAAATAATTACTTAAGTTTTATAACCAATTTAAATTGATCCCAACTCAATTTATATTTAATTCCATTCCATTTTAATTCATTCACAACCATTTTATTTAGCTCGACACATTCCATGCTTGTATACTATTAACCATTCCTAAATTAATTCAACCCAATCCTTTATTTAATGGTCTACCCTTCCTACTCGAAGTCGAGCTTCTCATTATTCTTAACTTAAGTTAGTTTACTTCAATTTATTCCAACTTCAAATTTAAGTTCACTTCTATTTAATTTGATTCTCATTTAATCAAATTCCATTTAATTCAGTTAGCCCATCCATTTTATTTTAATTCACCTTCCCAATTTATCAAAATAATATCCAAGCACATACTTAACTCATTTATACTCGAATTGGATTTTATTTGTAACTCAAATCATTTCTATTATAATCCAATTCCATTTTATTTTTACAACATCTCCACTTATTTTAATTCATTATCAATCCAAGTCGAATTCTATTTATAATTCGAGTTTATTTCCAAACTTCATTATTAACTTAAAATCCATTTTATTTAACCGATTTAAATTTTATTAACATACTCTATCAAATAATTTATTTAGCTAATTAGCTTACTTCCAACTTTTAAATCAATATTCGATTTTATTACAAAAATCACTTCATTAAATTTCCCTGAGTTCAAATTTTTTTTTGTCATAATTTCAGTTTGGATTTTCTTTCATTTTCCAAAATTCCAACCTTTTATTCCGGCTTATTTATTCCAATTCAAGACTTACTTAGTTTACGCTTATTTATTTAAGTAATAATTTTATTCCATTCATTTTGATTTCTGTTCACTTACCAACGCTTATCATTTCATATATTTTTATTAAATCTTCACTCAGTTGCTTATTCAATATATTTTCCCGATACCCATATTACTTAAGAATTCTACCATTTCTTCTTAAGTTCAATGTAAGTATTTTTTACGCTTCTTATATTTATTTTTACTTCACCACTTTAGTTTATATCTTCTTCTATTCAACTTGGTTCTCTCATTTCCATATGAACTCAATTTATCTTCAACTCTGAATATTGAATTTTATCTTCCATTTATAACTGATTCATATCATTATTTCAAATTAGTTCATCCACTAATTTATTTCAATTTCCAATTCATCTTATCTCGAACAATATTTAATTAAACATTCTTTAAATTAGTTCCACCTAATAATTTATTTTTAAATCTCAAATAAAAGTTTATATTCAAAATTTTACATCCTTTAGTTTCTTTGAACAAATTCTTCAATTTTTGCTTTACTTTACATGCGTAATTTAAATTAAATTTCAATATTCAGTTTCAATTCTATTTGTTCACCAAATTTGATTTAATTTCAATATTGAATTTCACTTCCAAGTTGAATTTTATTTATAACACAAATTTAACTTCACAAAAAACCCATTTTCAACTCATAATTCATATTTTATTCAACCAATCAGAATTCCATTAGCATACTCACTTAACTAATTTATTCAAATTAGTTCATTTTCCACTTTTAATTCAATATTTGATTTTTTTTACCCTTCAAAAATCACTTCATTTAATTTTCTTGAGTTCAATCTATTTTATAATTCAAGTTTTTAGATTTTTATTCATTTTCGAAAATACAAACAATTTTATTTTGGCTTATTTATTCCACTTCTAAGTTTTATAAGTTGCAACTTATTTATATCCATACTTTCATCCATTCACAATCAATCCCGTTCACATTTTACTTTTTAACTCGGGATTATACATTTAATTTAGCCAAGTATATATTTTTATTCAATGGTTTTTTTAGTTCTTTTATAAGCCATCGAAATCTATTTATTCCAATTCAATCTTATTTAACTAAGCTCTAGTTAAATCTAACCTCATGCTATTCTTTGATTTCACACAATTCTTTCACATTTTATTAAGTAAGAACTTAATTTCATTTAATGTATCCACAACATGATACAATTCCATCTCAATGATATTTCAATCTTTAATTCAAATCTAATCACAATAGCTTAAGTTCATTTAATTCGACTTACTCTGCTAACTTATTAACTTTTTTACAAGTTAATTCTGTTGTAGGAAATTTTCGAACTTTATAAATTTCCAAATCCTTTTATAATCCATAAACATTTTTAGTTAAACCTCTAGAGTTTAAACCATTACTTAGACACTCAAAACATTTTTAAACCAATTTCAGAGTCTTCAATAATCACTTAAGTTTTTCAAAAATCAATTATATCCAAAATTCCTTGGTAAATTCAATTATCTCTTTGAATTTCAAAACCAAACCCAATTTTCACAAACATCTCCCATTTGAGACATTCAAGCAGCAATTCCTCCTTTGGAAACTCGAAAATGAACGTTGGTGATGCTGCAGTCATCTCCGAAGTTATTTTCTAGCGACCGAAAGAGTTCAATGCTTTTATCTCTTTAAAAACATGTTCAAATATTCTTAAATTCTAAATCTCACTAGATTTCATTCCCAATTCAAAAATATTTTTGAATTAATATCAATATCATTTCTCAAAACCTTTGGAAACCATTTTCAACCCAAAGGAATTTAATCTTTTCCCAAAAATTCCAAATTCCAAATCCATCCAATTATTCAAACATTACTCTGGAATTTTCTTCTCAATTTATTTTCAAATATTTCTCTGAAATTCTATTTCAAACTATAAATCACATTTACAAATCCTATTTGTATATGAATTTATTTCTTAGCTTTTGGTTATGATTTCAGTTTCTCAATATAAATTTCACACAACAATGATAATAATTTAATATTATCATTTTCTAACAACCAAGCATCCATATATAACTATAATAATTTACAAAAAATTATTTCCTTTATATACAAAAATAATTTAGGTAAAATTATTTCATTTACCCTATCTAAAACAATACTGTGTCGGTTTATCTTGTTTAAGAGTTTAGAAACCCCTATCGATGAAATGGCGTCCCACACATCGACCAGAATCCATAAACACCCAATGGATAAGTCAACATAATATAAAACAATTTTACTCACTAACAAATACGCGCTCATATCTATTAATACACTCAAACTCATTCTAGAGTACTACGGACTCTTTTTCAATGAGTAATCCCCACAAGAGCCAAGGTTATCACCAACCAGGCTCTGGTACCAAGTGAAACGACCCGTAGTTCCGTACCCCCTGAGTCGACACTATTCTCCATCAATGAACTCAAGATGAACGGAAATACGAACCATTTGGGTTAAAGAAGAAGAGAAAATAAAACAACATCAGAATCTAACCATCGCAGCGGAATAAAATATAATAGATAATAACTGATCTTTACACAAAAGAAAATCTGTTTATACATTACTTCATCAGAGTACACATAACACCCAACTGGACAGTAATCATAACATGTCCTCACAAAACTGAAAAAACAGCTAGTCACACAGCGGAATATTTAAAAAAAGTACGGAAATACGTATCGCCATCCAGCTCATCTCCTGAGCTCCACAGCATCCTTCCATGTAATCTATAATACTCGGTCTGACCCGAGCATTATAAAAGAATAACACCCGAGTCAGTCTGGAAAACCAGCGTGAGAAAACACACTTAACTTGGATTATTAAAGTTTTCAAAATCCTTTGAAATCAAAAGCATCTCGTAAGACCACGCCACAAATAAACATGTCGGGTTTTTACCTTACGATAGCTAAAACATTTTTTATGTCAAAATCCTCTGATATTATAGTAGTGTCTATATACAAATACTTATTAAAATAGCTTAAATTGCTACATGATTATATTCCAGCATACTAGCCACAAAGTGGGTTCTTCAAACAAAAATCGTAAAAGGCGCGTAGGGAGAATGGATTTCCAACTAATGACTAGGCACTAGGGTACCACCTATCACAGTTCGTGGCCTAGATCACCATACCGAGGATTACTCCTAATCCCCTGCAACACAAGACCGGGACTACCCCTTACTGGATAATCTTGAGTAAGATCACCCCGCGGTTGGGATCAGCAACCGCCCACTAAGCCGAATAAAAAGGGACATCAAGATAGGGATGACCTTACCCTAATGGGTGCTACCCACTTAGCCTTGCTACATATCCCCTGATTTTCAGTCATTCCCGATTGATGAGGCTCGAGGTTAAGCGTTACGTTTTTAGAACATATCACTTAGAATGCTCACCGTCCACCTAATGATGTTATGAAAGCATTCATCCATACAAGTCCGTCCCGAGTTCGAACGGAACCGAAGGCACTACTCCTACTACATCCATTTTGGAATCACTTCACGATTAGTAATGACTAACCCTTTCACTTCACTGCTCCACCTTCGAATCTAACTCTTGTTTTCCATACGAAAACGTTCAAACCGGATTGAAGTGGTTTTCGAGAATTCAATCCCGATCCCGGTCTCTTCGAAACGATCAGCGCATTGGCCAATATTGATAGTCGGTTATTTAACTAACAAATAACATTTACAACAACCATCAAACATAAATAATTTCACTAAATTATTTATTAATCTCAAAATATCTTCACAAGATATATTACCACTTTCCAACCGTTGAAAACAGTTTTCAAACCATACTCTTCTCATTGAATGAATTCCCAAATATTTATTTCTACTGAAAACACCAAGTACAATACTTTGGATTTTCAAAAAAATTTAAAACACTTTATTATAAAATATCCTTTAAACATTTAAATTAAAAATTACTTCAATGCTTATTCAAAATATATATTTTAAGAATATTTAAAATAAAACTACTTTGTACAATATAAAACTAAGTTTCTAACTTTTAAAAATAATTCCAAGCAACCTTTAAATAATTACTACTGTAAAAGATAAAACAAATACTTACTTTAGAATTTAAACATTTAGAAATAATAAGTTTTCTAAAACATACTTTCAAACAACTTAAACTTTTTACTTACACTTAAAAATTGTTTTGAAAACGTACTTGGCTATTCAGGGAAATACGCTTCTCTTTCGCATCTTTAAAAATAAATCACTATTCTTTTAATAAATTCCCACCGTGAATTTATTCTTCCAAACATCCACTGATATATTACTTTACTTTTATAAACCCAGTTTATAATTTTCTTAGTCCCATTTATTCAAAAATTTCGTTTCTCCATACTTGGAATTTTATTTATTAGAATTCAAAAATCAACTTTTATTCTTCCCCAATTCATTCTTTAATTTATCCAAATTTTTATAATTGTTTACTTAAAATTCTCTCTTTTATTTTTTTTTTCAAAATCCAAATCTGTACATTTTTGATAACTCAGAATATCTGAATATATTCAATCAAAACATAGCATCCAACATTTCAATTATCAATATAATCCATCACAGAATATCAAATAATCATAACATAGAATTATTAGGACAATCTAAATAATTTTGAGGAATCCAGTTGGATCCCTCCAACCTGTTTCCCTGCATCCACAGATGTTAGCACAATACCAATTCCACTTCGTGGTGGAATATCATGGTATATGGGTTTATAAAATATCATCCGCTATTATGCAGCGCATAGGGTCTCATCGGCTATATAATGCGGGAAATCAATCAATCCAATATATACTATATACTACTATATATAACATAGCACATCAAATCAATTCAATCATTCAACCAATTATTTAAATTTAACCATTTAAATTTAAATAGCAATCCAGAAGTGTGAGATTAACTCACCTTTGATTTTTGTTTTGCAATCCACACTAAACCGGCTTGTTTTCTTCACGTTTTCTGACCTTGTATAAACATTATGGTTTATTATTATTTGAATTAATCAAACAATTAATTACTACTTATTTATTTAATTTAACTCATTTTCTTTTAAATAGTTTCTTAGTAACTAAAATAATTTAGATCTAACTAAACAAATAAATCTTCATCATTTTAAAATTAAACCCGTTAGTGAAAATATATATGTGTATATTTTGTTTTATTTTTTTTCCTATGAAAATACATACACTAAATAAAATAACCTATATACATTTTTAAAGTCTAATTTTTTTATATTGACTCTGTATTACTTTAAAATCTTCAAAATCTTATCTATATAAAATAATTCATGGTTTCATATATATATATATATATATATATATATTAAAATATGTGTATAACATCTACTTTCTTTTATGTAAATACCCAGTAACTTACTTTGTTGTAAATAATTTTTTCTTCTTTCTGCGTATGTGTGTGTATATATATATAAAAAGTTCCCTTTTCTTTTCTGTAAAAATAAAACAGTAACCAGTCTACACTTTAAAATCCTTAAAACAGATTCCCCTTTTAAAAATCTTACTGTATATTTTTTTAACATATACATACATATATTTACAGAACTAAAATAGGTTTACACCTTACTCTAATAATTTTTCTCTTTTCGAATCCATATCAATACATATATACATATATACATTTATTTTAATCGAAAAATAATAATTATACCTCATTGTCGTGCGCACGACAACCCTAAACCCCATGACTCGACTGCACCGCCGAAATCCCAACCACCAAGATTGATCGCGAGCCACTCGCCAATCCCACCTCTGCTCCCATCGCTTCCAGAACGAACGAGCGCCTTTGCCTGATAACGCAATCCCAACTCTATATGCGTACGCTCCCCCAGACCGGTCGCGATTTGGACGAGCCCTTCCTTTTCATCGCTTTCTTCACGAATCCCAAAGCCCTAGCTTCGATTCGAGAGACTCGGCCACTGCTCCGCTCGAGTATGTTGCCATTTTTAATAACATTCGCCCGAACGAATACAAAGAGGAGAGAAGAGAAAGGGGTGCTCGGCGTCTAAATTGAAGGGAGAGTTCGATTTGATTTGATTTCGAAACGAATTGGATTTGTTTCCCCTTTTTCCTTTCTGCCACTATACAAATTGCTTAGTACGCCATTTTTTTCTTCTTTCGCTTTTTGGTTGAAAAAGAAAGGGGAAGGGTACGCGAGTTATAGCTGACAGAATGGCGTGTTAGGGAAGATGAGCAACAGTGATTTGATTTCTGCGTTGAAAATATTAGCTTTGTAGGGTTGCTGGCTACAGAGAAGGAAAAAAGTTACGATGGTGAAAGGAAGCAGACTGATGGAAGAGAATCTCGGCTGAAGGAAATTTGACTGGTCAACAATATATATTATTTTTGAATTTCAACTTAAATCTTCTCGAATTACGCCACTCAAAATCTTGACCTCCTATTGAGGCATGCCGCTAAGCATGTATAATATTATACCCTTATTCCGAACGTATTGGAAAAGGTTTCGAGTCCTAATTCGATCGTATGAAGAAGATAGTTTTTTGGACCTAGTTGTTATATTAAATTTTCGATATAAATTCAGCGCTTTTACTTACCGTACACCCTTATGATAACTCCACCCAATAATAATACAATATTACGGATCCTATGGAATCGGTTTCGTCGAAATCCGAGACTGTGCCTCGAAAGGCTATTTTTGAACATCAATTTAAACGGTGTATTTTTTAAATTGAACAAACTACTGTTAAATCCAATTTTACCCCATCTATTACTTTCAGTATTATCAATATAAATTTTATAAGCCTTTGAAATATCTTTGACAAGCTTATACTCCAAATTTTATATTTTACCTAATTACTAATTATATAATTCCAAAGTCGAATTTTCCAATAAATCATTATATCTTAGATCTTGAATTTACTTTATAAATGAAAACCGTACTTTCCATATTCAAAATCAATTCATAATCCAAATCAAATATTTAAATCCATTTAAATATCTCAAATTAACCGTTCAAAAAAATCTGGGTCATTACAAGATAGACCCCTAATCATTTAATACATATATTCTAGGTAGGCCTTTGTCATTTAATACCTAACCCCAAGCGGACTCCTCAATAGTACTATCTGGTTGATATTTCTTGATATCCCAGTGAGACACTTAATACTTCTTTAGTGGAGAGAGGCGAACCTTATATCAGTCACTTAATACCTCATATCTAAAGCACCTCAAATCTAAAGCGCACCCTTCCCGAGATTTATGGGTAGATAAATATTTAAGGTAAGTCTTAATGCTTCAATAAATGGAAATTAGTATGTCAAGTCCAATTTATACCTAATATAATATAAGTAAAGGCTTAGGATAGTTAATTGGACTTAGTGTATTACTGATGCTTGGTCAGTAGATTCACTCGATGGAAGACTACCCTTCACTATGAGGCTACCAACAATCAAATGCACTTACTACTAATATGAGATATCACTAATCCTAAGACCCATGATGGCAAGAGAGATTAGGCCTACTTTCTTAATTGAAAAGGATTAAATGGTCCAAATTTGGAATTATGAAGCGGTAAAGGATATCTCAAAAAGGTTTACTTCAGTGTTGACATATTAAGCAGCTATCTTAGGGCCTACCTCTCTACTAATAGAAGTTACTTAATGAGATTCCATATTTATAATTAAGAGTGATGATGGATATCTAAGGAAGGGTTTGCTTTAGGTTTGAGGTACTAAGTGACTTATCTAGAGTTTGTCTCTCTCTTCTATAAAAGAAGTACTAAGTAGTCTAATGAGATTTCCAAGAAATGTTAGCTAGATAGTACTAGTGAGGAGTCCGCCTTGTGGTAGGTATCAAATGGTAAAGACCTACCTATGAATAGGTATTAAATGGTCAAAGGCTTGCCTAGTCCTTATTAATTAGGTATTAAGTGACTTGGGTACAGTCTCTCACATTGCCAAGACTTTAATAATGATAGATGCACTAGTGGTATAGCTATTATAAATTATAAGGCTATATATAGTGGTCAAAGATCTTTGTAGTTAGGACCAATAGACCAATAATGACGATGCCAGAAATCTACATTGGGAAAAATCTACCTTTATTTAGGTCCTAAATGGCCAAGTTTGTCTATTTTTAAAAATATTATGTGGTGATAGTAGAAGCCCGCTTCATAACAGAAGTTTTAAGTGACAAATGGGTATAAAGTATTGGATGGTCGATAAGGCTTTGTCAGTATTTTGTACCTTGAGAATGGGTTGGTAAGCAATCGTGTTTGCAATACATGGTTAGATAGAATTGCTAATCTTGATATATATATATATATATAACAATTAAATGGAAATCAATTGGTATAAATTTATGTTATGGACATTTTATAGATTTTGAGTCACCAGAACGTTATTCTGGCCCACTTCTCATTACAATCCACGGAATAGATTTTAAGGAACAAGTCATTGGAGCTTGATGTGTTTAGTTGTTGGAGAAGTCTTTTTTCTCTTATGCTCGATGCGATGTGACAATCTGCCATCCAAGGAATAACATTAATTCCAAGGTAGTAGTCATAATCAATATTCTTATCCGATTATTGTTTCCACTGTGACTTCTACCAATCTCTTACAGTGCTCATGCTTATTTACATGTATCAAATCCAACGATCCGTGCTTTAGTGGACTTGGGTTTCGCTTTTTGTTGAAATTTAGGCCCGTTAAGGTTTGGATTGTTACAAAATCTGTATTAAAAAGGTATCTAAATATATTATAATTATAGATGTGAGAAAAGGTTTGGGGCTGAAGGGAAATATAAATATACCAATACATACATACATACATACATACATAAATATACATATTATCTCGTTATCGCGTAGTATTGATTTGCTTCTCTTCTTCTCTTATTTGATTTCTGTTCTTCTCAATTTGCATATATACAAACATAAACATCATATTTTATAGAAAATAGTGGAGAAGGGAAAATGGCCGAGCTTTGTTGCTGCTTTCAAAAAAATATGAGAAGAGAAGAATGGTTTGGGCAAAAATTTATAGCCACTCGAATCAACCACAGATGTTAAATTAAATTATATTAAATCCAGTTCGTTTGGCCAAGGAAAACGCTAACCGTCATTGTTAGGACTGGTCGACCGCTCCCTCTGTAGGAGTCGACCGCTCCTTGTTAACCTGCCCAATAAAGGGGGTCAACTGGTGGGTCCCGGTATTTATATATTAACGTTAATTTTTCTAATCTAATTATTTCTGTTTTGAATTCATTTTTCATCTGTAACTTCTTCATTTGAACTTCGTTCGTAGAACTCCAAATATGAAAGTTACTATGAATTTCGCCGCAAATGCAATTCTGCAAGTTTCGTGGTCAAATTCCTTCATTTTCAAAAAATTTATTTTTGGAGTCTAATTAAGTAATTAACTAATTAAACAACTAACGTAAAAATTTATGGGTGTTACAATTATATATATTACAACAATTTCAACATTTTTTATTTTTTGAATTTTTTTTCTAAAATTCGATACTATAAATGATATTGTCAATTACTGTTTGGAGACAAATTAATGAAACAATTTGTGATACAGTAGATATCAACCGTCATATCACATTTTGTGTTGTGGAAACTCAGATCTGACCATTATTTTCAAGTTTTATAAGCGGAATATTTAATAAAAAATATTTTAAATTGCAACAATATTTTTTATTTTTTCGTTTTTTTTGAAAATTGAATGTGAACTTAATCACATATTTTTTTACCAAACTATTTATTTATTTATATTAAAATACAAATATTTGCAAGTTTAAAAAGTGCAAATATTTTCGCTCTTTGGCAGAAACTAAAAACATGGATGTTTTTAAAACCCTAATTTTGAGGAAGGACGACCATGTATTTTGAAACTAAAAAATAAGGGTGAGCAATCTTTGAACCAAACAAACCAACCAAACTAATTTATTTCGGTCGGTTTGGTTTTGTTTTAAAACTATATTGGTTTATAATTGACCCGTAAAAAAATTCAGTTTGGTTATTGTTTTAACCAAATTTACAGAACATTTATTGTACTTTTAGAATTATTTATGTTATTATAAATTTTTTTTAGATTATTTTAGTGATCTAAATAAAATTTATTTATCATACATGTGTAAAAATTACTATTAGAAAGCATAATATTGCTAGATAAGAATATCTTAGTTGTAAATTTATTTATTTTTTCAAATTACAATGAATATTCTAAATTTAAAATGTGAATCATTTTTAGTTCGGCTAAATCGGATAACCAACCGAACCAACCAAATTTAATTCAGATGGTTTGGTTTGGTATTCATTTTTATTGGTTTTAGTTGGTTTAATAATTTTCATCATCAGATAAACCAAACCAACCAAACCCTTACCCCTACTTAAAAGGGTGTCTTACAAAAGTTCCCTTATTGGTTTTGTATATGATGGAGATCTATAGTTTAAAATCTATTACGTTACCAATTATGTTTAAATTTTTATCTCTATAGCCACTCTTCGACTAGTTTTTTCCAATGAGTTGAATTCTATGAAAAAATACATACATATACATACATACATACATACATATGTTTATATATATATATGTATATATGATTACCCAGCAGTTTTGGCTTGGTTGCGTTGGAATTGGGCTAGTCCATAATAAGGTAATTGGTAAATTTCTAAACTTTTTACCCATTTGGATCATGTGCAGTTTATTCCCCATAATAACCTTCTATATCTCATTGCAGATTCCTATCGCTATGATTTTTCCATGTAGCCTCAAATATAGCCTTTCAGCTTTAAGCTCCGCTATTTCCACTATATCCCGTTATTCCCGCTATTTTCTGTTGTTTCCATCATATTTTTTTAAAAGAAATGAATAGAAAAATGACATTTATGCATTATAAAAACTATGAAATTAATTTATTTAATTGAATTTTTAATATATTTTCAGAAATAAAAATAGTCTAATATTCTATTAAATTTAATTATGTTATATAACAGTACTACGATATATTTATAGTATATTCGCACATGTCCTTATTTAAAATTGTTTATGTATTAGTTATAATTTAATTGAATGTTAAATTTTCATTTTATTACAATTTATATATTTGTAAAAACATTAAGTACGAGTTTTATATGCTATTTTAGAGTCATTCGCTATATCCCGCTATATCTTTGCTGTATCCTCGCTATGATTTTTTGCACCTCCGCAGCATTGAATCTACCGAGCGCTTTAACTACACAGTTTGGATTTTCATTGGGCCTATGCAGTCTAAATTTATTTTGAACTTTTCTAAATGTTCTTTTCAAAAAATATCAATATTTTATTTAATTCATAAACAATGTTATATTTTAAATAATTTGTATTATATTATATACATGTATGTATCATATACACATGTCTGTGTATGTGCACGTGCAATAGGATAATATGTACATAGTTTGACATTTATAGGTGCTGCAATTTCCAATGCAATGGGTATATTAACCTCTCATGTATACAAATGTATTTTCTAAATGTGTATATATAAGTGCATCAAATTATTATATAAGTATTAAAGTATTTATAATACACACATACTTAGGTATTTTTTGAATTTCCTTTTGGTTTTATGTATTTTATTATTAAAACATTTATTATTAATAAAATCGCATAGAAAATTAATGATAAAATAAATAAAAATTTATTTCTAAAAAAATTAACTAAACTATATTGTATAAAAAGTTATACAATTTTTTTATTATTTATAATATATATGATATATATATACACACACACACACGTACATTTTATTTGCATACTTGATTTCAAATTAAATAATTGTATTTAATAATATACATATTTAATGTGTATATTCGAAAAAGCTAATTATTTTATTGCCAAAAGCCTATTTAATATAGGCTTTTTTAAATTTAAAGCATATATTTGATCATGTTTAACATTTCTAAATTAGATTTAGCTTTTAAAATCATATAATGGTTGTTAATTTCGAAAATAAATATTTTTAAGGCTGAAAACATAGCATAAGCAAACACGTATAACTTTTTTAATATATATATATATATATATATATATATGCGCTTATAAACATAACTATCAACATGTGACTATCAATCGATATACTGATTTTTTATAATTATAGCCGAGCAACATAAGGGACAATGATAATATAAACACTAGTATATATTAGTAGGTCAGCAAATTATCTTTCACTAAAGCCCAAAGTTTACATGTTGAAATGAAGAAATAGACTCCTTGAATCTGATTTCAATTCCGACATTGCTAGCTCTCGAATTGTCTTTACCACCGACAATTGTATTTGATTTAATTTGTATTTAAATACTTGAATATTTGAGGAGAACGAGGGCTTGATTCGACGAGCAAATGAAAGGGATGGGGACTCTAAAAAAATGTTTCTGAAAAGTGTGAGTTAGAGATAATTAAATTAGAAGATCCTGAGCGGTAAATAAGGATCTTGATTCGTATTTTCTCACACCAATTCCACTCTCTTTTGATTCAAATTCCAACCCACCTTAGCCAATAAAAGGGTTGGCCTATCCTTGATTATCCTAGTTGAAATTAACATGCCTTGCAGGGGCCTCAGATCTACTTCAAGCCTAAACAATATACATTGCATTTAAATCTAATTTAATTTGTATTAATATCATATATCGATTAATGTTTATTTAACTACAATGTTCACACTATTATTGTTTAATATATTTAAAATAAAATTTTATAATTAAAATTTCATAAATATTAGTTAATTTAATTAATTTATAATTTTATTAAATGGATGGTAATAGGAATATACAACGTTTTAGTTGTGTGACTCTTAGGTGTAAACTTGGTCAGTGATTAATAGCAAACAATTCGAGTATTAACGTCCACATTTCACTTAGCAGATGATGTGACATTATAGCCAAATTTATCTCTTACTTGGTATTGGTAAAATCTAATTTACTTTATTAAGCGTTACCTTGCAGTGACAATTATTTACGCCATTTCTCCACAAAAAATATATCACTTTAGACTTGTGAAGTTCGGTAATGGAAAAAATTCCAATATCATCCATATTCCACTCTATATTCCAACGCAAAATCCTCGATAAAATAATAACAATTATTGTTAACCAAACTACTCTGATAAGAGCTTTCGAATTTGAGTTGACGTCAAATGACGTTGATAATAACCTCGTATAACCAAGGAGACGAATCTTCTCTTGAATAATGTTTCACTTTCAAAGCTTCCACTTAACCTAACTATAGTATTTCGATGGACGTTCATGCCATGATTTAACTATAATCAAAGCTGAGCTTCCACATTGAAGATCAACAGTATTCTCAAGTCAAGAGAACTATATAATATTGTCATGCTAATATTTTCTATTTAACCTTAGTTATATTAACCAATAGAAAACTCTCGAGTGAGTCATTTCATAGTTATCTAATAACTATCAGTACAAAACCCCTTGGTGCCCTAAAAAATCATAAGTAATACACTTTCCAACATTTGGAGAGCGTTACTACTCTAATCTCAACCGATTTATCGATATCCAGTCTCGATACATATTGACTATGAATATTTAAAATGATTGGTTTAACTTTATTGTGATATGCTATTCATGGTTATAAAACATTGTAACTAATATCATAAAATATACCAATTATGGATTTTTTATGTAACATATTTTTAATTAAATTGATTAATTAATGTAATATAATATATTATATCAAGTATACAACAGAAAGAAAACATTTTTATTTCGAACAAGATTGGTTATCGAGTTAAATATATGTAAAACTTACATAATCGCCCCTAAGTCCATCAATCTTTATCATGACCGAGATTTTCGACCTCCAAAAATCAACATCAATACGACCGCTGTATTACATGCCGAGCAATCGAAATGCCTGAAATACCAGATCGTTAGAGAAATGAAGAAAGAGGTAGAAGAAGAAAACAGAACCATAACACATAATCTCACAATCGCAGCAGAACAATATATAATAGATAACAATTGGTCTTTATACAAAAAGAACCGTATCTGTTATTCATACATTACATCACCAGAGTACAATAAATCAACAACCCAATACTAGACAATTATAATAACTTGTCCTCACAAAGATGAACATATAGGATACAATACACAGCGGAATATAAACCAAATACGTGCAATACGTCTTCGCCATCAGCTCGTCTCCTGAGATCCATAACATCCTATCCCGTATCTATAATACTTGGTCTGAACCAAGCATTATAATAAAATAACACCCGAGTTAGTCTCGAAAACCAGCGTGAGAAAACACACTCAAATCGAATTGTTAAAAGTTGTCAAAATCCTTTGAAAATCAAAGGTATCCCGTAAGACCACGCCATAAATAAACACGACGGGTTTTTACTGTACAATAACAAAACATTTCATATCAAATCCTTTGACATTATAATGGTGTCTAAGTACAAATTCTTATTCAAATAGTTGAAATGCTTGTATCTCACATTCCAGCATAGTTGGGCATAATCAAAACTGTACGGTGCTTATTGGAGAATGGATTTCATAGAATGACTAGGCACTGGGGTATCACCTGTCACAGTACACTTCTAGAACAGCGTACCGAGGACTATGCCGAAATCCCCTGCAACACAAGGCCGGTCTACCCTTAACCTGGATAGACCGAATATGCTATGACCCTAGGTTTTTCCACCCTTTTCCAAGCTCCTTCCATCAATCGTAGTAATAATATCCGAGGGTATCTAGAAAGGTGATAAACATTCCATAATTGGGTGCAACCCACTTAGCCTTGCTGCGTCTCCCCTGCTTTTGAGTCATTTCCGGCTGATGAGGCTAGAGGCTACGATTACCTTTTTATGTAATTTTCACTTAGAATGCTCACTGTCATCCAATGACAATGTGCTGATAGCATTCATTCGTACAAGTCCGTTTTGGGTCCGAACGGAACCGAAGGCACTATTTCTACTACCTCCATTGTGGAATAATCCTCAGGATTAGTAGGGATTATCCCTTGCACTTCACTACTCCATCTGTGACTCCATGCTCCTGTTTTCACAACAAAAACGTACTGATTGGATCAAAGTGGTTTTCGGATAAATTATCTGATCCCGGCTCTTCGAAACAACGTTCGATATTTCCGGTAAACTCAACCCTGATTCTCTAGGAAATAAATAGAAGAAAATAAGATCGAAGATCACTGCCTAACTATTAGTAGACGGATTTCCTTATCAACGTCCTAAAAGGATGAAGCAAGTTTATATGTACAGTATAGCACCTCGAATGGTAACTGTATGATATAAATCCCGCATTTCTCCTAGATATTTCCAAAGTTATATTTTGGGTCCAGATTTTTGACAGTCGATTATTTAACTATCAAATAAAAAATCATTCAACCAAATACTTCATTATCAACTGAAAAACTCAAAATCTCTTTTTAATTTAATTTTTAATAATAAATTTCTTTATCAAAAATATATGTATTTATCTTATCAAATTAAGTAAAATTCAACAACTATCCATATTTCAAAAAGAATATTTGAAACTCCTTTTTAAAATAATATGGAAAGTACCACTGTAGTATCAAACCATGGAATCACAGCTCAATGGTTACGTCTCTATAACAGAGAAATCCAAGACTTAACTGCAGACACTTGCTGCCTCCGATTTCGCCATCCGAGTATACTAATACTTTCCGAAAAATTTATTTAAAAATTTTCAAAATAATATTTATGAAATTTCTATAATAATTTTCCAAGTTAAACTCCAGACAACTACTTTTAAGTAAAAGTTATTATATAAAATATTAACATTGAATAGTTTATCCCTTGAAAATAATAAAGCTGATTAATTCTTAAATAAAAGTTGACTTACTATAAACTAACTGGACCAATATTTAAATACAATTTAAACATATAAATAATTAATTTTTAAAATATTCTTCAAACACTTTTTGAATTTACCCAGTTAATAATTGAAAATCCTTCCTTTTTAAAACTAATATATCTTCTCAATAAAGTATACCTTTCAATTTCAATTTCACTATAGCTAGTTGACATTAAAATCCCTCTCGATTGATTCCAAATTTGATTTACTTCCCAATTCCATAAACTCCATTTTCACATTTCTAAAAATAAATCTACCATTTATTTTTAAGCCGATTTACCCATCTCATTATAAATTCTCGCCGTGAATTTATAACTTCAATTTATTCACCAATAATCACTTTACTTTATTTATAACCTTATATATAAATTCTATAGTCTCATTTCTAAATTAAATTCCATTTTTAAATTAATTTCTTAAATAGCCCAAATATATTTCAAAACCCAACTAATTTTAGATTCCACTTCTTTTCATAATCTCATTAAAAATCTAGCATAACAATTCCATATTTTATTTTCAAATTTCCCTTTTTATTCTCCCAGCTATTTATCTCGAATTTAAAACTAAAACATTTTATACTTAAGCAATATCG
This sequence comes from Allium cepa, assembly GCA_030765085.1. Taxonomy (NCBI): domain Eukaryota; kingdom Viridiplantae; phylum Streptophyta; class Magnoliopsida; order Asparagales; family Amaryllidaceae; genus Allium; species Allium cepa. The sequence continues at coordinate 648,911,266 of CM060939.1, read as the reverse complement.
CCTAAGTTCTATTATTTTAAAATCCTTTTATTTACATTACTCAAAAATCTCTACTTACAATATTCCAAGATCTCTACTTAGGATATTCCAAAATTATTAAATACAAATTTGAATCAAACTATTTAATTTTCCCCAAATCCATTTCTTTTAATTTATCTAAACTTCATTATAAATATTTTACTTCAAATTTTCTTATTAAATTTCTTTCCAAATTTTAACCATTTTTCATTGGTGTTTAAAAATTGCCAAGTCTAACTAGTAGTTTCAAAGCATTCAATAAATTCAAATTGCACTATAATGTACCATAAATTCATTTAAACAGATCATACATCAAAATATATGAAATTTAATTAAATATTTTGAGGAACCCAGTTGGATCCCTCCAATCTATTTCCCTGCATCCATAGATGTTAGCACAACGTAAAAATACCAATCCCACTTCGAGAATGATATCGCGGGATATAGGGTCATCCTCTGTTATGCGAGGCGCATAGGGTCTCATCCGCTATATATGAGCGGGAATATCAATCACTCTAATACATATACTGCTATATATAATATCACATTCAACTGATAAAATATTTCAGTTCAACCAATTAGTCAATAATTAATTTTGACTATTTAAAATTAATTGCAATAAAACCAAAATTGAGTGGGATTAACTCACACTGATTTTTTTGTCGCTTCCACGTTCCGTTCCCTATTGAATCAGAATGTGTTTTGAAAATTTCAGAAGCTCCAAATTGTCCCAATCCAATTCCTATATGTATAATACGTTATTATGAACGCAACGCAAAATGTTACATTCGATTCCGACCTAGAATGAGAGAGACATGACTTTTACAAGAGATCGAAATTTTTATTAACAATAACATAAATAAATTACCAGTTAAATATCCATACCCAATCAAGAAATCAGCCGACCCATCCTTTTTTTAAGATTCAGCCCATAGCCTTATTCGTTTCTCCTTCTTTTTTTTCTAATCGGCCTGTAACGGACGGGGATTTTCGACCTCGAAAATCGACATCTATACGTCGACTGTATAGATTGCCGAGTAGCTAGGCCGAAAATACAAGTTCATTAGGGGTAAAGATGAAAAAGGTAGAAGAAAAGGAGAAACAAAAAACACAGCACAATCAAAGCGGAACAAAATATAATATATAACAACAGATTTTTATACAGTAAAATCTGTAACTGTTTAATAATTACAATCATCAGAGTACACAATCATTACATCAAATCTAGACAGTTATAACAACTTGTCCTCATATAGATGAAATATCCAAGTACGTGATATATGTCTGAACTCTCCAGCTCGTCTCTTGGGTTTCATAGCATTTTAACCTGAATCCGTAATACTTGGTCTGAACTGATCATTATAATAAAATAACACCCGAGTCAGTCTGGAAAACCAGCATGAGAAAACACACTCAAATTGAATTATTAACTTTTCAAAACCCTTTTTGAAAACAAAGGTATCTCGTAAGACCACGTCACAAATAAACACAACGGGTTTTTACCTTACGATAAACAAAATTATTTTTATAAAAATCATCTGATATTATAATAGCGTCTGTAGAAAGTAAGTACAAGCTGAAATACTTACATCTCACGTTCTAGCATAGTTGGACACAATCAAAACCGTATGGAGCTTATTGGAGAATGGATTCCAACGAATGACTAGGCATTGGGGTACCACCTGTCACAGTACATGTCTAGAACAACATACCGAGGAGCACTCCGGGATCCCCTTCTACATAAGACTGTCCCACCCCCAACCTGGATAGACCAAATATGTTGTCACCTCGGGTGTTCCCACCTTTAACACCGATCGCTCCTTCCATGCACACCCATATCCATGAATAAATGGATTTCCGAGGACATCTAGAAAGGTGATAACATACCCAACTTAGGTGCGACCCACTTAGCCTTGCTGCATATCCCTATTTTAGTCATTCCTCAATTGATGAGGGTCGAGGCTAAGCGTTACCTTTCGAGAACAATTTTACTTTGAATGCTCATCGTCCTCCAATGATGATGTTCTGATAGCATTCGTCCATAAAAGTGGTCCTGGGTCTGGACAAACCGAATCATCGTCTTCAACATCTTCACGGTATTCATTCGTAACGTTCAAACCGGATCGAAGTGGTTTTTAGATAATTAAATCCGATCTCAGTCTCCTCGAAATGATCAACGAGGGGTATATCGCGGTATATAGGGTCATCCATAGAGGCTAGACAACAATAAAAATACCAATCCCATTTCAAGGGGTATATCGCGGTATATAGGGTCATCCGCTATTATGCGGGCCGTATAGGGTCTCATCCGCTAAATGTGCGAGAATATCACTCTAGTCCTAATATATACTACTATATATATAGCCATCCAATAGATAAATACGAATTTATCAATTAATCAACATCCAATATTTTAAATTAGACATTCAAATTTAAAAGTGGAAATCCAAATGAGTGAGAAATTATCACCTCCGATTTTTAAGTTGCCGATAATCCAGATAAATCCTATTATGTAAATTCCGCAGCTTCGATTCCTATATGACTGATTCCGTGCGATTCAACTTCGTATAAGCAAATTCGAGTAATACAAATTATGGTTATAATTTAAATTAATCAACTAGTCATTTAATTAAAACTAATTACTTGTCGATGATGATTTTTTTCTCTTTTTTTGGGTAAATAACAAAAATAAAATTTTACCTTACTGTTAATTTTTTATTTCCTAACCTATATATATATATATATTGAGTTAAATAAAAAACAAAATTACCAATACCTTACTGCAATTCAACCCTCCATCGATCTCGACTACGCACGCTCTCCTAGGTCATCGCGAATCCCCTCCAACCACCGTGCAAGGCTCCATCACCTCGATATGCCACCTCGACCGCCTAGTACTTATCTCGAAATCGACTTGCCTCCTCGATCTACTGTTGCCGTCGAAATCGACCGCCCCAGCTCTTCGTCCCCTACACGTGTTCCGCTTTCTTTGAAATCCAATGATTTTCGTGTGCGAGCGCCTTGACCGAGCAAAGTCGCGAATCCCTAGATCATTCACTCCCTCATCACCGCGTTCCTAAAACACCTCCAGCGATCTCTAGGTCGCCTTGCAAGTGTGTTCGCATATCCTCCCCTCCAGGCGACTCGCCACTTGTTTTATATATATATATTCTAAAATACGAATTCGATTTCGTTATCCTCCTATTATTTTCGACCCTGTTTTTCTGCTTGAATTCGAATTGAAAAAAGAAAAAGGAGATAGTATGATTCGATTTTTAGGTTTCCTTTCATATATATATATATATATATATATATATATATATATATATATATATATCGAACGAGATTTTTTCTTTTTTTCATTGGAATGGATTCCGTATCTGAAAGAAAGAGGAACATGCTATTTATAAAAAAAAGGGATAAGCGTGATTTAGGGGTAGCATGCTTAAATGGGTAAAGGAAACGTATACGTTTCAACTGAGGATGACGTTTGTGATTTGATTTTGACCGGATTTATGTGTGTGTGTGTGTGTGTGTATACACACACTTCAAATGTCTCTAGTTACATACAGTTAATTCTCGATCTCCTATTGAGGCATGCCGCTAGGCATTCTTAATGTTATATCCCTATTCCAAACGCAATGGAAAAGGTTTCGAGTCCTAATTCGATCATATAAAGAAGATAGCTATTTGGATTGACTATTTAATTTTTATTCGGTAAATTATTTCTAGGTGTTTATACTCCGTGCGCCCAAATGATATCTCCGAACGCTACAAATATTGAATTCAATAATATTACACTATAACGGATCCAACGAACAGGTTTCGTCAAATTCTAAGACTGCCCCGACAAAGGTTATTTTTAAACGTCAATTTAAACGATATATTTTTAAAACTGAACAAATCACATTTAAATTCAATTTTTAAATTTTTACTATCTTCAGTGTTGTTAATATAAATTTTACAAGGCTTTAATATATTTTTATCAAGCTTAAAACTCCAGATTCACTATTTTAACCAATATTCAATTTTAAACTTCAATAATTTAAATTATCCAATAAATCGTTAATTTTAATTTCTGAATTTATTTTATAAAAACCTAATTTTCATATTCAAAATCAATCTTTAAATTCAAATTCAATATTTAAAACCATTTGAATATTCCAAATCAAACGTCGAAAAATCCAGGTCGTTACATTCCTCCCCCTTAAAAGAATTTTGTCCTCGAAATTACTAAGGCGGAAAGAATACTCCAAGCCCACTATCTTGTCCAAGCCCATTAAGTAAAATCTCGATATTTTACCTTTCAAACCCTTTAATCTCAACCAAAACAAGGAGTTTTAATTCTAACTCCAACTATAACTCAGAATTAATCTGTCGCTAACAAAAAATTTCAAATTTTTTTCTAACACCCTAAATTTTCAAAAATTTAAATATATATATATCAACCCACATGGTCGAAAAACGAAAATATATATATATATATATATATATATCAATAGTTATATATTTACTGTATTTAATCCGAAAACATACCTTATTTTAGCATTTTTAAGCGTTATTAAGCAAGCACTAACTTCATATGCAAATATGTAGCCCCAATCTAGCCAAACAATCCCTCTGGGTACCTGTACTTACTCATTTAAACCCGTAAGTACTAAAATATGAGAATCAAACAACATTTTATTTATTAAATAGACAAAACACATTTCTCATAACCAAGCATGTTAAACAAGTATTTATAAGCAACCACAAGGTCCCACTGCTAGTTATATACTTTCAATTCATTCACATTTTCATTTATTCAATTTGAAATGATTCATAACCAATTTAACTTGCATTCCATTAATACCCATATTATTGTCAAATCCATTTTATTTAAATTGATTTTTATTCCACCGAATTCTAATTCAATTACTAATTAATTAATTAGTTCATTCATTTAATTCACTTCAATTTTTTTTTATTTCAATCTACCTGCTTCCGTGCATTTAAAAAGAAGAGGGAGGGACGAGACATGGTGGTGGCATGTTGGGATGGATGTACAGTGATTTTGAAAAGAAAGAATGAATGCTGATGTGAATTAAAAGATCAAGTCAAATACGTATATTATTTAAAAAAAATCAAATCTTCTCGATTTCACAGCTAAAAATCTCGAAACCCCTATCGATACAGTTGTACAGTCTGTTCCGACCAAAATTCATAAGCCACCTAATAAATCAACCAACACAATATAAAACAATTTTTTATTCACTAACAAATACGCGCTCATATCTATCAATACACATAAACTCATTTTAGAGCAATAGTGACTCTATCTCTAATGAGTTATCCCCAAAAGAGCCAAGGTTCTCGCTTAATCTTCTGCTTTGATACCAACTGTAAAGATCCAAGGATTTTCGACCTTGAAAATCGACATCTATACATCGACCGTATAGACTGTCGAGTAGTCGAGTGCCAGAAATACTAGTTCATTAGGAATAGAGAAGAAAAGGTAGAAGAAAAGGAGAAAAATAAACGCAGAATCTCACAATTGCAGCGGAAAAAATATAATATATAACAACATATTTTTATACAAAAGAATATGTAATTGTTTAATACTTACAATCATTAGAGTATACAATAATTGCATAAAGTCTGGACAGTTATAACAACTTATCCTCATGGAGCGGAAATATCCAAGTACGTGATATACGTCTGAACTCTTCTAGCTTGTCTCCTGAATTCCATAGCATTTAACCTGAATCTGTAATACTCGTTCTGACCTTAGCATTATAAGAAAATAACACCGAGGTCAGTCTAGAAAAAAAGCATGAGAAAACACATTCAAATTGAATTATTAACTTTTCAAAACCCCTTTTGAAAACAACGGTATCTCGTAAGACCACGTCACAAGTAAACACAACGGGTTTTTACCTTACGATAACCATAATTATTTTTATCAAAATCATCTGATATTATAATAGTGTCTATAGAAAGTAAATAGAATATAGTTGAAATGCTTGCATCTCACTTTCCAACGTAGTTGACCATAATCAAAACTGTACGATGCTTATTGGAGAATGGATTCCATCGAATGACTAGGCACTGGGGTGCCGCCTATCATGGTACACGTCCAGAACAGCGTACCGAGGACCACTTCGGGATCACCAACTACACAAGACCGACCCACCCTTAACCTGGATAGACCGAATATGTTATCACACCGGGTGTTCCCACCCTTACCACCGGGCGCTTCTTCCATGCACACCCATACCATGAATAAATGGTTTTCCAACGGCAACTAGAAAGGTTATAACATGCCCTACTTGGATGTGACCCACTTAGCCTTGCTGCATGTCTCCTGATTTAGTCATTCCTCGGTTGATGAGGTTTGAGACTAAGTGTTACCTTTCAAGGACAATTTTACTTTAAATGCTCATCGTCCTCCAATGGCAATGTTCTGATAGCATTCGTCCATACAAGTTGTCTTGGGTCTGGACAAACCGAATTACTGTCTTCATTATCTTCACGGTATTCATTCCTAACGTTCAAACCGGATCGAAGTGGTTTTCGGATAATTAAATCCGATCTCGGTCTCCTCGAAACGATCAACGAAATTGGCTAAAATTGATAGTCGGTTATTTAATAATCAATACACATCCATAAACAATCATCAACCTTATTATAAATTTTCCAAACTTTATCTCCAAATATATTTATAAGATATTATTTTCAGTTCCTCAACATTTGAAAACAGTTTTCAAATCGTTTCTATTTTCACGGATCATTGCCGACCCTTCCCAGTACTTAGAATATTTTCGTCACTTTATTCTGTATTCAACACATAGAAAACACTCCTTTTATTTCCTGTTTCTCTTTCTCAAAATCATTTACTATTTTGTTCGTAAATTTCCCAACTCGTTTCACACGAATCCTATGAATTTCGTAATTCCTTAATTAATTCCCTTAATAGTTTCAAAACCAATTATACTAGCTTATAAATTCAATTCCCTTTGTACTTCTTTATGAATTTTATTTTCATTTTTGAAGTTCACTTTTATCTAACTTCTTTGAAAATTCCCTTACTTTTCCAAATTTTCGTTTTGAGAATTCTCTCATAAGCCCATCTACCAAATAACCCTTTTTCCATTCTCGAGAAGGCTTATAAATATATTTTAACCATTTTCAAAAAAACTTTATATATACATAAGTAAATAAAAAATAAGAATTTAAAGAAAAAATAATAATTTTTTTAAAACATGTTTAAATAATTATCTAATATGGAAAACACTTTTATAACATCATTTCCAAGCAGGTTTTAATCTATTAAGTGTTTGAAAATTTACTTCTGAAGTATTTCAGTACTAACTAACTTTGAAAATTTATATAGTTTAATAAATAAGAATTTTCCTTTTGAAATAAAAATTTAACTTATTTATAAAATAAATTTTTAATCTCAATAACCAAATTTTCAATTTATAAATCTCCTTGATTTCTATCACATTACTTCTATTCCGGTCTCCTTAACCATCTCACTTAAAAAAAATAGTATCCACTATTTTTTTCTCTCACCTTATTTCCATATTCAACAATAAAATCTTCCTGTAAAGTTATTTTTCCAATTTATCATCTGATTTCGATTTCTTTAATTTATAAACATCATTTATAAATCATTATAACTCCTTTGAGTTCACCATCTCATTTATAAAATTCCATTTTTATAAATTTAATTTCTTATAAATTCCATTTGTTTGTGCCAATCTATTTTAAATTCAATTTCACTTCTTTATATATTTTCCAAATATCAATTTTAATTTCCAATCTCAAAAATCCATTTATATAAATTTTATTTTTAAATCTCCATTTAAAATATTTTTCCCACATATTTTTGCATGATCAAAAACCTCTTTTTGCTTAATCAAATCAGTCTCTTTAAAATATCCAATTTTCGATGTATATATTTTTAACTTAAAAATCTCTTTTTAATTCCTTAAAATTTTAAAATAATATTTATGGTATTCAAAATTAATCCCCATGCCATTATAACATTTAAATTTTTCATCACACAAAAATCCAGCGGATTATTCATTCATATTAGATATTTTATATATATTTAAAACACTATATTTTTGAGGAATCGGGTTGAATCGCTCCAACCTGTTTCCCTGCATCCATAGAGGTTAGACAACAATAAAAATACCAATCCAACTCCGAGGGGGATATCACGGTATGTAGGATCATCCGCTATTATGCGGGTCGTATAGGGTCTCATCCGCTATAATGTGCAAGAATATCACTCCAATACTAATATATGTACTACTAAATATATGGCCATCCAACAAATAAATACAAATTTATCAATTAATCAACATCCAGTATTTTAAAATAAACATTTAAACTTAAAAGTGGAAATCCAAATGAGTGAGAAATTCTCACCTCTATTTTTTAAGTTGCCGATCATCTAGATAAATCCTATTACGTAAATTCCGCAGCTTCGAATCCTATACGACTGATTCCGTGCGACCCAACCTCGTATAAGCAAAATAGAATAATATAAATTATGATTAAAATTTAAATTAATCAACTAGTTATTTAATCAAACCAATCACTTGTCGATGATGATTTTTTTTCTCTTTTTTCGGTAAATAACAAAAATAAATTTTTACCTTACTGTTAATTTTTTTTCTATCCTAACCTACACACACACACACACAAATATATATATATATATATATTAAGTTAAATTAAAAATAAAATTACCCTATACCTTACTGCAATTCAACTCTCCATCGATCTCGACCAAGCGCTCTCCCAGGTCATCGCAAATCCCCCTGCCATCACGCAAGGCTCCATCACCTCACGTATGCCACCTTCGACCGCCTAGTACTCATCGTAACATCGACTCGCGTCCACAATCTACCATAGCAGCCGAAATCGACCGCTCCTGCTCTTTGTCCCCTCTACACGCTCCACTTTCCTTGACATCCACAGCTTTTCATGTGCGAGCGCTTTGATCAAGCAAAGTAGCGAATTCCTAGATCATTCACCCTCTCATCGCCGTGCTCCTAAAACCCCTCCATCGATCTCCAAGTCGCCTTACTACCGTGTTCGCATCCTCCCCTCTAGGGGACTCGCCACTTTTTTTTTGTATATATATTTTTAAAATACGAATTCGATTTCTTTACCCTCCCATTTTTTTCACCCTATTTTTCTGCTTCAATTCGAATTGAAGAAAGAAAAGGAGATAGAACGATTCAATTTTTGGGTTTCTTTTCATATATATATATATATATATATATATATATATCAAACGAGAATTTTATTTTTTTCATTGGAATGGGATTCTGTATTTGAAAGGAAGAGGAACATGTGATTTATAAAAGAAAGGGATAGGCGTGATTTTAGGGTATCGTGCTTAAATGGGTAAAGGAAACGTATACGTTTCAAGTGAGGACGACGGCTGTGATTTGATTTTGACTGGCTATATATGTATATATATATTTCAAATGTCTCTAGTTACATACAGTGAAATCTCGATCTCCTATTGAGGCATGCCGCTAGGCATTCATAATGTTATACCCCTATTCCAAATGCAATGGAAAAGATTTCGTGTCCTAGTTCGATCGTATGAAGAAGATAGCTTTCTGGATCGGCTATTTAATTTTAATTTGGTTAAATTATTTCTAGGTATTCATATTCCGTAATACCAAATGATAACTTCAAATGCTACGAAAATTAAAATCCGATAATAGTACACTGATACGGATCCAATGGAACTGGTTTCGTCAAATTCCGAGACTGTCCCTTGAAAGGTTGTTTTTAAATGTCAATTTAAACGATATATTTTAAAAACCGAACAAATCACATTTAAATTCAATATTAAAAGTTGCACTATATTCAGTATTGTTAATATAAATATTATCAGCCTTTAAATTAATTTTTATCAAGCTTAAAACTCCAGATTCACTATTTTAACCAATATTATATTTTAAACTTCAATAATTTAAATTATGCAATAAATCGCTAATTTTAATTTGTGAATTTATTTTATAAATAAAACAAAATTTTCATATTCAAAATCAATCTATAGATTCAAATTCAATATCTAAAACCATTTTAATATTCCAAATTAAACATCGAAAAATCCAGGTCGTTAAATTCCTTCCCCTTAAAAGAATTTCGTCCCCGAAATTATTAAGGAAGAAAAATACTCCAAGCCCATTATCTTATCAAAACCCACTTAGTAAAATCTCGATATTTCACCTTTCACATCCTTTAATCTCAACCAAAACAATCAGTTTCAATTCTAATTCTGAATTCCTTTATTCCAACTACAATTCAGAATTAATCTACCGCTAACAAATAAACACAACGGATTTTTACCTTACGATAACCAAAATAATTTTTATCAAAATCATCTGATATTATAATAGTATCTATAGAAAGTAAATAGAATATACCTGAAATGCTTGCATCTCACGTTCCAGCATAGTTGAGCACAATCAAAACCGTACATCGCTTATTGGAGAATGGATTCCATCGAATGACTAGGCACTGGGTTACCACCTGTCACAGTATACGTCTTGAACAGCGTACCGAGGACCACTCTGGGATCCCCTGCTACACAAGACCGGCCCACCCCTAATTTGGATAGACCGAATATGTTATCACCTTGGGTGTTCCCACCCTTACCACCAAGCGCTCCTTCCATGCACACCTATATCTATGAATAAATGGGTTTTCGAGGACATCTAGAAAGGCGATAACATACCCTACTTGGGTGTGACCCACTTAGCCTTATTACATCTCCCATGTTTTAGTCATTTCCCGGTTGAGGAGGTTCGAGGATAAGCATTACCTTTCAAGAACAATTTTACTTAGAATGCTCATAGTCCTCCAATGACGATGTTCTGATAGCATTCGTCCATACAAATTGTCCTGGGTCTGGATAAACCAAATCACCATCTTCATCATCTTCATGGTATTCATTCGTAACATTCAAACCGGATCGAAGTTGTTTCGGATAGTTAAATCTGATCCCGGTCTTCTCGAAACGATTAACGATTTGGCCAAAATTGATAGTCGGTTATTTAACTATCAATACACATCCATAAACAATCATCGGGCCTTATTATAAATTTTCTAAAATTTATCTCAAAATATCTTTATTAGATATTTTTTCAGCTCCTCAACATTTGAAAACATTTTTCGGACCATTTTTATTTTCATGGAACATTTTCAACCCTTCCCAATACTTAGAATATTTTTTTCACCTCATTTTATATTCAACACATAGAAAATACTCCTCTTATTCCCTATTTCTCTTTCTCAGAATCATTTACAATTTTATTTGTAAATTCCCCAACTCGTTTTACACGAATCCTATGAATTTCGGAATTCCTTAAATAATTCCCTTAATATTTTCAAAACCAATTATACTTGCTTATATTTCAATTCCCTTTGTACTTCTTTATGAATTTTATTTTCATTTTCGAAGTTCACTTTATCCTAACTTCTTCGAAAATTCCCTTACTTTTCCAAATTTCTGTTTTGAGAATTCTCTTATAAGCCCATCTACCAAATAACCATTTTTCTACTCTCAAGAAGGTTTATAAATATATTTAAATCATTTTCAAAAAAAACTTTATATATACATATGTAAATAAAAATAAGTTTTTAAAGAAAAAAAATTATTTATTTTTAAAACATGTTCAAATAATTATCTAATATTGAAAACACTTTTATAACATCACTTTCCCAGCAGGTTTCAATCTAGGACTTATTAAGATAAATATTAAGTGTTTGAAAATTTACTTCTGAAGTATTTCAGTACTAACTAACTTTGAAAATTTATATAGTTTAATAAATAAGAATATTTACTTTTCAAATAAAAATTTAACTTATAGATAAAACAAATTTTTAATCTCAATAACCAAATTTTCAATTTATAAATCTCCTTGATTTCCATCACATCACTTATATTCCAGTCTACTTAACCATTTCACTTTAAATAACTAGAATCCTTTATTTTTTCTCTCACCATATTTCCATATTCAACTATAAATTATTCCTGTAAATTTACCTTCCAATTTATCATCTGATTCTGATTTCCTTAATTTATAAGCACGTTTATAAATCCTTATAATTCCTTTGAGTTCACCAAAAATAATCTCATTTGTAAAATACCATTTTTATAAATTCAATTTCTTATAAATTCCATTAATTCATGCTAATCTACTTTTAACTTCGATTTCACTTCTTTATATATTTTCCAAATATCGTTTTTAATTTCCAGTCTAAAAAATCCCTCTATATAAATTTTATTTTTAAACCTCCATTTAAAATATTTTTCCCGCATATTTTTGCACGATCAAAAACCTATTTTTGCTTAATCAAATCAGTCTCTTTAAAATACCCAATTTTCGTTGTATATATTTTTAGCTTAAAAATATCTTTTTAGTTCCTCAAAATTTTAAAATAATATTGATGGTGTTCAAAATTAATCCCCATGCCATTATAACATTTAAAATTTTCATCACACAAAAATCCAACAGATTATTCATTCACATCAGATATTTTTATATATATAAAACACTAAATATTTTTAAGGAATCCAGTTGGATCCTTCCAACCTGTTTCTCTGCATCCAAAGAGGATAGACAAAAATAAAAATATCAGTCCCACTTCGAGGGGGATATCACTGTACATAAGGTCTTCCGCTATTATGCGGGATGTATATGGTCTCATCCGCTATAATGTGTTGAAATATCACATCAATACTAATATATATACTAATGTATATATAGCCATCCAACAGATAAACAAATTTATCAATTAATCAACATCCAATATTTTAAATAAAACATTTAAATTTAAAAGTGGAAATCCAAATGAGTGAGAAATTCTCACCTCTAATTTTTAAGTTGTCGATCATCCAGATAAATCCTATAGCTTAAATTCCATAGCTTCGAATCCTATACGATTGATTCCGTGCGATTCAACCTCGTATAAGCAAATTCGAATAATATAAATTACGATTACAATTTAAATTAATCGACTAGTTATTTAATTCAAATTAATTACTTATCGACGATGATTTTTTTCTCTTTCTTTTGTTTAATAAATAACAAAAATAAATTTTTACCTTGCCATTAATTTTTTACCGTTTCCTAATCCATATATACATATACATACATACATACATATGTATGTATGTATGTATATTGAATTAAATCAAACATAAAATTACCCTATACCTTACTGCAATTCAACCCTCCATCGATCTCGACTACTTCCGCTCTCCCAAGTCATTATGAATCCACCCAACCGCCACACAAGGCTTCATCACCTCGCAAACGCCCCCTCCGACCGCCTAGTACTCATTGCGACATTGACTCACTTCCTCGATCTACCACTGCCGCCGAAATCGACCGCCCATGTTCTTTGTCCCCTCCACTTGCTCCTCTTTCCTCGACGTCCACAGCTTTACATGCGCGAAGGCCTCGACCAAGCAAAGTTGCGAATCCCTAGATCATTCACCCCTCATCTTTGAGCTCCTAAAACCCCTCCTGTGATCTCCAGGTTGCCTCGCGACCGCGTTCACATCCTCCTCTCCAAGTGACTCGCCACTTATTTTTATATACATACACACATACATACATACATACATACATCCATACATATCTAAAATACGAATTCTATTTTGTTATCCTCCCTTTTTTCGACACTGTTTTTCTGCTTGAATTCGAATTGGAGAAAGAAAAAGGAGATAACGCGATTGGATTTTTAGGTGTCTTTCTTATATATATCGAACGAGATTTTTTCTTTTTTTCATTGGAACGGGATTCTGTATTTGAAAGGAAGAGGAACATGCGATTTATAAAAGAAAGGGATACGCGTGATTTTCGAGGTAGCGTGCTTAATGGGTAAAGAAACGTATACATTTCAACTGAGGACGACGACTGCGATTTGATTTTGATCGGATTTCTGTATATATCTTTTTTTATTCCAAATGTCTCTAGTTACATATAGTGAAATATCGTTCTCCTATTGAGACATGCTGTTAGGCGTTCATAATGTTATACCCCTACTATGAATGCAATGAAAAAGGTTTCGAGTCCTAATTTGATCGTATGGAGAAGATAGCTTTTTGGACCTAATTATTAAATTGAATTTTCGATATAAATTTCAGTGCATTTCTGACCTGTATGACAAACGATAACTCCAAACGTTAGGAATTTTGAAATTCGATAATAATACACTATTACGAATCCAATGTAACTGTTTTCCTTGAAATCTGAGACTGTAAACCGAAAGGCTATTTTTAAATGTAAATTTAAACGATATATTTTTAAAACTGAACAAATCACTTTTAAATTCAAATTTAAAAGTTCTATTACCTTCACTATATAATATAAATTTTATAAGCCTATAAATTATTTTTAACAAGCTTAAAACTCCAAATTCAATAATTTAACCAATCGCAGTCATTAAATTCAATAATTTAATTATATAATAAATGGTATATACTTGAAATTCAAGTTAAAAATTAACCTTTAAATATTTAAAATCAATTAAATATTTGAATTTCAAATATCCAAAATTTTGGGTCATTACATTCCCCCCTTATAAGAATTTCATCCTCAAAATTTCTAGGTAAGAAGAATGGTCCAAACTCGTTAACTATTTTTTTCCAAAACTAAACAATTCAAACAACTTCCCGAAACAACTTTTTTTCTTTTGAAACGACACTATAACTTTTACTAATTTCCAAACTCTTCAATAGATTTCAAACAATATTATTTCCTTAATCATTCTAATTATAATTTGAAACCAAATTTAAATTATCAAATTTTTCTTCAAATTTTTCTAACTCCTTAAATTTTCAATAAATTTCACCAGCATCTCCTTTGCGTGGATAGATCGGAACAACTAAAAAACGCCTCTACATGTCCAAATCATCAAAGAAATCAAAAGCCAAGTGGCTCAATCAAAAAATCATCAATTTCATACAATAATTTGAACATGTACCTTTTTGTCGGGCAATTGCATTTAACTTTTGAAATTGAAGACATCAGTTTATCTTCTTCTTTTAATAACCTGCACCTTAATTACCAATAATATTCAATCATTTAATTCCAAAATCATTTTATTTATTCCTTTTCAAAATTTTCAATATTTGCTTCTCTTAAGCCCATACGATGTACATATATCATCCGTACGAAATATCAAATCTGCTCGCTCACTCGATCGCACAATTTCACTTCCGAACTAGTATCGTTCAAATGACTCTCTAGTGCGGACTCAGATCTGGTTTCTAGATTAGAAACTGTCATTCTCCTTGCATAGCCATATACTATGATAGAGAATTTCACGATCAATCAACAATCCATATCCAGGGTTCGCCGTAGAAAATCGAGTGAAAAATCCCAGCTCGCATCGATATAACTATCTCGAAATTCTATGCTCAAATTTGGATCAAATCATTATGCAAATTTACCTCACATTTACCTCACAATCGTTATCCAATTTTATTTTATCCAGTTCCAATTTTCCACCTTTATTTATTTACCTTTATTTGATTAGTATTCAAATATTTTCTAAGTAAATTCCTAATTTCAATTTTACTTAAGAACTTCGCCATCAGCCTTCTTAAGTTTATTATAAATATTTTATACAACTTCTTTTATTTATTTTCACTTCATCACTTAATTTTACATCCATTTCTATTCATATTAAATTTTCAAATTCATTTGAATTCAATTTGTCTTCTAAATCTTTAAATATTGAATTTTATCAACCATCCCTCAAACCATATTTGATTCACTAATTTATTTCATATCTCAATCAAATTTTATTTCATATCTCAATCAAATTTTGTTTCCAAACTTTTATTTTATTTAGTCCACTCGAACTATTTTTTTTTTCAGTTTCACTTTATTCAACATAATTCAAATTAAATATCATTCCATTTCAATTTCATTTTCTTACAAATCAAATTAATTTGTTCATCCACTAATTTATTTCCAACTTAATAAATTCTATTTCAATAACTATACCATTTAGCCTACTAGGCTTAATTTCAAATTTCTCTTGTCTACCTTAGTTTAAGTTAATTTCCATTCCAATTTAATTTTCAAATTATCTAAGTTTTCAAACTTATCCATATTCCATAAACATTTTAGATCAAACTCCAGAGTTTTAAACAATTGCTCAATATTTCAAAATCATTTTTGAAATCAATTACATATACACAATCCATTTGTATATTAAGTTATTCGTTTGGATTTCAAACCGAACCCAAGTTTTTCCAAAACAAAACTCCAATTGCAAATTTGTAAGGTAGCAAATTCTCCCTTGGAAACTCAAAAATGAACACCGATGATGTCACGATCATCATCAGAATTATTTTCCAGCGACCGAAGTGAGTTAAGTGCTTTTATTCCTTTATAAAACATTTTTAAATATTTTTAATTCCAAATATCACTATATTTCGTTTCCAATTCAAAAATATTTCCAAATAATATTGCTATTGTTTTCCAAGACTTGAAAACATTTCAAAAACCAATGGGAATTGAATTCCCAAATTTCCATCTTTTAATTCCTTTATAAATTGTTTTTATAAGCCATATCATATTTAACTATTCCTTTGGAATTTTCTTTTCCATTTCAATTTATAAATCACATTTATAAATTCATTTTTACAAATTCGATTTTGTTATATGAATTATTTCTCTTAACTTTTGGTTATAATATCAACTTTTATTCAATCACCACAACAAAAAATGATAATGGTTTGATATTATCATCTGCTAACAACCAAGTAAACCATATACAACTATAATAATTTTTGAAAAATATACCCTTTATATATAAAAATAATTTAGGTAAAATTATTTCATTTATCCCAATTCAAAACGACATCGTGTCGAATTGTTCTGCTATAGTATTTAGAGATCCCTATCAATAACGTTAATTACTCGTATTGACCAGAATTCATAAGCCACTCAACCAACCAATCAACACAATATAAGACAATTTTATATTCACCAACAAATACGCGCCCATATTTATTTATACTTCAAAACTCATTCTAGGGTGCTACTGACCCTATCTCTAATGAGTTGCCCCCCCACTGGAGCCAAAGTTCTCACTTAACCTTCAGCTCTAATACCAGATGTCACGAACGAGATTTTCGACCTCCGAAAATTGACATGAATACGTCCACTATATTACATGCCGAGCAATCGAAATGCCGAAAATACCAGATCGTTAGGGAAAAGAGGAAAAAGGTAGAAGAAGATAACAGAATCATAACACAAAATCTCACAATCGCAGCTGAACAATATATAATTGATAACAACTCATCTTTATACAAAAAGAACCGTATCTTTTATTTATACATTACATCACCAGAGTAGAATAAATGAACAACTCAATACTAGACAGATATAATAACTTGTCCTCATGAAGCCGAATATACAGCCTACAATACACACCGGAATATAACCAGATATGTGTAATATGTCTTCACTATCCAGCTCATCTCCCGAGCTCCATAACATCCTATCACATATCTATAATATTCGATCTGACCCATGCATTATAATAAAATAACACCTGAGTTGGTCGCAAAAACCAGCGTGGGAAAACACACTCAAATCGAATTGTTAAAGTTATTAAAATCCATTGAAATCAACGGTATCTTGTAAGACCACGCCACAAATAAACACAATGAGATTTTACCTTACGATAACCAAAATATTTCATATCAAATCCTTTGATATTATAATAGTGTCTAAATACAAATACTTATTCAAATCGCTAAAATGCTTGCATCTCACATTCCAGCATGGTTGGGCACAATCAAAACCATACGGCACTTATTGGAGAATGGATTCCATACCAATGACTAGACACTAGGGTATCACCTGTCATAGCACACGTCTAGAACATCGTACCAAGGACCATGCTGGGATCCTCTACAACACAAGACCGGTCTACCCCTAACTTGGATAGACCGAGTATGCAATCACCCTGGGTTTTCCCACCCTTTTCCGAGCTCCTTTCCTGAATGGTAGTAATAATATCTGAGTGTATCTAGAAAGGTGATAAACATACTCTAATTTGGTGCCACCCACTTAGCCTTGCTGCATCTTCCCTACTTTTCAGTCATTCCCGGTTGATGAAGATAGAAGCTACGATTACCTTTTTAAGGAATTTTCACTTAGAATGCTCACCGCCCTCCAATGACAATGTAATGATAGCATTCATCCATACAAGTTCGTTCTGGGTCCGAACGGAACCGAAGGCACTATTCCTACTACATCCATTGTGGAACAATCCTCAGGATTAGTAGTGATTATGCCTTAGACTTCACTACTCCATCTTCGACTCCATGCTCTTGTTTCCACATCAAAAACGTACTCGTTGGATCAAAGTGGTTTTCGGATAACTTATTTGATCCCGCTCTCTTTGAAACAACGTTTGATATTTTTGGTAAACTCAACCCCGGTGCTCTAGGAAATAAACAGAAGAAAATACGACCGGAGATCACCTCTTAAACATAAGTAGACAGATTTTCTTATCAACGTCCTAGAAAGACAAAGGGAATTCATACATACAGTATAGCACCTCGAATAGTAACTGTACTATATAAATCCCGTATTTCTCCTAGATATTTCCAAAGTTATATTTTGGGTCCAGATCTTTTAATAGTCGGGTATTTAACTATCGAATAAACAATCATTCAACCAAATGCTTCATTTTCCATAGCAAAAATCCAAATCTCGTTTTAATTTAATTTTTAATAAATTAAATTTATTTATCGAAAATATACGTACATATCTTATCGAATTAAGTAAAATTCAAAAACCATCCCTTTTTCAAAAAGAATATTTGTAAACTCTTTATAAAATAATATGGAAAGTACCACTGTGGTATCAAACCATGGATTCACAGCTCAATGGTTACGTCTCTATTCCAAAGAAATCCAAGACTTAACTGAAGGCACTCACTGCCTTCAATTTTTCCATGCGATACTTTCTGAAAATTTTGTTTAAAAATTTTCAAAATAATACTTATAAAATTTCTGCAATAATTTTCCAAGTTAAACTCTGGGCAACTACTTTTTAAATAAAAGTTATTATATAAAATATTAATATTGAATAGTTTGTCCCTTGAAAATAATAAAACTGATTAATTCTTAAATAAAAATTGACTTATTATAAACTTGCTGAACCAATATTTAAATGTACTTTAAACAATTTTTAAACAACTAAATGATTAATTTTTTTGAATATTCTTTAAACGCTTTTTAAAATTACCTAGTTAATAATTAAAATTCCTTCCTTTTTAAAACCAACCTAACTTCTTAATAAAGTATACCTTTCGATTTCAATTTCACTATAGCCATTTGACAAGGAAATCCCTCTCGATTGATTCCAAATTTGATTTACGTCCCAATTCCGTAAATTTCCTTTTAACATTTCCAAAAATAAAACTATCATTTATTTTTAAGCCAATTTACCCATCTCATTATAAATTCTCACCGTGAATTTATAACTTCAATTTATCCACTAGTAATCACTTTACTTTATTTATAATCTTATTTATAAATTCTGTATTCTCATTTTCGTTTATAACAGTTTTACAATACTTAATCGGTTTTCAGTCGATTTCTAAATTAAATTCTATTTTTAAATTAATTTCTTAAATAGCCCAAATATATTCCAAAACCCAACTAATTTCACATTCCACTTCTTTTCATGATCTTATTAAAAATCTAGTATAACAATTCCATATTTTATTTTCAAATTTCCCTTTTTATTCTCCAATATTTAAATCTCAAATTTAAAAATAAAACCTTTTATAATTAAACAATATCGCTTTAGTTCTATTATTTTAAAATCCTTTTATTTACATTATTCAAAAATCTCAATTTACAATATTCCAAGATCTCTACTTATGATATTCCGAAATTATTAAATACAAATTTGAGTCAAACTATTTATTTTTCCCCAAATTCAATTCCTTTAATTTATCCAAACTTCACTACAAATATTTTACTTCAAATTTTCTTTTTAAACTTCTTTCCAAATTTTAACTTTTTTTCGTTGGTATTTAAAAAATACCAAAATCTAACCAGTAATTTCATAGCATTCAATAAATTCAAATTGCACTATAATGTACCACAGATTATTTTAAACAGATCATACATGTAACAACCTGGATTTTTTGACGGCTTATAGTTGAATTTAACGAAGATTTTGAAATAAAACTATTTTTTAGAAATATAAATTTGACAATGAAAACTAGATATTTGAAATGCGTCAATTTAAATAAAACCAGTAAAATTATTTTGGGTCAAAATTTGTCCGAAACCTAGTCAGCACAAATTTTTCGGGTGAATTGTCACATTTTGAAGTATGAATATTTTTACATAGGAATGTTCTAAAATAATCTCTGATTAAAATGTCAAAATTCGTTGCATCCAATTCCAAGCACTCTAGCTCCGTTTGTTAAGTATTGTCGTTGTCGCCCAATTTCGTAGCGTCAACATACGAGATTTTGCTACAAACACCATAGCATAGATTTGATTAGATCGTTGAAATCGTCTTGTTGCGTTGATCGCCGCGGTATATTTATTTTCATATTTTGTCTTTCATGGAAAAACGCTACATGGTTAAAATATTGGTCTGTGACCGTGCGGGAGTCATGATTACTCACTTCCCTTTCATTCATTTCAACCCAGTTTTCCTTCTTTTCACTATGACCTTGCGTGTGCTGTCAACCAAATTAAATGCAGCATTGAATGCCCATCTCTTTTCTATATATGTATGTGTGCTCGTAAGCCTTTGATTGAGAAAAAAAATATAAAACTTTTTTTTTGAAAGAAGTTAAACGGCCCAGCCCAAAATACAAATAAACGTGTTAACCAAAAGGTAAATCTGATACACTAAAACAAAACCTAACGCAATTAGGGTTGCCGACAAACTCATCTTATCAAACAAAGATAGAAAAAATGGCGATGAGAAATTCTCAAAAGCAAGATATCAGATTTCTTTCGCCTTCTCTCTTCTAATGTTTTCTCCTCTTTCCCAGTATGAAAGACATTGGTTAAACTTGCTTCTCATACTACTATCGGCTTTGATTGAGCTGATGTAATTTCTCAAGTCTGGATTTTGGTTCATAAAGCTAAGATTTTCAGATTTGATGTCATCGCGACTCAGATCTGTAGATCTGTAGCTATTATCACCATCTTAAGGATGATTGATGGTTAGAAGCTCGTTGTTGACACAGTAGAGTCGCTGATGAATGCTTGAATCAGTTTGATAAGCCTTCGTATTTCGGAGATGATGTTCAATGTGTTTACTACCAGCCTTTTTGCTCCAAAAATCCGCAAGGAAGTCAAATTTGGTTTGGTCTCTGACTTTTTTCTTAGATTTATGAAGAATGATTCTGCTGTCTTTCTCGATAATTAACCATCTTTGCTCTTTGGACAACTTTGATTTGTTATGAGTACGATTATTTCTCTCTTTCCATATATGATAAATGACAGTGGTTAGTAAAATGTGCGCGAGATCTCTTTTGAAAGATTTGCTTCTGAATAGGTTGTTGATATCCATTATAATCCGATTTAGATCCATGCTGCTTTTGTTGTTCATGCTCAGTTTAGTTCAGACTTGGCTCCATATACAATAACTGTAACTGCACTCAAAGAATAAATGAGTAACAGTTTCATTTGTTAAGTTGCATAAAGAACAAAGTGAAAAAGTATTTCTCCCCCATTCATTGATTATATCCAAAGTTGGCAATCTGTTTTTAATAGCAAAGTATGTACAGATAGCCATCTTAGGATTATTCACCTTGTTCCATATGCATTTATGCCAATCAACAGTAGGTTGTTTGTTTCTAATATGCTTCCAAGTTTTCTTCAAAGAAAACTTACCTTTACTGTTAGCTAACCATTCCCAGTAATCATACTCTGCATCAGGGTCTAAGGGGATATTGATAATAATTTTTTTATGAGGATTAGTGATTGGATGAAGGTGAGGTTGCCAATGATTATTTTTAATAATGACATTTACATTAGCATTAGCTTCACCATAAATAACAAGATTATCCCACCTAACCCTATTTATAAAAGAATTATTTTTAAACCAAGAGTCAAACCAAAGACTAGTTTCATTACCAGCTTTAAATTTTCTTTGCATTAAAGATTTTCTTAAATCTCTGCATTTTAAAATTTGATTCCAAGCATTGGATTGATTATTTTTTGGTAAAGCAGTCCAAAAGTTGACATTTTTGAGATATTTGCAAGTCATCCATTTTGTCCATAATGAATCACCACTTACAAATCTCCAAAAGAGTTTAGTTGACAAGTTAAACTAAGATCATTCAAATTTCTAATACCAAGACCACCTTCTTTTTTGGGTTTGCATGCTTTATCCCAACTAATTTTATGGTATTTACCTCTCCATAGAAAGTCAGCACATCTACTTTTAATTTTTTTATTGTAGCAACGGGGATATGGTATGTTTGAAACCAGTATAGAATAATGGCATAAACAACATTCTTAATTAACTCTATTCTACCAGCAATAGATAGAAGCTTGCATGACCAGGTCTCCATTCTGCTTTGAATTTTGTCTATCAGATTAGAGCAATCACTATCTTTAATTTGATTGACAGATAAAGGGAGACCTAAGTCTTTGATAGGAAGATTACCTTCACTCACTTTAAGAACATCCAAAACCTCTTTTTTATACCTGCAATGCTTGCTGAAATATGCCTTTGTTTTAAATTCATTAATTTTAAGGCTAGCATATTTGTACATATTCTCAAAAACCTGACTGATAGCCTCTGCATTATCTTTATTAGCTTTAGAGAACAACATAAGATCATCAGCATAAATCAGGTGAGTAATGGATGATTGAACTCTATTTATTGGAGAAATGTTGTTTTTGATTGTTTCTATGTCAATAAGAATAGAAAAATATTCCATGGCCAAAGTAAAAAGATAGGGAGAAAGTGGATCTCCCAATCTAATACCCATGTTACTCTTGATGAAACCCTCAGGTTTACCTTGAAATAGGATGGAGAAAGTGGGTGTATTAATGCACTCAAAAATTAACTTGCAAAATTTAGTAGGAAATCTCATGCATTTCATGATATGAATTATAAAATTTCTGTTTACTTTGTCATAAGCTTTCTGAAGGTCAGCTTTAAGACACATTTTATCACCTTTTTTATTATTGAAATTCCTGACCATTTCATGTGCTAACAAAGAGTTTTCATAAATTAATCTGCTAGGAATATAAGCACATTGATTTTCTAAGATTAAAAAGGGAAGAAACAATTTAATTCTATTACTTAAAATGGTAGCAATGATTTTATAAACAAAATTGCAACAAGATATTAGTCTGTAATCCCCAATATAAGTTGGTTTTTTGTTTTTTGGAATTAAGGTAAAAATTTATGATTAAAACTTTTAAGCAACTTTCCTTCATCCATGAATTCATTGACAACTTTAAAAATCTGTTCCTTGATATTTTCCGAGTGAGTTTTGAAATTTTTTGCATTGAAACCATCTGGACCAGGACTTTTATTATCACCAGCACTAAAAATAATTGATTTAATTTCTTCATAATTTACAGGAGCTAATAAAATTTCTGCAGCATTATCATTTAACACATTTTTACATATAATGTTAGGAAAATTAGATTCTTTAGAGTATGAAAAATATAACTGAGAATGGAAATTGATAGCTTCACTGACAATCATATCATAGTCATTTATGCACACACCTCTACTGTTAATAATTTTTCCTATATTGTTGATGTGTTTTCTGCAACTCATTTTAGCATGAAAAAAATTGGTGCAGTCATCTCTCATAGTAAGCCAGACTACTTTAGCTTTTTGCTTATAGTTAGCTGTGTTGATATAAAGCTCTTGAGAAAGTTTTACTTGGTTAGAAAAGAATTTATCAATGATATTAGTATTGCCAGGGTTATCATCAGCAAAAGTTTCCCTTCTTCTCTTAATTTAATTAAATTGTCATTCTTATTGCAGTTAGCCTTATTCCAGTTTTTAATTTTATGTTTTGTGTTTTTTAAAAACATGTTGAACTGGAAATGGTAAGAACCATTACTTGAAAAGTTAAAATATTCTTTAATTATCTCATTGTATTCATTGTTAGTAACCCATCCATTTTTAAACTTAAAAGGAGCAGCTTTAAAGTTTTCATTAACCTAATTATGAAAAAAGTTGATAAGTAAAGGGGTATGATCGCTAGTATTTTGCTCAATAGAGCAACAACTGAAATCTGGGAAAGCATCACAATTTTTTTTATTAATTAACACTCTATCAAGCTTGAAATGTACACTCTTTTTCTTACCAGATTTCCAAGTGTATTTATTACCTCTCATATTAGGTTTTATAAGTCCAGATTCAAGTAAAAATTTATTAATTTTTTCTAGCTTAATGTGGGGGATTTTACTACCACCAAAATTTTCATTTGCATGAAAAACAGTATTAAAATCTCCCAAAATAATCCAAGGAAAATCATAACTTTGACCAAGAGCTTTTAATTTGTACCATAAACTATTTCTTTCATTTTCGAAATTACTTCCATAGATATTAGTGATTTGTAAGGAGAAACCACCAACATTTCTAAAATTTCAATCAATAAATTGAATGTCCTTATTGTAATTAACCATATCCCAAACATTAGAGTCTCAAATGACTAAAATTCTATACCCTTACTACCACAGTCATTATTGTTAATGGATTTCCAGTTATTGGAGAGTTTAAAATAGAATTTCTTAATATTTGAATCATCCATCAGTTTGTTTTGCAGGGGAATTCATACCCCTGACATTCTAGGTAATGATAGACATAATAAAAAACTTAAAAGTATATATAAAAATATAAGAACCAAACAGGATTTCAGATTGAACTTGATACACTGCTGCCCTTACCCTTCTTCTTTTTCTCAAGGCTATTAGCTTTAAGTCTTGTGGTCATTTCATTCCAGTCTGGATTGACTGATATGTATTTTTGCCTAAAAGCCTTCTTCTCTTTATTTTTGCTCTTAAATTTGCCAATTGCTTTAGTCTTGGGAATATGTAATTCTGATATATCAAATTGCTTTTCAAATTCTTCCATAGCATTGTAAGAAGTTGATGCAATAGTACTATCTGGGATTCGGATGAGAGAGATGTCAAACTCCTCAGCATTGCGAGGCAAAGTTGAGTGGATGCCAACATTGTCCTCAACTTCTGCAGCATTACTAATGGAGGTTCACTCTCCATATTATTTGCCTGACTCTAGCTGCGTCTTGGATGAGGGATATTGGTTATAACTGTACCATGATTGTTTGTAATTAAACATAACTCTGAAATGGGAGGGATTTCAGAGTTAAAGACCTTTTCATTACAGATTCCCTCTTTTGAGCAGTGTTGTGATATATCTTTTGAATTCTCTTTCAAACTTTCTGAATGATGAACTTCCGAAGCGAGGATCTAGTCATCTTGATCAGTGAGCGAATTTGATGTTGTTTCTTGATTGAAGATGATACCTTTATGGTTGATTCGATCCTTGTTCTTTTGAATTCTTGATTGATTTGGTGTCTTTTTATTGAGATACATTCTTGAAATGTAGCATCTGAAACATTTTCTTGAACT
This sequence comes from Allium cepa, assembly GCA_030765085.1. NCBI lineage: Eukaryota > Viridiplantae > Streptophyta > Magnoliopsida > Asparagales > Amaryllidaceae > Allium > Allium cepa. The sequence goes on along the minus strand of CM060939.1, from coordinate 648,885,582 downwards.
GCAACGATTTCTTTGTTTTGATTATGGGCTTTGGGTATCTACTTTTGTTTTGAGACACATTGTTCTCTAATGTGTCCGAAGCATTTACAGATACTACACTTCGGTGGAACCCATTCATATTCAATTTTTTGGGTAATGTTTTCTCTATTGTATAGTGTAGGATTGATTTCTTGAGGAAGTTCATCATCTCCAGATACCTCCACTAGAAGTAATTCAATCTAGTTTTCAAGGTTGTAGCAGCATCCGTTTTATGGGTTTTCCAAATAATGCTGGCCATCACGCTAAAAGCTTCACGATCCCATAATTTGAGATTGACATTGGGTAATTTAACCCATATCGGCATCGTACTGAGGAGATCTCTATCCATTTTCAGGGACTTGGACCATCTTCTTATTATGATGGGCTTTCCATTATAGAAGTATGGTCCATTTTAAATGATTGAATTGCAATCTTGAAACTCCAAAAAAAAAACATTTTCTCTGGTAAATATTTCAAATTCTCCAACAGGCATCCATACGTGCTGAATGTAAGCTTTAAAAAACATATAATATAGTTTGGTACCCACAACATAAACCAAGATCGAATTATTCCAACAATTGATTGCTCTATTGCAGACGTTTTCTTTTATCAAACCATATTTTTTATTTTTTATTTTGATGAGAGCAATAGTTTCAAGATTGCATTCATCATCTTTTGGTTCTTTAGATTGCTCAGAAATAATGTCTGCCCATGATTTTTGCCCCTGTTCTTTGTTCAGAGAAAAATTTATGGGTTTACGTGATTGGAACGATTGATTTCCATTATTATGATGAGGGAAGGTCGGATTCTGACCATCTTTCTTCTTCATTTTGCCATTATTGATCCGTGACATTCTCTGATTACTGGGCAGATTGGATTGACGTTTCTTTTGTGATCTTGACTGAACCAGTTGAAACCCGTCGTCATCTATGATGATTCCACTGTTTGATTCTTTGATGTGAGTTTCAGGTGGTCTGATTTGATGTCTTGAAAATGAAAGATGTGATTGGTTTCTATGAGGAGAAATAAATTCCCCCATGGCTGAGGAAAACCCTAAATTTCAAAATAAAAATAGATATATTCTAAACTCACGATAAAATATCGGTATTATAAACTATCACTTAAAAAAATATAAAACTTAAAGCATATATATAAACACGTTCTCCCCTCTTCCCTTATATTTTCCCTTCGGCCAAACTGTACTATAAGAGAATGAGATAAGTTACAATGGTCAGGATATAACGAGTATATACAACTCAGCAGCATACTCGCATCTCAGCCATTCATTCATATCTCAACGGTTCATATTCATGCTCAAATTACAAAGGAACATAATGGATATGGGCCGATACTACTGAAGCCCATTTTCAACTTATATCATTGTATATAAATTCAGCAAGCATTATGTAACAGATATATAATTCTCTGTATCAAATTACTTCAGCAATCAATAAAAGTTTTTCATTTCATCATTTCAATTCAAAATATTTTATGGTATCAGAGCAAAAAATTTCTTAAGAGCATTATGCCTTGCCATAATCTCATCATAAATAATTTCATCACCTGAGAATAGGCTGCACATCTAAATCTCATCAGATCATTGATCATCATCTGAGATTCAAGAATTCATCACAGTTCTTATCAGTTGATAACAGTGTTGTGCCAAACCAGGAGGTGTCAGAATTCATTACCCACCACCCAACTGGCTGCATCAGTTCATCATCAAAGAAGTTCATCGGTAACAGAAATTTCTTGACCTGTATTAGATGAAGGTGAATCAGAGAAATCTGTTCATCATTTTCACCAGTACATCCCTCTTATCATCTGAGAAATTCAGTTCTTGATTCTTGATTCAACTTTATCATCATGGCTGATGAGGATGCTGCTGCATCATCAACCTCTGCACCAAGAACCACTCCAAGAACCACTCAGACTCAATCCAGTATCACCCAAGATCTCATGAATTCCATCATCAAGCTACAAAGTCAAGCATTCACTGTCCAGTTGGAAGAATCGAATTACTTGCTGTGGAAATTCAAATGGAAACTGCTATCAGAGGCTATGGAATTGAAGATTATGTTCTTGGAACCATAAGTGTTTCACCCAAATTCACTGTAGATCAAGATGGGAAATTCATAAGCAATAAAGATTACATAACAATAATCAAAGGGGTGGTCAATTCAATAGACCCAGAGGCAGAGAAGGCAGGCAAAACTATAACAACAGACCAAGATGCCAAATATGTGAAAAGTATGGACACACAGCAAGCAAATGTTATTTCAGATTCGATGCAAATTTCACTCCATCTAAACAAAGCAGTAATAGTTCAAAAGCTTCAAATCCTAGTGCAAATCTGATTAATATTCAACCAGAAGTTAAAACTGAACAAAGGAATGATGACAGAGCCAAAATTGAAGACATACATGATAATAGTTGGTATCCCGACTCAGGAGCCACTAATCATGTAACAAACGATCTGAGTAATTTAAATCTTGGCAATAGGGAATACAAAGGTAAACAATTACTATATTTAGGGAATGGTAAACCAATTCATATCTCTTATACTGGTAATGCAAGCTTAAGAGGTATAAGACAACTTTACCTCAACAATTTACTAAGAGTCCCACTTATTAAGAAGAATTTAATGAGTGTATCACAGTTTGCCAAAGATAACAATGTCTACTTTGAGTTTTATCCAAATCATTGTTTTGTAAAATATATACTAACAAGGGAAACTCTCTTGCAGGGTAAAGAACATAAAGGATTGTACAAATTTGATGTTGCAAATTCAAGAAATGATGATCATAAGGAAAATCGGTGTCACGTTTCTGAATTAAAAACTGATGATAGTAGTAAAAGTTTTGATACTTGGCACTGTAAACTAGGTCACCCCGGTATAAAAACTTTAAAGCATGTTGTAAACAATTGCAGCGACATATCTGTTAGTAAAATTCCAGTTTCTTATAATTGTACATTCTGTCAAATGGGCAAAAGTCATAAGCTTGCATTTCCAGACTCTGAGACTGTTTATCATAAACCATTAGAATTAATTGCTACCGATCTATGGGGTCCAGCCCCAATGTGCAGTGATTATGGTTATGGATATTATCTCTCATTCATTGATGTATATTATAGACATGTGTGGATATATTTCTTAAAAGCAAAGTCTGAAACTAATAATACAGTAATGCAGTTTGTAGCAAATGTAGAAAGACAGACAGGGTGTCAAGTAAAAATCATTCAAACAGATGGTGGAAAAGAGTTTCTACCACTGAAAGATTACATTCAAAGAAAAGGAATCACACAAGGAATACATGTCCTTACACTTCTGAACAAAATGGTCTTATAGAAAGAAAACATAGGCATATTGTAGAAACTGGCTTGACTTTATTGGTCAGGCATCACTGCCATTAAAATTCTGGCCCGATGCTTTCTTCACAACAGTCTATCTGATTAATAGACTACCCACAAAGGTATTGAACTATAAGAGTCCATTGGAAGTACTAACTAAAGTCAAGCCAGACTATCAAAACTTAAAAGTATTTGGATGCCTATATTTTCCTTACTTAAGACCCTACAATAATCACAAGTTAGAATTTAGGTCTCAACACTGTACATTCTTAGCCTATGCACCAAATAAAAAGGGGTTCAAGTGTCTTGATAGCAAAGGAAGAATATATATATATATATATATATATATATCAAGACATGTAATCTTCAATGAACAAGAATTTCCTTTTAGTAATGTAGAAATCAAGACATCTGATAAAATATATAATGCTAGATACTCATTACCTCCAATAACTCTTTTCTCTGAAGAGTTAGCCTCTGATTGCACTGCTAATAATGAGGGAAGAGACAATTCAAGTACTAATCTCTTTAAGTCAGCAAGTGAAACAGGGCAAGAGAAAGGCAATTTTTCTGAAAAACCAAGTGATCCTCCTCTACCCAACACTAGTCAACAATCTGACACATGTCAAATATTAAGTGATACTGTATCACTCAATACTCAACAAGGTGCTACTGAAGACAGCAGTGAACAATGTACTCAACCTGTAAACACTGGACATCACATGATAACTAGGGCCAAGAGTGGCATATTTAAACCAAAAATCCATAGTGTTGTGTCAGATTGCACTTAGCCAAGTACTTATCAACAGGCAGTACAAGACACTAACCGGAGAACAGCCATGAAGGAAGAGTACAATGCACTAATGCAGAACAAAACTTGGGATCTTGTACCCTTACCAACACATAAAAACATAATTGGATGCAAGTGGACATATAGGATTAAAAGAAATCCAGATGGTTCAGTTCTTAAGTATAAAGCAAGACTACTGGCAAAAGGGTATTCACAACAGAATGGATTTGACTTCAATGAAATATTTTCTCCTGTTGTAAAACCCTCAACCATTAGGATTATCTTAACTATTGCTTTGCACAAGAACTGGACCATCGGACAACTAGATGTTAATAATGCTTTTCTTAATGGCATCTTGCAGGAGGAGGTGTACATGGAACAGCCACATGGGTTCATTGAAAAAGGCAATGCAAATCTTGTGTGCAGACTAAACAAAGCAATTTATGGACTCAAGCAAGCACCAAGAGTGTGGTTCGAAAAGCTAAAATCAACACTTGCCAAACTTGGATATAACTCAACAAAATCAGAAAACTCTTTATTTCTTAAATTTTCAAATGATAGTATTATATATGTACTTATTTATGTCGATGATTTTATTATCACAGGCAATGACAAGTCAGAAATTGAAAAAACTGTATAATTTCTACACAGAGAATCTACAATCGAAGATTTAGGAGACTTGAACTACTTTCTTGGAATTGAAGTTAAAAGACTATCAAGCAATGAAATCCAGTCGAATCAAAAGAAGTATATCACTGAGATTTTAGTTAGAGCCAACATGAATGAAGCAAATCCACTGCCTACACCCATGGAAAGCAACTTGCATCTATCAAAACACAGAGATGAATCAATATCTAATGATAAGCAGTATAGAAGCATAGTTGGTGCACTACAGTATGCCACTATAACAAGACCAGACATCTCTTTTGGTGTGAACAAAGTTATTCAGTTTATGCAAAAGTCATTAGATGAACGCTAGAAAGCAGTAAAACGTATTCTAAGGTGTCTTAGGGGTACTCTGGATCAAGGTCTAATCATGCAGTCAAGCAAATCACTGAATATCAATGCTTATGCAGACTTAGATTGGGCCATTGACTATGATGATAGGAAATCTACTACGGGTTACTGCATTTTTCTAGGAAAAAATCCAGTGTCTTGGTGTGCCAGAAAACAATCAGCAGTATCTAGATCAAGTACTGAAGCTGAGTACAGAAGCATTGCCAGCACAGCATCAGAAATCATGTGGATACAATCACCACTTAGTGAACTACAAGTTAATACCAACAGCAAGGCAACAATTTGGTGTGATAACATCAGTGCAATATCACTTACAGTCAGCCTATTTTACACTTTCGAACCAAACACATGGAACTCGATCTTTATTTTATAAGAGAACAAGTGATGGAAGACAAAATTAGAGTAAGTTACATACCTTCAACTTACCAAAAGGCTGATGTGCTTACTAAAGCTCTTTCACGACAACGCTTTGCAAAGTTCAAAAGAGAGTTAAACGTTGATGTTGCTGACATCAATCAAAGATCTCAAGTCCCAGTGTATATACCGGAGACTGTTCAAGAGCTTAATGAAGACAAGCGACTCAGAAGAAACTCAACTTGAAGTCACTCGTAGAAAACAAAATCTTTTCATCAATTTCTCTGTACTCGCTACTCAAGAGGCTGTTCAAGAACTTGGTGAAGACAAACGACTCAGAAAAAACTCATCTTGATGTCACTTGCACAATTTTTCATCAATTTCTCCTCTATCTCCACTCAAGTTGCAGCCTTTAACCCATCTGATGACAAATAAGGGAAGAGGAAGACTATCATATCTAAGATCGTCTCTAATTCATCGAATATACTTTATATATTTTACAGAGAAAACAGATCTCATTTCTCTAAAGCAAACCCTAGCCGACATTGGGTTTGAGGGGGAGTATAAGAGAATGAGATAAGTTACAATGGTCATGATATAACAAGTATGTACGACTCAGCAGCAGACTCGCATCTCAGCCATTCATTCATATCTCAACAGTTCATATTCATGCTCAAATTACAAAGGAATATAATGGATACGGGTCGATACTACTGAAGCCCATTTTCAGCTTATATCATTGTATATAAAGTCAGGAAGCATTATGTAACAGATATATAATTCTCTGTATCAAATTACTTCAGCAATCAATAAAAGTTTTTCATTTCATCATTTAAATTCAAAATATATAATTCCCACACCTATAGTTCCCATCGGCTTGCACCCAACGACAACTCCACTGCCCAGCCTACAATCGACCACAACACCTCCTTATTGTTCCTCCACCGCCTGGAGCCACATAGCCGACTGACCTTGCTTGCTCTACCGAAGCCGCACCCGCATCATACCTCCAACCAAGACTCCATCAGCCTCCTCTCTCTCCTTCGTATTAGGTTACGTGAGTTTCTAAAAAAAGAAAAAAAAGAAAAGAAGGAAGGCATCTTTGCAAAGGAAAAAAAGGAGGAAGCTTGTAGTGAACAAACCAGAGAGAAGGAAAAGAGTAGAAGCAGGAGAGTCGATTCTCACCAAAGCCTTTCCATCATAGCCGCGCTAGCAACCATCTCCGTCTGTGGCCTTCGTCTTGTTTCATAATCCGTGGAAGGTGAGTGCTCTATAAGTTTGCGGCTAAAGTTCATCTTCCAGACATTTGAAACACCACTCTAAGCTAGCTTCATGCTTGCTTTGTTCCATATTTGCATGCACTTGTTTCGTGACTTGAATATGTTGTTAATACTTGCTGTACATGCATGGTCATAATATATGCTTCATGCTTGCTTGTATTGCAAGCATATGTTCTTGGGACTTAATACTTGCTTCATGCACTAAAAAAAAAAGGAGAAATGAAGCAGTGCGTGCGGTGCTTGGACGAGAGGAAGAAAGGGGTAGGTTTTGTTTTGATGTTTAATTTACTTTGTAAATTTAAGTTTTAGTTAAGCTAATTATCGCATAACTTTTGAATGAGTAGTTCGATTTGGACGAAATTTTTTGTGTCGTAATCTTGATGACGAGAGATTCACAACGAAACTAGCTTGGATGGATTTGGAGACAATCGAAATTTGGACTAAAATCGAACGCCCAAAACGGAACGTCTCGGCGATAGTGGAAAATCAAGGTGAATGTTTTATGATGCTTACAAGTATTATTTTTTATGATAGTTAAATATGAAATTATGAAGTGTAATGAACTTATTGGTTGTTGTTTGATAAAGTTAGTTGTCATTAAATTAACTGTTAAAAATTAAAATTAACAATTAAATTTGAAATTGGAATTAACTGCCAATAAAATACCCTACATTAATAACTATGAAATTGTGGTGAATTGTATTGACTATTTGGATGATTGATTTTGATGGATGCTCTTGGTTGATATTTTGGATGATTTGGACGTTTATTTATTCTGGCATATGGTATATCCTATTATCACCCTGTTAAATTAATTACAGTATATAAGTTGTAAATTTGAATTATTTCGAATAAATTAAGAAATAGGTTGAAATTATATACACCTATGACACTGTGACTTGGATTGAAATGGTATATATCCATCCCTGAAATTAAATTGAAATAACTGATTAATTGGCCATAGGATGGAAAATTATATATGGACACCGGATTGGTTAACTTAAATGATTTTAAAAAATTTGATTTGAAATTTATTTAAATGATTTTGATTTAAAAGAAATAAAATCGAATTTATAGAAATCAAATTATTTTCGAATTTGAGCCCCGAATGTTGAAATTCAAAATTTGATAATTGTAATTGTTTAAATAATCGAAGTTGAGGTTTTGAAGTTATAATCAAAATATAATTTGAATTTTTGGAAATCGATTTGTTTTAAAAGATTGAACATTTATTCGAACGTTAAATATTACTAAGTAACAGTGATGTAAAAATGATATTTTGAAATTGAGCTAGGAATTGAATTATATTTGAACATTGAGATTTTAAGCTGAATATTGAAGGATAATTTGATTTAAATGTTTTGAGTCGATATTCTGAAAATCAAGCTCAAAATCAATTTTTATTAATTGGATTTAAAAGTGGAATTGAATTAATTTGAAATTGAAGTTGAAATTGATTTGAATCGAAATCGAAATCGAATCGATTGAATGGGAATTGAAATTTATTTGAATTGGGAAGTTGGAATTGAATTGGTTTGACTTTGAAACTATTTTCAAATAAATTATTTAATACTATTTAAAAGCTATCTTCTTAAATATACAGATTATTTTGGTTTTCCAAATTATTTACTGCATAAACCATTTTAATACTTAAACTATTTTAGCCATTTAAAATATTTTATCCATTTACGCTATTTTAACTATTTTAATTATTTAACTATTTTATATTTTCAAACTATTTTTCTAAAATTCAAACTGGTCAAGAGTTGAATGTTTATTTTTAAATCATGGATTTAAATATGAATTGAGTTAAATAAAGTTATAACCTAAAATTGAAATTCGAAACAGTTTTGGAAACGAAATCGAGATATTAAGACGAAAAGGATTTTGAAATGAAATGGTATATTTTGAGTAAATATTATGATTTCGAAATGGATTTGATTTTGAAGCAAATATGATATTTTGATACCAAGTATGAATTGTTTTCGAGACATAAAAGAACTAATCGATGTGTAAAACGACGTTTGGTTGTTACACTACACCACAAAAGGCTTTTAACAGCGTTTGATAAACGCTGTAATACGATACAACAGCGTTAGTTCAAACGCTGTATAACGACATGCTGTCGTATATACGGAACTTACAACAGCTTTTTGATAAACGCTGTTGAAACATCACTTTGACAGCGTTTTGTACAAGCTGTCAATAATGTTTCTACAGCGTTTTCAAACGTGTTGTATTATGTTTCTACTGCGTTAATAATTTAGTTGTCGGAGATGTTTTTATTCTACTTTAACTATTTACAACAGCATTTTAAAAACGCTGTTATTGAATCATCAACTATTTCGACAGCATGTACTAAACGCTATTATTGACTATTTAAAAATAATTACAGCACGAATTGAACGTTGTTGTTTCTTCATTGACAGCATTAATCAGACGCTGTCTTCTATTTATATAACAGCTTTAATATTCCACTCTATTTTTGAATATTCTAGAACTATATTTTGAGGATATTCAAGCAACTAGTATATATAACATGTTCTAATAACTATTAATTAGTTACATAAACTAGTTAAGACAATATTAATAAACAAAAGACATACATAAACCAAGTTTCAATAATATCCATAAACAAAAATAACAAAGTAAACCAAGTTGCCACAAATTCTGTTAAACAAAGACACGTTATATGTTAAACAAAAATATAATATCCATACAGTAAGTCCGCACCAAATGCCAACAACAAAACGTGTATCTAAAAAGTTTCATATGCTTGCTACTTGCTATGGAAGAAGAATGTGTCATCGCCATCTTTTATTACTTGCAATGAAGAAATTTGAAGTCAGTGAGTAAACGCCATCTAAAAATTTGAAGTTTCATATGTTAAAATGCTTAACTGCGCCAAAAAATCACTATATGGTATGTTAAGCCGAAACCTAGCCAATATACGCATTAGTAGGTTAGCTCAGTTAACGAAGCTAAACTGCTCTACAGTAACATAGTTATATTTCACGATCTAGTTGATCACCTAAATACTAAGTGAAGAAGCAGTCCTTCTTAATATAAAATCTACGCATGACCAAGATCAAACCAAATGCACAAAGACAAGTCAAAACGGAGGAACTGCACTATATTTACAAACTAAACTACACACATGCATCAGCAACTCCAAAGGAGGAAACCACTTCAATATGCAAATCTGTATAGCTATAATTTTATCGAAGCCTTGACTAAGTAGTACTGCTTCAAAGGATAAATTTATCATAGTCTTTAAGTAAAACTAGAACCTGGAGGATGACTGGTGCCTGTTATAGTCATAAAAGCAAGCGATGCAGCAAGAGCAGTGCCTCTAGCTAGCCAACCCGGCCCAAACAACATCAATGCCAACACTCCTATTGCAGCACATCCTATTTGCGTTACAAACATATTGTATTTCTGCACATTTTATTTTCCCAGATCAATATCATATTTTAAACCGTTTAATTAAATTGTTCTGATCCAACTTGTTTATTTATATCTGTCATGTACATATATACATGTGCACCAACATGGATTCTCGGTATCGCTTTATGACACATGATCACAGATTAATAAGAGCTAGAATATATACATCTTAAACAAATCATTACAAGATGTAATCCCAATACTGTAAAGAATAGCATTAAAGAGAAATAGAATGGAGAAACAAATAAAACCTGGGCAGCAAGAGAATTTGGAGCAGAGAAAAAGACAGCGCAAACAGCACCAAGGGGAGCGATTGTGAAACTCAAACCTCTGGACGCTACCATCTGATCCAGTCTTCCAAGCATAGCCATCGCAGCAAATGCACATGTTTATATATTTATGCACAATTATATACTTGCCATTATATGTTCTCATAATGTTCCAAAAATCAAGCAAAAAGAAATGGAATTTACCTGCAGAAGGCCATATGATATCGCTAAGACAAGGATTATTTAATGCCCCCTTAAGTTTCACATCTTCCCATTTGCTTCCTAAACTTTCGCTGCTAGCACGAACTACTAACTGCTTTTGTTGAATTTTGTTTCCATCTCCTCGACTTCTGATTCTATTTGCACCAAAAAATCTTAATTTATTGGACAATAGTAGGGATGAAGAAAGGGAACACGAAGAAGGGGCGTTTGTATTGTGAATGATTGCAATTGGGAGATACCTTGAAGTCAGTTCTTCCAATAATGTCAGTATAACTTATATTGGTTTTATCTTAGTCTTTATGTCATGAAAGTGAGAAGTGCTAGAATAAGAAATGTGAGATCTAATGATATCAGGCTAATATTAAGGATGCTAAAAAATTGATGGTTTCAGTTATCCCCGTATTGTTCGGTGCTCTCGATTGCTGGTTGAATAAGCAAAATTATCATGTCGTATAACTCTCTTTTAAATTATGACTTATGTTGTGAGATAAGTACCTCTGAAGTTGTTCAAGGTTTTAATGCAATTTAGCTCATTATAACTTTATAATTAATGGGTTTTTTTTGTTGCATATCCTGATGTGCAACAATTAGCACACGTTAGAAGTTAAAACAATGATTGACTATAAAATCAGTCTAGATTTGGTATATCAATAGAACACCAAGTTCATGGCACCGCAAATTTTATCTTTTAAGAAAGTTCCTTATGTGTTTGATCAGTTGTCTGAAGTTAGATCTTAAAGCAGATATATAGTGTTAGCAAAATCACATATTGTTTCATTAACGTTAATAATTTGTAATGAATAGTGTAGCATTGGCAAATCAACCTAGAATCTTTTATTAGGTACATCCTAGATTGAGCATTAGTAGATAATGCATTCTTCTATTCATGCTTTAGTTCACCACACTATGCTGAAGCAACACTGTCCATTTTAACTTACAGAACAGTAGAAATTACTGTAATTACCTTTTTTAGTGGACCGAATAATGTTCATGCTGTCAAAGTTCTTTCCCTGAAAGTTTGCATCAAATGAGCGGAAAATTAAAATAACCCACTTTTTACTCTCTATTTCTACTCATGTTTATGTGAGTGCCAGCAATGTAACCAAAGTTGAAAGTAAATAGTTTTATGCTTCGGGAGAATTGAATTCGTTGCTAGAGACATATTAACAGTTGTATGTTTTCAGTTACTAATATACTTTTCCTATAAATAGATGAAAATGGATGTGTTACTAATTTACTTTTGTATGAACATGTAGTTGCTGAAAGAGCCGATGTTGAGGTTCAAGGGTCAAGGCATACACAAAGTTAGGTGAATCACATTTTCATTATGTTTCCTTATATTGATAAGTATATGTATTTCTTCTATAGGTTCTGTATTATAAGAGACTGAGAATACATGAATTTTTTTGGCATTTAGAAATATAAATCTTTTTTTATCTTTAGTAGATATGAATGAATATGTTTGCTAATAGTGCAAAATTTAGGTATATGATAAATTATCTCTAGGACATAGTGTTGTGCAAAGTATATAAGAAGGCAACACCATTAAAAAAGCTTGAGCACCTTGCATCTATATTAGAGGCAAGAAGAAGAAGTAGAATAAGTAGCAACATGTTACCTGAGAAAACGTATCGATTAACAGTCAGATCGCGTACAATTTCGATGTAGAGAATAGTTCGAATGATGTAGATGATATTTAACTATTGATGAATCAAGATGGAGCATCTAGGAATGAGACTAACATATTTTCTCCACCTAGCTCAGCAGTTGTTCAGTTGGTGAATGTCTCAAAGCTTCAGATTCCGAATAATGGATTTAATTATTGGATGCAAGATGCGATTCTGTGGTCTCCATATGCTATCCTACTTAACTTCTAACTAGCCCACTCTGAATTTTGTACGTTGTTCACAACCATGTTATCGTGTAATTTGCAAGAAATGGAAAATAAAAACTGATTAAACAAAAGCTAATGCATAAAGCAAACATAAATGCAGGTACCAATGACACTTGATACGCGATTAAAAAAAAGAAGAAAAAAAAACATTTGCATTAATGAATTAATTATGTTTCAGCTTAGAGTGTGCATGGATTGGAAGAAATCACTTTAAGTTATACCGACTACTAGACATGGGATTGGATTTCCTTTGTCGCCACATTGATTTGATTGATTTTAACTTTGTTAGCCGTGAAGGCAGATTGCTTCTGTCCTCGAACTGGACTCTGAATCAATGTTTTGCCACCCGACCTTCTATACATGCACCATTTATGAAATTATTTACCGACCTTCTAGGTATATAACAAATAGAGATTGACAATCTAATACGATTGGAGCAGAATTATTCATACTAGACTTAAATACATCGTGCGTGTGTGTGTATTTTTCTGCTTTTGGCTGAAAATTAATCAAACTTCAATTGATATTATGTTTTCCATAGATTGACTCTTCATGTTCTACAAAATACTCATGCATACATATTAATGTGCCTTACTATTGATTTAGATGTGTTGGGCATTGCATGGTCAGGCATTTCATATAATGATAAAAATGAATTCACAAGTCTTATAGCTATAAAACATGAAGTTTTGACTGAGGCAACACTCCTCGGTTATGTTTTAACTGAAGCAAATATGCCTCAGTTTTAACTGGGGTGCGTTACCTCATTTCAGTTTTAAATTTCTGCAAGCTGAATCCAGTGTACTCTTTAGATGTTACGAGTTAAATCTTGCTACTTGCTTTAGTCTCTCTCAGTCTCATTTAGAAAAAGCCATTCAGTTTAATAACTCAAACTTGCTATATATGCCAGATTTCTAATCTCATTCAAATGTAACAAACATTTCTTATATGTCTAATAACTTTAATGAACAAATTTAAACAGTTGTAAGCACACACTCACTTACTCTTTTGCAAATAATGAACAAAGTGCTTAATTCAATTATATTAGTTACAAACCCATAATATTGACATAACACATCTTTTTCATAATTTTGCTTGTTCAAGTGTAGTAAAGAACATGCTAACTAATGAAAGAGACAAGCAAAACCATGTGGCGATAGGCATGTTGCCTTAGTTTTAACTAAGGCGTGTTGCTTCAGTTTTAACTAAGGCATGTATGCCTCAGTTTTAACTAAGAGAGTCGCATTGAAAATTCAGTTTTAACTGAGGTGTATATTGTCAACCTCTCAATAAAAGATTCATCATTACAAAAATCAGCTGGTATTCTAAATCAATACAGTTTGTAATCAGGAATCTTTGCAAGAAAGTTGTGATATATGGCATTGACCTAGACAGTGATCCCAACATATACTGGTTATGCGATTAAAAACAAATAAAATTTATGAAGATGCTTTTTTCGGACAAATGGAAGACTACATAAAAAATTAGCTACTTCTACCTAATCCAAAAATAAAAAACCAATTCTTTAAGATGTGTAGAATAAGTTGTTGTTTTCATAAGATGATAAGATACTATCCTATAAGATTCGACAATCTAGTTTGTTACATCCGAATATAAAGAGGAAAAAGAAAAGAAAAATCAAATATTCTTCATATAAATTCTTGGCCCAAAAATTTCTAATTTTGGTACTAAACTCATACAAATAGGTTCTATGAATAGTCTCAATAGTTAAAAAAGTGAAACACAAGATTAGATATGCGGAAACTAGTTACAGTGCATATACCGTATTAGATAAATATCAGTGCAAACAGAGCTGGCTTAGTTTCATACCTTCATTTAAGCATTAGTATTTGTCAACTGCCAGGAACTTTCTAGCCTTTGAAATGATCAGGTGCAATATCAAGATGATATAACTTAGGTCCTATGCTTTAGTCAACTGACAAGCACTTTACCAGTTTGGCTCAATTTGACAAACATATTTTAAGAATAAACTCAGAACACACATGAGCCTTCAGGTGATCATCTAAAGCTTGAAGTTCTACAAGGAAAGCCTGCTCTGTTTCATCATTAGAATCCTTGCTTTTCCAGAATTTTATAAAAGAAGAAAACATATTCGACCCCCTGAAGGAAAAACAAATATATTCAGATATTATTAGGTTGAGAAAACTTACCTACAATTCTTATTTTATATCAACATTTATAAGTAACTCGATTTACTTGCATCAGTTACTATCGGTGGTTATTATCCTCGTCGATTTCAAAATGCAAATTGAACTTTCAACAAGTAAAAATTAATGACAGTTAGCTATTACCAGGACGATACATGATTTATGCAATATATTCTATATTATCCAAAGATAAATCTATCAAAACCATTTTTATTTTCTCAAAATCTATACTTTGTGCTTTTACAGATAGGCAACTTTGGTAAGTGTAGTTCATGTTCTTGTAACCACATGATTAATCTACATGTTCGGTTTGGATTTTTTAAAGACACCTAAAAGTGAATACATCTATAAATGATTAAAATAAAAATTAAAAGACAATGTGTTAATCAATTTAAATGTTATACCCTGTGAATTGATATACATGGTCAATTTGAAATTATGGACCACAAGCCATACACACCCTACGTATGAATTCATGAACATGTCTGGTACTCCAGCAATCAAATGAAATAAACCAGAAGATTACACTAAAAAGTGATTCAAAACCAATTCAACTACAGGTTGCACAGGGAATGTTAATCTGCAGGTATACATATATATAAAAGCTCATAATACACACATACCTATACATCTTTATTTTTATAAAATTTTCTAAATACATATACTAGAGTTTTAGCACATAAATTTAGTTTGTAAAAAAATGTAAATAAACACATTTATTTCCTAAGTTCCGTACGAACTCGCCAATTTCATAGCACAATACTGCTTGTATATATATACACACATGGGCACGCATGGCAAGATAAAGGTA
The DNA here is from genome assembly GCA_030765085.1 of Allium cepa. Taxonomy (NCBI): domain Eukaryota; kingdom Viridiplantae; phylum Streptophyta; class Magnoliopsida; order Asparagales; family Amaryllidaceae; genus Allium; species Allium cepa. Next base: position 648,869,961 of record CM060939.1, on the reverse strand, counting down.
GTAAGAAATATTATGGCCAAAATAAAACAGCCACTAAAAACATAAAAGCAAATAATTTATTCACAGATTTACACCTGTTATATAACTTTGTACACACGCACTGTCACTCACCACACACACACATATTACATATGCACTGTCACTCGCCGCACACATATATTACACATGCATTGTCACTAGTTCATATACCCCTAAAGACACAGTAGCACCTTGTTAAACCCAACACACACACACCACACACTGCCTAGCCCACTCACTCTCACTAGGATACACTCATGTATTCTTAAAAACATGCAGATGCACGGGTACACAACTCCACCAAACACACATATATAGGAATACACATATACATGTATCTTTAAGAAATAAAATATCGTATATTAATGATTATCAATATCAACTCAACAAAAATTAAATACATAGTGATGTAATATCAGCCTTGCAACATCAAACTAGACACTGTAATCAGTTCAAAGAAAAACGTAGGAAAGCAGAGTATTCTAAGTTGCAAAATACAATAAAAATACACTCTTTTACTATAATCTGTTTTCCATAAGTAAATATATGAATATGTTGCAAGAATAAAATTCACTTTACAGTGTGATTATAGCATGTTCACACACCTATCAATCATCAAACACACATATATGCAAACTCAACAGTCATGAAACATGCAAAATCGATTATTTTATAAAAGTAAAACTTAGCAAACCTCGGCAATACAAAGTTAAACATTAATGTATAAATTGTAGCAAGTCAAAAGCATAATTACGTATCAAACTCTCTCACGCACATACCCCCAACAACTCCACACACACGCAAGTCACACACATGCCCAACTATTTATATATACTCATGCACCACATGCAACCCAGACAAAAAACGCTCGCATGTACACAGAAAGATACATATACACACTAACAGATTGACACATATAAACACATATATACACACACGTATGGACTCATAGAATGTTCACATATATACATCATTTTATGTTACTTTTATATATTTAAACAAGTTTTGTAACATCTTTTTTAGGAAAAAAAGTAGACTACTGTTGATCTATGTAGCAAGAAATGGAATTCTATACTAAAGCTATACAAAATCACTCCGGTAAAAAATGCCTTTTTTGTAATGTAGATAAAAACAACTGGTTTTGCAAATAGTTTAAATTGTTGTTTTGTTTTGAAAAGTAGCTCCAATGGGTAAAATTTCCTATAACAATGTCTAGTGGCTAATTTGGTTGATTTTTCATTCAACCATACAACTAAGCCTTTGTTATAGTTTAATTATTCGCTTGATTAGTCAAAATCAAAAGAAATCACATCCCTTTTATGCTAAATGTTGCAATGATCCTGTCCTCAAAATAAACTATATAATATGTAGGATGTGACTATAATAACCCAGTAGTCGAATGTTAGAATAATCATATGGATGTGCTAAAAATAAGTTTATATACATTATGACCATGTTAATCATTGGCCCAGTTTCACAAGGTCCTTTAAAAAGTTTATAGTCCAGTTTGCAAATCACTATGCAAATCAACATCCAAAGACACCAAATAGTTAAATAGCAGATCTCAAATAACACTCTTGCATTTGAAAATATGTGAGAGCTTCATGTTAAGAAAATCATCCTTAAGTTTAAGTGCAGGTTACTTCCTAGTGAAACTTCAACAGCATGGGCAGTAAATAAGGTGAAAACAAAGACTGTTAGAACTCATACATCTATAATGACAAAGTTGCATGTATAGCAATACAGGTGGTATAATTTTCCATAGTCATGAAGATATTCTATTATAAAAACAACATATGAAGCATGATTTGCAGATTTTGTAAATAAAAGAAGCACTTTTGAGGGCTGCAACAAAGAGAGTAGTAAAATCAGCAAGAGAATGCAGATTTTGAGTTTCCAGCAAAAAAAATTAAAAAAAAATTATTGTATGGTTTCTTCTAGCATTTAATCAATCGTGTGCTCAGAGTGAACAATCACAAGTTTATCACGTAATCCTTGTAAATACCCAACTAATTATTAATAGAAACACACAAATAATGGCATTAAAAAACTCGCAACAGTCCACGAACCAAAGTAACTAAAGTTGGAAATTTAAATCAACAACTTAAATAAACATAAAAAATGGCGAATCCATTAAACCTAACAAAAAAGAATTAGATTGATTTGTTGACAAAGGGATACCTGAGACATTGAAGGCGAATCGGGGCAGCAATGATTAATAAAATCGAAGAACAAGAAAAAATCCGAGGGAGATGAAAATGAGGGAAAATGAATTAAGTGATGAGGGAGGAGCGGTTGGGGAACGGGGGAAAATGAATTTTATGGGGAAGTATAACAAGTGAGGCGGCAATTTTTTTGATACAGAAAATTGGAACCACTAATTATTCTCAGCGTTTATGCGGAAATATTTTCATTTTGAAATAGATTTTACTGCATTTTCATGTTGAACGCTGATAATAATTGCCGTCAAAAGTAAGATTTGTTGTAGTGTTAAAGAGACCGGAGCTGGATATGGGCATACTCTTTGTTGATACCGAAACCACTTTGACAACTATGTACTTGGAGTGATGTTACAAAACGAAGTGATTGGATGTTGGCATTGTTTGTTGGATTTGAAGCAACAGAACGATGATGGATTAGCCTAACACTTGTGCCAATTTGAAATGACTAAAACAGAAGCTGTACCGGCCAAGTAGGTTAGCTACCCCGAGCGAATACACTTCTTCGTATTACCATCATTTACATTATGACAAAATGGTGCACACCCTCCGGATTATGGGAGTGTTTAACGCGGTGGGCGATCATGGCTATGATGCGTTACCACCAGCTGGGAAGGGTAAACTAGTAGTATCCTACATTGGCATTAGCTTACGTGCATTTTCATACTTTTATCCCTTAAAGAGAACCATATGATTTTAGTTTAGTGTTGTCATATCACGGAGCATCCCTATCCACCGACCGTTTAACTGGTGTTTTATACGCAAAATGTATGACAATGCTTAAAAACTCGTTAAGTGGGATCAATGTAAAGCCTTAATGCTAAGAAAAATATTTATTTGCCGACTAGACATTATATATATAATGTATTCTACTACTATAAATATTTTGACGGATCTTTAGGAGATTGAAAATTTCGTAACATCTCTTGAGTTATTGTACGTATGTTATATAATAGATAGGACATGTGAAAAACCATAAGCGTATCTGACACCATGACACTCATTTTATATGCGATGTCGATTTGACTTACATAAGGATATTCTAGTCTTGACTCGAGTGTTTTGTTCTTTTCATTACGCTTGGGCCAGTCCTGAGCTTTTCAGCTTATTGAAGACTTATATTCTAGAGGACGAAGACGAAGATTTGGTATATTATTAGTCCTGCATCATGTTGTCTGCTCCATTCTTTATTTATCTCTGATGTATATATACAACTCTGATGTATGTAGATATATATAACTCTGATGTATGTTTATAGATTATAATCAAATGTAAAATATAAACAGTTCATGAACTTTTTATTTGATTATTATATTTGTCGCTCCGCTGCGAGATTTTGTATTTGTTTCTGCTCCTTTTCTCTTATTTTCTTATTTACTCCATTAACAATCCCCTTTTTGAATGGTTTGAGTTGACATGTGTGGTTTATCGTCGATTTAAACTGTCCAAAAAGGTGGGTCGTTACAGTTGGTATCGGAGCTTTGGTTTAGCGATAACCTTAGCTTTGTGGGGTAACTCATTAAAGATAGGATCAGTAGTACCCTAGAATGAGTTTGAGCGTATAAATAGATATGAGCGCGTATTTGTTCATGAATATGAAATGTTTTATATTATATTGACTTATCAGTTGAGTGTTTATGAATTCTGGTCGGTACGGGAAGTACAACCGTATCGATAGAGGTTTCTAAACTCTTAAACAAGGTAAATCGACACAGTATTGTTTTGAAATTGGGTAAATGAAATAGTTTTACCCTGATTATATTTTATATATAATGAAATAATTTTTAGAAATTATTATGGTATATAGTATGTTTGATTGCTAGGAATGATAATATTGATTATTATCATTAATTGGTTGTTGTGCCTTAATAAAAGATGTGTATTATAAGATAAACAATGATAAGCATTAGTGAAATGTTTAAGAAAGTGAAATTTCATAAGCATAATTTACAAATGTGACTTATAAATTAAAATGGATTTAAATTGAGAAGTTTTGAATCTAAGACCCGGGAATTTTGAAATTAGTGTTCAAAGTTTTGGAAAAATATAGTGATATTAGTTGAAAAATATTTATGGAAAACATTTTAAAAGAATTTTTAAAAAAGGAATGAATTCATTACCCCTTCTTCTGTTGCTGGAAAATAGTTTCGGTGATGACTGCGCAACATCATTGACGTTTATTTTCGAATCTCAAAGTGGGGGAGACTTCTAAGAAGGTTTGATTCGAAAATGTTTTGATAACCAGATTTTGGTTTAAACTCCAAAAGTTTGATTTGATATATAAAAGATATAAATATACATACTTATTTCAAATGAGTTGAAATGTACCCGGTGTTTAAATTTTTAAGTTATGTTAATTAATAATCTTCAAATCAATTGAAAGAAATGAAATAATTGAATAACCAGAACTCAAAGAATAAGAGGATTAAGAAATTCTAAGCTAAATGTTTTAAGAAACTTTAGAGTTGAAGTATGCAACTCTTAAATTGAAAGTAAAGAAAATTTAAACAATTTAAAACAGTGGACATTCTAATTAAGTAAAAATGAATCAATTAATTTGTGTAATACCAAATTACATTCTAATAACATATAATAATACTTATCAAATGTTAGAAGTTGAAATGGTGATTTTGGATATTTAATGGGATATTATACGGGTAAACAAAACTTAAAAGCAATTCAAATGTGTATAACTAGAAATTTAGTTGTAACAATAAATGTTATATACTTAATTAGCATATTATGAAATGATTAATGACTAAATGGAATAAGTAAGTGGAACTTAAGAAAGTAGACAAATGAATTGATAATATCTTTGTAAATCGGTTATAGAATTGAATATAAATTTGCAAAGAAATTGTGAAATCGAATTTTTAACTTTTGAGATAATTATAAAGGTTGGATTTTATAGAATGATTATAAACTAAAGTGATGATTAATAAGATGTTTCATAAATAAATCTGTATTTAAATGAAATTATGAAAAGGAATGTGAATGAAAAGGATTTGGTATAGCTAAGAATCAATAGAAATAAATATGTAAGTTGTACGTATATTATTTTATTCGCATAACGTTTTGACCCAGATTGAGGCACAAAATTTTGAGATAGTTTATATCTGTCCGAGTTAGGATTTTTCACTCGATTCTCGACGACGAACCCTGAATATGCATTTTTGATTGATTTTGGAATTCTCTATCATAGTGTATGACTATGCAAGTAGAATAATGGTTTTCGATCAAGGAACCAGATCTGAGTCCGCACTACGGAGTCGTGTGAATGATACTAGTTTGGAAGTGAAATTGTGTGATCGAGTAAGCGATCTGATTCGATATTGCGTACGGATGATATAGGTACATCGTACGGGCTTAAGTAAAGCAAATATTGAAAATTTGAAATTTGCGAAATAAAATGATTTTTAATTATATGATTGGATATCCTTGGTTAATAGGATGCATGTAACTAAAATCAAGAGAAATTTGAATTGCCCGGCAAAAAGGTACATGTTTATTTTGTCATTGATTTGACGGTTTTATGATTGAGCCACTTGGCTTTGGGTTTTCCTTTGTCGATTTGGGTCCCATGGTGGTGTTTTGTAGTTGTGCCGATTAGCCGCACAAAAGAGACTCTGCCGAAATTTTTTGTAAATCAGGGTGTTTGAATTTTTTTGAAGTTTTAAAATTTTATAACTTGTTTGGATAAATAACTTGTATTTCCGTAAGCCGATCGGAGTAGCATAGTAGAAACGTAGTAATGGTTTTATAAATAAGATTTTATTGTTTTATATTTTGATTATTTCGAATAAAATATTTCAAATGTTAAATTCATTACTTAATGCCTTTTCGGAACAAAAAGTTTTGAGTGCGGGAGATTGTAATGATCTGGATTTTTCGACGACTTAAAGTTGAATTTAACAAAGATTTTGAATAAAATTATTTTTTTAGAAATATAAATATAACAATGAAATAAAACCAATAAAATTTGTTTCGGGTCAAAATTCCTTCGAAACACGGTCAGTACAATTTTCCGGGCGAATCAAATTTTGAAGTATGAATATTTTTATTTAGGAATGTTACAAAAAAATCTTTAAGTAAAACGTCAAAATTCGTTCCATCCAATTTCGATCTCTGTAGCTCCGTTCGTTAAGTATTGTCGTTGTCGTCCAATTTCGTAGCGGCAACAGACGAGATTTTGCTTCGAACACCGTAACATAGATTTGATTATATCGTTGGAATCGTCTTTTTAGGCTGATCGTCGTGGTACATTTATTTTCATATTTTGACATCCATGATAAAACGCTACATGGTTGAATATTGTTCCATGACCGTGGGGGAGTCATCATCACTCCCATCCTTTCATTCATTTCAGCCCCGTTTCCTTCTTTTCACTGTGACCTTGCATGTCCTGTCAACCAAATTAAATGTAGCATCAAATGCCCCATCTCTCTTCTATATATATATATATATATATATATATATATATATATATATATATGCATGCACGCTCCTGAGCCTTTGATTGAGAAATAAATTATAAAACTTAAACATATTATATATATATATATATATATATATATATATGCATGCATGCTCCTGAGCCTTTGATTGAGAAATAAATTATAAAACTTAAACATATTTTATATATATATATATATATATATATATATATATATATAAATGTTCTGCCCCCTTCCCTTATATTTTCCCTTCGGCCAAACTGACTAAGCTCCATCTTCTCCTGCCGTTTCCCCTACCCTCCACCTCACATTCTTCACCCCACTACTCCATTGCTAGACCCTCCCACACCTGTAGTTCCCACCGGCTCGCAACCCACGACAACTCCACTGCCCAGCCCACAACCCACCATAGCACCTCTTCATTATTCCTCCACCGCCAGGAGCCACATTGACCACTGTCCTTGCTTGCCCTGCCGAAGCCGCACTCGCATCATACCTCCGACCAAGACTCCATCAGCCTCCTCTCTCTCCTCCGTATTAGGTTGCATGAGTTTCTTAAAAAAAAGAAGGAAGGCATCTTTGCAAAGGAAAAAAAGGAGGAAGCCTGTAGTGAACAAACCAAAGAGAATGAAAAGAGTAGGAGCACGAAAGTCGATTCTCACCAAAGCATTTTTGTCATAGCCGCGCTTGCAATCATCTCCGTCCGTGGCCTTCGTCTTGTTTCATAATCCGTGGAAGGTGAATGCTCTATCAATTCGCAGCTAAAGTTCATCTTCCAGACATTTGAAACTCCACTCTTAGCTAGCTTCATACTTCTTTGTTCCATATTTGCATGCAGTTGTTTCACGACTTGAATATGTGGTTAATACTTGGTGCACATGCATGGTCATAATATATGCTTCATGCTTGCTGTGTATTGCAAGCATATGTTCTAGGGACTTAATACTTGCTTCATGCACTGGAAAAAAAAAACAGAGAGAGAGGGAGAAATGAAGCAGTGCATGCGGTGCCTGGACGAGAGGAAGAAAGGGGTAGGTGTTGATGTTTAATTTATTTTGTTAATTAAAATTTATGTTTTTGTTAATCTAATTATGGCGTAACTTTTGCACGCGTAGTCCGGTTTAGATGAAATTTTTTGCGTTGTGATCACGATGACGAGAGCTTCACAATGAAACTGGGTTGGACGGATTTGAAGATAGTCAAAATTTAGACTAAAATCGGACATTGTTCGATTTTAGTTCCAAATCGGAACGTCTCGGCGACAATAGAAAATCATGGTGAGTTTTTTTTATAACGTTCATAAGTACTAGAATATTTTTATGATAGTTAAATATGAAATTATGAAATGGTATGAATTTATTGGTTGTTGTTTGATAAATTTAATTGTCATCGAATTAAGTGTTAAAAATAAAATTGACAATTAAATTTGAAATTGGAATTAATTGCCAGTAAAATACCATATATTAATAGCTACGAAATTATGGTGAATTATATTGACCGTTTGGATGATTGATTGTGGTGGATGCAATTGGTTGATATTTTGGATGATTTGGATGTTTATTTATTCTAGCATATCCTATTATCACCTTGTTAAATTAATTACAGTATATAAATTGTAAATTGAATTATTTCGAATAAATTAAGAAATAAGTAAAAATTATATATACCTATGACACTGTGACTTGGATTGAAATGATATATATTCATCCCTAAAATTAAATTAAAATAACTGATCACTTGGCCATAGGATGAAAAATTATATACGGACACTGGATTGATTAAATTAAATGATTTTAATTTTTTTGATTTGAAATATATTTAAATGATTTTGATTTGAAATAAATAAAATCGAATTTATAGAAATCAAATTATTTTCGAACTTGAGCCTTGAATGTTGAAATTTAAAATTTGGTAAATGAAATTGTTTAAATAATCGAAGTTGAGGTTTTGAAGTTATAATTGAAATATAATTTGAATTTTTGGAAATCTATTTGTTTTAAAAGATTGAACATTTATTCGAACTTTGAATATTACTAAGTAACAGGGATATAAAAACGGTATTTCGAAATTGAGCACTAAATTGAATTATATTTGAAGATTGAGATTTAAGCTGAATATTGAAGGATAATTTGATTTAAATGTTTTGAATCGATATTTTGAAAATTGAGCTCGAAATTGATATAAATTGGAATTTTATTAATTGGGTTTGAAAATGAAATTGAACTAATTTGAAATCGAAGTTGAAATTGATTTGAATCGAAATCAAAATCTAATCGATTGAATGGAAATTGGAATTTTTGAATTGGGAAGTTGGAATTGAATCGGTTTGACTTTGAAACTATTTTCAAATAAATTATTTAATATAAAACTATTTAAAAACTATCTTCTTAAATATACAAAATATTTTGGTTTCCCAGATTATTTTACTATATAAACCAATTTAATACTTCAACTATTTTATACTAAACTATTTTAACCATTTAAACTACTTTAACCATTTAAACTATTTTAACTATTTTAATTTTCAAAATACTTTTATAAATTTCAAACTGGTCAAGGGTGGAATGTTTGTTTTTAAATCATGGATTTAAGTACGAATTGGGTTAAATGAAATTATAATCTAAAATTGGAATTCGAAACAATTTTGGAAACGAAATCGAGATATTAAGATGAAAAGGATTTTGAAATGAAATGTATATTTTGAGTAAATGTGATGATTTCGAAATGGATTTGATTTTGAAGCGAATATGATATTTTGATATCAAGTATGAACTATTTTCGAAACATAAAAGAACTCATCGGTGTGCAAAACGGCGTTTGGTTGTTAAAGAGACCAGAGCTGGATATGGGCATACTCTCTGTCGATACCGGAACCACTTTGACAAATGTGTATGTGGAGTGATAATCCAGAACGAAGTGGTTGGATTTTGGCTTCGTTTTCTGGATTTGAAGCAAGAGAACGATGATGGATTAGCTTGGCACTTGTGCCAATTTGAAATGACTAAAACAGGAGCCGTACAGGTCAAGTGGGTTAGGTACTCCGAGTGGACGCACTTCTTCGTATTACCATCATTTACAATGTGATTGATTGGTGCACACTCTCCGAAATATGGGAGTGTTGGGCGTAATGGACGATCATGACTATGATGCGTTACCACCAGCCGTTAAGGGTAAACTGGTAGTATCTCACCTTGGGCATTGCCTCACGTGCCTTGTCATACTTTTATTTCTAAACAAGACCTATACGATTTTGGTTTAGTGTTGTCGTATCACGGTGCATCCGTATCCACCAACCGTTTAATTGGTGTTTTATATGCAAACTGTATGACAATGCCTAAAAACGTGCTAATGAGGATCAATGTAAAGTCTTAATGCTAATAAAAATATTTATTTTACTGACTAGACATTATATTTATAGCGTATTCTATTACATTTAAATATTTTGACGGATCCTTAGGAGATGGAAATTCCCGTAACATCTCTTGAGTTATTGCACGCACATTATACACTAGATAGGAGATGTGAAAACGCTAAGCATCTCTGGCACCGTGACACTCATTTTATATGAGACATCGATTTGATTTACATAAAGATATTCCAGTCTTGACTCGAGTGTTTTGTTCTTTTTATTACGCTCGGGTCAGTTTTGAGTTTTTCAACTTATTGAAGACTTATAATCTGGAGGATGAAGATTTGGTATACTATTACTGTTATTAGTCCTGTATCATGTTGTCTACTCCATTATTTATTTCTCTCTTATGTATATATATAACTCTATTGAATGTTGTATAGATTATAATTAAAGGAAAAACATAAACAGCTTCATGAACTATTTATCTGATTATTATATTTTGTCGTTCCGCTGCGAGATGTGTTTGTTTCTTCTACTTTTTTATTATTCTCTTATTTACACCATTAACAATCCCTATTTTCAATGATTTGAGTTGACATGTGTGGTTATTAGCGATTTAAACTGTCCAAAAAGGCGGGTTGTTAAAATACATCAATATATATATATGAAATTTAATTCAATTTTTTTAAAGAATCCAGCTGGATCCCTCCAACCAGTTTCCCTGTATCCACAGATGTTAGCACAATATAAAAATACCAATCCCACTTCGAGGAGGATATCGTGGTATATAGGGTCATTCACTATTATACGGGACGAATAGGGTCTCATCCGCTATATATATGTGGGAATATCAGTCACTCCAATATATGCTGCTTTATATAATATCACATTCAACTGATAAAATATATCAGGACAACCAATCAATAATTAATTTTAAATATTTAAAATTAATTGCGGTAAATCCAAAATTGAATGAGATTAACCCACATTGATTTTTTTGTCGCTTCCGCGTTTCATTCCCGAATGAATCCAAATGCGTTTAAAATTATTTGAAATATTCAGAAACTCCAAATTGTCCTAGTCCAATTACTATATGTAGATACATTATTACAAACTCAACAAAAAAAGTTGTGTACGATTCCGACCTAAAATGAGCGAGATATGACTTTTACAAGTGATTGAATTCTTTATTAACAATAACATAAATAAATTACAAGTTGAATATCCATACCCAATCAAGAATTCAGCCAGCCTATCCTCTTTTTTTTCTTTTTTTATAAAGATTCGGCCCATAACCTTATTCATTTCTCGTTCTTTATTTTCTAATCAGCCCGAACCACACACGATAAAAGAAAACTTCTCCTCCCCCAACCCAAGAAATGCACGCTGATACCCATTCGCACGAACATTGTCGTGCACGTGCACGACGTTACATCCACCAATGCATCAAGTGAATACCGCCATCACACTCCTCCTCGTGACCTCCATACACTTATGATCGAAGAACACGCTCGAACATCCCGTTGGACTCGCGACCTGGAAGCTTCATGCGACTATACGAATGTCGCACTCCACAACCCATGACCGGACATCGCCAAAATTTCCCTAGAGGTGTGCCTCACCACCTCGATCACCACTCCACCATCCAATTCGGCTTCCACCTCCCATAAAATGAAACCCTAGTCGAACCCAGTTCTCGACATTAAAGTCGATCTCCGCCAAAAGTTGTCGCACTCTCCAAAATGTATATCAGATCGAAGAGGATTGAAAAATAGGATTTTTAAAACTTGTTTCACAATTTTTAGTCGAGTCGAAATTGAGTTATTGATTTTTGAAAGTTTGTCATTCTTTTGCTTTGCCGTGCAGTATATTGTTCGACCCTTGTGCTTTTTTAAAAAGTGGAAGGAAGAGTGCTTTACACGGTAAGGTACAGTGATTTGAGTGACGAAAGGAAGTTGATGTGAACAAACTTTTGACCAAACATATAAAATATATTATTTAAATTTAAATCGTCTCTATTTTGTAGCTTAAAATCTCGACCTTCTATCGATGCATGTCACTAGACATTTATAATGTTATACCCCTATTCCAAACGTAATGAAAAAGGTTTCGAGTCCTAATTCGATCATATGGAGAAGATAGTTTTTTGGACCCAATTATTATATTGAATTTTCGATATAAATTTCAGTACGTTTCTAACCGGTATGACCAAACGATAACTTCAGACGTTACGAATTTAGAAATCCGATAATAATACACTATTACGGATCCAATAGAATTAGTTTCGTCGAAATCCGAGACTGTGTCCCATAAAACTATTTTTAAATGCAAATTTAAATGATATATTTTTAAAACTGAACAAGTCACTTTTAAATTCAAATTCAAAAGTTCTATTACCTTCATTAGTATTAATATAAATTTTATAAGCCTTTAAATTATTTTTAACAAACTTAAAACTCCAGATTCAATATTTTAACCAATCTCAGTTATTAAATTCAATAATTTAATTATATAATAAATGGTATATAATTGAAACTCAAGTTAAAAATTAACCTTCAAATATTTAAAACCAATTAAATATTCCAATTTCAAATATCCAAAATACCAGGTTGTTACATTTCCTACTTGCACCAGGGGCCAATTATGGAAACTCTATCCCATCCCTTCGATCAGTTTGATGAAAACTAATTGAGATATACCCTTCGTGAATGGATTTACTATGTTATTTAATTATCTACTTTGTCAATCAACTCTTTATGATGCTAATAAACTACATTTATCATGTAGAACTACTCGAAGTACGTTTCTCAAATTTTTGTGAGCTCTTATCATTACATTTTAATCATATAACAATAATATTCTTAATATTGGAATTACCTCTAGCTCAATTATAAATTTGTGCATTTATATTTAAACATTGCTTTTATCATTGTCCTATTCAAGACGATGTACTTGGCATTTTCGTTGTATCAACCACAACCTTTTATTTGAAACATTTTCTACATAAAGCTTCTTAAATAAAATTTTAACATGTATTTAGTATTAACATGTTATACTTGATAGCGCTTATGAAGTTCGAGTCCGAACACTCTTTCATAAAGAGTTCATAGTTTCTATAAACAATTCTCTAGTATTTCGTAAATACTCAATAATGCTCAAAACTACCATTTAGTGATCCTAGTTTGGATTTGATATTTTTCTTTATGGATCAAAAACATAAACAAATTACAACATTTTAGACAAAACAACATGTATGATAATTCCTATTGCTCAATCATAAGTAATCCATCTTACTTGTTCCTTATTGAACATTCTAGTAAGGCATATTTGCATATCATTTGGGACATTACCAATGTCCTTAATACTTAATTTAAAAGATATAATTCACAAATCCAATATTGTGCATTAAACAACCAAAATATTATTGATTTTAATGTAAGTACGTCATTAATAATCAACGGTATGTTGTTTACTTATAGTCTAGAAATATTAATGATCTTTTAGTGCCATTTCTTATAGACACATGCTTCCTTTTCATTTTGATTGAAATTAACTTATTTGATATTTCAATCAAAGTACTCATTTAATTCTGATGCTTATAGAGTGATACTTTAGTATCATTCTCCAATCACATCCAAAATCCACAAATTCAATATCGCTTCTATTGACTTAGAAACATTTTGGTTGTTATGTGCACACAGCCTATTCAAAATTATCATTTACAATTTTCCATTTCAATACATATGTACGAAAAAAACTAAATCATACCAAGGGATAATTTTGGGAGGAGATCCAAATTAACTTAAGCATGTTAAATAACGAATCTCTTACGCTACTTTCAACAACTAAAATTTGCAATGTAATTCTTACCGAAGTTGTTCATTGTATTCCAACTATGTTATCTTGCTTTTAAAGACTCATTCACGACCTATGGATCATATCCCTTCGTGCACAACTATCTAAATAAAATTTTGATATTGTACTTGGAATCCATTTCGAATTTGCATATCATACCATATTGTAGAGTCAATACTCTTAATGGTTTAATTGATTGTTGAGGATTATCTGTTCTTGTCATTGATAAAAAATTCATAGTTTCTCTTCAATATGTAAGAATATTTTTTAGACATTCTAATGCATCGTGTTCATTACGAGTTTAGTTAATTTCATTTCATCCTATGTAATTTGTTTCATCTTCGGATCATAACCAAATCCTTTTCACCACAAATAATTTCTAAAAGAAATTCCTTTGCTAAGAAGTTGATATTTCTAGAAACCATAGTTGTTTCTTAGTGCAATGGAATATGCATTCATTAAAACTTTGTAAATTGCCTTATATATAAAAATTGGTCATCCAATGATAGTTGTTCTCAAATCCTTTTGGAACGTTCATACAAGATCCCTCATAAACAATCAATACGTGCACTCTTTCGACTCGTACAACCTATCAACTCCTTAGTCTGGAATATGTTGGGGTTTCTTATGAATCCTTATCTCGTATGATTTTCTAAACTATTCTTTAGATGAGTTAATTTTAACCATGTGTACTGCTCTACATACAGAAGTTAACTCAGCTTCACATGCTATTAATCATACTTTGTTTCACAAAGTTCAATTACCCCTTATCGATAAATCATTATGTGTCACAGGAAGGAGTGACTATTGAGAATGAATCTTTATTCACTCTTAGACACGTTCAGAATTCTTTCCAATATAATCACCTATTTGGTCAAATTGAACCATTTTATTTTGTATTGCATGTTATTTTATTTAATTCCATTTTATATTATATGAACCCATCATTAACATACCAATTGTGTATTATATACACATGTTCATGTTTTTGATAATCCATCGGTGTATATAACAAATTATGTGGCGTCGTTTTGGAGTTAATAGACTTTTGATCGCATAATCTATATGTATCAATCTATAGAGTTCATCAACTCTTATGTCACTCTCACTCAATGGGTGCTTTCCCTTGTGTTATTTAAGATATAATTCAGTAGTACCATATGATTCATAATCATATAATCAAAGAATTATTTCTCCTAATTTTGGCTTAGTCTATAATTCCAAAATAAGTTTAAATACTTTTGTATTTTCCAGTGCATCATAAATACCACTATTATACTTTATTTCATTACGAATATTCATAATACTCATATTGAAACAAAACTTTATTTATTTTTCAGTCAACACTTAAAACAGTTATTATTTCATAATAATGTTTGATATGGTTTACAAAAACAATTTTCATGACTTCCTGCGACTAAGAAGTGTTATATGGCTGCTCCCCCTATTTCTACCATCACTATAATACCGTGTGTAATACGAAGATCTTTTCAATCACTTAATATGAGTTATTTACTCCATTAACTATAAATTGATTTACAATCGAGAATTTTCGGATCAAGTATCTTAAATTCAAAGAAAAAAATATCTAGAAAACAATTTTCTATGTGAAAATACTTTTGGAATAGAAATTATATTTCTCATCCAATGCTAAGTATCTATTACTATTTTATAATTCTTATATCTGAATTTCTTTATAAAGGAGAATTAACCATTCATTCTCTTCATCATAACTGTGCTTTTAGGTTACATCCACTCTTATAAACTTGATTTCTTTTCTAGACGGTCGGTCAATGGAAATTCTTATTATAATATCACCATTTTTTTTTACATAATGCATTTGGTCATTCTTAATATTTAAGGATATCAAATATTTTGCACTTTATGTAAACTGATCAAAATTGAATTTCAGTGATTGAATTCTTATGCCCATCCTGCAGATTTTGGTCTAGTGTTATATTTAAAACAAAAAGATCATTATTGTAATTAATCATATTGAATACATGATCTCACACCATGGTTCACTTGCTTGTTTCGAATGAACTAATTTTATCAAAGCTTCGTTCACTACGAACTGTGACCATTCACCATATACATTTATATATGATCGTATATAGATCAAATATCTATATTCTTGTTTAGAATTTGAAACCCATAAAAGATAATGCACAGTCTCTGTCAAACAGACACGTAAGTGACCAAGTTACGAAAGCATATAGCAGTGTATAATTAGGCCTTACACAGTTCAACACGCAATTTTTTTTGATAAACATGTTTAATATTTCTATTTGTCAATACTAATTTAGTTCATTTATATATTTTAATTGATAAACATTTTATGAACTATATCAATTGCACAAATTTATAGATATATATTAGTTTAACATCATACGTTCTTACAGAAAGAATAAATATTACCTATAATAAGGCTCTCACCAGTCTTTTATTTTTCTCTAAACTCTAAGATGAAACATATGGGTTTTTTAACTTTACTTGTGGGTGTTATGATTCATTTGTCTTGAAACTATGACCTTAAGTTTGCTCAACAAGTCATAGCCCCACAATAGTATATAACTCTTTATAAGTTGTATCTTATACTGTCCTAATTCATGGTTCCTTGTCCTAATCTCATTTCGACCTTGAGTTTGCTCAAATCAAAAGAAATTATTCACTCATACCAACCATTTCATAATGGCCTAAGTATAGTATATGTACTTTGTGTTTGCTCAATGAAAACATATAGTGATATTATCTCATCTAGTCAATATATTAATAATACTACACATAACATCTCTAGTTTGAGTGTGCTTAACAACAAGAGAGTGTACAAGTAATTTATTAATATATAAATGGTAGAGGACAACACCTATGTTAAATATTCATTGATCTTTTTAATATATTTAATTGTGTGATATCAAGTTGTGAAATAATATATTTCTTATGAAATACCCACGTATTCAAATGTCATACAAATCGCGATCTATGTACTTTTACGTATGTATTTATTTCTTAAGTCTATTTAGGATTTCTTTAATGTTCCATCTTTAGTTTATACATTTATATTATATAAATGTTATTATTATATAAGTTTTATACTTTATTTGACGTATATTATATTTTATGTATAAAATTATATCAATTAATTTTTATTTAATTAATTTAATTAACACTTTAATTAATTATTATATTATTTAATTATAACATATTACATTGAATATACATTTTATAACTTTTATAGCAATACACATGTATCTTACATATATGTATTTTAATTATTAATTAACTTTTAATTGATTTATCTAATCAAACAATTTTAATTTATTTTATTATTTTCAAAATATATGTATACCCATATTATCTTAAACAATTCAAACAACATGATATAGGTCGTTATATATATTACACATATGTATATATTTGATTAATTCATTTATTTTATTAATCTTATTAATAAATGATTTTTTAAAATTATTTTCATAACAGTTTCAAACATGTTGAAAAATTATAATATCAATTATGTGTTTTATTTTAATTTTCAAAACAAATTGGAAAGCTATATTATAACATTTATGATAAGTTTCTTATTTTAAATTTAACTTTTAAATTTAAAAATTTTATTTTTATCTCAAAAAAAATTGTAGTTAGCCCAATGCCCAATTCAAATTGGGCAATTCCCATTAGGGGTAACCTTTGAGCTCACATAACTGTTTGAGCAAGGTTGGTAAGTTGGTAGGACACAGAACTCGATTACCCAATATTTTAATCTAGACAGTACCTTTTTATACACCATTGTAACTTGGTTGTAAGCTTAATTAGTTTGCCTGAATATGACTAATTTGGACCACATAGGCCATTTGACTTTGATACTATTGTTGAAACTAGGCCATCCCAATAATTGGGTAAATTTTAAGACTTTTTACTTATGAATCCTTACTGGGCATATGTAGTCTAAATTGATTTGGAAAATTTTCCTTTTAAATAAAATCAAATATTTTATCTAATTGATAAATAATGTTTTATTTTATATATATTGTATTTTATTATATATATGTATATCATATACACATATGTGTATGTGTGCACGTGCAACAGGATAATGTGTATATGGTTTGACATGCCCATGTATAGGTGTCGAGATTTACACTGCAACAGGCATGTTAGATCCTCGTGCATAAAAATATATTACTTAAATATGTTTTTGTATGTGCATAAAGTTATGTAAAATATAATTATATAAATATTAATATATAAATATACACACACACACACATACATAGATATATATACTTCAAAATAGTATTGGTAAATAATTAAAGCATTTATTATATATATGTACAAAATTAATTAAATGATAAAATTATTATAAACATTATTTTAAAATAATTTTGAGAATATATATATACATACATACATATACATATATTATAATATGATAACCAAATTGTTGGCGTCAAAATTGACCACTAATACCCAGTTATACGTGAAAGCACCAATATCCAATCACAGATCACAGATAATGTATGATGTAGAGAATATAATATGAAGAATAATCAAATTAAAATGAAAGCAAGTAAAAGAGACAAGATTTATAGTGGTTCGGCTAACTCCGGCCTACGTCCACTCTAGAATGATCCTTTTTATTTTACTGAAATTTGGTTACAGTTACAATCTGAAATTCCAAAATAAAAATGACATAGTATTCCTTAGATAGAAGATGAAGAGAAGCAGAATAAGGTCACTTTTTTGAAGCCAAGCCTGTTGTATTTGTAGGTGAAACTTCGGCTAGAATGCCTTCTCACCTACATGGGCCCACCATAATAGTCAGCATGCATGATTCATCCATAAATAACGATCAACATAGCCATGTCGATTGTTATTCCTTCATCAAAATCAACGCCGACCGCTTTCGGTGAGTCCTTTATGAGAAATACTGGTTCCTTTTTTTCCCTCAAAGTCACGCCGATCCTTTCTTTTCCATGTGAATATTCCGATCCATCCTTCACTATAAGAATATGCTGATCCATACAACATTGGTCCAAGCTTTGCCGATCCCTTATGCTTAGAATGTTATGCCGATCCATAGAGTGTCGATCCATATTATGGTGAACTATATTTAGCGGAACCTTCCCATGCCAATCCATACTCGATTGTATGTGGCTCTTAACTCAACATGCCGATCTCTTTATCTCCAAAGACGTATGCTGATCCTTCCATATCCTAAATGCTATAACGATCCAAACTCTGCCAATTCATGCTATACCGAACCTTATAGGTTTACATTAGAGCATATTTATCCATCCCAAAATCTAAACTATGCCAAACCCTCCATGCCGACCATTCTCATATACTTACCCCTTCATCTTGCCAAGCTATTGGAGCATATCAATCCCTTTGGAGCCAACCACGTCGATCCCTCCATGTTGAAACATGTCGAACCTTTCAACATAACTTCCCAAACTAATAAAACACGCCGATCCAAACTATATTCCATATTTCTAGTATCCTGCACCGTTTATCTACTGACTACGTTTAATTTTGGCTTCATATTATTATCTGAAGTTGACTTTTGTACCCTACAGTAATCACTTTGAACTTGATTGTTGTGAAGTCTGTTGGGTTAAATCCGCTGGTATACTGCCTTGAAAAACGGCAGGTTAACACTTGGCCCTCAAAACATGCCTTGTGATAGGAAGGCGTGTTTTACATTTCCATAAATCCAAAATTCGATTCCTCGATCTCTCTAGACCATTAGCAAAATCCATGACTATTTTGAGTTGATATCTACATCTGAATCCATCCCAAATCCCTTAACCAAATCAACGATCTCTCCAGATCGTTTTATCAAAATCCAGGACCGCACCGGGTCCAACTCTAAATCCTTAGACCTCTTTGGGTCATTTAATCCAATCCAAGACTGCTAAGGGTCCATATCCAATACCGTAGACCTTTTTGAGTTGTTTAATCCAAATCTGGAACTGCTCCATGTCATGTAATCCAAATCTAGGATAGCTTCGGGTCCATATCCAAATCCTTTGACCACTCCGTGTCTTTTAATCCAAATCCGGGACCGCTCTGCATCCTTGCCGAGCATAATCCATACTTAATGACCTGAGTAAGTCGATCCTATCGCTCTCCGACGAAGCGCCCTACCCCTTTCTAGGCATAGTCCATATCCGATGACCTGTTGGGCTTTGTTCTTCGGCCTCGACTCTTCAGTCAAGGACTTAATCTGTAGGGGTGTCATACTACGGCCATGCTCCCCAGTCATGGACTTAATCCATGAGCTATTCTACTCCATCCTCGATCCCCAACCGTGGACTTAATCCATGCTCGAGTCCATCCTGTCGCTCTTTATCAAAGGGGCTCGTAACTCGCGGTTATTGCCCCGTCTCTCTGGTCGGGGCCACAACCGTGGCCTGCGTTATTTATTTCATCAATCCACATTTAATCGTTCCAAATCCCAGTTCGTAAAATATAAAATAAAAACCCATACAACCGAGAAAAATAGAAATAGTATCAGAATAACCAGAGTCCAAAGTGAATTGAAAAAAAAATTATAAACCCGAGCATCACGGTTCATCATCAACCGAGAGCATGTTGTAACACCTCTAATTTTATTGACATTATTCAGGAGATTTAATTAGAATAACTTAAATAGAATAATGTAAATGAAGGGATTGAAGTTGATTAATTAATTAGGTGGTCGTGCTTATTAAAATGAATAAATTGATATAAATGGTTAGGAAATTAAACATAAGGGCATTAGGGCAAATAGCCGCCCACACCTCCTAAAGTGATGGTGTTAAACCAAATTGAATGAATTTAAGCAAAGGAATTTGGTTGTAATTAATATACATTGGTTGTTATATGGTTGTTAGATGATTGTATATAATTCATTAAGTATTAATGAAATTGGAAGCTAAAGTAATTAAAATTGGAATTCAATTGGAAGTTAAGTGAATCTTAAATGGAATTGAATTTGAATTGGAAGTGAACCAACTTGAATATGAATTAGTGAATATAAACTAATTGAAAAATAAATGTTAGAAACATCCACTGTTAATGAATCAAATGTGATTAAATTGAAAAGCCTAATAAACTGCAGCCGCCACCAACAAATGAAAGGCCGAAATTCTCTCAACTTCTTCCCCTCCGATCTCTCAATCCATCAACAATCGTCAGAAACTTTCTAAATGAAAGTTGTAGAGCACAACACGATCTTGATATCCAACGGCTATAATCGCGAATGGTGTTACGGATTGGTGGCAAATCGTCTTCAAACGTACGAAAGTCGCGCACGCATTTCTGGACATAGGGGAGGCCGAGCTTCACAAGGGGGTGGCCGAAGGAAGAGCATGACGTGGGCTTTCGTTTGGTGGTGGAGTGATGGAGTTTCGAGCTTTGAGGTGGCCGTAACTTGGAACCCTAGTTTCGTGCATTATGGGTTTTGGTTACGTGAATTGTTCCTGGAGATGGAGACGCGCACGTGGAAGAAGGTGATGGACGGTGGGTATTGCAGAAGATGGAAATGCACGGCTTAGATTGAGTGAAGGTTAAAAAATATAAATAATAGTTGTAAATTTATAAATATAAAAATCGTGTAACTTCATAAATGCATAACTTTTTCATACGAGGTCGAAAACGCGCGAAACCAGTTGCGTTGGAATCGTATGGATGAGCACTACGCTATGGAATTGGATTGGAGTCGTTTGGAGTTAGTGAGAATTTCGGGTAAAATTAAACGTTCGTTTAATTTTATTCGAAATAAATCGCTAAAACGAAATTGAAATCAAGGTGAGAACTTCTCACTCAATCGAATCAGTTTCGATTTTATTTTAAATAGTTATATTTAAAATATTTGAATGCATGTTTGAATGATGATTGTTATCTATTGATTGTTAAAATAGACATTATGCGCCGTTAGTAAGCGGATGTTATTTATTAAAAACATATACCGCGAATATTTCATAAACAGTGAAATTGGTATTATATATAATAGCAATATATATATATTGGCATATGTATATATTGCAGTTGTTGATTTCCCGCATTTTTTTAGCGGATGAGACCCTATTGCGCCGTCTATTAAGCGGATAATATTTTAAATCCCATATACCGCGATAATTTCGTACTGGAGCGAAATTGGTATTGTGCTAATGTTTATGGATGCAGGAAAACAGGTTGGAGGGATCCAACTGGATTCCTCAACAGTTTTTATTTGATTATGGATATTTTGATATTCGTTGATTATCATATTGATATATGATGTCGTTGTAGTCGTGATTGACTATTTGGTGTGTAGCATCATTGAACCAAATTTTGGGATTTTAAAATGATTTTAAAGTGATTTTTTGAAAGTATACGTTTATAAAATATTTTTGGAATTGATCCATTTTAAATAAATAAACGTTATAATTTTTAAAGTTATAAAAATTATGATTTTCAGAAATACGGTTAAAGATTGATTTTTGAGAAATATGGGTTAATGTTTTTTATAGAATAATTAAATTGGACTTTTGAATTTATTATAAAAAGTTTAAAAAATAGGATTTATAAAATTTGATTATTTTATAAATCAAGAGAATGGTGAAATTATAAAGGAGATTAAAGATGTTTTAAAATAATAGTATAAATTGATTTTATAAAGGATTTATAAATTGATATTTATAAATTGAAACATTTGAATTATAAAACGAGTTTTTATAAGAGTTTGAATGAAGTGAAAATGGATTGCATAAGTGAATGGAATTTATAAAATTATAAATGGTGAAGTTATAAATGAAATTTATAAATAGTAAGATTTATAAATTTTGTGAAGTTATTAAAGAATATATTTGGATAAATAATTGAATCTTATAAGTTATAAGATTTATAATTATGAAGTTTAAAAGAACGATTTTGTAAAATAATCGTTTTATAAGCATTTAACTTATAATGTGAACTTTTGGTTTATAATTGAGTTATAAATCGAATAGGTTAATAAAGGAGATGTATAAAAAGGAAGTAGTTATAAAACAAATAGAAATAGAATTTATAAACGTTGTTTTATAAAATTCGCAAACGACTTATTTTGACAAGTTAATTTTTATAACTTATTTATAAAGTTATATTTACGTTTTAGACAGTGAATCATCCTTTAAAATGAAATGTATAGAAATGATGAAATTGGTTAACGTAGTATATTCACGTTTTTGAATAGTGAATAATATGTTAAAGAAAATGTTTAGATTTGATGTTTTAAATAGAATTAAAACGATCTAACGATGTTTTAAAATGTGTTGAGATTCGAAACCATAGATTTCAACATTTATTGTTGAAGTAGACGTTTTCGAGAAATAGAAGGAAATGGTGGACTATAATACTATTGTTATAGTAAATGATTTCCGAAAGGAAATGTTTTGTATAGTATTGGGATTTATATATCTATTTTAATTTCAAATCCCTATACTAGTGATTTTGGGTTGTCGTAACGATGTTTTACGTAACATTCGTTTTGGCCCAAATAAATATGTTTAAGAGCATGATTTCCTTAGAGAATGAAATATATACTAAATTTCGATTTAAGTATATTGAATATTTTCCAAGTGTTGAAAATAAATAGGTTCGTGAATTACTTATTAAATAAGTATGGAAATGTTTTCCAATATAAAGTGAATATTTTGAGAATTTATCTTTTTGAAGATAAATTGAAAAGGAATATTGAAACCTATTGAAAATCGTATATCAGTAGATATTGTGAAATATAAATTCACTATGGAATTTATAAAAGAAAGGGGAACTTGTTTAAAAATAAATATTGATTTATTTTTGAAGTATTGAAAATAATATATCTTGTAAAGATGTTTTGGAAAATAAATATTTTGGAAAATTATTTGGAAACTGGTGATGTGTGCATACCCATTGATAGTTCAATAACCGACTATCAATATTTCCCTTTGAATGGGTAATTGATGTGATTTGTTTGAATTTGAATGCCACACCTATTTTTGAATAAGCGCTCACTATTCGGGTTAACCGGGAAAGGACCATGGGGTCGTATAACCCATTCAGAATATGTGATACGTCGTTATGAATTGCATTTGAAGACCGGTGTTGAAGACCGGATCTTCTTGAAAGCGAAAGGACAACTCGTCGATTGTCTTTGCACCGAGTAGCTACGGTATAGAGACTCCATATGTGATGGAAAGTCCGGACGTGATTAGAGATTATCCGGATTGCAAGGACTTCTTTGTAAGTGCCTTCGGTTCTGTTCGAGCCCGGGACAGACTTGTATGGATTGTATGTCTGACATTACAAATTGAGATATAAAGCCGATTTCTTTCAAATATATTTCTGTTCGTGGCGGAGAATTTATTATCTTAGCTTAACACCCTTCTCTGAGACGTACGAGCTCAGAGGTTATGTAGTTGAAGGTTATCAGCGATATATTCCCAATTTGGTAATGTGACATGCTGAGTGTTGTTGTGAAATGATCATTGTGTTGATTATTTGTGATAGGATCATTTGTTTGATCGTCTATCTTGGTGATCATTTCTATGATCATTTGTTGACCCAAAGCATGGCTTTTGTATAAAGTATGTTTTTGTGGACGTGACTTCGTCGAGCCTCACAAACCGGTAATGGTCGAAACAGGAATTGTGTGGCAAGGTTTTCAGGGATCGCTTCCCTAGGGTATGACCATTCCTTCTGGAAAAGGGTAGTATCATGGTATGGAGCCCAGATACTTACTCATGTTGAAACACTTATTATTATGGTGTGATGTTGGTTAGAGAGCTCTCGTTTAAAGGTCCCAAAGGACCGGGGGTGGCATATCTGAGGGTTTGTAATATCCCTTGGGAAAAGGGGTTCCTGGCCTTGTTTGGCAGAGATCCAGTTGGGTTCTCGGGGCGTCCTTCCAGAGGCGTTTCCATGTGGCAATGGGAAGTTCCTTGGCCTGACCATTTGTTGGAAAATCCATTCTTCAAATACGAGCCTTGTACGATATTAGTTGTATTACCTGCCATCTACTTATGGTGGCGCCCCACTGTTTGGATGGTAGCTATAGTAGGCATAGTTCGAAATGTCTATGTCGGCTAAGATTTATATCTTTATTTTCGAAATGAATTTTCTTTACACTATGCACTAGTAATAATATCAAATGTTCTTTTTAATGCGTATCAAGCATCTTTGACTATCATAAGGAGAAATCTCCTCCGATTCTGCGTTTGCATTGTGTGTGTGTGTGCGGGAGGCCTTATGGTAGTCTCATTTTTAAAAGCATTGCGAATTGACTTTAAAATTATTCCTCTATTTTGTTTTTTAAAGAAAAATAAACTGTTTTGAGTTCTCACACCAGTCACATGACTGACTCGGAGTTTATTGTTTTCCTTTCTAAACTCTGGGTGCCCACCAATTTTTACACGGGCAGTCAAGAGTTAGGTTTATATATTCTGGATATTCAGGAGTTGCTGGAGGCAAGCTGGATGGCATGGCGTATTACTAGTATATAGTATTTCTTTTCCGCTGTTTGTTGACGTTGTTGTACACTCTGATGTGATGTAATGTAATGATGTAATAACTGATATAGTTCTTTGTTTAAATATTATTCATTTATTTATTATATGTTGTTCCGCTGCGAATTGTGAGATTCTGATGTTGTTCTGTTATTTCTTTCAGTTCTATTTTCTATCTTTTCTCTCTTCTTCTACCTCTTTCCTTTTCTTAAACCATAACATTTCGGGTTTCCGGCCTTTGATTTCTCGGCAGTCGATAAAGTGAGTATCGATGTTGAATTTTCGAAAGTCGAAAATTTCAGGGACGTTACATCCTACCCTTATACTATTCTCATTAGGTTTTGCACGTTCATTTTTCACTAAAACAAAAATA
This sequence comes from Allium cepa, assembly GCA_030765085.1. Taxonomy (NCBI): domain Eukaryota; kingdom Viridiplantae; phylum Streptophyta; class Magnoliopsida; order Asparagales; family Amaryllidaceae; genus Allium; species Allium cepa. Next base: position 648,844,198 of record CM060939.1, on the reverse strand, counting down.
TTTACAACTATAAGAAGCAAGGCCAGCCATTAGAAGAGAAGAATAAAAGTTAAGGAAAGCTTAGGATTCAAGCTAGAGGAAAATCAGTCTCAAACAATCTCTAATCTCCTTATCTCTAGCAAGGTGAATAATAATTTCTACATCTCTATTTTATTTTTACATCAAATGGTTTCAAACTTAAATATAAATTTATTTTATGATTTATTGAACGATGATATGCTTGTTATGATTTATAAGTGTTTAAAAAAGGTTGTTTAATAACGGATATGCACGTTTTTAGGGTAAAACCGAGATGATATGATTTTTAAATACCAAGAAATTTTTTATGTTATAGAAAACATAATGTTGGAGATGGATTTCAATTCTTATAATTTTTTGAGCACATATGGATTTTCTATGAATTTTCTAGTGAAGAAAATGAATTATTAGGTTATAAATTATTTACAAAAAAATAATGATCATTTGGGTTTGAAATTTTTATATGTTGAAAAACGTAGTAAAATAGATTTTTCGGATTTTTTTTGAAATTTTCCTAAGTGATTTAATGAATATATAAATTATTTAAGGTATGAGACTTAAATGTTTTATATGTTTAGTTAAGGAGAAGAGGCATTTTATAAAATAAAATTATTATTTATATTTGAAATGGGCGATAGAATTATTTTCGAAAAAGTGCCTGTTAACCAATGAAAATTTGATAAAGAGGGCAGGTTAGTTAAAAAGTTACGTACTTTAAGTTCAAAACAAGAAAAATCATGTTTTAGCATATTTCATCCATTTTAGGCATAGTACCTTCCGACCTAGACCTTTCGTCGAAGTCGAAAGGATTAAACATTTTGGCAAAGTCAAGCCAATGCATATTGTATCAAGTACTTGTTGAGCAATGAATTGGATAGAGTTGAAGGGTTTGTAGTCGAAAGGTTGATGGCGGAAGAGGTTGGGATATGTTTGCTTTATAAACTAACGTTTTCACCTGCTTTGCTTTCGAATTAGAGCTTTCGACTTGGTTGCCTTCAACCAGGTCAAATGTTAAAAGAAAGGTTTTAAACCTTTCGACAAAGTCAAAAGGTTACTACCGCTTTTTATATATTTTTTTAACTTTCTAATACAGGCAAAAGGTTAGGTTTTGAAAGGATTTAAGAGACCTTTCCTCAATGTTGAAAGTTTTTGTTTCGAAAGGTTGCTTCATAGAGGTTTTTAACATAACTACCGCCTTTATTTTGTTAAAACCCTTCGAAGGGGTCGAAAGCAGGAGCTTTCGGCTTAATCGAAAGGTTTACCTGTTTTAAAAACCTGTCGCCTCCCCCATTGTTTTTGAAATGTTTCAAGGCTTTCGACTTGAATGATTTACCCTTGTATTATAATTTAAGCATAACCCAAGCTTTCAAAGGAGTTGCTGTAAAACTCAGAGGTCTATTGTTTTAAATGAAATGATTTAAGCTTTCGAAATAGACCTTCCGACAAGGTCGAAAGGTTGCTTCCTTTGTATTTAAAAGGTTTAAAAGAGGACCTTCTGCATATTTTAACTTGAACCCGGTAAGTTTTCGAAAGGTTTGATCCAATGGTTTTGAAAAGTTTATGTTATAAGGGTTGAATGCTTTCGAAAGGTTTAAATTACCGAATGGTTTCAAAAGGTTGTTTTGTAGACCTTGCGAAAAAGTGAAAGGTTTGGTTTTGAAGGTTTAAAAGCCCATACTCAAATTTTTAAAGGAAAACCCATGGCTTGTATAAAGGAGTTTTATAATGGTTTAAGTATGTGGTTTTGAAGAAGTATTTCCTTGATGAAGATAAAGAGGTTAACTATGTTATGATATATACATTTCAAGGACTTTAAACCCACAGGAGTGGTATTGTTAAAGTGTTGTTTTGCTTCTTCAAATATGAATATGTTCATATGATAACCCATAACTGTATTTTGAGGAAAGAGTTAGAAGAACGAGCTAGGTTAACTCAATGGCGAATATAAATTTCTCAAACTCCCAAATTAGTAGAATTACATCCATGGAGTCAGGGTAAACAAAAATATAGGATGCCTAAACCTTGTAGTATTTGATGCATACCAAAAGGTTCATAGTAAACCCATGAAAACTATGATAAGGTAGTTTTTATTGCATACCAAAAGGTTCATAGTAAAACCATGAAAACTATGATAAGGTAGTTTTTGGTGCATACCGAAGGGTTTATTGTTAACCCACGAAAACTATGTATTAAGATTAGTTGGCAAGGATTAATTGGTCTGTAGTGAACCCATGAAAACTATATTTGGATAAAGGATCGACAACAGTCAATAGGTTCCTGGTAAATCCATAAAAACTTGGATAAGTAAGTGGTTAATGGATGTATCAGTAGGTTCTTGTCAACCCATGAAAACTAGGATGAGAAATGAGTTTACTGGATAAATCCATAGGTTCCAAGTAAACTTATGAAAACTAGGATAAGGTATTCGAAGGTTAAATAGGTTTGGAGGACCCATGAATTGATTAAGTTATCTGATAGGAGCCTATAGGTTCTTAGTGAACCCATGAAAACTATGAATAAGACAAAGTGTCTATTATTATGACAAGGTTATTAGTAAACCCATGAAAACTAAAAAGATTAATAGTGACCCTAAAAAGTATATTTATGACAGAGTGTCAGACTAAACTGAGGGTGGGAAATCCTAATTATTTTCAAGTATGCATATCTTCATAGTATTTTGAAAATGTATGTTTTAACCATTGTGGATGCAGGAGCACAGTATATGATTTTATAAAGGTTTTTAGGATACTAGTGAGGAAAAAACCCGTTCTGCTATGCGGCGTGGTCTCACTAGATATCTAAAAGAGTCGAGATGTTAGATCATTATTCATACTAGGTTTTATGTATAACTCGAAGTTTTTGTATTTACCTTAAACTCTAGGGTACTCAATTGATTTTAAGTAGTTTGAAATTTAAGGTTTTCAGGTTCTCTTCTTTGACGAATAAAATTTCCAGAGATGTGCAGAAGGCAAATAGCTATTTAGAGTTTTTTTGTCCGCTGGGTGTTTGTTTGTAAAGGCAGATTTATGAGCCTTACTATATACTCTGATCAACTAAGGAGGCATCTTCATATGACGCTCTTGACATATTTGTAATAATTATATTTTGTTGAACGTGGTTAACGTAATTTTGGATTATGTAATGAACCTGAAATGTTTTGATTTGAATATGAAAATGTATTTTTGAATTATTAAATTTTTTTCCGTATTTCTATGATCTATTTATCAATGAATCTAACACCGCCATGTTTGGTCGTTGAAGATTAATAACCATGGATTATTGTAGCATCCATAGCCATTAGTTTTGGGCCCCCAATTAGGGGGATGTTACAAGTTGTTATCAGAGCACAGGTTTATGAAACTCTAAAAGAAAAGTTAAATCTAAAAGGTTTTTCTTTTCAAACATAATCTAATAAATTTAAAAATATGATCGGGGTTCTGGGTTAATGCTATAATGACATATTTGTATTTAATTTATAGATTTATATCTAAGTATGTATTCCCCTTTCTCTTAGACCATTCTTCTGTATCTTACTAAGGCTCGTATGCAGATATATGAGAAAGAGGATATGGGGGCAGGAAACGGAAGAGAAAACCTGGGTGGAGGAAGCACCATAACCAATGGAAATGCTTGACCTAACACTCGAAGAAACCAAGGCCGACATGCTAATGCTAATCAAAATGCTGAGGCTAATGTAGGTGCTGGAGATTCACCGTTAGATGAGGGGATGGTGTATCAGTTGTTGGCTAATTTGTTGCAAGCAGGAGCTGCTGGGAATATTGTAGGAGCTAATCGTATAGTTCCAGCTGGTTATAACTACGCTAAGTTGAGTAAGACTATGTTAGTCTGAGAGGAAAGCCGTTCGCAGAAGATGTTTTTTAAAGTAGAGAACTGGCTGTTGAATTGTGAAAGGATGTTTACCGATTTAGGCTTGATAATGGTAAGAAGAGAAGGCTAGCCTCGAACCAGATGTAAGGGTTAGCACTCCATTGGTGGAGTAGTGTGACACTTGGAGTGCTAGAGGAAGAGTTGACTTGGGAAGATTTCAAGAGGAGATTTGAGCAGAGGTTCTTGTCCAAGGTTTCCAATCAGCGTTGATGCGGAAGTTTATAGGTCTTTTCCAAGGATAGATGTCTGTGATCGAGTATGTTACTAAGTTTGATGAGCTATCTCGATATGGGTATTCTTTGGTTGACACGGATGTTAGGAGGAATGAGCGATTCATTAAAGGATTGAGGCCAGAGCTAATAAGGATGGCTATGACTCACATTAGGGAACCTTATCATGTGATGGTGGAGATGACTGTCCAACATAAGTAAATGCTTGATGTTTCAGCTAGGGAAAAGCCGGTAGAGTCCTAGGGTTCTCAGGGAAGAAAAAGGAAATTCTTTAAGAAAGGAGCCCAGAAAGGGGAGGCAGCTAAGAACGCAAAGGCTAATGTTGTGTGTTATAAGTGTGATAAGAGGAGCCATTATGCCATGAGTACAGAACTGGAAAAGGAAAGAAGCCCACGGAAAAGAAGAATGTGAAATGCTTCAACTATGACCAGGTTGGACATTATAAGAACAAGTGTCCAGAGTTAGTCAGCGCGGACAGAGGGAAGGTGTTTGCTATTGGACCACCACCTTCTTCTAAACCCATTGCAGTGGAAAAAGGAAAGATTGTGATGGAAGGTATGCTTTTGGTTCATAGTATACCTGTTAGGGTACTTTTTGATACTAGTGCATCACATTCATTTATATCTTAGTGTTTGGTTGATAGGTTATGTATAGGCCCACATACCTCGTTACGTCCTTAAGGGTTGCAAATCCAATAGGAGGGTATGCAACTCTTGAGATAAGATGTGATTAGTCAGAACTTGCTTTGTTAGGTTCTAGGTTTGCATGCAGTTTATATGTTTATGATTTCGTAGATTTCGGGATCATCTTAGGTATGGATTGGTTGGGTAAGTATGAGACTAAGATATTTTGCCAGGACCGGGTGACATTGAGACACCCAAATAGTCATAATCGAATCATTTTCTCGGTGGATAATTCCTATAAGAATGTTTGTGCTTTGTTGAGTGCCATGGAGATTGAAGAAGAGCTTAGCCCGATTCGTATGGTTAGAGAGTTTGTAGATGTATTTGAGCCAGCCATTGGATTACACCCTAAAACGAGTTGTTGAGTTTCGAATAGACCATGTACCGGGAGCTGAACCTATTAGTAGACCACCTAGCAAGATGACACCCATAAAGATGAGGGAATTAAAGGTGTAGTTAGTGGATATCGAGGGACAAAATTTTATCAAACCAAGCAGTTTGCCTTGGGGAGAACATACGGTGTTTGTGAAGAAACCAAATGGGTCGTTAAGGATGTGCATCGACTATCATAAGTTAAATGAAAGGAAGATCAAGAATATGTACCCTCTTCCGAGGTTAGATGATATGTTTGATCAATTGAGTGGAGCTAGAGTATTTTTTCAATTGGATTTGGCGGCTGGGTTCCATCAGTTGAGAGTGGCGGAGGATGGCATTCCTTTAACTACATTCCGAACTAGGTATGGTTCATATGAGTGGTTAGTAATGCCATTCAGATTGACGAACGCGCCTTCTTCCTTTGTTGATTTAGTGAAACGAGTTTTCAGAGAGCACATGGGTAGGTTTTTGTTGGTGTCCATAGATGACATTTTGGTGTACTCTAAAGATGAAAGGAGCAAGAGATTCATCTTAGAGTAGTGTTAGAGACACCAAGGCGAAATCAGCCGAAGGCGAAGTTTTCCAAGTGTCATTTCTAGAAGAGAGAAGTTAAGTTTCTTATTCATGTGGTTTCGTAGAAAGGATTGTCCATTGATCCGGTTAAGATTGAGGCAGTCAATAATTGAAAGAGACCAGAGACGGTAACCGAGATAAGATGTTTTGTTGGACTGGCAGGCTATTACTGGAGATTCATCAAGGATTTCTCATAGATTGCGGCGCCTTTGACTAAGTTGACCAGAAAAGACGTGAGATTTGTTTGGTCTGACAAATGGGAGGAAGCGTTCCTTTAGTTAATGCATTTGCTGACCAATGCATCATTGCTAGTAGTTTCAGATGGTAACCAAGGGTTGGTAGTATACACCGATACATATAGCACTGGATTATGAGCAGTATTATTGCAGAAGGAAAAAGTTGTTGCTTATGCATCTAGGCAGCTTAGACCGCATGAAGTAAGGTATCTTACTCACGACTTTGAGTTGGCAGCGATGATTTTTTCCTTGAAGATTTGGAGGCATTATCTCCTAGAGGAGAGATTTGAGTTGTATACCGATCATAAGTCATTGAAGTATTTATTCTCTTAGAAAGAGTTGAATATGAGGCAGTAGAGATGGCTGGAGTTTTTGGCTGCTTATGATTTCGGTATAGAGTATACTCCTGGAAAAGGAAATAAGGTAGCCGATGCTCTCGGTAGAAAACATCAGAATGTATTGTTAGCGATGTTGGCATAATGGAAGGATCTAGAAGCTTTAGCCAGTTGTGGGGTGCAGTTAAGATCTACTACAAGTTCTAGTCAGGGTACTTCCATATTATCTTATTTAGAAGTTCGACCAGCACTGATCGAAAGGATAACTTCTAAGCAACGAGAAGTTCCAGTTTTAGCTGAGAGGATTAAAAGAATTGAAGGAGGAACAGAGATTTATGACCTAAAAGATTATTTTTTTGACTGACGAGGATAGTTGAGGAAGAAGGAATGGTTATGTGTCCCAGATATAGAGAACTTAAGGAAAGAAGTTCTAGAAGAATGTCATCGATCGAAGTTTACGATTCATCATGGAGGGACCAAATGTATCAAGTCATGAAGAAGAGCTTCTATTGGGAAGGCATAAAGATGGATGTTGGCTTGTGGGTTAGGTAGTGTGTTAACTGTCAATAAATGAAAACTGAACATCAGAAGCCAAATGGGTTACTTCCGCCTTTAGATATTCCAGTTTAGAAATAGGATTCAATATCGATGGATTTTATAGACGGGTTGCCAAGGTCAAATAGAGAAAATGAAAGCATATGGTTATGGTGGAAAATTTGACCAAGAGTGTCCATTTTGTTCCGGTAAAGTCAAACAGGACGGCATATGTTCTAGCAAGGTTGTTCATGAAGAACATAGTTAGACTTCATGGGATTCCTAATACCATAGTCAGCGACAGAGATGCATTATTCACTAGCAAATTTTAGAGGAGTCTACAAGAGGTAATAGGTGTCAAGCTCAAGATGAGTACAGCATATCGCCCACAGACGAATGGACCGACATAGAGAGTCAATAAGGTACTCAAAGACTTATTGAGAGCTTATGTGTTGAACTTTGGTGGATCTTGGAAAGATCACCTACATCTGATTGAATTTTACTATAATAATAGTTATCAGACTAGTATAGGAATTATGCCTTTTGAAGCTTTGTATGAAAGGCCATGCAGATCACTAGCATGTTGGTTAGAGACTGGAGACAGATTGGTCTTAGGTACAGATTTAGTTAGAGAGGCGTCCGAAAAGATTGAGGTAATCCAAGGACGGATGAAGAAATCTCAATCCAGACAGAAGAGTTATGTAGATAAGAGGCATAAAGACCTAGAATTCTCAATGGGAGACAGAGTTTTCATTAAAGTTTCATCGATGAAGGGTGTGGTACGATTTGTAAAATCGGGAAAGTTGACCCTGAGGTATATTGGTCCATTTCAAATTATAGAAAGGATTTGAAAGCTCGCGTACAAAGTATAGTTACCGAGCAGTTTGGTAGATGTCCGTAATGTATTCCATGTGTCTCATCTTCGTAAGTATGTGCATGATACAGATGATACTATTCCTCAGATAGAGTTTGAGGCCTTGGAAGTAGATCTTGATTTGACTTTTATTAGACAACCAGTTCAAGTTGTGGCAAGGGATGAGAAGAGGTTGAGGACCAAGACAGTCAAATTGATGAAAGTTCAATGGAGTGACAACGAGAAAGACTACTTGGGAGACAGAGGATAGGATTCGAGAAGCTTACCCTAATCTGTTTTGATGGTATGTCTATATCAAATTTATATAGATTGGTTGCTAACCCGATAGGCCAGGATGGTTGTTAGGAGATGTTGCAGATGATTGCTATGTTTGCTGGTTAGTCCTTACTGAATTTCAAGGCCTAAATTCTTTAAGGAAGGGAGCTTGTAACATCCTAAATTTTATTGACATTATACAGTATATTTAATTTGAATAAACTAAATAGAATAATATAGATGAGGGGATTGAGGTTGATTAATTAATTAGGTGCTCATGCTTATTAAAACTGATGAACTTATATAAATGGTTAGGAAATTAAACATAAGGGTATTAGGATAAATAGCCGCCCACACCTCCTACCCTTATACTATTCCCATTAGGTTTTGTATGCTCATTTTTCACCAAAATTAAAATATTTACAACTGTGAGAAGCAATTGGCCATTAAAAGAGAAGAAGAAAAGTTAAGGAAAGCTTAGGATTCAAGCTAGAGGAAAATCAATCTCAAACAATCTCTAATCTCCTTATCTCTAGCAAGGTGAATAACAATTTCTACATCTCTATTTTGATTTTTACATCAAATAGTTTCGGATTTAAACATAAATCTGTTTTATGATATACTGAATGATGATATGCTTGTTATGACTTATAAGTGTTTAAACAAGGTTGTTTAATAAAGGATATGCACAGATTTAGGGTAAAACCGAAATGATATGATTTTTAAATGCCATGGGAAAATTTTATGTTATAAAAAACATGATTTTGGAGATGAGTTTCAATTCTGATTATTTTCGAGCACATATGGATTTTACATGAATTTTTTAGTAAAGAAAATGAATTATTGGGTTATAAATTATTTATGGCAAAAATAATGATCATTTGGGTTTGAAATTTTTATATGTTGGAAAACATATTAAAAAATAGATTTTCTAAGATTTTTCCAGAATTTTCCTGAGTGTTTTGATGAATATATAAAATTATTCAAGGTATGAGACTTAAATGTTTTATATATTTAGTTAAGGAGAAGGGGCATTTTATAAAATAAAATTATTATTTATATCTGAAATGTGCGGCGGCATTTTTCTAAAAAAGTACTTGTTAACCATTGAAAATATGATAAAAAGGGCAGGTTAGTTAAAAATTTACCTTCTTTAAGTTAAAATAAGAAAATCATGCTTTTAGCATGTTTCGGCCATTTTAGTCATAATACCTTCCGACCCAGACCTTTGGTCTATGTTGAATGGATTAAACCTTTCGACAAAGTTAAACCAATGCATATGGTATCAAGTACTTGTTGCGTAATGAATTGGATAGAGTTGAAGGGTTTGCAGTCGAAAGGTTGATGGCCGAAGAGGTTGGGATATGTTTGTTTTATAAACTAAAGTTTTCACCTGCTTTGCTTTTGAATTAGAGTTTTCGACTTGGTTGCCTATAACCAAGTCAAATGTTTAAAGAAAGGTTTTAAACCTTTTGACTTACTTCCAGTTTTATAGTTTGTTTTTAAACTTCCAATGTAGTCAAAAGGTTAGGTTTTGAAAGGATTTAAGAGACCATTCGACAAGGTCGAAATTTTTTGTTTCGAAAGGTTATTACAGAGATGTTTTGAAGAGAATTGTCGCCTTTATTTTGTTAAGACCCTTCGAATACGTCGAAAGTAGGGGCTTTCGACTTAGTCAAAAGGTTTACCTGCTTTAAAAACCTGCTGCGTCCCCCTTTTTTTCGAAAGGTTACAAGGATTTCGAAATGAATGATCTACCCTTGTATTATAATTGAAGTATAACCCAAACTTTCGAAGGAGTTGACGTAAAATTCGGTGGTCTATTGTTCTAAATGAAATGATTTAAGCTTTCGAAGTAGACCTTCTGGCAAGGTTGAAAGGTTGCTACCTTTGTATTCGAAAGGTTTTAAAAGAGCACCTTCCACATGTTTCAACTTGAACCTGGTAAATTTTCAAAAGCTTTAATCCAATGGTTTCGAAAGGTTTATGTTATAAGGGTTGAATGCTTTCGAAAACTTTAAATTGTCGAATGGTTTCAAAAGGTTGTTTTGTAGACCTTGCGACAAGGTTAAAAGGTTTGATTTTGAAGGTTTAAAAACCCATAATCAAATTTTTAAAGGAAAACCCATGACTTGTATAAAAGGGTTTTATAATGGCTTAAGTATGTGATTTTGAAGAAGTATTTCCTTGATGAAGATATAAGTTAAAGAGGTTAACTATATTATGACATATATTTCAAGGACTTTAAACCCACAAGAGTGGTTTGATAAATTGTTGTTTTGTTTCTTCAAATATGAATATGTTCATATGATAATCTATAATTGTATTTTGGAGAAAAGGGGTAGAAGAACTAGCTAGGTTAACTCAATAGTGAATATAAATTGCTTAAACTCCTGAATGAGTAGAATTGCATCCATGGAGTCAGGGTTACCAAAAATATAGGATGCGTAAACTTTGTAGTTTTTGGTGCGTACCAAAAGGTCCATAGTAAACCCATGAAAACTATGATAAGGTAGTTTTTGGTGCATACCAAAAGGTTCATGGTAAACCAATAAAAACTATGATAAGGTAGTTTTTGGTTCATACCAAAGGGTTCATAGTTAACCCATGAAAACTATGTATTAAGAGTAGTTGGTAGAGGTTAATGGGTTTGTAATGAACCCGTGAAGACTATATCCGGATAAAGGATGGACAACAGTCAATAGATTTCTGCTAAACCCTTGAAAACTAGAATAAGTAAGTGGTTAATGGATGTATCAGTAGGTTCCTAGTCAACCCATGGAAACTAAGATGTGAAATGAGTTACTGGATAAATCCATAGGTTCCTAGTAAACCCATGAAAACTAGGATAAGGTGGTTTATTATTGGATGGTCCAATAGGTTTAGGAGGACCTACGAATTGATTAAATTATCTGGCAGGAACTTATAGGTTCTCAGTGATCCCATGAAAACTATGAACAAGATAGAATTGTCTATTAATTATGATAAGGTTATTAGTAAACCATGAGAACTAAAAAGATTAGTAGTGACCCTAGAAACTATATTTATGGCAGAGTGTTATATTAAACCTGGGGTGGGAAATCCTAATTATTTTCAAGTATGCATATCATCATAATATTTTGAAAATGTATGTTTTAATCATTGTGGATGCAGGAGCACAGTATATGGTTTTGTAAAGGTTTTTAGGATACTGATGAGGGGATAACCCGTTCCGCTATGTTGCGTAGTCTCACTAGATATCTAAAAGGATCGAGATGTTAGATTATTATTCATATCAGGCTTTATGTCTGACTCGAAGTCTTTGTTTTCCCCTTAAACTCTCGGGTACTCAATTGATTTTGAGTAGTTTAAGATTTAAAATTTATAGGTTTTCTTCTTGGACGAATAAAGCTTCCAGAGATGTGCAGGAGGCAATAGCTATTTAGAGTTTTCTTGTTCGTCGTGTGATTGTTCGTAAAGGCAGATTTATGAGCCTTACTATATACTTTGATAAACCAAGGGTGCATTTTCATATGTCGCTCTTGACATATTTGTAATAATTTTAGTTTGCTGAACATGGTTAACGTAATTTGAGATTATGTAATGAATCTGAAATGTATTGACTTGAATATGGAAATGTATTTTTGAATTGTTAATTTTTTCCATATTTCTATGATCTGTGTATTAATGAATCTAACACCGCCTTATTTGGTCGTTGAAGATTAATAACTATAAATGACTGCGGCATTAATAGCCATTTCACTATGGGGTTTACTAATTATTTCATGCCATAAATCCAATCAATTAATGATAAGCTAATGATGACGCCTTGATCTAGTGACATTTTCATTCGATCTGGACAGTGGCTGCTCTTGTTCCACCATCGCAGCCCAAGTCCTTATATATTGTTGTAGTTGATCATTCCTCATGTATTCCTCGACGAAATCCTTCAAATGCATGCAGTCATTTTTATTGTGCCCATCCATCTCATGGAATGGGCAACGCTTTCCTAATGTCGGCTCACGTTTGTAGGGTTCCCTTTTCGCTGGCCTTCGATACTAAAAGCGTCCTCGAGTATCCAAGTAAATCCTTTCCAGAGGTTCGATCAAATCGATGTAAGAAGAGAACTTCAGTTCCCTCCATTGTCTTTTCGACATATTACTAGCATCATTCATTTTCCATTCATCTTTATCGTACTTGCTTACATCATCTAATGATCCTCCACTTTGTATAGCATTCACCATCGGTTTGTTTGCTCGTGCTCTTCCTATCGCAGGAACCTTTCTACTTTGTGGTAAAAATCCCCTAGATCCATAGGTGGGTCCCGTGCTAGCGAATCCTTAAACTCCGTGCCATCAGCAATTTCAAACACTGCCAACATCAAAACAATGGATGGATCTGGGCGATCTACTGATGTCGCCGTAGCATTGAACCATGTTAGAAAACTCCTCATGGATTCGCCTGTCCTCTGTTTCAGTATTGCCAAACTCATCACATTTTTGGGTCTCGAGATGTGAACTCTAAACTGTCTCAAAAACCTTTCGGTCAATTCTATCCATGTGCCGATAGAGCCTCTTTCCAACTGTCTAAACAATAGTGCTACTATATCCATCAAATACAAAGGGAAGCACTATGTCATGACCTCCTTCAATGCCCTCGGTACTTCCATGAGCCTTATGTACCTCGTCAAATGAACAGCGAGATCCATTCTATTATCATGTCTCCAGTGTTGGTAGTTTAAATTCCTATGGATTCCTGGCTTGCTTAATCATATGAGCGAAGAGGCATCTATCCACATCTTCCAAATTTCTATTTACCAATCCTCCTCTCATGGCCCGTCTGATCATTTCCATTAACTTATCGTTGTAATTAAGTGGCGGCCTTTGTTCGTTGCCTCCAACCTACCCTACGAGTCCGTGATGGAATCTTGAAATATGCTCTTCTGGACAAGCACCCATATCTTGATCAACGCCAAATTGTATAGCACCACACGGTATCCTGCCTGGAGTGGACCCAATATGACCCGAGGGCATGACCCCGAGTGTGGAACGACCAGCACCAATCGTTCTATAACGATCTGCTATGGTATGGCCGATCGTTCCTGGTTGGTCAGGGACTACTCCCCATGGCTCCACTCTATCTCGCATCATATTGTCTTTGTTTTCTTGGTTTTGATTATGGACTTCCTTAGCACCTGCTACTCCAACTTTGTGATCCCTATTTCCAGTGTCCCCTGCTGCTCCATTCTCTTGGTCTTGCACTCCAACTTGTCCAATCTGTCGAAGTAGGTTCTGCATCATTTCCTTCTGTCTCTTCAACATTATTTCCTGCATTGCATCCATCGTTGTTTCCATCTGTCCTTTGGTAATGAGGATTGAGGCCTGATTAGCTCCCAAGGAAGCCTCCTAACTCCTTCATGATGACTCCTCTTTGCTCTCTGTCTCCTTATTGATTGCCTAGCCATTGCTTTCTAGATCCAAGTTCCCAAGCTTTCAAATCAAAGATCATAACTTCCAGATCCGCGGGTGCAAGCTTTCTCAGTGAAAGCACCAAAATGTTAACGTCAAAATTGACCACCAACATCCAATTATACGTGAAAGCACCAATATCCAGTCACAGATCATAGATAGTGTATAATGTTAGAATATAATATGAAGAATAATCAAATTAAAATGAAAGCAATTAAAAGAGACAAGATTTATAGTGGTTCGGCTAACTCCGACCTAAGTACACACCAGAACAATCCTTTTTTTGTACTAAAATTTAATTACAGCTGCAATCTAAAATTCTAGAATAATAATAGCAGAGTATCCCCTATGTAGAAGATGAAGAGAAGCATAGGTCCCTTTTTCAAAGCCAAGCCTATTGTATTTATAGGTGAAATTTCAGCTATAGGGCCTTCTCACCGACATGGGCCCATCATAATGATCGGCATGCATGATTCGTCCATAAATAACGATTGGCATAGCCATACCAATCGTCATTCCTTCATCCAAATCAATGCCGAATGCTTCCGGTGAGTCCTTCATGAAAAATACTGATCCCTATTTTTCCACGAAGTCGCGCTGATCCTTTTTTCCATGTGATTATGTCGATCCATCCTCCACTATGAAAATATGTTGATCCATATGACATCGGTCCAAGTTTTGCCGATTCCTCAGGCTTAGAATGTTATGCCGATCCATTGAGTGCTGATCAATATTATATAGAACCATATTTAGCCGAACCTTCATATGCAATCTATACTCGATCGTACGTAGCCCTTATCTCAACATGCCTATCACTTTAGCGCCAGATATGTACACCGATCCTTCCATATCCTAGATGCTATACCGATCCAAACTCTACCAACTCATGTTATGCGATCCCTATAGATATACATTTGAACATATTTATCCATCCCAAAATCTAAACTATGTTGAACCCTCAATGCCGACCCTTCTCATATACCGACCCCTTCATCCTGCCAAGCTATTGGAGCATACTGATTCCTCTGGAGCCAACCGCGTCGATCTATCCTTGTTGAAACATGCCGAACCTTTCAACATAACTTTTCAAACCAATAAAACATGCCGATCCAAACTATGTTCCATATTTTTAATATCCTGCATCGTTTATCTACCTGCTACATTTAATCCTGACTTTATGTTATTATCTATAATTGACTTTCGGACCCCCACAATCATCACTTTGCACTCGATAATTCTGAAGTCTATTGGGTTAAATCTGCCTGTATACCTTCTTAACAAAAAGCGGGCTAACACGAATATAATTTTTTAATTAATTTAAATATGCGATATATATAATTAGTTGTAATTATATTTGTGTGTGTGTGTGTGTGTGTTATGTATGAATAAAAATAAAAATAATAAAATTACATATTAACATATATTTGCTGTAAAACTCATGGCCTAGGAATTTATTTTTTCCTTTCGATTTTTGTTTATGTTATTATTAAGGCGTTTATTAATTATAAAACTGTGTAGAAAATTAATAATAAAATAAATAAAAATTTATTTCGAAAATCAAATGAACTAAAATATACCGTATAAAATTTTATACAAACTTTTTGTTATTTATAAATATATATGTACACATACATACATTTTATTTGCACAGTCAATTTCAAATTAAACAATTGTGTGTGTGTGTGTATATTTAATGTATATATTCGAGAATAAAATCAAAAAATTTGATTGCCGGAAGCCTATTTAATATAAATATATTTTTAAAAGATTTAAACATACATTATACTATATTAACTTTTCTAAATTAGATTTAGCATTTAAAGATCATCTGATATTACTTTTAATTTTGACTTTTTAGGCTAAGATCATAGTGCAAGCAACACTTCTAATTCTTTTTAATACACATATACGCATGTATATGCACAACCATCAACATGTGAGTATCTATCGATATATAGATTCTTTATAACTAAGAAATATAAGGAACAAAGGTAATATAAACAATTATATAATAGCAGATCAACTAAGTACCATTTGTCAAAGCTCAAAGTTCGCACATCGACATGAAGAAATGGACTCCTTGAATCTAATTCAAATTTCGAAGTTGCTAGCTCCTGATGCCTTTACCACTGAAAATTGTATTTGATTAAATTTGTATTTGAATGCTTGAAAATTTGAGAATATGGAGGGGTTGAATTTGACCAGTAAATGGATGGCATGGAGGCTCTAAAAAAGATTTTGGAAAGAGTGGGTTAGAGTAAATTAAATAAGGAGATCATCCTTATTTTTCTTACACTAATTCACCTCTATTTTAATTCAAATTCCAAGTCACATTGGCCATCAAAATGGTTGGCCTACTCTTACGTATCACAACTAAAATCAGTCTCCCGCGTGGACCTCATATTCACTTCAAGCACGAACAATATTTATTGCATTTAAATCTAATTTAAATGTGTATCGATATCGTATAACGATTAATGTTTATGTAACTATCATATTTACACTATAATTGTTTAATACACATCAAAAAAAATTTATAATTAATATTTCATAAATATTAATTCATTTATTAAATTATTGTTTAATTAAATTGGTTATAGATGTATATAACGTTTTGGTTGTGTGACTCTTAGGTGTAAATTTGATTAATGACTAAAGTTGAACAATTTGAGTACTAAAGTTCACACTTCGCTTAGCAGGTGATGTGGCATTATAACCAAATTTATCTCTTAAATGGTATCGGTAAAATCTTTTAGTTTATTAAGCATAACCTTGTGGTGACAATTATTTACACCTAGTCTCTTTGTCAAAACTATATCACTTTGGACTTAAAGAATTTAGTAATAATCAAAATTCCAATATTGTCCATATGCAACTTTATAGTTTGAGCACAAAATCCATGGATTAGTTATAACAATTATTACTAACTGAACTGCTCTGGCCAAAGACTTTGACTTTTTATTGACTTCAGTTGACCACGATACTAACCTCATATAACCAAGGAGATGAATCCTTTCTTGAGTAATGTTTCACTTCCAATGCTTTCACTCGACCTAACTATAGTCATTTGATGGATGTTGTGCTACAGTTTAACTATAATCAAAGCGGAATTTCCACATCAAAAGTCAAAAGTATTCTCAAGTTACGAGAACCGTGTTATATTGTCACATTAATTTTTTCTATTTGACCTTATTATTGTAACCAATAGAAAACTATCGATTGAGTCATTCCATAGTTATTCAATGAATATCGGTTCCCACAACAGTCATGAGCAATACACTGCACAACATTTGGAGAACAATACGTATTTTAGTCTCAACGGATATATCGATATTCAGTCTTGATACATTTTGACTAGAAATATTTAAAATGATGTTTAATTTAATTGTGATAAATTACTCATGGTTACAACATATTGAAACTACTATCACAGAACATACCATTTATGTATTTTCTATTAAATATATCATTAATTAATTAATATAACATAGCATATTATATCAAGTATATAATAGAAAGAAAACACATTTTATTTCAAAAAAGATTGGTTATCAAGTTAGATATATGTAATAATTACATAATTACCCCTAGTGCATACACCTTACTTTATCAATTTGGTTGTTAGCTCAGACTATGAAATTAATGGCCATGAGTTCGATTCCCGAGATCGACACTTGTTGGCAATAATGAACCATGCTCAAAAAAATGTATGATTCTTGCTATAACAATCCATCCCATGTCTATTATAAAACACTTTACAAAACATATTTTTTGGAAATATTTTATATATCTAAATGAGAGATTAAATGTTTTAAATAAAAATTCCTCAAGCTTTTGATATTATAAAGAATAACATTCTTCCATTAGGTCATAATGAAAGGTTTTTAAAGGTTTTTCCACAACAATATAAATGACATTGTTAGAACTTATGTGTATTTCCAAACTTTATAGGCTATAGAAAAAATGATCATAGTTATAATAAGTGTTGACAGAGGAACAAGAGCAAAAGTGGTAAAAATATTTGAGTTCCTAATTGCACTATTATTGACTTTCATGAATTAAATACATGGATACCTATATTTGGGTCACCGCATATTTAACATCATTTCTATATCTAATATCCGACATTCATATTCTATCAATCAATTTTTCTTTAGTTTTATGTATACATTCAGTAGATTGATATAAAGTCAAAATATATTAAATATTGATTATACATGCTCCATTTGGAAATTAAACATAAAACATAAAATTTAAATTTAAAGTGATAATAGGGCATGCCTGAAAAATGGATATAGTACGAGCACAGATTTATCTTACGTAAGAGTATGTGGATGTTGAAAACTATTTATCATCATGCACTTCTCCCTCATCTAAGGGTTGTCACGACAATGTAGGATACAAGTACCTTGATCCCATCTATAACGAGTTAAGGATACAACTATTCTCGCATAAATACTTTTAATTACTCATAAATTTACACCATGTAATTAGGTTAATTAATTTTTTATTTAAAATGTAGATTTAAATTAATAATTGAAAAAAAATGAATTTTGAACCATAATGAAATCAGACATGATTCCTTTTCCATTGCGTAGAGTACATCAAATAGGTGAATATTTTGTATTTAAGATAGTATTTTAAAATAATGGTTAGAAATTTATGAAAGAAATAAATAACTTAACTTATAATTACATTTCTACCCAAGCCCTAAAATGGTAAACTACCTATCTCACTTAACCAAAACCCTAATCAGTCTCCACTTTATTCTAAAAATAGTTTAAACGCTTTACTTCATCTACTTTAACTCCATTAAACATGTAGTCACTCATGCTAGTTAAAATACACCTTATAATATCACACAAAAACACCATAAATAAAATTAGAAAAAGAGCTTCAAGCCTATAACAATAAATCAAATTTTGGAGCAGCTACACATTAAGTCAGATTTGGTTGACATGTTTAGATTGAAATATAGAGCATGGATGCTTGGGAACGGTAATCATATTTAGTATTTGACGAAACACATTGTCTAAAGTTTAAACATTTATATGTTTATGTATTATTGCATTTAGATGAGCAGATGTTAAGTAACGTTAGATTTATTCCTTATGATGATTACTATATTGACTTACACGCTAAAAGAGAATGCATATGTTAGGAAAGTGTAATTCCTATGAAATGATTATACTTGTAAGTTATTGTGAATTGATGTTGTGCGAATATGCATTTTAGACGAAGTAATTCAAAATATCACTAATGTGCATTATGCGATGTGTTTCAAGTCTTCATAAGTTGTAATAACCCTAAAAATTTATAGCTAATTAAATAAGCTAACTAAAAGGAAAATGTGGGTTAAACAAGAAGGGTAAAAGGAAACGAATTGATAGAAGTGGGTATGAGGGCCCCTATCCAGTTTGTTGTGGGACAGTTTACATTACTCTTTTTTATTCATTCATTTTATTCTACTCAAAGTAAAAGGCTAGAGAAAATCTTTACTGGTGAGAGCATAAAAATGCAATTAAGGAAAAATACCACAAGCTAGAAAAGACTAAAGAAGACTAAAGCTATACATTTAAAAGATCCAGGTAAGTAATATTTAACCTTCTAAACAATTTTCTTATATGTATGGGTTCAGTTTAGTTCTAAATGATTTATGTATGATGAGGTTTGTATGGGTTCACTTAAAGATCTAAAGGTTTATTGAATGTTTTGAGAAAGGATGAGTGAACATCGGATGTTTACATGTGTTTTTCCTACTTTAGCTATTTTGAAACTTAATGAAAGTTTTATATAATGTTTAATCATGATTTCTGAAGTGGGTTTTTAGTTTAAAGAATTTATTAAGCTTATATAACTCTATATGAATTTTTGAAGTAGTTCAACTTGAAAATAACAAGAGAAATATTTATAAAAAGAAAAAATATATGTAAACTATGGAAGAGAAGAGGTTCTGGAATTTTTGAGAATTTATCTGAATTTTCTATGAGAAAATAAAGGGTTAAACAACGAAGCACTACGCTTGGGTAAAGGGTACTATGAGGGACGTAGAGGAACCAAATTCGTGGAAAAATATATTATCAAGGGTTAGGAAAAAGGAAGAAGATATCCAAATTATATGTTGAAAAGAACACTATAAATAACGAAACAGGAAAAAAAGATCCAATGGGATAATGACACATGTAAAGGCATTGTCAAGGATGTTAGAGTTTTCAAGTAATAGCATTGGGGCGGCGATTCTAAATTTATAAGCAAGAGTACTACGCTAAATATGAAGGAATCATACTACGCTAATATTTAGAAGACACTTAAGTAAAGTGAAGTGTGTACTGCGCGGGTCAAGGGGACTGTACTAAATGGGAGAAATGTATAATACTTATAAAAGATAAGTTAATGGAACTTGAGGAGAGACCAGATTAGAATGGGGAAGGGATCATACGTTAAATGAAAAGTTAGAGATGGAAGAGCTATTGACGGCGGGTGGGAATGCTTACTCGAATGCACACCTCGGAAAGGTGGGGAGAAGCATTTAACTTCCAGGAACTACGCTAGGGAAGGCTAAGTAGTTACAAATTAAACTATTGTTTGGAGGCTGCATGTGGGTGTCTTTGCGGTTTACCATGGTGTGGTGGTTCCAAACAGTTTGAAAAATAAGTAAATAAATTATTGCGGTAGGGTGACACTAAGTAATGAAAAATTGGTGAATAAATATAGAAGGACCGCGGGTGGTCGCTTCTTTATAGTCCAAGGCTCGACTAATTAAATTGTTAAATACTATAGGGGTAGGGTCGAGACAGTTCGAATAAATGAATAAATTTTAAGGACACTGCGGTGGGGTTATTCCAATTAGTAATGACGAATAAATTTAGAAGAAAACTACGACGGGGTAATTCCAAGCAGTAGTAGACAAGAGAAAACCCTAAAGGGAGGTAAAATGAGCATCGCTTTGCGGTGCAGTATTGAACAATTCAAAGAATGCCTTAAAAAGATAAAATGAGATCTGCAAAGGGTTATTATAGGGATAAATGGTTAAGTAATACTAGATTAAAGAAGAACCCGTAAGGAAAACAAGGTGGAGTATGCCCAAGGGGCGCAGTATTCTATATTTAGATGTAAGAGCTATATAAACAAGGAAGAGGTTTAGGTCTGCATAGGATGCGTAGAATTAAAAGAAATATGCTTAAGGAAGCATTTAATTGAAGACGTAAATAAGAAATAATCGTGTTAGTAGTTTAAAGTGTTTTACTCATGATGTCCGAATAGTGAGGGGGAGACCTAACTTGTGCAGTCTAGGTTGGTCTCATTATATGTTTGTTTTTTGGGATAATATTAGTCACACCATACTTTATGTTTGACCTGTATTTTTATTATTATTTTTCTCATAAACTCATGGATACTTATTTGAGTAGACTGAGTTTATGGGCTTAGATAGGTTCGGAATAATGGTCGTAGTGTGAGGACTGAAGACATTGCAGGAGGCTCTTTAGCTAATAAAGATTTTGTTTCCGCTATATGGTGGAGTGCGGACCGCATCTTCATATTTGACCCGACTCTTTATGAAGTCGTTTTCTATTATATTTGAGCCCCGCATAGGCACGTATTTGGGTAATTTTGACGAAGTAATTGTAATGAAAATTAAAAAGAATCTGCTATGTAAGAAACAATGTTTCTGTTTTACTTATTTGTGCATTCATATTATACCGAACTCACTTTCATTATTAGATGACAACTTTGGTAATGACTGCAGCATCATCGACGTTCATCTTCAGGTTTCAAGTAGGGATGTTACAGTTGGTATCAGAGCATAGGTTTAAGGAAACTTAAGTAAAACAGAGCTAATAAAAAATAACAACAGTAACTAAAATAAAAATAAACACTCCAAGGAGGGGATACGCTAATACACACATAAACACACATAACGTACTCGTAAATTGCTATATAGATATATAAGGGGAGATATATCTATTCTTCTACTGCGATTTCACTTCTTATACTTTTTTTTCCAACGAAGTCTTGATTAATAGAAAAGCAAGATATATTTGAGAAGTGGACAAATCACAACAGGAGGGGCAAGTGTAAGAAGAGAGACTAAAGAAACACAGACTGATGGAGGAAGGGAGGAAAGAATTCCAAGAGCAATAGGAGAGGAAGCTTCACCTCCAGCTAATGATGTGGGTATGGATGTGAATGTCTTATTCAGACAGTTCATGGTCCAGATGATGTGGGAAGCTGCACCGGAGGCATTACAGTCAAGTTTTGTAGCGATAATAGAAGATTTTCCAAGGATGGGTAACGATTACAGAAATCTAGAAGGAAATGTGCTTACAGAGAAGGAGCTCGCTATAGAAGTGTTGAATTGGCTGAGAAGCTGTGAGCATATATTTGATGACTTAGGACTAAATGATGATCATAAGTGAAGACTAGCATCAAGGCAGTTATATGAAGATGCACTGGATTGATGGAAGACCGTAATTGTAGAAACTCAAAAGAGAGAATCACTTGGAAGCAGTTCAAGAAGACGTTTGAGGCTTAGTTCATATCCAAGTCTCAATAGAATGCGTCGTTGAGGGAGTTCATTGACCTAAGGAAGGGTGATTTTATAGTAGAGGTGTACATCTAGAAGTTTAATGCATTTACTAAGTATGGAATAAAGATCATTAACACTCATGTAAAGAAAAATGAGAAGTTTACTAAAGACTTGAAGCAAGGCTTGATGATAAGGTGATGGCTCATCATCTAGCATCTCCTTATGAATTTGTAATGGACATGAGCAGAAGATATGATAGCATGTATGAAGAGAATAGAATAGTGGAAACAAGGTCCAAAGCGGAAAAGAAGAAGAAGTTTATCCCATACAATTGAGGCAAGTAAAAAGCATCAAAGGGGAAGGGTGTAGTTGCTAATACTGAAGTTGACGTTGCAAAAGTAATGTGCTACAATTGTGGAAGGAAAAGACATTATGGCTCGAAGTGCCGCCGCCTAAGAATGTAGCAAAGACAAAGTGCTTCAAGTGTGATAAGATGGGACATGACTATCTGGAGCTTAAGCGTAGGTGTATAAGTTGGAAGGATCGTATGCAAAAGAGAAAAGCAAGGCGAAAGTTCTAGAAGGTATGCCTTTGATTTTTGGTATTTCAGTTAGGGTACTATTTGATACTGAAACTACACATTCATTTAAAGCTAAATACTTGTTTGACAGATTTGAGTTAACGATTATCTATTTAGTCACTTTCATACGTGCAGCGAATCCGATGGAAGGTTATGCCACTCTCAGATTGAAATGCACTAATCTAGATATTGAGTTAGGTGGTGGTAAGTTTTATATGATAGACTTGCTAATTTCATTTTAAGCCCTCGGTATCAGTTTCCATCATATAAAAGCATGAAGTTACTTAACTATGCGGGGAGGAAAAGAATGAAACGCGATTGGCATATTTCATAGTAGATAAAATCATTGTGCTACAATTATACATCTTAAACCACAACACCGTCATGCCAAAACTCCATGCAACAGTTACATAATTTGCAAAGCTGAAGCTCTCCGTCGCAAACAGTGGAACATTATTCTTGTTTGTATATAAAACATGAGTACACAGAACAAGAATTTTTCAACTAGCTAGATTGCTTCAGGAATAAAACAATATTATTCGCGAAATTATAATATAAAACATTATCCTAAAGACACTCGGTCTGGGTTGAAGAATAAAACCAATTGGGTCGATAGGTTATCTAAAATCGTATAAGAATTCGCATGAGGGCTGCACTAATAACAAAATTCAAAACGTAACAACATTAAACAAAAAAAAGTCAACCAATAAATTCGACATGATCATGATAATTATTCAGGAGCTGCTATTTATACTGCATTCTTTTGTGAGAAAAATTAATGAAACGATTTAAAAGCATTTTGTTTTCTTTAGAAAGATTTTCTGAAGGACTTTGCCGACATATGGAATTCGGGGGAGTAAATAATTTTTTGGTCCAAATAATTCCCAGACATGTTAATATACAACTAATACCTATATGTTATAAAATTTCAGCAATGTTATAATATATGTAAATATATAAGTCAATATGCTTTTATGGTTTTTTATTTAGTCTCACATCGTGGAATTGGTTAAGTCCTTTGCTCTGAAGCCTTTATATAAAGGAGGCTATGTAATGTAAATACATATCCATTCTCAGAAGTGAATAATATATCTTTTGTCTCTCTCCAATGGCTTCTATTTTTCTTTATTCTATAACACGTTATCAGCACGATAGCACGATCTCCACCAAAGTTTTTTTCCCAGATCTACAATTGTGATAATTTATGAAATCAAATCTATTCTTCTCCAGATCTAATTATAGATCTTAAAACGGTAAGTTATTTTTCTAATATGATTGATCAAATCTTCCAATTTTTTTTTATATATCTCATTCCATTCTAGATCTACTTCTTCAGATCTAAATCTATTGTCTTATTTTTTAGACTTTATTATACTAGTCTTATAAATTTATATCTTATACAGATCTAAACTTTGAGATCTAATTCTTATTTTTTTGGTTATTATATTTCAGATCTAATTTGTTTGTTGTTGCTATTTTTCTGATAATATTATATTGTAGATCTCAATATCATACTTATTTTTATGCTTTTGAGTTCATTTATTTTGGAATGCAAGTTTGAACTTGACAAAATTTTGATATTGTTGATTAAAGCAAATTTTTTGAATTTGATTGTATTTAGTTTGGACATGGATTTGAGAAATCAAACATGGTTGGTAAATGGGGTTTTCATTTTGAAAACCTTTTGATTTGATTTAGATTTGAATGAAGACTTTGGAAATTGTTTTGATATATGATTTACATTTCCAGAAAAAATATTTTATTGTTTCTAAGAGAAACAAATATAAATATAATACGTATCTAGAAGATCGTATTAAGTGAATGGAAACATTAGTAAAAGCTTACATGATAAGCTTAATATCTTC
Source organism: Allium cepa (assembly GCA_030765085.1). Taxonomy (NCBI): domain Eukaryota; kingdom Viridiplantae; phylum Streptophyta; class Magnoliopsida; order Asparagales; family Amaryllidaceae; genus Allium; species Allium cepa. The sequence goes on along the minus strand of CM060939.1, from coordinate 648,819,778 downwards.
CAATGTTTCCTAAAAACAAAAAAGGAAATAATAACTGAGAACCTGCAGTTTTCATAAATCAGTAAATTACAAGTTTCCTTAAAATAAAGAAGCAGAAGTTCTAACTAAAAAAAAAGGATTATATATCAAAACTCAAATTATTAGAAAATCTAATTGAGATTATGGTAAATTTCAATTGCAATCAAACCTGAAGTTTGATAATGAAAATCAAATTGTACCATTTAGGATCTAAAGTACTAAACAAAGACTTTTTTAAAGTAAAATTGGAACCTGAAGTTCTAAAAATATTTGCCAATGGTATTAACTACTAAATCAAATAAATGTATAGAAACTTGTTCACTCCAGAAGTAGTGATAATAATAAATTAAAAAAAAGGTCTCCAGAAGAGATTTGTTGATATATTTGGTGCTTTTACTAAACCAAATAAATACGTAGAAATATATATACTCTCCTACTCTCTTTCTTTTAATTAAAAATAAGCTGTTCTAATAGAAAGTTTATTTCTTAATTTTTTTCCTTCTTCCATGCATCCAATCGCTTTTCAAAAGGTAAAATATAAAAAATCAAATATAATAGATCTGAAATAATCTTAATTTCCTAAATTTCTACAATAACTTGTGTTGATTTAAAGATTTACATGTTTGTTTTGATATATTTGGTAAAGAATTATGAAGTTAGTTTTCTTATGAAAATAATAATGATTTGGATCTGAGATTTATAGTTATTTATGATTATGAATGATATGGATAGATCTGAGATAATTTTGTTTATTTAGAAATTCTGATTACTGGGAAATAAAGTTTCGCTTTAAGATATTTATTTTAATTTTATTATTGAGTAATATTGAACCTATATTTGAGATGAAATTGTGTTACTTTGAGTACTGTTTGTTCAATTAGTTCATATATTTATAATGAAATTATTTTGCTATGACAGTAGTTATATGCTAAACCACATAAAGGTTAATTGTAGTTATTTTTATCACAAATGAATTAATTGCAAGTGTTATGGTAATAAATTAAATCATTTATTTTCATAAATGCATTAAATGCATTGATTATTGTAAATTAAATGACGTTGTATGTTTGTGTTGGGATAAGAATAGATGTATGATTTACTATTTGATGTATTTATTTTGACAAGTAATATTTGTTGTAACGGAAAAAATAGGTTTAACAACAACTTGAAGTTGTGCAAAGGAATTATTTTAATAGAAGTTGTATAACTCAAAGCCCAAGGCCTGAAGTCTGGAATTATGAAAAGGTTTTCTGACAAACTTTACAAGCTCGAATTCTTGTCAGTATTTTTTTAATTTGTCAAAATGTACAAGCTTCTAAAAAAAGAAGGGCAGTTTACACAAAATTTAAGAATCCGAAGTTCGTAATAAATTAGTGAACTTGAAGTTCATGAATTAGAAGCCCGAAGCTCTATTGAAATTGTGTAAAATGATAAGGTTGTACTTCTTGAAGAAGTTAAAGGAAAATAATATATTATCATATGAGATAATAATGCTGCATTCAAGAGATTACAAAAATTTCCAATTGAGTTATACCTTACCTTATATCTTCATATTTATATTATATTAATCAAATATCCTGAAGATATTATGTTATATGATATATCAAACATCATTGGATGTGTGTGTATTAATCTCTTGAAAATATGTTTTAGAGATTTATTTATATTTATATTGCAAAATATAACATCCCAGAAGAGATGTTATAGAAATTTTATTTTTGTTACGTTGCAATTCCTTAAAAGAAAATACTATATTCCCCGAAGGAATAATGATATAATTTTTTTTGAGTAATAACAATAATTTATCGAGAGAAAAAAAATGTAAATAGATAATCTATTCTCAGGAATAAATAATATGTCTTCCGCCTCTCTCTCTAATGGCTTCCTATTTTCTTTATTCTATAACACGTTATCAGCACGATCTATACAAAAAAATTATGGATCTCAAAATTTTTTTTTTTTGGAGATCGTGCTGCTAATGTGTTATAGAATAAAGGAAAATAGTAGTCATTGTAGAGAGACAAAAAATATATTATTCACTTCTGAGAATGGATATGTATTTACATTACATAGCATTCTTTATATAAAAGCTTCAGAGCAAAATACTTAACCAATTCCACGATGTGGGACTAAACAAAAAACCATAAAAGCATATTCACTTATATATTTACATATATTATAACAAGCAAATATATGTAGTACCAACTTTTCAGTTAAAATTTAAGTCTATGATATCATTAACTCAATTAAAAATGAACAAGGACAAATTTCTACAAGATTAGTGTACACAAACGTAATTATATTTACAAGTCAAACACAAGCAAAGATTAATTGGAAACGTTAGCTGAAAATATATGATTCTCTAAACACAAGCAAAGAAATGAAGCAATCAGGTCCGTATCTTAACAGTGACTTGCAATTTAAGATTAATCTAATACATAAATGTGGAAAATGCAATTCCAAATTGCCAACAAATTATTTTCAAGCCCCACTGACACAGATTATGATATATGATTCGGTAGTAAGGTCAAGATGCAGGCCTAAACATAATCAAGGCATGGAGAGAAATTATCAAAATTAGGTTACTGTTTACAACTTAATTCAGGTCAAGCTATGAAAGCATAACGGATCGTGTGATGATCAAATTTTGATACCTATAATATAAAATATTCAAACTGCGTCTTATAATTTCATGCAACTTTGTTCAACTGTAACAAGTCATATTCCTTCAAAAAATATCATTGCTACATCACTTGTCCATGCAGTCCTTATTGAAACGCTTCAATGAGTCCTGAAGATAGTAGTTAGTCGTTGAGCATTGCATTGAAATCCCACATAACTACCTGTGGTTTATTAATGTTCTTGGCAATTTAGTGAGTTGAGTCCGTAGGTACAGTCTAATTTATGTCTACTTGTGAGCATGTACCAAAGTAGTTAAAATACTTGATCCTCCTACGTTAACACTTCTAGATTGACATTAGTTTCATTTTGTGAGTATGTGGCTATAAATCTATATTAGATCGAGTGGTTTTCACCTAGTATTTAACCATTTACTGTGTAATTATGCATTTACTTGTATTTACATATGAAGTTTTTGTTTAAATGGTGCACCTGCTTAGCTTCGATGGTCATTGTTTTGCTTGGGCTTGGCAATGCGGTACACATTACGTTGTCTAGCTACACATGTTTTTGCCTTTTGTTGTATTTTTTGTTCCTGATAAGTGTGGCACTTGTTTTATACGTGCTTTGCATCAGATTTGTCACCTGCCTGATTGATCATCTTTTCCTATTTTCACTAATTCTACATATGATAATCTATGCCATTTGCATTCTAAACATGTCCTCACCTATAGGTTCAAATGCTTTTATATCTTAATCATAATGTGCTTAAGCTAATTTATGATTTAATGGAACCGCAATTTCTAATTTACTTGAATCTAAGTAACATTTATCTCAGTGCTTTTTATCTCATAAAATAACACCCCACCATCAGCATATTTTATATATATATATATATATATATATATATATATATATATATATATATATATATATTTCAAGCGGCATATGCAAAGAACATGCATGTAGACAACCAGGATCATAAATATTCAACGATGGAATGCTCAAAATAAAGACTAAAGTGACAAATTTGTTCAAATTATAACAAACTGTCCTAGGTATAATAAAGTTCATTTGTGTGACACTAGGATAATAAACAAATGTCAAAAAATTATTCAAGCAACTAAAACTGCTATGCTGAAAGAACCAAATTTCGAATAGACAAGAGATTAATTAAAAATAATTGAATTTGAAATTTACGGTCAATGTCAAACTTGAAGAAAGACTCTCCGCGATCCAGTCGCTTGAGCCGTCAGTAATTTTGAACAATTTATATTGTTGACGTCAAGCCTAAGCCATCGATCCAGTCGATCGCCGTGAGAAACGGCTTGAGAACAATGGTTGTGGGATGTCAACCTAATCCCCCGAGCCTTCATCAAAATGGTTGAAGTCGGCGTCGATTTTGAAGTGGTTGAAATTTGAAATCGACATTGATTTTGGTGAGCGAGATTGAACCTAAATAGTGAAAAAAACCGACCGTCTCCCTATAGAATTAGAAAAATGTGGCTTTTCATTTGTTTGGGTTAGACATGTATTGAAAATATATTCAACGAAAAATTATTTACATTGTCAAAAATAAAAGGTTAAAACAGTAAAGAAAATATATTATGAAAAAGAATCAATAATTAAATGTTGGAAATATATTATGAAAAAGAATCGGCTCGAGAACAATGGCAATGGAATGTTAATCTAATCGCCCGAGCCGTCGTCAAAATGGTCGAAGTCGGCGTCGATTTTGAAATGGTTGAAATTTGAAATCGGTCTTGATTTTAGTGAAGAAGATACAACCCTAAACTGAAACAGTAAAACCGTGCAACGGTGGAAAACCCGACCATCAGATTATACAATTAAAAAAATACTATGATTTTTTATTAGTTTCAATCAAACATGTAGTGATAATATTTGATGAAAACAAAAGGTTAAAATATTAAAGAAAACATATAGTGGAAAAGAATCAATAATTAAATGTTGGAAATGGCGGACTTAAATGCATTATTTTAAAATTCTTAACATTTTATAAACGATCATGACACTTCTCCGTTAGAATTGAATTAAATGTATAAGTTTGGAATTGTTACTTTTTTATGCTAATATGATTATAACACCGTTAAACATGGTCAAAACTTTATGTAGTATATACTCAACAATGAAAGTAGCCTATATATGTTGTATAATGCATGCAAAAACCATAGGAGTAGGATCAAAGGGACCACCGTCAATGTAAAGTCAAATAACAAAACAAACAAAAGATCAAAAAATTTGAAATCCTTTTATCTTTTGATTTGATTTTACTATTTATTGTTTTTGCAGTTTTAGCATGATCAAACAAATATGTTTCATCGAATCTTTTTTGTTTTCGTTTGTACCAAACCTAAAACATTATTGAAGTTATAAAATTTGAAATTTTTATGTATTTTATTGAATTAAATAAGATATAACTATAGAATTATATTATTTGGAACATGAAAATATGTTATTTTAAATAGTGATAAAATAAGAAACAAATTACAACATTCCAAACACGAAGTTGTAGGATCATTTTCACCCTAGAAGGGGGAGGGGTAAATGGGTGATAATAATAATAATAATAATTAATGCGGAAATAAAAACAATAACAGTAAATAATGCAGAAGAAATCACACACAAATTTACTTAGTTTCGGCAAAAACCCTGCACACATGTTGCCCCAAGGTTTCTACTAGAAATTGAATAGTCAGACGCTTACACACGTAAACTTGTGACACCCGCTAATGACTAACCGAACTCTACGTTCAAAACCCTGCCACAACTCAGCCATCGAGTTGTGAATTCTCGAACTACACCACCGTAGTTCGTAACCCAGTCACACGGCTAAAAGTTACACGGTTTAAAAAGAAAAGAAATTACAACTGAAAATAAAACTAAAACAAAACCCTATTTTCTAATTTAAATCCAAAACAGTAATAATAAAGAACGGCCCAATAAATAACAAGAAGAAGACTAGTTTGCTTTTATTCGTGTATTCTCTTGGCCGATCGTTCATCTTTCTCTTCTGAATTTAGGGTTTCTTCAAATCGAGGCACCGCTTGTGGTAACAGTCAATTGTAGTGTGCTAATACGTTGATTGGCTTCGTCAATCGACTTTCTGGCTTTGAATTGATCACGGTCACTCCAATGATGAGTTTAAACAGTTCAAAATTGATATGTGATTTTTTGCCCCTTTTCGATTTTTGTTTAAGCTTAACTTTATGCTCTGTTTATTTGCCTGGGCTCGAACTCATGAATGCCGATGATGAGATTATGTTTTAATTTTTAGGGATAACATCCCTAAATATATGTTCGTATATTTTGCTTTGAATCTGTCTATTATTTTGCTTGGCTATACGATTATTGCTTGAATGCTTGTGATGATTCTTGACTTTTTTCATCTCCATTATATTTGAATTTGATTTGCATTGGTTCCGTTCTTTTAGGCATTTAAATTTGTTCTGATGACTTTGTCATTTTGAAATTTATGATGACTTGATGAATTTTGAATTGTCATCCTCTTTTCCATTTTTTTTCTCCTAGCAATATTCGAACTGCTACTGATCTTATTTGATTTTCTGTGAACTGCCTCGAGTCACTTTAATTATGAATTGCCATGTTTATTCATGTACGTATGCACTGAGGCATATTAACTCATCTGCACATTGAACTTGAAGTCTTCTTCGTTGCCTGTCTTACCATTATATATATATATACATGTATATATGTGTGAACATGCATGTATATATGTATGCTATGTCACTTCATTCAACGTGTATCCGCACTTGTTTCCATCTTCATGTATTCATTTGTGTGTTGTTGTGAGCATGTCTTCAAGTTTCTGTTCCGGTTGCATTTTATTCTGGTCTTGTTTCACTTAACTGGTGTGTTGTGGTCTACACTTAAATTCTTGTCTGGTTGCACTTGCTCATTCATTTCTTCATTGAGTTCATATTATCATATTTAACTGTGTTGATTTTGAGAGCTAGTTGTTATGTTTTGTTGAAGCTCCATGATGCTTCATTCCCATTTGCAATCAAGTCTTCATTTGTTGTTTGGAGTCTGGTGTGTGGTTGTTGCAGCCACTTGAGTCTGGTTGTAGTTATCTCCTATGTTCTGTTCTGAATCATGTTGTCACCACTTTGACATATGCATTTCGGTGTCTGGATTGTTGCATCATGGAGTTTTCATGTGTGTCGAAACTGAACTGTTGCATTCCTTTTGTATCATGTACCCTAATATAGCTCTATCCATTGTATTCACTGGCTTGTACATTTTGTTTGGTGAACTTGATGCCTGAACTTGTAGAGTTCTTGCATATCCATACTTGTCTCATGTAGGTGATCTAGTGTCTACCATTGCTTTGGTCTATGTTGCATCTCTTTTGTGGCTTGCTTGTGCACACTTTAGTTTCTTCTGGTTCATGTATGAAGTCTTGTCTATGTTACATTGTGTTATTTGTTGCTGTTGAAATCTGCATTGTGACTGGTTGCATATGTATAAGTTTTTTTTGGTGATCAATGTTTTCTCTGACTGTATGCATGTATGTATTACAGTGTGGTCTTGATATCTTCATTGTTTTGTTTCTCTGGCTTCACTCTAAGTCTAGTTATCTTGACACACTTGTCTTGTGCTCTTGTTACTGATTTGAGTCTTCATGTTGTTCTTGCTCATTGTTCTGGTCTGGTTTTAAAGTCTAGTTGACCTTGTTGCATGAGTCTAGCCATTGTATTGAACTTTTATTCATGTTGGCTGACCATTGAAACTCATACTTGACCATTCTATTTTTGTTTTTATATTGCAGCTGAGTTGAATCTAGCTTATGGCATGGGTTTGACCTTGTGCTCACATATCCCTGTAGTTTTAACACGCGTGTGTATATCATTGTGCACGACCTTGTGGCATGTATAGTGCTGCACTGTGCATGTTACAAGCTGTTCATGTAAAATGAATTTAAAAGATAAATGATGACGAACAACCCAAATAACTGAGGCAAACGATATTTTCAAAACACACTTCATTGTGCACTACAAAAATAGTTCTTATTCAATTTTATTACGTTAGTGTATATTTGCCGATAATTCAGATGCGGGATACAAGCTGGAATAGAGTTGAAGATCAAATACAAGTGATAAGTGAACGTAGTGAGGTGAAAATGTATGTCAAAATTGTATAGTGAAAATTGTATAATTTGAAATTTTATTGTAATTGAAAATGTGAAAATGTAGTGAGAGCTCAAATTTGTACTATTTGAATTTATAGTAAAATATTTGTCATATACCCATGTCGACAAAGTGTCAGTTAATTTCAAAATTTAAATTTCAAAAGAAGTGTCTATTCGTCATATCTTTTCACGAATGGACATAGTTGTTGTTCTTCTATAAATAGGAGCTGTTTTTAACGAATTTTCATTCATATTTTCTGGTTTTAATTTCTCTTCTTCTTCCACATTTCTTTATACACATTCCTACCATTACTCTGTCGAAATCAACAACGAATCTAACTAGATTATCTCTGGTTTGATTCTCTATCACTACCTCAACAAGATCCTCAGTGCTATTCAGAGTTATGGCTTCTTTGTAATCAATTAAACGAGAAAAGGTGTGATTGTGGCCTTGGAAATCAATCAAGCGAGAAAAGGTGTGACTGTAGCCTTGGAAATCAATTGGGTGAACTTGTTGCCCGAGAAATCAAGTATCTCTACCCAGAGGTTTGTGAATCTGGAGGGTGTACCTCATAGCCTTGAAATCGAGGGTGTAATTATAAAGATTTCTTTTGAAAGGAAATCCGTACTTGTGTGCTGGACCGGATGTAGGGTAACTCCGAACTAGTATAAAATCCGGTTTATTCTTTCCTTTACCGCTTTTACTTTATTTATGCATCTGTGTTTGATTCTGTGATCATATCTGTGTCTGAATATTGCATACATTTGTGTTTAAACTAACAAAAACTCAAAAAGATTTAATAATTCCTTAAACACTATTCACCCCCTTCTAGTGTTTATCCTAGCCTTAAGATCAGTAATCCGCATTTCTCACATTTGGTATCAAACAAGGTTTTCAAAGTTTTCATAATCTAAATTATGAAAAGTTTTAAAATGGAATTTTTTTTTAATGCTATTTTCATATGAATATGTCACAGAATCATCATGATATTTTTATTTAAAACTATATTTAATTATTTTGAAAAGTCACTTGATTCTTTAAAAAGTTATGTTGTTTTGCAGGAGAGGAGTTATGTCTAATGACTGTTGGTTAAAAGATACCAGATAATCATTCATCGATCAAGAATAACTAATAGATATATAATGGCAATCGACAATGAAATGGATACCAGATCAATACAAAGCTTTTGATTCTCATCTACAACCTGACTTGATACTGTACTTCTCTCCATCTGCTTTGCAATGCCACTGGTTTCATGCGAATCCGTCAAGAAATGACCAAGTTATGGTCAAATGAAGTTTTGGTGAACAAAGAGAAAAAGAATGCAAAACTTTCAAAGGTATTCTTCAAATTGCATCCAGAGATTTGAGTATTTTGTTTCCACTCCTTTTTCAGATTGTAGTTCTTGTTCTCGTGGTCATTTTGATGGGTGGATCATCAAATTCCAATCAAAATTAAGTGAGACATGATAGTTTGAAGTTGGCTATCCAAAATTGAAAAACTTTGTACGGGATTTTTTACATTTCTTCTACTGTTCGGCATTTTGCATCACAATACTGTCAAAATTCGACACCAAACTATTACTAGATCGTAGTCCTTGCCTTCCTCTTCGATTTTCCACTGGTTTCATCCAATTCCGTTAAGAAACGAAGGAGATATGCCTTCTAGAAGTTTGATAGTAAGTAGAAAAACGGGAAGAAGAAGAAGAGAAACTTTTTTGAAAAGTGGTGACTGTTGGGCCTATTTATAGTGGTTGAAGTGTACATTCATTCAAAATTAAAATTCAAAGTTTTGGCGCCAAGTTAGTCAATCTACTTAATCATCTGCATCTTTCTCATACAGTCTTCAAATTCAACAAATGAATATACTGCGCTGATCAAAAAAACGAGCCCGTCGCAATAGAATATATCTCGTCGTTAAATTCTGAGAGATATAAATGTGTGGTTCACGACAATGGAAGAACAATAAAGTTAGAAAGATGGAGTGCAAAAATTGGTACGCTTTACTATTATTTCATCTTTATTGTTGCATTTAGGAATATATATTTATGCATTTAGTTAGGTATAGAAATTTATCTCTTTTATAAGTTTTAATATTTTGGTCCATATATCGACACACCATAGTATAAATATTGATATACCAATCTAGATTTTTTTTAAAGTTTTTTAAAATGTGTTTTCCACTTGAAACTTTAAACTATGTAAAAATAATATTTAAATTAAGAATTTTTCTCTATTATTTTTAAAAATTATTGTCTAACTTATATTAGAATATTTTAAAATTAATTTCATGTTTAAATGTGTTTTAATAATTAATTAAATTTTTCAAAAAGTAAGAGGCCTTAACATAACACATGTTTATTTTAGTTTTTCAATCTTTATTATTTTATTTAATATTTCATTATGATATTTTTTTAAATTTAAAAGACGTTTAAACATGTTTTTAAATATTTAATCAATCATAACTTAATATAAAGGTTTTAATCAGTAAGTTAAGTATTTTATAAATATGGAAGTTTAGATTCTTAAAAAATCAACTAAGTTAAAAAAATTATTTTAAATAAATTAAATAATTAGGGTATTTTTTTTATAAAAACCATATTTGATCATATATATAGTTTAAGTCCATATTTTTTTAGCAAGTTGATTTTGATATTAAGTGATTACAACCTTTCATGAATGTGTTATAGTTTTAATATCATTAATTACCTTTAAACTCTTGGCTTTACTACTCTTTTAGTAATTGGTGTGTATTACCTTTGTTTGGTTGAAATGATTTATAATAAATAGTTTGACATATGTATACATACATATATATGCCTGTCAATTAGATATTTCTTATCATTCATGTTTATCTTATAATCTGCATATCTCTTACCATAGTATATATCATCATATCATTCTGCATATTATTATTTTTACTTTGTTTTCATTTTATTTCATATTACATATCATTGTGCATCCTATTTCATATCACATTTCATTGCATATTACATCATAAATTGCAATGCATGAAATATCATAATCATTTGCATCACAAGTTGCACTTCATTTTGCATATTATCTCATGCTACATTGCATATGTCATACATTTCATACTGCATTACAAACTACATATTGCATACATGTATACATAACGAGTGTATTTTATTTTAGGGGGAGTTTGTAGTATTGTCTTATAATATAGGATTATTAGTTTTTGATTTGTTTGGTATGTTTTGATTAACTTGATTGACTTGTTTGACTTGTTTGACGTGTTTGACTTGATTGATTTGTTTGACTTGTCTAACATGATTGGTTTTGATAAGTGTGTTGAAATATACTTTACATATTTATGTATTGAATAATTATAATATAATTATGTTAATGTCTTTCACATTCCATTTACTATACTTTGTTCAAGTATTAGTTTAAAGGGGAGTTTTATAGTTTTATGTTTTTAGGATGGTTTTTGTTGATGACAAAAGGGGAGAAATATAAAATAGGGTAGTTAGGCGTAGATTAAGGGGAAGTTATTAGTTTTAGGGGGTGTTATTAGGATAGAAGTAATATTTTATAAACAAAGGTTGTCATCATCAAAAAGGGGGAGATTGCTAATCCTTAATATGATGATTTTGATGACAACAACCTTAGAATAAGATTATAAAATATAAATACTAACATTATAGTTTAGATATATATGTATATGCAAGATTTAACCATGTAGGTACCAAGAATGAAGACTGTACAACATAGAGATTCAAGATATCAAGATTGAAGACTCATGAGTATCAAGAATATCAAGAGTTCAAGAATTCAAGTAATTTATTTTTTAATTAGGAATTTTGTTAAACTAGAAAAGCACTGGCATCTTAAAATCCAATTTATTCATGGAATGGAATCCACTTTGAGCCCATTAAAGGGATGGAACCCTAAGTAGGATGGAACCTACGAAAAATCTAGTGGAACATTGTTTTGTATCCGCTAACTTTTTATTCAAATAATTTTACAAAATCATCTTATTTTCAAAATGATTTCAAAACCTTCCTTTTAAAAGAATCAAAAACATCTATCCTGATTTTAAATACTTTTAGCCTCAAAATAATCTTTATTTTCAAAATCAAATTATCCTTAGTTTTAAAACTATCTTTAATAATAATATATTTAACTTTTAATATTTATACTTAGATTTAAATATAAAATTATAGTAAAATTATATATATATATATTATTCTCTATATTTATTTATGTATTTTAACTATAGTTAAGTATATTTATAAAAGTTTAAAATAGTTTTAATATAAGATAAAAGTTACTTTCAAAGAAAAACAAACCACCAAAATTTCCTTTGGGATGTCGACCTACTCAATATACCCATGTCGACATAGTGTCAGTTAATTTCAAATTTTAAATTTCAAAAGAAGTGACAATTCGTCATATCTCTTCACCAATGGACATGGCTGTTGTTCTTCTATAAATAGGGGTTGTTTCCAATGAATTTTCATTCATATTTTCTGGTTTTCATTTCTCTTCTTCTTCCGCATTTCTTTATACACATTCCTACCATTACTCTGCCGAAATCAACATCGAATCTAACTAGATTATCTCTGGTTTGATTCTCTATCACTATCTCAACAAGATCCTCAGTGCTATTCAGAGTTATAGGCTTCTTTGTAATCAATTAAACGAGAAAAGGTGTGATTGTGGTCTTGGAAATCAATCAAGCGAGAAAAGGTGTGATTGTAGCCTTGGAAATCAATTGGGTGAACTTGCTGCCCGGGAAATCAAGTATCTCTATCCAGAGGATTTTGAATCTGGAGGGTGTACCTCGTAGCCTCGAAATCGAGTGTGTAATTATAAAATTGCTTTTGAAAGGAAATCCATACTTGTGTGCAGGAATGGGTGTAGGGTAACTCCGAACCAGTATAAAATCCAGTGTGTTTTTTCCTTTACTGCTTTTACTTTATTTCTGCATCTTTGTTTGATTCTGTGTTCATATCTGTATCTGAATATTGCATACATTTGTGTTCAAATTAACAAAAACTCAAAAAGATTTAATAATTCCTTAAAACACTATTCACCCCCTCTAGTGTTTATCCTAGCCTTAAGATCCGTAATCCGCATTTCTCATAACAATATCTCTTACCACAGTGTTCTTGGCAGAATGATTTTAAAATTTTCCCAATTGACCACTTTTTCTCTTACTGGCTGATTGAAATCAAATTATGGTGCAGATTTTGAACATTTAATACATCGTTTGTTGCCCATTTTGACCCTGCCACGTCTGTGCTTCTCTAGGCTAAGGAACTTTGATTTGTCGTCCGTCGTGTGCCTGAAACAGTTAGAATCCTGGTACTACTCTTGTTGTTCCTTTGTCTGCCACCACACCTACACGAGGAAAGATTTTTGTAACCTATTTGTTTTTATAGGTCCAAGGTCGTTAGTGATAAGAAATTTTTATGAATAAGTTTGTGTAGACCTAAGACAATCTATGTAGTTACTTTTGGCACCCAGATTCGTTTAATTCTAAGGGATTTTACATTCGTGCCTTTTGGAACCCAAATTGGTATGATTTTCGTGTGTTTGGGTCTATACCAGCAATTTTTTTGATTATGTTCAATTTTTCTACAAATCGTGCACTTGGAGTTTACATGATTAGTTTCACTTCTAACTCCTTCAGATTGAGTATACCCAAGTCCTTGCCTAACAATATTAACGGTTTGTTTCCCCCATAGCATATTTAGTGATCTTTTTTATTTGGAGAACTTCCCTAAAGTTGTAGACAATTGTTGGACTTGTGCTATGAGAGATCCATCTTCATCCAATAATAGAGTGCACTTTTTAGTAGAATTTTCTCTCCTAGTGTTTTCACTTTCTCTTAAAATCAGAATTTCATTTTCAAGTGATTTACTCTAGTTTCTAATATTTTTTTATTTCCTCTTCAAATGATGGACACTTATCACACTTAGAGCTCTTATTTCGATAGTTTTTAACCAATTGATTAAGCTATTTATTTAGTTCTATCAAACTATCTCTTTGTGATTCAATTTTAGCGTACTTCTTCCTATGTCGTTCAAAATAGCTATTTACTTCATGAAAATATATAAGTAATTCCGAGTGAATAAGTTTTGATACCTCGCTTGGCTCATCATCATCGCTATCATTTGTTTCGCCTGAAAAGCACAGATTTTCTTTTCCATTTTCAGTGCCAGTGTTTTTAGTATTTTCATCACTTTCATCCCACATAGCTACAAAACTTCTCCTTTTTACTTTCTTTCCTTGGTTGAGTCGATTCTGAGTCGTCTAGAACTTTGACTATTCTACTTTTTAATTGTTGATTTAGAGCTGAATTTCTGTACTTGTGGTTCCACCTTTTGAAGTTCTTTATTAGCAGTGCCAGTTCAGCTGCTCCATCCTCAACATTATCATCACTTTTCGTTGTTCCTTTGAGAGCTATTGATTTCTTTTGCTTATCACTTCTTTCACGTTCTTTCTTGAATTTGATTTCTAGCTCATAAGTGATGAGATTTCCAATGAATTCTTTAACTTTAATCTGTTTCAAATCCTTTGATTCCTAAATGGCAGTCACTTTCGCTTCAAAATTTCATGGGATATTTCTGAGGATTTTTCGAACTATTTTCATTCTGAGCATGGTCTTCCTAAAGCTTTTGGTTTGTATACGAGATTAGAAAATCGACCATACATTTTTTTGACACTTTCATCCTTTGCCATTATGAAGTTCTCGTATTCGCTACTAAGAAGGGCAAGGCAAGATTCTTTGACTTGGGAAGTTCCTTCATGAGTTACTTCAAGCATGTGCCAAATTTCCTATGTAGTCAATGTGAGATACGATTAAATTCAATTTGGTCTAATGAATAAATAATAGAATTCATAACTTTAGTGCTTGCAAATTGCAGTTTATTTTCAAGATTTGTTTATTGATCCATTAGTTTTTCGACTTTTTAGTTAGCTACCACTGCAATTGGTGTCCTATATCCAGTCTCAACAATATTCCATGCATCAATGATTTTCAGAAAAAAAATTATTCTATTTTCCAATATGCCTATTCACCATTGAACATGGGTGGCCGAACTATGGACTGACCCTCAGCAAAAAACATTATTAAAAGAATTCATTTAAAAAATCAAATTTTTAATTGAAAGAAAAAAAATCAAAATTTTTAATTGAAAGAAAAAATCAAAATTTTTAATCGAAAGAAAAAATCAAAATTTTTAATAAAAAAAGATTTCTGATCCTAGTTTTGAAACCACTTGTAGGGTCATTTTCACCCTAAAGGGGGGTGAATATGGTGATACTAATAATAATAAAAATTAATATGAAAATAAAAATAATAATAGTAAATAATGCAGAAGAGATCACATACAAATTTACCCAGCTTCGCAAAAACCCTGCCTACGTGCTGCTCCCCAAGGTTTCTACTAGAAATTATTAGTCAGACGCTTACACACGTGAACATGCGACATCTGCTAATGACTAACCTAACTCTACGCTCAAAATCCTGCCACAACTCAGCCTCTAAGTTGCGAATTCTCTAACCACACCGCCGTAGTTCGTAACCCAATCGCACGACTAGAAAGTTACACGGTTTTAAAAAAAAAGAAAATTACAACTGAAATAAATCTAAAACAAAAACGTATTTTCTAATATAAGCCCAAAACAGTTATAATAAAGGCCGACCAAATAAATAACAAGAAGAAGACTGGTTTGCTTTTATTCGTGTTTTCTCTTGGTCAATCGTTCCTCTTCTGAATTTAGCGTTTCTTCAAATTGAGGCGCCGCTTGTGATAACGATCGATTGTAGTGTGCTATTGCATTGATTGGCTTCATCAATCGACTTCCTGGCTTTGAATTGATCATGGTCGCTCCAATGATGAGCTTGAATGGTTCGAATTTGGTATGTGGTTTTTTGCCCCTTTTCGATTTTTGCTTAAGCTCGACTTTATGCTATGTTTATTTGTTTGAGCTCGAACTCATGAATGCCGATAATGAGATTGGGTTTTAATTTATAGGGATAACATCGCTAAATATACGTTTGTATATTTTCCTTTGAACCTGTCTATTAGTTTGCTTGGCCATATGGTTATTACTTGAATGCTTGTGATAATTCTTGACTTTTTCATCTCCGTTATATTTGAATTTGCTTTACGTTGGTTCCGTTCTTTTTGGCATTTGAATTTGTTCTGATGACTTCGCCATTTTTAAATTTATGATGACTTAATGAATTTTGAATTGTCATCCTATGTATTATTTTTTTCTCCTGGAAATATCCAAACAGCTACTGATCTTATTTGATTTTCTGTAAACCGCCTCGAGTCATTTTAATTATGAACTACCATGTTTACTCATGTACGTATGCACTGAGGCATATTAGCTCATCTACAATCTGTGTAGTTAATGCCCTGCTATTATCCCACTACAACCCCGCTATATCTCATAGTGGATTTCTACCGCTACGATTTTTCCATATAGCCCCAGAATATAGCCTTTCTGCTTTAATCCCCGCTATTTCCGCCATATCCCGTTATTTCCGCTATATTCCGTTATTCCCGCTATATCTTTTTTAATAAAATGAATTGAAAAATTGCATTTATACATTATAAAATTATGAAACTAATTTATTTGATTTAATTTTTAATATATTTTCAGAAATGAAAATACTCTAATATTCTACCAAATTCAATTATGTTATATATAACAGTTTTTCGTTTATTTAAAGTATATTCGCACATGTTTTTATTAAAATTATTTGTGTTATTTATAATTCAATTGAATGATAATTTTTCATTTAATTACCATTTATATATTTGTAAAAACATTAAGTATGAGTTTTATATGCTATTTTAGAGCCATCCGCTATATCCCGCTATATCCTCGCTGTATCCCCGCTATGACTTTTTGCACCTTCACCGCTTCGAATCTACTGAGCGCATTAACTGCACAGCTACAGATTGAACTTGAAGTCTTCTCTTCTGACTGTTTTACCAATATATATATATATATATATATATGTGTGTGTGTGTGTGTGTGTGTGTGTGTATATAGACACATACACATGTATATATGTATGAACATGCATGTATATATGTATGCTGTGTTACTTCATTCAATGTGTATCTGCCCTTGTTTCCATCTTCACATATTCATGTGTGTGTTGTTGTGAGCATGCCTTCATGTTTCTGTTCTCGTTGCATTTTAGTCTGGTCTTGTTTCACTTAACTGGTGTGTTATAGTCTACACTTGAATTCTGGTCTGGTTGCACTAGCTTATTCATTTCTTCATTGAGTTCATATTATCACATTTGACTGTGTTGATTTAGAGAGCTAGTTGTTATGTTTTGTTGAAGCTCTATGATGCTTCATTCCGAGTTGCAATCAAGCCTTCATTTATTGTTTGGAGTCTGGTGTGTGGTTGTTGCAGCCACATGAGTCTGGTTGTAGTTATCTCCTTTGTTCTGTTCTGAATCATGTTGTCACCACTTTGACATTTGCATTTTGGAGTCTGGGTTGTTGCATCATGGAGTTTTCATGTGTGTTGAAACTAAAATGTTGTTTCAAGTACCCTACTATAGATTTTTCTATTGTAGTCACTGGCTTGTATATTTTGTTTGGTGAACTTGATGTCTGAAATTGTAGAGTGCTTGCATATCCATACTTGTCTCATGTCGGTGATCTAGTGTCTGCCACTGCTCTGGTCTATGTTGCATCTCTTTTGTAGCTTTCTTGTGCACACTTGAGTTTGTTCTGGTTCGTGTATGAAGTCTTATCTATGTTACATTGTGTTATTTGTTGCTCTTGAAATCTGCGTTGTGACTGGTTGCATATGCATATGTTTGTTTGGTGATCAATGTTTTCTCTACCTATATGGATGTATGTATTACAGTATGGTCTTGATATCTTCATTGTTTTGTTTCTCCGGCTTCACTCTGAGTCTGGTTGTCTTGATACACTTGTCTTGTGCGCTTATTAGTGATTTGAGTCTTCATGTTGTTCTTGCTCATTGATCTGATCTGGTTTTGAAGTCTAGTTGACCTGGTTGCATGAGTCTAGCCATTGTTTTGAACTTTTATTCATGTTGGCTGACAATTAATACTCGTACTTGACCATTCTATTTTTGTTTTTGTATTGCACCAGAGTTGAATCTAGCTTATGGCTTGTTTTGACCTTGTGCTTACCTATCCCTGTAGTTTTAACATGCAAGTATATATCGGTGTGCACGGCCTTGTGACTTGTACGATGATGCGCTGTGCATGTTACAAGCTGTTCGTGTAAAATGATTTTTAAAGAGAAACGATGACGAACAACCCAAATAAGTGAGGCAAACAATATTTTCAAAACACAAACTTCGTTGTACACTGCAAAAATATTTCTTTTTCAATTTTACTGCATCAGTGTTTATTTTGCAGATAATTTAGATGCGGGATACAAGCTGGAATAGAGTCGAAGATCAAATACGTGTGATGAGTGAATGTAGTAAGGTGAAAATGTATGTAAAAATTATATAGTGAAAATCGTGTTGTAATTTGAAATTATATTGTAATTGAAAATGTGAAAATATAGTGAGAGCTTAAATTTGTATTATTTGAATCTGTAATAAAATGTTTTTTTGAAAAAGATATTTGTTTGAATATGAATTTTGAGTTTTTTATTTTATTCAACAAACATTTATTTAATTATGTGGAAAAATAAAATAGTACAATAATAAATACATTTAAATGAATATATATATATATATGTTCATTATTATCAAGCAAAAATCATAGGCTATTATATTCTATAAAATAAACGCACCTTTTGCTTTGGATCCTTCTTGATGACAATAAGCTTATGTATTTAAAATATATGTTCATTGTCCAAACAATAACGATCATACCAAAATTTAGTTTTAGTGTGAAGACCTACCATTCTGACCCCTAAGAACGATGCTTAACACATCCCCAGTGTTCATGTGTCGTTGCCCAAACATCGGAAAGTTGAATCATCGTAGGGTAAAATAAAGAATAGAATAGAAAACCTCACAATGAAACTGCAAAATAAATCATAAAAGTCAACGGTACATTCAGTTTCTCCTTAATAGTGAGTTATCAGAGTTACACAAAAGTGGTACAAATTAGCTTTGGCGGTTATAACACCTTGCCATTACATTTGCTGAAACAAAATACACTTACACAAACAAGTAGTAAGACAGAATAGATAACTAAGAAGATGAAAGTCTCCTGCTCGAACGCCGTCTTCAAAAGAGCCCAACAAAGACCTATTACTCTCGGACTACTCAAATAAAATGAGTACTCAAGAGTTTAGAGGAAAAACAAACAACTCAGGTTAGACGATATATCTAGTAAGAGTAAAACTTTAAAACGATACGTGTGAAATTAAACACAAACATATGAGACCACGCCGCTGAACACGGAACGGGTTTAATATATTTCGATGTAATGGTTCTGGTTAATTCTAGAGCCTATAAATTCAGACCTAGCTCTCCGTTCTTTTCTTATATTTTTATGGGGGCAATAGGAAAGCTCTGTCATTTCTTCTTCTCCACATTCTTTCTAAATTATAAAAATAAGATATTTATGTCAACATTCATACAAATCGGAGAAGTGTAGAAATCTAATGAAAATGAGAAGAGAAGAGAATCAGCCATACACGTATTTGAGGTAATTTATATATTTATGTATATTTATATCTAATTTCTCTTCCAATCCCAAATCTCTTCTAAGATATGTAATTCTAGTATATGTGTATACCCGTTTGTATATATCTTTTGGAATAAAAAAAGAATTGGAAATGAATCAAAGGTTCCACTTCAGATCTAGAGATTTGGATCGCTTTTAGAAGGTCAGTGGAAAATTTTATAGATTTTTATAATATGAAAATTATTTCGTTGGTGTTTATTTGATTTTTATGACAAGTGGATAATTGTATATGAGTTATAAGCAGCGAATATGACATGGTCTGAATATAATACATATAACATACATATTCTTGTTTACGAATTGATTATCGGTGTATTTAACCTGATCTAGAAATCAGTACCAAAAGTTTGAATTTAGAATATTGATTTGAATGAAATTTTTTCCAGATGTGAAATAGGTTGTATAATAATGTTATAAATTTAGATTATTACCCTAATCTTATTGGAGTGTAAACTTTTCTACGTTTGACATTGTTGGAATTTGGATCCGTTTAATAATAGTAAATTAGTTTGATTTCTTTCCCTTTTGGAAAAATACAGCGTTTAATCTAACAAGGAATAAATGCAAATAGAAAGGGAGAGAAATGTGTAAAGTATGAATTCATTATAGTTTACACCGTCTATTTCAGTAATAAAAAGAAATGATTATTCATTGTAATTTCAAACGATATAATCTTTTATACTTTAAAGTTAAATATTTTGTTTTGGATTAATTTATGGAAATTATAGCAGATAATCATTCTAGATATGATTCCAACAATTTGACATGGAAAAGTATATTCTAGTGAAGATATATAACTAGAACATATTTGATAAAAGTAAATATTTGTACGTAATTACTACGCTTATAATAATTAAATAAAAAGTTAATAACGACGCTTGCATGTAAAATTTATGTTTAAGATAATTAACTAATGGAAAAGGAATTCAAAAAAATGTAACTCCAATAAACGGGACCGATAAAATGGAATAGATACAAAAGGTTACTAATTTGAAATTAGTATCATACATAAATATCTTAAGAAATTACCGTTAGGATTTTATGGACAAATTAACATTTATAAGCATTAAAAGGGGATTTATGGGTAGATAAATATTCAACGGAAATCTTATTCCCTTAAATACAAAGGGAATTTGTAAGCTAAGTCCAATTTATGTCTAAGATAATATAAATAAAAACTTAGGATGGTTAATTTGACTTAGTGGGTTAGTGATGCAAGGTTAGTAGAGTCACTCGACGGAAGACTACCCTTCACTTTGAGGCTACCAGCAGTAGGGTGTACGTACTACTAATGTGAGATATCATTAATCCTAGGACCTATGAAGATGTGAGAGATTGGACTTGCTTTCTTAATTCAAAAGTATTAAATGGTCCAAATTTGGAATTAGGAGCGATGAGGGATATCTGCTTAGGGGTTCGCTTTTGATTTTAGGTCTTAAGTGGTTGAAGGGTCCGCCTCTCTCCTAAATGGAAGTGTTAATAACCTAGTGAAATTTTGAATAAATAAATAAGGATGTCTCTAAAAATAGTTTCCTTCAGTTTTGAGTCTTAAGTGGCCAAAGGGTCCGCCTCCCTGTGTACTGTAAGAAGTAACCTAATGAGATGCCATATTTATAATTAAAGAGTAATAGTGGATATCTCGAGAAGGGTTTCCTTTAGGTTTGGGGTTTTATGTGACTATAGGGTCCTCCTCTTTCCTATAAAAGAAGTATTAAGTAGCCTGAAGAGATTTCCAAGCAGTGACAGATAGATAGTAACATTAAGGAGCACGCTTCCAAAAATAGGTCTTAAATGACCATGGTCTGCTTATTTTCCATTTAGAAGTATTAAGTGACTTGGATACAATTTCTCACACTATTAAGGCCATAATAACAATAGTATCATTTAAGAGAATGTCTTGAGGATACGTCTTAAATGATGGGGTCTGCTTAAGTTAAGGTCATAAATGACCAAAGTCTGTCTATTTTCCACTTGGAGGTATTATGTGTTGGAACTGGACTAGCCCGCTGTGGAAGTTATGGGTGATGTAACATCCCAAAATTTATCAATTTAAATTTGGTAATTTATTTGAATTTTTGAAATCTAAATTGAAATTAATTTGAAAAAAAAGTTCAAAAACAAACATAATATGTGTTAATTTATATGAATAAAATTTCAATTTCTTTTGAGTTTAAAATTTGAAATAATAAATGTTTTTAAATCATTTGAATTTAAATTATATATATATGAATGTATATAAATATATATATATGCATATATGAGTAGATTTGAATTTATATTTGAATTTGAATTTGAATTTGAATTTGTATTTGAATTCGAATTTAAATAAATATCTTAAGAAAATTATCTGTGTTCAAAATATTAACATATGTATATGATTTTATATATGTATAAATTAGTAGTAAAAACATTCTCTTTTAAAAGCTGTATAAAAATATAATAAAGAAGTGTAATTATGTAATAAAGAAAATTAATACAAAATTTAAATTAAACATATAATTATGTAATTACAAGTGCTGAGTGATAAGATATTTAATTTAACAAGTGTAATTCATTAAATGATAAATTTAACAAGTGTCATAATTAGTTTTTATTTTTCTTAATTTTAAAATAAAATCTTAATTTACATTATATAAAACACACCCCTTCTTCTTCTTATCTCTTTTATTCATTTCAAAACCTTGTACAATCATTAAACCGGAGAAGAAAATCATCAGAACAAGTAATCAAAGCATAACCTCCTCAACATTTTAAATCGAGGCCAAAATTCCAGAAAAATCTGTAATCATTTTTCTTCAAAATCTAAAGCCACAAAAGAAATTTCAAAAACAACTTCAAGTCTTCAACAAATAGTTCAACATCAAAGCAGGAGTCACCCTCAACAATTAAACAGAAGCTAAGATCATTACATAAACAACAAGAATCAGGTTCAACTGAAAGATTTGCAAACTCTAGTTTTCAAGTTGCAGACCAAAGTTTTTCTCTGTTTTCATTAAAACAAAACTGTAAGTAGGCTTGAATTTGAGTTTTTTGTTGAGGAATTAAGTAAGCAAATCTATCAGAGATTAAGCAAATTTATATTAACAATTTGCAGATAAAAAATTCAAGATCAAGTTAAGAAAAACAATTCCCAGGATTTCAATTTTTAAACCCAGACAGAAAGCTCTCTGTTCAACTCCACCGGTGAGTAAACTCCTTGATTTGAACTAGAACTTGTTGCTGTGAACAATATTAAAGTTTGAATGATAAATGTGTGTTTGCATGTATATATTTGTACATGAAAATGAAGATGTATGTCTATACACATCAATATGAACTCTGTTCTATGCCTACAGATGCAAAAAACCTGTCTCAAAATTCAAAAGCTCTATCTCAGATTGTTTTTAGTCTTTGAAATCAAAAAAGAAACATGTTTGTATGATTATGCTCAAAGTCTTAAAAATAAATTTAAGTAAGTCAAACAAAAATCTTGTCTGGAAATATAAGAATACAGGAAAACCCAATATAAATAGAAATTTCATCAAACATGATTTCAGATTTTGAATATATAAATTGAATTGTCTTCGAAGTTGATGATTTTTAAAAGTGAAACTAATTTTTTTTATCAAGTATTCGCTAAGAAAGAGGGTGATGAACGGAATTGCCATTTTCTTGAAGTTCTGGCGATCGATAACGCGATGGACTTCGTGGTCGTAACCAGAGCTAGCTGGAAGGTCGTAGAGTTAGGGAAAAATGCTTGTTTAAATTCTAGATCACCGATGATGATGATCTTGATCGAGTTAGGTTTTAAGGTTTAAAATGGGTTAAGGTTAGAAACGTGGTCACTGCATCGTCTTTAGGCCATCAGAGATCATCGGACCGGCACCATCAGAAGCGTGGGCACTGGCGGAGCTTAGGATGGAGTATCGCAATTTCTGATGATCAGAGGAGGGAGAGCGTGGTGGTCAATTGGGGCTCAAGTTTGTTCCAGATTTGGGTTTGGTGGCTCGAATACGAAATCACCATCGTTTCGAAATTCTGAGTGTTTGTGAGGTTCAGGAACATCGTCGTGGACGTGTCGATGACCAAAGATTCAAACTGAGGAGGCCTGAGTGATTGTGCATGTGCACATGTCTGGGGTTGTGCCAGGAGGCAGCAGTTTGGGAAGAAAGGGGAAACTCGAAGCTACTCTCGGGAAATGTAGGTGATTGCTCGATGTTGAACTCGAAGCAAATTCTGGGATACACGGGTTCGTACTTAGACAAATAAGTAAACAAATAATATAAGGCACACAGGTGGATTTTGCTGATAACTCGAAGCAAGTTGCAAAATGGTCCGGGGGAGACTCGAAGTAGTCTTAGGGATTGACGTACAAAACAGTTTTGCTTTAAAAAAAATAAAATTCGAACTTTTAAACAATTTTGAAATCATGTTTTTAAATGATAATTTTGATTTGAATTTAAAACTAATTAAAGTTTTTAAGTATGGCATTTTTAAAGTAATTTGATTTAATTTAATTTTGTCACATTATTTTATAAAATTATTTATATAAATCAAATAATGTAATTAAGAATGATAGTTAAGGTAAAATGCTATGTAAACTAATTTTGATCTCTTAAGATAATTTATGCGATAAGGATGATTTATTTAACAAGGTTTACAAGATAATCAAAATGATTAACAAAGGTAGGAAGATTTATCTTTTAAATTTACTAAGTAATTAAAGATTTACTTAAGTAATAAATGGTTTACTTAAAGGATAACTGTTTAATTAATTACTTAATATTAAATATCAATTAAGTAAATAATATAGGTTAGTTGGTTTGTAATTAATTAAGGTAATTGATTAATGAATAAAGGTAATTAAGATTTAATTCATTAACAATTAAGGATTAATTAATTAAGGTAATTAATTAAGGATTGATTAATTAATGAAGGTGATTAAGATTTAATTAATAATTAAGGATAACTAATCATTTATTAAAGATAATTAATGAAATTAATTATGTGATTATTTAATTTAAATCACAAAATTTATTCATTTTAATTGTAGATGATTAATTATTTTTGAATGCTGTATACTGATTACTATCTCTGATATGTGATTGTGATGCTATGTGATATGTTTTACCCTGTGCTGAGCTGTGATATCCGTGATTTGTTTCTGTGTGAATGTAAAAACCCATTGGCCCGTGAAACGGCTTTTGAATTTCAATGCGACAAGGAGCTAGATTCCAGCTGGTTATTCGAAACCCACAACGAACCTATGAATCTTTGTGAATGACATATCCATATGTTTTTTTTTTAAATTGACGATCACCATTCGGGCCGGGTGAGGACCTTTGTGTCATATAACCTATTTCGAATAGTGATACGACGAAATGGATAGCATTTGAAGATGGTGGTGAAGACCGGGTGTCTTCGAGAATGATAAGATAACCTGTCGAATGACTCTACACTGAGTTTCTCCAGTATAGAGATCTTCATAAGTGATGGGGAGTCCGATCGGAATTGTGGATGTTCGGATTGCAAGGGCTTCTTTGAAAGTGCCTTCAGTTCTGTTCAAACCTGGAACAGACTTATATGGTTGTATGTCTGATATTACACCTTGAGGTATAAATCAGATTTCTTTCAAATACATTTCTGTTGGTGGCGGAGAATTTATTCTCTTAGTTTAACACCCTTCTATGAGACGTATGAGCTCAGATTTTATGTAGTTGAAGGTTATCAGTGATATACACCCAACTTGATAATGTGGCATGCTGAGTGCTGCTGATCATTTGTTGATCGAAGCATGGCTTTTGTGAAAAGCGTAGCTTTGTGGACGAGACTTCGTCGAACCTCACAACCCGGTAATGGTTGAAACATGAAGGATGCAGCAAGGTTATTAGGAGTAGCGCCCCTTAGGGTATGTACATTTCCTTCTGGATAGAAGTGGTATCATGGTATGGAGCCCAGATACTTAACTTATGTTGATATTGCAATTATGTTGCTTTGTGATTGTTGTTGTTGGGGCCTCGGATAAAGGTTGGTTACAACTGGGGAATGACATACTCATGTAGTAGTTACCTAGTTACAGAAGTAACTCGGCCTTATGTTGGCAGATATTTGGTTAGGTTCTCGGGGCGTCCCTCCAGAGGCGTACCCATCTGGCCCATGAAGTTCCTTAGCCTGACCATTTGTTGGAAATCCAATTACCAATACGCGCCCAGTACGGTTTTAGTTGTAAAACCTACCATCTAATATCATAGCTATAGTAGGCATAGTATAATGGTATCTATGCTGACAAAGATTAATTTTATATTTTCGAAATGTTTTTCACACTATGCACTAATAATAATATCAAAAGAGTTTTCTCGTATTAAGCATATTTGACTATCATACGAAGAAATCTTCCTGAAGTGTGCGATTGCATTGTGTGTATGCCGAGAGGCCTTACTGTAGTTTCATTTTCCAAAAGCATGAACGGTTTTCTTTTATAAAAAATTGATTTTATTTAAAACAACTGTTTTTGTTTACTCATACCAGTCCCCTAACTGACCCGGAGTTTATTGTTTCCTTCCTAAACTCTGGGTGCCCATAATTTCCACACGGACAGCCTAGAAGCAGGTTTTCCATGTTTTGGTGCTGGCTTAGAATCTTTTGAAGTCTTTTGGTTTGGGAAGCTATCGGATTTTGATGCTTTTGTCTTGGAGATATTTTGGAAACTTTTTGGATCTCAAGGTGCTTAGTTTGGAAGCTCGCTATCGCTCACTTCTCTTTGAAGCCTTTCTTGAAGTGTGATTACTTGTTGTTCCGCTGTGATGTTTTCTATTTTGAAGTTGTGTTATATATATAAAAATGCTCTAATGTTGGTGATGATGTTATAATGGATATTGTGATGATGTTGTATCTGTGATGTTGACTTGTGGCAGTTCATTTTGTTTTCGTTGTTTATATTCATCTAATATTGTTATAAGCTCCATCCGAACTAGAGTTCGGCGTTTGAATCTTCGGCAGTCGAATACAAGTGAGGTATTTGATGTCGATTTTCGAACGTTGGATTTCGGGTCGTGGCATGTGAAATTTTTTTTTACCCTATTGGATCTTTATTGGGCCTATGAAGTCTAAATGAATTAGAACATTTCTAAATTTCATTTAAATAAAATCATTTATTTTATTTAAATTCGAACATATTAAGATGTGAAATTAATTATTTGATTTAGTTTGTACATAAATGTATCATATACATATATATGTGAGTGCATGCGTAATATAATAATCCGTGAAAGGTACAATATACCCATATACAGATGTTGGGATTTACATCGCAATAAACATATTAGCTCATTTTGTATGTCATGTATGTTGTCCAAATATGCGCATGTATATGTGTTACAAAACACACACACACACACATGTATGTATAAATATATTATATATAATATATGAACATAAAACATTTATATATAGACAAATATACATACATATATACATAGAAAGTGAGAGAACAATTATTAAAAATTATTTATAATTCAAAATTAACTTAGTTTTGCAAACATAATAAATTTAGTATTTTAATTTGTATATATTATGAAAAAATATTGTTTTCATCCATAAATAATTAATATAAAGTAATCTATTGATAAAATTCAAACTACAAAGTTTTAGAAAATCTAGGATAATAAAATAGAGCGTAGAAAAAATCTGAAGATTTTTCAAAGTTGAAATTTTTCTTTTTAAAAAAAATACATTGATTTCAACAATAATTATTTAATATAAAATAATATATTATTAAAAATTAAAATTTTAAAATTTTAGAAACTCCAGGATCGTGGATGAAAGGTTATGAAAAAAAAATTTGAAGAATTTTTCAAATAAATTATTATTTTTAATAAATCATAAACAATTTTCGAAAATAATATTAATTATTAAAAACAATAGTCTTTATTGAAAAAATCCTAATGTTTTATACGTTTATGGAATGATATAATATTAAAATGGAATATAAAATTAACTTTTTAATGTAATAAATATTTTATATATAATAAACAATTCAAAATTCAATAAATGCTAATTTAAAAATATGAATATATGTATGATAATTAATTTTCAAATATTTAAATTCATATTATAGTAAATTAGTGTACTAAATTTTTGAATCATATATATATATATATATATCTTATATATGCATATATGCTATTATGAGAGAGAAATATACAGTTATATATATATATATATATATGAATTTAGTAGTGTATATATATAAAACAAATATTAATGACAAAAATTGATTTTGTACAGTAAACAACATTTGTCTATACATAAATCAAATTGTATAATAAACAAATTACGCACATAACCAAACGATTTGTGACAACTACATCTACTTACCAAATCTCGCCTAACTAAATATAGAGTTGCGATATATTTAAACAAATATGAAATTGCTTATTATAGGATCATAGAATATAATTTAATTACTGTAATATGAATTAAGATTACTAATTTAATGATGCTTTTGAATCCATGTTGAAGCAATGACTTCCCTTCCTTTTAATGTTCTTGATTCGTCAGATTACAAGTCTGGAATCGCCGATCTCTAACTATCGAATAGTATTATTTTAGATTGAAATATATTTGAGAATTTTGGAGTGGATTGAGAGGTATGTTTTAACCAGCAATGTAGAAGGTAATGGCGGCCAAAAAGGTTAGTAATTGTTTTTAGAGATACACACACACATACACACACACACACAGAGACACATATATATGTATGTATGTATGTATGTATATGTATGGTTGCATTAGAGAGAAATGAGGAAAACCTTTTTACCCATTCTCACTTTATCTCAACCCAATATCTCAAAGCAATTTCCCTATGTTTTAGCCACCCCTAGACCTTCCCAAAACCGAAATTTTGCAGTCCTAATGATGAGCCTTAATCCTATCTAAGCCCAAGCCAAAATATTATGCAATTAAATCTAATTTAATCATTTATCGATATTGTATATCGATCGATATATTTATAACTATTATATATATATAACATTATTTATTTCTCAAATCATATTCAAATTTTATAATTAATATTTCATAAATATTAATTAATTTAATTGATTTATAACAATCATAAACTAATTAAATCGTTTGATTTTAAGGGAATTCATTTTTTCGGCTGTGTAACTCTTGGGTGTATATTTGGTCAGCGATTAACATTGAACTATTCTAATGTTAACGTTCACACATCGCTTAGTAGGTTGTGTGACATTATAACCAAATTTATCGCTTACTCATTTTTGGTAAAATCCAGTTTTAGTTTAATAAGCGTTACTCGGTTGTGACATTTGTTTACACTAATTCTCTTCATCAAAACTATATCACTTTGGACTTGTAGAATTTGGTAATGATCAAAATTCCAAACTCGTCCACATTCAACTTTATAGTCCAAATGCAAAGTTCTTGGTACAATAATAACAATTATTATTAACCAAAATGCTCTAGCCAGAGACTTTGACTTTGAGTTGACATGAGTTGACTGTGATACTAACCACATATAACCGAGGAGACGAATCTTTACTTGAATAGTGCTTCACTTCCAATACTTTCACTTGACCCAACTATAGTCACTCGATGGATGCCATGCCATGATTTGGCTATAATCAAAGCGGCTTTCATATTGAAGATCCATAATATTTTCAAGTCAAGAGAACTATGTAAATCAGTCACATCGATATTTACTGTTTGACCGTAGTTATATTAACCAACAGAAAACAATTCGAGTGAATCGTTCCATAGTTATCCAATAACTATCGTTATATAACCCCTAGGTGCCCCCCAAGTAGTCATAAGTAATACACTGCCCAACATTTGGAGAGCGTTATGTACTCCAGTCTTAATAGATACATCGATATCCAGTCTCGATGCATCTTGGCTAGGAACATTTAAAATGGTATATTTGTTTCGTTGTGATAAATTACTCACAGTTACAACATTTTATAACTACTATCACAAAATATACCTTTTATGGATTTTTCTATTAAATATACTTTTAATTAAGTTAATTAATTAATATTATCACATTATATCAAGTATATAATAGGAAGAAAAATTCTTTTATTTCGAACACAATTGGTCAACGAATTAGATATATGTAACAAATTACGTAGTTGTCCCTAGGGCTTACCCCTAGCTCTATCAATCTCCTAATTGCACTTGAGATCAATTATGGAATCTAATTCCAACTTCTCCAATCGATTTTCTCAAAACCAATTAGGTCAGTCCCTTAGTGAATGGGTATGTTATTATGTTTTAAATATCTACTTTGTCGATTAACTCTCTCTAACATTGATAAACTGCCTTTATCATATGGAACGATTCGAAGTATGTCTTTCGACTTCTAGTGAGCTTTAAATTCTATCACGACCAATTTGATGCATTATTATCTTATAACAATATTATGGTATTCTCAACATTTGGAATCACCTTTGGCTCAATTATAAATTTGTGCATTTATATCTATATACACTGGTTTATTGTAGCGCTATTCAAGTGAATGTTCTCAACATTTCGTCGAATCTAACACAATCACTTTTATTTTGAAACATTTTCAATTTAAAGATTTTAACTTGAATTTTATCATTGACATGTTATACTCAATATCACTTATAAAAGTTTGTGTCCAAACTTTCCATCATAACGAGTTCGTTGTTTCTATAAACAATTCTCTAGTATTTCATAAATACGCGAGAACATCTCAAACAACCATTTAGTGATATCAATTTGGATTTTATATTTGCTTCATCTATTAAATAAATAGATAAAACACAATATCATACACAACTTAACCTGTATGATAATTCCTATTGCTAATGCATAAGGAAACCAACTTATATGTTCTCCTTTAATAGGGTGCTCTTGTATATTGTTTGGTACATTCCCTATATCTTTTGTACTCACCATAAAAGACATCATTTACAATCCAAAATAGAGTATTAAAACAACTAAAGTTGATTTTAATACAAGCATATTGTTAAAATCAACAACGTGTTGTTTACTTATTGTTTAAAAATATCAATATACCTTTTAACATTCTTTCTTATGAACACATGCTTCCTCTGCACTTTGATTGAAAATCAAACTATTTGATATTTCTATCAAAATACTTATTGAATCTTGATGTTTACAAAATTATACATTCGTATCGTTTCTTGGATCATATCCAAAGACTCACAAACCCAAAATCACTCCTACTGACTTCGAGGCATTTTTGGTTAATATGTGTAAAAGGCTTACTCTAAATCATTATTTAGAATTTTCTGTTTTAGTACATAAGTACCAAACACTAAGTCTTACCGAGCGATAATTTTGTGAGTAAATCGGAATCAACTTGAGCATGTTGAATAGCGAATCTGCTATGCTAATTTCAACAATTGGAATTTGTGATATTATTCTTATCAACATTGCTCATTTAATTCTAACCATATTAGTCTTTGCAATAGACACAGTCTCGGTTGATGGATTCCATCTCTTTGGTTAGACCACCAAAATCATATTTTGATAGTGTATTTGGAATTCTTTCAGATCTGTGCACCATACATGTAGAGTCAACAATCTTAACGGTTTAATTGAACAACCAAGGGTAATGTATATTTTCGACATTAATAAGAAACTCATAATTTCTCTTCGACGTATGAGTACTTATTCGACATCTAATGCTATGTGTTCATCCGGGTTAGTTAATTTCACTTTATCTCATATAATTAGTTCTATCTTGGATCAGATCCAGTTCCATTTAACTTCCAAAAATTTGTCAAATAAATTCATTCACAATGAAGTTGATATACCTCGAAACAAAAATTGTTTCTTAGTGCAGATAGAATAGGGATTCATAAATGCTTTATGAACCTTTTTATTTATAAAACTGATTTTAGTTTACAAAAATTATGTTCAAAACATAAATATGTCATTTGATGACAGACCTTTCCAAAAACTTTTGGAGATTCATACAAGATCCCTCATTAACAATTATTAATTGCAATCTCTCGACTCGCACAACCTGCCAACTCCTTGGCCTAGGATATGTTGGGATTT
Source organism: Allium cepa (assembly GCA_030765085.1). Lineage (NCBI taxonomy): Eukaryota > Viridiplantae > Streptophyta > Magnoliopsida > Asparagales > Amaryllidaceae > Allium > Allium cepa. The sequence goes on along the minus strand of CM060939.1, from coordinate 648,788,225 downwards.
CTTACAACCCTTATCTTTTATGATTTTGTAAACTACTGTTTAGATGAAATAATATCAACCTTGTGTACTAATGTTAAGTACATGACCTTATAGAAAGAAAATAACTCAACGTCACTCACAATTAATCGTAAATTGTCCAACAATGTCTAACTACTCTTTATCGATGCATCATTATGTCTCACATGGACGAGTGCTTTTAAGATTGATTATATATTCATTTTTAGGTATAATTGGAACTCTTTCCAATATACTCACTTGTTCGACCAAATAAAATCATTTTATTCTATTTCATGTTATTTTAATTACTTTTCTTTTATATTATATAATTTTCTCATAAACTTACTACACATGTTTATGTTGGTAATAAGTCATCGATGAATATAACAAAGTATGCAGAACCCTTTTGGTATTAATAGACTTGTGATTTCATACATCAATATGTATTATTTCAAAGAGTTCATCAACTCTTATGATACTCCAACTGAATGGGTGCACAGCCATTTATTGTTTGAGATATAATTAACATGTATCATATGATTCATAATCATGTAGTAGAATTATTTCTCAAAACTAGGGCTTAGTCTATAATTCCAAAACAAATGTAAATAATATTAGATACATATGTACTTTTGTTGCATCACTTTTACTATGAAAACACACTCCATAATATAGTTTTATTTCATATTGAATATTCATTATACTCATATTGAAATATAGTTATATTTATTTTTCAGCCAATACCAAAAAATAAACATTATTTCAAAAATAATGTTTGGTACATTTTACAAAAACAATTTTCATAATTTGATGCAAGCATCAGGTGCTATATAGCATGCTCCCACTGTTTCCGCCATTAGTATAATAGCGTGCTGAATTTAGAGGTCTACTTTTCACTTAATATTATTAATATTGTTTACTTATTTTATGTGCTGCAACTAGTTTACAATGGAGAGTTCTTTGATCAAATATCTTGAACTCAAAGAAATAAATGTTATAGAAAACAATTTTCTATATCTAATACATTTCGGAATGAAAATAATATTTCATATTCCAATATTAAATAGCAATTAGTATTACAATTCTTGTTTCCAATGTATGAAGCAGAAGTGACAATTCATTCTCTTCATTCCAACTTTACCTTAAATTACATATGTTCTTATACATTCGTTTTTCTTTTAAATGGTCAAACTATTCAAAAGAAAACCTTACTACAATATCATAACAAACCTTTTACATAAGCGCATTCGATTATTCTTAACATTTAAGACATCAAATATGTTGCACTTTATATAAACCGATCGAGATGATATTTCAACGATCGAGTTCTTAGATGTATCTCATAGTTTATGGCCTTGTGTTACATTAACACAATATGATCATTTTGAAATCATTCAAGTTGATTACATGATCTTAAAATACTGTTTATTGGCTTACTTCGAATAAACTAACTTCATTGAAATATTGTACCCCACAAACTATGACTATTCACCATATAACATTTGTATGTGAAAGTACATGGATCAAATATCCATAGTCTTGTATTGCATTTGGAGTTCAAAAACTCATAAAATGTAACACACGGTCTAAATCAAATAAACATATAAGTGACCAACTTATGAATGTATTAAGTAGTTGAAATTAGGCACTTGCATGGGTGTAGAAACATTATATAACATGCAATTAGAATCATTAATAAGTACATATTATATTTCTATTTTCTACTTTCAATTATCTTTGTTTATATATATGTTAATTGACAAACATTTAACAATCATTTTAAATGCACAAATTTATCATTATAGATAATTATAATATGCATAAGTTCTTACAATATTAGAAAGGTTAAATGTTACCATTTCATTTTTTAATAAGGCTTCCACTAGTCTTTTAAGTTTCTCCATCCCTAAGATGAAACATAGATGTCTTACAACTTCATTAGTGGGTGTTAGGAATCGTTTGTTTTGGTATTCTTACCTTGAATTTTCTCAACAAATCATAACCTCACAAAAGATAGATAACTCCTTATTGGTTGTATCATATACAACTCCTAACCTATTTTTCCTTGTTCCAATCTCATTTCGACCTTGAGTTTGCTCAACAAATCAAAAGAGATTATTCACTCGTACCTACCATATCATGATGGCCTAAGTATAATATATGTACCTTGAGTTTGCTCAATAAATACATACAGTTATCTTACATCGTCTATTCAATATATTATTAATACTACATATAACATCCCTAGCTTGAGTTTTCTTAACAACTAAGGAGTATGCAAATGATTTATATATATATGGTAGAGGACAACATTATATTGAAGATTCATAATCTTCAATATATATATTGAATGATATCGACTTATGGAATAATATACTTCTTATTAAATACCCCAGCGATTCAAGTGTCAGACACATCAGAATTCACAGTATATGTACATTTCAATATGTATTTATTTCTCAAGTCTATTTGGGTTTCTTTAATGTTACTTATTTAGTTTATACACATATCATATAAGTTTTATTATTATATAACTTTTATATTTCATATTACTTATATGATAGTCTTACGTTTAATATGTCATTAATTAAATCTTACCTAATTAATTTTAATCAATTAACTCTTTAATTAATTTTAAATTAATATTCCAATATAGCTTTTGTATTGGACATATCTAATATAACATTTATAGTGTATATTATAACCTTTATAGTGTAACACACATATATCATATATATGTGTATTTTATTTAATTAATTAACCTTTAATTAATTTATTCAATTAAAATTTTTTTATTAAAATTTATTAATTTTAAAATTTATCTTGTATACATATGTATACTTATGTTATCTTAATAATTTTAAAATAACATAACATATATCAACATATATAATACATGCATATATTTATTAATTAATTAACATATTTAATTAATTAATTTAATTACTCTTATTAATAAATTTAAAATTTGAAATTATTATATAAATATTATCAAACATTTTGAAAATATCATTATCCTTTCAAACATTTTGAAGACTTGTGTAGTATTATAATTTTTATAATAAACATGTTTTATTTCAAATTTAACTAATAAATTTAAAATCTTTAACATTAATTTCCAAAATGATTTTGAAAATTAGCCTAAGGCCTAAATTAAATTGGGCCTTTTCTATTAGGAGCAACCTTTGGGCTCACTTTACCTTTCGGGCCAGGCCGATAACCAGGTAGGCCAGGATACTTGATTACCCAATCCCAATCCTAGACATTACCTTTCTAGACAGAGTATTAAGTGGGAAAGCTTAATTAGTTAGCCCTAATATGTCTAATTTAGAACATATAGGCTATTGGGCTCTGATACCGTTGTTAGAACTTGATCAGCCCGTAGTGGAATTTATGGGTGAATTTCAAATTTTTTACCTTATTGGATCTTTGTTGGGCCTATGAAGTCTAACTGAATTAGAACATTTCTAAATTTTATTTAAATAAAATCATTTATTTTATTCAAATTCAGATATATTAAGATATGAAAATAATTTTATTTGATTTAGTTTATACATAAATATATCATATATATATATATGTATATGTGTGTGTGTGTGTGTGAGTGCATGTTTAACATAATAATCAATGGAAGGCATAATATGCCCATATGCAGATGTTGGGATTTATATCGCAACAGACATATTAGCTTGTTTTGTATGTCATGTATGTTGTCCAAATATGTGCATGTACATGTGTTAAAAAACACACACACACATATGTATAAATATATTATATATAATATATGTGTTGGGTGCATTTCCACCACCACCGAACCAACTCACCTCTAGGCACTGCCGAACCAACTCACCCCTAAGGCACAGCCGAACCAACTCACCTCTAGGCACTGCCGAACCACTCACCACCGGACCAAGCTACGCCCTCACCACCAAACGAACTCCTTTCCCAAGCACTACCAGTCCAACACACTTCCTATACATAGCCGAATCAAACTCCAACCAACCATCACCGGATCACTCACCACCGGACCAAGTCCCACCGAATCAACGCGTTCCGGACCAACTTTGCTAGGCCACATTGCATCAGCCCAGGCCCACCAGCTGCTATATACATCCAGGACCCCTGCCCCCAGCCTGAATCTATAAATAGAGGGGCATGGGTACAACAATGGCAGACAAGTTTAAGAGCTCAAGCACGGATAGAACTTTCAAACAACTTTCAGATACTTGTAATCAAAGCTTTGTACTTGTAACCTGAAAAGTAAAGGAGAATAACATATAAAGTGGACGTAGGCACATTCTGGCCAAACCACTATAAATCTGTGTGTCTTTTACAGTTTAGTCCATCTATTTTATATATTTGCATAAATCACCCAAATCACTAAGAACAACGTATAATCAACTAAATCATACGACTTGGAGGTGTTTGCCCATTTTCTGTGCAAACATTTTTGGTGCTTTCACTGAGAATTGAACTCAGGCTAGAAGCTTCAGCTTCTCCCACTCAACCTTCTTCCCAACAACATCGCTCATTAATTGGAAAACATGCCTCTCAGGCAGAGGAAAGACGCTAGCAAAGGAAAGAACATCGCAACTACCAGTATCCCAGATCCAGCAATCAGAGATCAAGTGAATCGCCCTGTTCCAACAACAAATGGAAATCAGGCAAATCCGACAGCCTCTGCTACGGAACAACCAATTACTACGGCAGATCTGGACAGGGTTGTGGCTGAAGTAACTAACCGCGTCGCATCTCAACAAGAAGCCTTGGTGGACCAACTCATGTCACGCTTAAGGGATGTTGAAGAATCCAACCGCAACACCGAATCATTGGGTGAGTCTCAGTCTGGAGGATCTGGGAGGCGACAAAGATCTTTCTTCTTCGAAGAGGCTAACAACAGAAACAACCATGGTAGAAGCTGAGCCCAGACTCAGCCCGAATTCCGACCCGAGAAAACACTTGGAACCGAACCCAACGGGGGAGGTACCAGGCAGGGGTCGGATATGGCTGAGCCTGTCATGCTACCTAACCATGGGAACACCAATGGACGGGGCCGAGCAGGAGTCCAGCCCGAAGTTGGACCCGAGGGAACACTTAGAACAGAGCCCGGCAGGGGAAGATCGAGGCAAGGGCCAACTGTGGCTGACCCCAGCATGCTCTCAGAGGACCGAAGACAGCCACCGGAAAATGTTAGGAATAATAGACGATACGATCCCTACAGGTTATCTGGACGGACTCAATCCCGCAGAGAAGAACCAAACTCATTTCTATCCACTCCAAGTTCTGATGAAACAATGGCGCGATTGTTCAGAGAGTGCGTCCAACGGGACCAAAGGGATCGGGGGATAGGCGCTAGGGTAACCAGCCCCTTCACCCGCAATATCGAAACTGCCATTACCCCCCGGGAATGGAAAATGCCAACAATGGAACCTTACAAGGGAACCTCTGACCCCATTGTACACTTGCAGAGATACACACAGCATATGCTCATGAGCGGAGCAACAGAGGGAGTGTTGTGTAAATGCTTCCCACTATTCGTGGCAGATCTAGCTACCTACTGGTTCTACCACCTACCCCAAGGATCCATCAGCTCATGGGAAATGCTGAAAGAAAAGTTCATCAGCCAGTTTCGCATTCATGTGGAACAATCAAAGGATGCTTATTCCCTATCTAATATCAAACAGAAGCCCAGAGGACAGTGTAACAATATCTAACCCGATTCAACGCCGCAGCGGCCGCAGTCCAAGATGCCGATGAGAAACTTATCCTAATGGCTCTTTGTAGTGGCGTACATCCGGATACCAAGTTTGCTAGAAGATTAAGGAAAGAAAAACCAGCTACCTTACCCGATTTCTTCCATGAAGCCAGAAAGTATATGAGACTAGAAGACGCTGCCACCGAAAGGCAGACAGGGCAACAAGCCAAGGCAGCTCAGGGCAACGCACCCGCTGCAGCAAAGGACGTCAGAAGAAATGACTCTCGAGACAATGCTGGGGCAGGAAGGGAGAAAAACGCCTATATCGGCCAGGACCAAGATTTGACGCTTACACTCCTTTGAATGAAACAGTCGAAAATATCTTCCTGGCCACTCAAGACGAGCTTAAATACAAACGCCCCCGTACAAGAAGGAGTCAGATCACGCAATCAAGTCTGGAAAGTTCTAACGTTTCTACGAATCCCATGGGCATGATACTAATGAATGCCGTCATCTCCGGGACCTGATTGAAGAACACATCAGAAGGAAGAGATTGGAACACTATGTAAAGGGTCAGGACAGGACTCCAGCTCCTGCCAAGGAGAACCCAGGGCAACTCCACCCGAAAACAGGCGGAAGAAATCACAACACCAGCGGTTCCAGTCAAGAGAAGATAGTGGTCCATACAATATCGGAAGGACCACACATCGCCGACAGAAGCTGGGCATAAATGGAAAGATATGGAAAGTCACTTAGAAACAATGAAGACTGCATCAATTCCGTCATGGAAGAACGCCGCCCGAAGCAGAAAGAGGATAATGACATCACATTCAGTAGGCAAGACCTAGAAGGAAGGCAGTACCCTCACGTGGATCCTATGGTCATCTCTGCCTGGTTCGGCCTAGCCGAAGTTTTTCGAATTCTGGTAGATACTGGAAGCTCCGTAAACATTTTATTCAAGCATGCTTTCGACTAAATGAAGCTGTCAATGAAGGATGTGTCTCCCTGCAACAAGCCACTACACGGTTTCACTGGAGATGCGAAGATGTCCCTCGGGCAATTGGACCTCTTTGTTGAAATAGGAAGTCATCCCCGCTCTGTTGTGCGGAAACAAACATTTGTGCTAATAGATAACCACTCGGCCTACAACGCCTTTTTAGGAAGACCAGCCTTGCCTGACATCCAGATTGTCCTGGTCCCTTGGTGCCTGAAGATGAAATTTCCAACAGATAATGGGATAGGGGAAGTAGAAGGAAATCAAGACGCCGCTCGAGATTGCTATGTAACTAAACTTCGCAATAATCGCAGGAAGGATAAAGGGAAGGATGTAGAGACTTCTCTCTGCAAGGAAAACTTGGAAGCATAGCAACTAAAGAAAGACCCTCCTCTTCGATATACCGGTGATCCTTTCAATGAATTAGACTCCAGGGACAAAGAGGAGGAGGCCACCGTCGAGCCTGCAGAGGCTATGGAATTTGTATCTGTAGACAAACACGACCCAAGTAGACTGCTGAGAGTCGGGTCTCAGTTAAGAGCAGAGTTGAAGGATCAACTCGTCGATTTTCTTCGCCACAACTTGGATGTATTTGCATGGACGCACACTGACATGACTGGAATCTCCCCAGACGTAGCATGCCACGTACTGAACATCGATCCCACCAAGGTGCCAGTAAAGCAGAAGAATAGAAGCATGGGGGCAGAACGATCAGCGGACCTCGAGGAAGAAGTAAAGAACCTACTTGCCAATAACTTCATACGAGAAGCCATCTATACAAAATGGATCGCCAACCCGGTACTGGTAAAGAAGGCTAATGGGAAGTGGCGAACATGCATCGACTTCTCCAACTTAAATGACGCTTGCCCGAAGGATTGCTTCCCACTCCCCCGAATCGATCAACTCATGGACAGCACAGCCGGACACGAACTCTTAACTTTTATGGACGCATACTCGGGATATAACCAGATCCCTATGCACGCCCCCGATCAAGACCACACTAGTTTCATCACTGACCGGGGATTGTACTGCTACAGAGTAATGCCTTTTGGACTTAAAAATGCCGGAGCTACTTATCAGCGCCTCGTTAACAAGATGTTTGCGGAACTAATAGGATGAACTATGGAAGTTTATGTGGATGACATGCTGGTAAGGTTAAGGAAAACCAACGATCATGTAAGCCACCTGGACGAGATGTTTCAAGTACTTCGCCAATATGGAATGAAGCTGAATCCTCTAAAGTGCTCGTTCGGAGTGTCATCAGGAAAGTTCTTGGAATTCATCGTCCATGCCAGGGGGATTGAAGCAAACCCCGAACAAGTCCAAGCCCCAAAAGATATCAGGATACCTTCCACTCGAAAAGAAATGCAAAGCCTGAATGGGAAGGTGGCCGCCCTAAGCAGATTCATCTCTAAAGCAACCGATAAATGCATCCCTTTCTTCGAAGCCTTAAAGAAAGACAAAGGAAAGTTCGAATGGACTGACGAATGCTCAACAGCCTTCCTTAACCTAATCGAACACCTCCAGAGACCACCAGTACTCTCAACTCCAAATGAAGACGAAGAACTATACCTATACCTTGCTGTATCGTCCCCATGCTCTAAGCGCCGCTTTGGTGAGAGAAGACAACCGCGCGCAGCGGCCCGTATACTTTGTAAGCAAGAGATTTACAGGAGCAGAAGCCAGGTACCCTAAACTTGATAAGCTAGCATATTGTTTGCTAATAACGTCACGGAAACTGCGACACTATTTCCAATCTCATTCCAACAGAGTTTTAACTGATCAACCGCTAAGGCAGGTACTCCATCGCCCCGACACTTCTGGGCGACTACTTAAATGGTGCATTGAACTGAGTCAATATGATATCACCTACCATCCTCGCACCGCCATCAAGGGACAAGCCATGGATTATTTCATTGCTGAATTCACTACCAAAGAAGGTAAGGATCAATCTGAAATAACAAAAGATATCAAGTGGAATCTCTTTGTAGATGGAGCATCAAACGAACAAGGCTCGGGGCAGGTATTGTGATAATCACCCCCAGGGGAAGGAAGCTGCACTATGCCCTAAGGCTGGAATTCGCTGCCACCAACAACGACGCAGAATATGAAGTAGTAATAGCAGGATTAGAACTTGCCTCAGAGATTGGAGTCGGTTCTTTATGTCTTCATAGTGATTCTCAACTTATCGTAAACCAAGTACTAGGAGAGTTTCATACTCGAGGAGAACGACTCACAGCATATCTAAAGAAGACCAAGCTGTTGCTCGATCAATTGGATCACTATTCAATCAAACACATTCCTCGAGAAGAGAATCGAGAGGCCGACGAACTGGCAAAGCAAGCTAGCATGAAAAACAGCACCATTTTCGGAACAGTAGCCATCTCAAAACAACTAGCCCCAAGTTTCGAACAAGAGGATCTGATAGCTGCAATCGAAGAAGAAACTTGGATGACTACTATCCAGAAATACTTACAAGATGGCACACTACCCAACGAGCGTAACGAAGTCAGGAAAATCCTGAGGAGAGCTTCCCGCTACACAATACAAGAAGGCATCCTCTATCGACGTGGCTTCTCTAACCCCTTATTAAGGTGTGTTGCTAGAAGGGAAGCCAAGAAAATCTTATCCAACATCCATCAAGGGAGCTGCGGAGATCACACTAGTGGGCAGACTCTGGCAAAGAAGACACTCCGATATGGATATTACTGGCCCACTTTGAACAAAGACGCCTTAGACTTCGTCAAAAGATGTGACAGATGTCATAAATTTGCTAAGATTCCTCGACTACCAACAAATGAGATTACTCAAATGACCAGCCCTTGGCCCTTTGCGATATGGGGAATTGAGTTGATTGGAGAACTGCCGATGGGCCGAGGCGGAGCCAAATATGCTATAGTGGCAGTCGACTATTTCACCAAATGGGTGGAAGCGGAACCTCTAAATAAAATATCTTCGGCAAAAGTTATTAACTTCTTGATCAAAAATGTTCTATGCAGGTACGGGGTTCCACTCAAAATCATATCGGACAATGGACTTCAGTTTGACAGCGAGGAGTTCGCCGATTGGTGCCAAGAGCACGGAATTCACAAAAGCTTCTCATCTGTGGCTTATCCCCAGGCAAATGGGCAAGTCGAAACTGTCAACAAAATTATTAAAACTCTAATCAAGAAGAAGCTTGAAAAGTCAAAAGACGCTTGGGTGGATGAACTTCCTACGGCACTTTGGGCCTCCCGCACGTCTTTCAGAACATCAACAGGGCATACTCCTTTCTCTTTGGCATACGGATCGGAGGCCATGCTCCCAGTTGAAACTGTAGTGCCATCCCACCGTAGGATCCACTACAACCCAGAAGAGAACAAAGAACTCCTCCACATGTCTTTGGATCTAATCGAAGAAAGAAGAAATGATGCAGCACTCAAAGCAGCAGTTCACAAGCGAAAAGTGGCAGCACAATACAACTCCAAAGTCAAGCATCGCAGCTTACAAGAAGGAGATCTTGTCCTCAAGCGAATCTTCCCGTGCCCCAGAGCGCTAGGTCCAATCTGGGACGGACCATATGTAATTCGTAAAGATCTCCACAACGGAGCCTATATTTTGTCAACATTGGACGGAGAGGTGTTCCAGAGGTCATGGAACATCCAACACCTTCGTCGATACTTTTCTTAACTTGTACTGCCCATATAAAGTGAATTAACAAAGAGAATCAGTGGACGAAGGCATTTTCGTGCTGAACCACTTTAAAAATTTGTCTCTTTTTTAACTTGTTCCTTTATATCTTGGCTACTTGCTGAGCTTTATCCTTTTCTATTGAACAAAATCCTATAGACGGCATCTCCATTCAGGGCATCACAACACAACTTCACCTGGACAAAACCTGACAAGTATTATACGAATCTATGCCCTCCCCAATGAGACACTTTTGCTCCAGTATCCCTCTGCTGTGTGTTAACTCATTGCTCATGATGGCCCTTAAAGCCAACTGTAATGAGCCGATTATAAGCCACCGAGAAGGCCAATCATAGCCTAGGCAGCTCATTACGGCGTTCGGCTCGCCGGCAAACGTGAACCGATTATAAGCCCCAACATAAGGTGTGGCCAGCCAGGGGCAGTTCAGAGTTGACGATCGGCACCCGCACTAGCCGGCCACGGTAAATCGAATAATACCCACGATTACGGGCCATAATGGCCCGGGTAGTTATCGTGTGCGATCCCGGCTCCGATGTGTCTTAAGTACGGCTGTGGTAAAAAAGAAAACTCCCCACGGAGGCGTAAGATGGGTGACAAATGTCTCCAAGACCCACAGCTAGGGAAAGTGACTACAAAGCCTGTTTGCCACGAACTTAAGCGCATCGAAGGCCTTCCGTGATTGGAAGTTTTACTATTTCTTATATTTCCATTTTATTTATAAAAACTTTCCTCCTATCCTCTATAACGATCACTAAAGTACAGGACACAAATAGGAGACACTCACTAATGGGAATAAGAACTTGCAGCTGGATGGCAGGTCATTCAGCTGCATTCAATATTCGATTACACAAGGCATTCAAAGCTACCGTCTACAGCTAAAACTTGAAGGGCGGTACTTTCTTCTCTTGTACATAAATATGTAACTATAATTTATTCGCACATCACACTAACATTGCAAGACATGAAATTATATTTTAAGCAAGAACTTAGCGTCAAACACAATTGAATCACTAACACATGCACAACTATATTTTATGCAACACATCAAAATAACGACAGCATTCAAACATGACAAAATCAGCTTATGTTATAAAGTTATATGCCAAAAATCAAGTTGTTCATTATATAATTACAGCCTGAAAATTACATTAATGTTTTAAGACTAACATAGACAGCAATGTCAAGTAAGCTGAAAAATGTCCAGATCAAGCCAAGGAGCCTACTGCATCGGGGCTTCGCCTCTATCCTACTGCCCTCCGAGGTCTACTTAAACGCCGGATCAGAGCTCCCAGCATGCTGACCAGAGATAGTTGGCGCTTCAGAAGTCCCGCCTGTCCAATTCAGGAGAAGAATTCATTGAATAAACAATAAGAAACCAAGCTATGAAAAGGCTAAAAGGCAAGACTTACCAGCATCTGTTCCTTGATCGTCATCCCCCAACTGCACACCTACCTCCTTAGCAGCGAGCAGCCGCATGCCCTCCTTCACCGCCACTTTCTCTTTCTTAGTGAATTGGGCCGTAACCACATTCATTATGAAGGCCATGCCACCCTCCTTATCCGCATCAGCCTTGGCCTCCTCCAGGGCCCGGAGATAAATCCTGGCCATGATCGGGGATAATCATCCATCCAGGATAAGTTGCCCTGCTTCCAAGTACGGAAATACATATCCTGGAGCATCTCATCCATCATCCCTCGTTCTCCTCAAACTCCCTCATTCGGACCTCAGAAGCCAACAGCTTTGCAATGGCAGCATCCCTCTTCGATCGGTATCGCGAGCGGTCAGCCTGAAGGGATTTCCTCATCGCCTTCATCACATCCTTCAGCTTGGCTTGAGCAAGCTCCACGGCTTCAAGCTTCCCAAATAACTCCTCTACCCGCTCAAGATCCGCTTTCCGAACCTCATCCACCGTTGCAATGGACATATCGATCCGTTCCTTGCAGATGGCCTCCATTTTCCGCAGCTCGGCTCTGCTAGCCTCTTCCATGGTTTTCTTTAGTCGTCTGGAGGTAGCCTCGTGCTGAGAGATCTGGATGGCCTGATCGACGAGTTGCTTGGCCTGGTCGGCGACCACTAACCGCAATCTTATGTTGGCACTCCCAATTTCCTCCCCGGCCTTGAACAGTCGGGCATGATGCCCCATCAACTTCTAGGATTTAAAATATTTTAATTAAAAAGATCTTCTCCTTAGAAAAATATTCTATTTAGGGTCCAGCCTCAGGCAATGAACCCAATGGAAGAAAATCTGAATGAGAAAAATAGCTAGGCCTAGGGTCTTGTTTATAGTGTCACTTAGGGATCTCAGACCATTGGATTTGAAGATTAAATCTGGTGCTACCACGTCATAAGTTTGTTGGGAATCGTCGGATGGAAGTACAAAGGCACAGGATTTGAAGAAATTGCAAAAACACGTCACTGCTCGATGTTGGACGATTTCACGTCTATATACTAAGGCGGGTCGACACCCAGGTCGACCCTTATATGTGTTAGGTTGACCTAGCTAAGGGAAGGGTCTACCCAACCTTATTTTTTTCTTCTTTTTATTCATTTCTTGTTTATTTCATAACTTCTTCATTTTAGCTCGGATTTTGACAATCTATATATAGAAATTGACCAGAAAATTACCACGGACACAATAGTAAAACTTCCATGGCTCCATTCTGATAATTTCACAAACTTATTTTATTATTTAATTGATTCGTTAATTAATCATTATAGCTTAAATTTCGAATTGTTACAATAGCCTTGTTTCTAGTTAAGGCATCGACTACCACATTTGCTTTTCCCGGGGTATAGTTGGTGTCGAGGTCATATGCAGCTAAGTACTCAAGCCATCTCACTTGTCTTAGATTCAAATCCTTCTGGGAGAAAGTATATTTCAAGGACTTATGATCGGTGTAAAGCTGAATTTTGTACCCAATAGATGATGTCGCCACAATTTCAAAGAAAAAACCACTGCCAACAACTCCAAATCATGCATTGCATAATTGATTTCATGAGGTCGCAATTGTTTACAAGCATATGCAATAACCTTGCCATGCTGCATCAAAACATCCCCAAGCCCACTTCTACAAGCATCTGTATAGACTGAAAGGCCTTCACTACCATTTGAAACCATAAGAATAGGAGCGGAGGTCAACTTCTGTTTCAATTCATCAAATGCTTCCTGACACTTTTCACCCCAATTGAACTTGGCGTTCTTTCGATTTAAAGCCGTAAGAGGAGAAGCAATGCTAGAAAAATGCTTAATGAACCTCCTATAATAACTAGTAAGGCCAAAGAAACTCCTAACATCCGTGATGGTCTTAGGAATTTCCCAATCCTAAAATTGGAGATAAGGCATGAATTAAAATCAAGAATTTCGATAATCAAATAGAGAGTAATAAATAAAAATTTACATTTACCACGACAATCTTAGCAGGATCCACCGAAACACCATTTTTCGAAACCACATGACCAAGAAATAGAACTTCCTTCTTCTAGAAACAACATTTGGAAAATTTGGCCCTCGATTGATGGCTTCTTAAGGTTTCGATCACAAACTTCAAATGCTGCTTATGCTCTTCTTCGGTTTTAGAGAAAACCAAAATATCATCAATAAAAACAAGCACGGATTGGTTAAGAACATTTCAGAATACTCTGTTCATGAGATCTACAAAATAAGCCGGTGCGTTCATTAATCGAAAGCCATGATAGGCCATTCATAGAAACCATCTTCAGTACGGAAAGCGGTTTTATGAATGTTATCCTTGGAAATCCTCAATTAATGGAAACTTGATGCAAGGTATAGTTGAGAAAACACCTATGCTCCATAAAGTTGATCGAACATATCATTGATATGAGGCATATGATATCGGTTCTTATTTGTAAGCTTATTCACCTCTCTATAAACCACACACATTCTTAAGGAACCATCAGACTTAGTGACAAAGACTATAACTGCACCCCATTTAGAAAAACATCCCCTAATCAAACCTCTAGCCAACAGATCAACGATTTGTGTTTTCAACTCTGCTCTTTCCTTAGGTGACATCCTTCGAAGGGGAAGTACAATAGGTTTGGCTCCAAGGGTTAGATCAATTCAAAATTCAATTTCTCGATGAGGTGGTAAACACGTAACCTCGACGAATACGTCAGGGAATCGATGAACAAGTGGAATAGTGCCGAGATCACTAAAATGCAAATCAAGGAAGAAAAAAAGCTCTTAACAAGATCAAAATACATCTTGCGTTTAATAACAAGCTGAGAACCTTTATCATCAATCAAGGAAATTTCCTGATCATTACTAGAAATAACTGCATCGAACTAAGATAGTCAATCCATGCCTAACAACAAATCGAACCCACTAAATCCCAAAAATTAAAAGTCTCCAATGAAACGGTGTTCATCTTTAAAAAGACAAACATCCTTACAGATCATTCCTAAGTTTACAAGGCCGCTAATGGGATTAGAGGCATACAAAGATTTATAAGCAGGTTGGGGTTTCAAATCTTGCTCAAATTTCTCGCATAAATCAATAGATATAAACCTATGAGATGTTCCAGTATCGAATAGAACACGACACTACAAGAAAAACAGTCTTTTATAGCAGCATATAGCCTCTACTAGATACAACTATAGCGGTTTGAAAAACGATGAAATCAACATGTTATAAAAAAGAATTGCACATTTATAATACAAAAAAACCCGCTATAAAAGGGCATGATTTCATAGCATAAAGTTTCCGCTATGATATAGTAATTCTATATCGCCTATATCATGCTATATATCAACATGTTTATAGTATATTCTACATTCATTTACAGCATATATATACAACAATAAATGTGTAGATATAATAAGGCCTATTTGCTGCTATCCTTTGACAATAACCTCACACATTGGATTATCTTTTTATAGCATTTATGTCATGTAGTTATAACGCTTTTTAGGAGCTATGCTTTATTTCACTATATATTTGATGCACCCCACTACTACATTTTAATAATAACAGTCAAATGAATCTTCTTTACATAGATAATAATTTGAACAATGTATGAACGAATCAGCAAACGTAACGCATATTCATGATAACAAAATAAAGTATCAACTAACCAAACATAAGTTCAATACATGAGTTACCAAATTTAACACATATTCATGGTAACAAAAGACAACATAGTTCAAATTTAACATCTACAAATACCAAATGCATCACTAAGAAATTGAACCGTTCAAGGCCTTTCTTCATGCATGTCTTCGGTCATTGGTAGTACTTCCTAAAAATTCAGAACAATTCGAAAATAATTATATAAAACTGTGATAGCATGCATTTTGACGACTTAACAGCTATCACTGATTTGTCATAAATTTGCCTTGCTGCCATAGGTTAGTGACATGGGATACAAAGCAACCATGGTAGTTGCTCCCTTCTATGTACTATTGGGTGCACTTGGATCGGTATTATCAATTGTCATAGGCAATTAATTTGTCTGATAACAATTTTTGTTATTATCAAAATATGTTTTTGTTCTTATGATTGTTTCACTTTTCTATTGATTTCAGCATACAGGGAATATGTTTGGCATATGCAGCATTCGAGTTTGCTTTGGTAGTTACATTTCTCCACTTTTTCTATAGTCTAGTAAGATATGCATATTCTTTTTGAACTTATGTTATACCCATTAAGTATATTTTATAATCTTACATCCTTGTCAATGATACAAAAGTATTAAAGTAAGAAACTATGCGTGAAGCTACACAACAGTGAAATAAAGTACAATTAATTGCTGCAGATATGTATTTTATTAAAGTTATATGCAGCTTAATTTGAAAGCAATTGTCATAATTATGCTTGCGTCGATTGCGGGTTTCGGAACTGCAGTAGGAGCCAACTCAGTCTGCTTATATATTTTGTATTGGAGAGCTCCTGTTTTGCAAGCGCAAAACCGGTGAACCGTGTTTTGTACTGATTTTAAATTTTGTTTGATTTTAGTGATGGGCGATTATTGATGATATATTTTTATTGTTGTGCATGCACGCTCAATTGTTATTATTGTATAAACCTAGTTAATTTCATAAAACTAAGTTAACTTGTTAATTATTGTTGTCGTTGTTCTTCTTCTTATTATTATTGTTCCAAACTTAGTTAATTATTATAAAACTAGTTTGTTTGTTGTTGTTATTACTATTATGACTTTTGTTTTGTTGTTAGTATTATTATTTTAAACTCAGTTAATTTATTATTATTATTATATAAACTTAGTTTTTTTTATAAAACTTGGTAAACTTGATTAATATTTTATAATTTATTACTTTATTATAATTATTATAAACTTGGTTAATTTTCATAAATTTAGTTAATTTATTAATATTATCATTGATAATATTAGTAATTTTTATAAAATTTAGATCACTTGGTTAATATTTTATAATTTATTATTATTACTATTATTATTATTTTAAACATAGTTAATTTTATAAAATTATGGTTAATTTATTATTTATTATTGCTGCTGCTGTTGTTGTTCTAAACTTAGTTAATTATTATGAAACCTAGTTTGTTTATTGTTATTATCGCTACTACAACTCTTGTTATAAATATCATAAACTAGAATTTATTAGCAGGAAAAAACATATATTGAGGAAGATGCATCTAATTAATATATGTGCTCTTGTACTAGGTTACCCTGGCAACTACAAATTTTTAGCTTAAAGACTTCACCTTAACTATTAATTAACTCTTAGATAATTAAGTTAGTTGGATCATTTCAATCAATGTACTAATGCAGTGGTCGATCACAATCAATCACGTGCATCTCTATTTCCACTGGGTAAGTAAATTAAAGTTGATAATGAAATAAGTAATGCAATATATAATTTAGCTTTTTAGTCAGCATTTGGTTCTACGAACTATGCTTAAGATATTTCTTGTAAGAAAACTCCTGTACAGTATCTAAAACTATAAAATAAATTGATTCGGCTTTGGTGCAAGAGGTCACAAGTTCGAAACTTGCTTTCGAACGTTTATTGACATGGGATATGTTGTTCCAATGGTTTGTTGTATATAAAGTACCATTTCAAAAAAAAAAACTATAAAATAAATTTAATTATAAGAAGAATGAGTTTGCAACAGTACCTATTTCTAGTGATGAACTTGAAAAGAAACTCCCAAATTCTATGATTTCTGCAAATGAGTAAGCATATTGTTCTGCTAATGGGATGATACCAACAAGCTAATGATGCTTCAAATTATATTATTGGTCATACTCTTCGTGGCGCCACTCGCCTTAACATATATTATGCTGCATATTCTTCATTTGGTACTAGAAAGTATGGCTATATATTTATAAACAAAGCCAACTACTATTACAAACTTAACAAGCAATTTAAAAAAGAAAAGTGAAAAATTGAATGGAATTTACCGGGGTAGGAAGACGTAAGATTTTATAGAATTATTATTAACTTCTTTATTTTGTTAATATTTACAATGTTATATGCCATGCCGTTCACCTAACTTTCATTCTATTAAGCCATGCAGTTCACGTTTTTCAACTTCTTCTAGCTCCACCTTAGGCTTCATTCTTACGTCTCCCTATAGCAACATCGCAGTTTTCAGCCTTCATATAGTGCAACATCAAGCCAGTGCATCAAGCTACTTCATGCTATCATCATTTAACCCCTGCAGCCTACTCGATTTATTAGCATTGCAAATTTTCTTCACCTATAAGCCTATTACAAAGCACTTACTCTAGTTCTTACCTTGTTCATGCTTAGCTCCTGTTGCAGCCAGACGTGATGAGCAATGCATTCCGGCTACACATGCATCCCATCCGATCCCTTTGATGTAGTACATGATGCAAGGTGGTTATTTACCTTGCCTTGGTGTTGTTCAAGCTCTGTATCTTTATGCAGCACAAGTCTATCTCCCTAGCAATTTATTCATGTATATGTTTCGGCTTCATTCTTTGCATTCTTCATTCTTACTATTGCTACAACCACTCCTAAGGTTGCTACACCCTCAAGAACGTTCTTTCCAACAATCAAGATTACTTACAAGCTTACATAAACCATATACGGTAATAGATTTACATATATTTATCATCTAATGCAGAGCCACCATCACCTTTGCCACCATCTTTGATCTCGGTAGCTTCGGGAAAAAAAATTCTACATAAGATATATTGCTTGTAAATTTTGTATGTAGAAAGAGCTTGAAGCGTAAAATAATTTTGATACTCTAAGAGTATATACAAACTTTGCCAATGAAAGCACCCTATAAATCCAAAATGCATAGTTAATATTGTACGCATGAATAAAATTTGTTATCTTGAACAACACACGTATTTTATCATGTTACCTTAAACTTTCAACCATCGAAATAGTACTCGAATCTTAGTTTAAGTTTCAATATGGCCTTACATAATAGTCAATTTTTTTTTAAATATAAGATGAATTACATAAGAATTATACAATTTTAGAACGAGTAGTTTGAAAAAGTTATAATAACCCTCATCATCGAATTTAATTCTTTGGCCGTCAGCTAAAATTAAAACTTGAATATGAGTTGCATATATATAGTGTATACTGTGTATATGTGTATGGAAGGGGGGAGAGAGAGAAGGAGGGGTTTGGGGCACAATCTCCAATATGATTTACAAAATAAGCAAGAGTGAAGAAACCAAAAAATATAAAGTCATTTTGAATTCGAAAATAAAGGGTAGTAAGTTATATATTGAAGCCAAAAATTCAATGTACAATGAGAATAATCCTTATGCAGAATATACCACTAATTACTAACCTTCCATGTGTCCATGAGTTCCATATTACTTCCTTGAAATTCAATTAGCAATTTGATGCAGTTTATTTTGCATTTAAAGGTAGGACACAACCAACCATTGCCCCCAATAGGAACTAAAATAGCCAACAATACATAAATCCTGGGTTTGGCCTTAACGTTTTCTATCAATAGGGGAGGGTTTAAACAATTCTGATGAAAGGCTCTAATACACATTCAAGTATGATATCATTATCAGCAAAAACGTCTTTTGAATGACATTTGGCACAGTATATCTAGCAAAAGAAAATTTAAATTTCAGTTATTCGGAATAAATAAGATCTATGATGAATATTTGAGGTTTTTGTACATCACTAGCTCAAGTAGCAAGTGGTCAGATGCTCTAGACCAAGATTCTAGAGTCTTGGGGTTTGAATTCCCCTAAGACGTCAAAAATGAGTGACCTACTTTAATAAAATACCACTTTTATTTTAAAAAAAGTCATTTAGTAAATACAAACCTTTGTTAAGTTCTGTTTAAATCTCATCCATGTCAATAAATATTTCACATCCGTATAAATTGGTGAGTATTCTTTGTATGGAGCTTTTTCTTTTTCCGTCCACGTACAAATGGGGTATTATTTAATGATTTGATTTCATATTAGATTCCACTGTTATCGAGTTGCCTGGTGGAGTATCATTAACTAAGTTTTACAAATTTAGCCAAACGTGGTTTAACAAACTATGTATGTTATTTATTCTTGAACACTTCCTTTAAAAGGTCATGGCCCTCATCTTGTGAACTGGGTTTGGCAATATGAGCTTAATGTAACATAACATAGATTTTTTGATATATACCGGAATAATGAGAGTTAGATGAGTAATGTCCATCATCTCTTAATTATGTCAACTAAGTTGTGTACATTGAGAGCCAACTTAATTGTTAAATCATTTGTTATAGTTATAGAATTACTAATATTTAAAGGTAAACACATAAATTCAGTCTGTAGATCCTTGATGATGGCTAAAGAAATGCAAGTACTATTTATTATATAAACATTTTGTCCGTAAATGACGGCTAAAAAAATGTAGGAACACATAACAAGTAGCAGTAGTCAAAAGGAGATAATAACCAAACAGAAACATTACCTAAAGGACAGCCAACACCTACCAACGTACCAAAGAAAAGGAGCAAAACCTGAAACAATATGGTGGGAGAAGGGAATGACTTTTAGTAGCTCACTAACGCCACCAAAATCAACCAATAGAAACATACACTTTGCATTCGCCAAGACACCTAGTCCCAATGTTGCAATGAAATAGCTACAGCTCTCAAGAAAAACCAACTTATGATGCCCAATAATAGCTACACTCAGTGGGTATAGAGGTTGCGAGGGCAACACCATGATAACATAAATAGATAACATTCCAACTTAAATTAGCATATCAGAATGATGTTTAAAAAAAGAACAAACATAGCATCCAACAATCGCAAAACCAGAAGAAGATAACAAAAGATGGATACTTGGTTAGAAAAGTGGGCAAAGTCCAATGACCCATACCAGTATAGAAAAGGAAATACTAAAACATATAGTAAGGAAATGGAAAAGATCGGCCAACGACGCGTAGACGCCACAAGCATCAACTAACAAATAATCCTCTTGTAATTGTCAGGACACAGAGCAAATTTATGTTGCAACAGAATCTCTTAACCCAGTCCAAGCTCATGAAGATTAGGGTCACCTCTATAACAAGTGCACAAAAGTGGCGATGGAACCGTATAAAAATGAATCCTCCTATGTTGTTACCTAGGTCGCTCTTACCTATGCTTAGTGGCGTGTTGGGTGATAGAAAAATTGAAGGTGGTAGCAACGCTATAGAAGAAGAGGTTACTATCTTGGAAATAGAGGATGACGGGGAAGTGGGTTTGGGTGGTAAAAATTTGATAGAGAATTTGCATTTGAAAATTGGGTGAGATAAATATAGGAGGAGGACATGGGGAAATAATTTAGGGATTTGGTGGCCACAAAAACAAAGACCCGCATGAATGTGTTACATAGCCAATTTCTTCTTTAAATCAAACAAATTAAAACATACAATAATGTTACTGAATAAAGCGTTGTCTATTAGCGTTATAAAAATCCACTTTTCTATTAGTGTGAACAGGTATATCATGAAAGGAAAATGTACCTTGAAGTACAAGACCAATTCATGTTTGGGTGAGGATGGTATATTTACTCTTTTGGCCCTGACTTTATTTCAATTTAATTTAAAATTCAAATCTTCTAACTCGAATAACTTTTGCATACGAACTCCGATTGACGAGCGGCTACTTTCGTTGGTTTAGTATTGAAATTTCAAAAAATATCAAACTGGTTTGGTTGATTTTGGAGACTGTTGTAATTTTGGGGATTGTTGTAATTTTGGGCTTTTATTGAATTTTTAATGGGCTTAAAATCAAATGTGAGTGATTTAACCCACTCATGCAATACTAAATTTTCCAATGTTAGTTAAATCGAAATCATGAAGTGATAAATTTTTATTGGTTGCTCTTTGGTAGTTTTAAATGTACATTTAAATTAAGTTGTATTTTATATTGAACTAGAATGACGTTTAAATTAATATTAAATTTGATTGCTAATTAAACACTGACAATTGATAATTAGTAACTATTCTAATGTGTTGGTTGATTTGGATGTTGATTGTAATTGGATGTCTATTGATTGATATGTTGTATGTATGGTTGTTATTTATTTTGATATATCCCTGTTATTAGCCCGTTTATAATCCTATAAATTGTTGTTTAAATTATTTCAAATAAACTAAGATATAGGCTGAAATGATATATATCTACATCATTTAACTTTGGCTTGAAATGATATATATCCACTTATCTGATTAAAAGTTAATTAACTGATCACTTGGCCATAGGGTAGAAAACTTTATACGAACCTCGGATTAGTTAAATTAAATGGTTTAAAATCTTAAATTTGAATTGGTTTAAAAGATATTGTTTTAAAAAAAAATTGATTTGTACGAATTAAATTATTCTCTAATTCGAGATTTGAAATGTTGAAATTTAAACTGTTTAATGAAATTGTTTACGAATTTAATTTGAAATCTTAAAGTGAAATTTGAGATATGATTTGAATTTTAATGGAAGTGAATTGTTTTAAAGGTTTAAATTTCAATTTAAATTTTGAATTAACTTTAATTAAAGTGGTTTGAATTGGCATTTCAAAGTTTGGATGTGAAATGAATTTAAACTAAATTGTATCAAAATGGGAATGTGAATTAGAACTTCCAGCCTTTGAATAGAACTGTTAAATTAAATTTGTTTGAAATCCTTTTGAACTGAGGTTGATTTTGATTGGGCTTTGAATATGAAGTTAACTTGAATTGGAAGTCGAAAAATTGAATTCGTTGTGATTTGGAATTTGGAATATGATTTCAAATTCTTTTGAAATAAAGAAACAGTTTTAATATAAACTATTTTAATATATAAACTATTTTAATAATAACTTATTTTAATATATAAACTATCACGCATATTCAAGTTATTTTCAACCTCCAAAATTATTTTAATCATCAAAACTACTTTTAATATTCAAAACAATCATAATTATCAAAACTACATTCAACATTCAAACTATCTTTAATTATCAAAATTATTTTCAATATTCAAACTATTTAATTATTCAAAACTATTTTCAATATTCAAACTGTTTAAAGGTGGGAATTATTTAGATTTAAATCATTGATTTAAATACGAATGTTTTGATATGAAGATATAACCTATTTTGAATTCGAAATGATTTGAGTTGAATTTGATATTTTGATATGAGATATGACTTGTTCTCGAAATTTAAAAGAACAATCCGGCGTGAAAAACGTTGTTTTGTTGTTAAAGAGATCGGGGCTGAATATTGCCATACTCTTTGTCAATGTCGAAACCACTTTGACAACTGTGTACGCGGTGGATGATCCAGAATGAAGTTGTTGGATTGGTGAACGTTTGCTGAATTTGAAGAAAGCGAACGACGATGGATAGACTCGACACTCGTATCAATTGGAAATGACTAAAAATGATGACTTGTCCTGACTTATGAGGCTAGCTATGTCTAGAGACATCTGTTCTACATATTATTGTACTGATTTTTATTCGTTTGGTGCACCTTGATTTGATTATAAGATGGAAGTTCATGGTTGGCCATTACCGGTTACCACTAGTCAGGCGAATCGAAATGGTAGTATCCTACATTGGGCATTGCCTTACGTGCCTTGTCATACTTTTATCCTTATGCACGACCACTACGACTTTGTTTTAGTGTTTTCTTATCATAACGCCTCCTTGGCTACCGACGTTACTGGTGATGCTACTAAGGCAAACTGTAGGACAATGCATAAAAATATGTAAAGGGGGATTAGTGTAAAGCCTTAACGCTATTTTAATACTTTACTGATAGACATTACATATGTAGCATATCTTATTGCATATAGATAGTTTGATGGATCATTAGGAGATATAAAATCTTTTCATTACACTCGGGTCAGCCTGAGTATTTCAGCATTTGAAGACATTATTCCTCGAAGATGAAGATGTAGTTTGCTAAACCATATTTACTATATTATTTCGCTGCATTATTTTGGTATGTTTATTGATTGTACTCTGATTATGTTGTAAAAAATTTGAAATCAAATGTATATTTTAAAACTGCTTTATGAACCGTTTATTTGATTATTATATTTTTCATTCCGTTGTGAGATTCTATGTTTGCTATTTTTATTTTCTCTTATTTTCTTATTAAATCCCATTGATATCTGCCTTTTGAATGGTTTTTGTAAGACGTGTGTGTTTTGTTGTCAACTTTAATCGTCCAAAAAGGTGGGTCGTCACAGTTGGTATCAGAGCTTTGTTTTTGGGATACCTTGGCCTGTTGGGGTTAACTCATTAGAGATAGGGTTAGTAATATCCTAGAATGAGTTTGAGTGTATATATACGAGAGAGCGTATTTGTTAGCGCTATAAAAATGTTTTTGTATTGTTTTAATTTGTTTTATGGAGTATTTATAAACTTTGGTCGGTACATAGGGCATCAATAGAGATTTCTAAACACTTGAATAGGTAGATCGACACAATATTGTTTTTGAAATTGGTAAATGAAATAATTTTACCTGGTATTATATTTTGTATTTAAAAGAATAATTTCTTATAAATTGATACTGTTATTTTTGTTGTGTTGTTTGTTAGAAAATGAGAATATTTGATTATTTTCGTTTATTATTGGTTAGTTAAGGTTCTTAAAATCATTGACTATTATATGTTATAAGAAAATGTAATTTTATAAATATTGTTCATAAAATATGATTTACAAATAAAATGAATTTAAATTGAAAATTTAACAAATAAGTTCTGGTGTTTTGAAATTGGTTTTCAAAGGTTTTGAAAAATAATATTTTATTATTAATTGGAAGTATTTTCGGATAGAAATATTTTCAATGAGATTTGAAAGAAGTTTTTAAAAGAATTTTAGAAGGAAATAAGTTCTGTACCTCCTCTCTTTTGTCATTGGAAAACAATTTCGGTGATGACCGCGGCTTCATCGCATTCACTTTAAGTTTCAAAGTGGGAAGACCACTGTAGTAGCTTTGCTACACATTAAATTTGAATGTAGATGTGAAATGAAATTGAACTAAATTGTTTCAAAATAGGAATGTGAATTAGAACTTTCAGCCTTTGAATAGAACTGTTTAAATTAAATTTGAAGTAATTTTTGAAATCCTTTTAAACCGAGGCTAATTTTTATTGGACTTTGAATATGAAGTTTACTTGAATTGGAAGTCGAAAAATCGAATTCGTTGTGATTTTGAATTTGGAATATGAGTTTAAATTGTTGTGAAAGAAAGAAACGGTTTTAAAATAAACAATTTTAAAATATAAATTATTTTAATAATAAACTATTTTAATATAAAAACTATCCTACATATTCATGTTATTTCAACCTTCAAAACTATTTTAATCATCGAAACTACTTCCAATATTCAAAACAATTTTAATTATCAAAACTAGGTTCAGTATTAAAACTATCTTTAAGTATCAAAATTATTTCAACATTCAAACTATTTTAATTATTCGAAACTATTTTCAATATTGTAACTGTTTTAAAGGTGGGAATTATTTAGATATAAATCATTGATTTAAATACGAATCTTTTGATATGAAGGTATAACCTATTTTGAATTCGAAATGATTTTGAATTAAATATGATACTTTTATATGAAATATGACTTGTTCTTGAAATTTAAAAGAACCAACCGGTGTGAAAAATGAAGTTTGTTTGTTAAAGATACCGAGGCTGAATATTGGCATACTCTCGTTCAATGCCGAAACCACTTTAACAATTGTGTATGTGGTGGATGATACAGAATGAAGTAGTTGGATTGGCGAATGTTTGCTGGATTTGAAGAAAGAGAACGATGATGCGTAGATCCCAACACTTGTGTCAATTGGAAATGACTAAAATATGATGACTTGTCCCGACAAATGAGGCTAGCTACCTCTAGCGATGTCTGTTCTTCATATTACTATATTGATTTTGGCTCGATTGGTGCACCTTGATTTGATTATGGGATGGATGTTCGCGGTGGGCCGTTAGGGGTTACCACCAGTCAGGCGATTCGAAATGGTAGTATCCTATCTTGGGCATTACCTCATGTGCCTTGTCATACTTTTATCCTTATACGCGACTACTACAATTTTGCTTTAGTATTGTCTTATCATGGCGCCTCCTTGATTATCGACGTTACTGGTGATGCTACTAAGGTAAACTGTAGGAAAATGCTTAAAAATGTGTTAAGGGGGATCAATGTAAAGCCTTAACACTATTTTAACACTTTACTTCACTGATAGACACTACATAATAGCATATCTTACTACATATAAATAGTTTGACAGATCATTAGGAGATGAAAATTTTCATAACATCTCTTAAGTTATTGCACTCACATTGTACACTTGGTAGGAGATGGAAAATCCATAAGCATCTCTGAAGCTATTACACTCATGTTTACTTTTTATTGATTGAACTTACATAAGAACTTTGAGTTCTGACTTGAGTGTTTTGTCTTTTCATTATGGTCGGGTCAGCTTGAGTATGTCAGTATTTGAAGATAATATTCCTTGAAGATGAAGATGGAGTTTGCTAGACTTTATTTATTATATTATTCCGCTACATTATTTTGGTACGTTTGTTGATTGGACTCTGATTATGTTGTAAAAAATTGAAATCAAATGTATATTGTAAATCAGCTTCATGAACTGTTTATTTGATTACTATATTTTGTCATTCCAATGTGAGATTCGGTGTTTGATTTTCTTCTTTTCTCTTATTTTCTTATTAAATCTCATTGATAATCTACCCTTTTGAATGGTTTGAGTTAGACATGTGTATTTTATTGTCGAATTTAATCATCCAAGAAGATGGGTCGTCACAGTTTAGGTTTGTTTGAATTGTGAACTCATTTCGATCATACAATGATAAAGAGAATAATTTACTAAGTCCTCTACAACATTCGCCTAAGCAAACATTCGATTATCACTTAGAAATTATTCAGATCATCACAAAACAAATCGAGACTCATTCCCTGAACCAATCCAATAAAAATGTACTTTACTTAAAAAAAAATTCTCCTTTCCAAAATATATACACACTAGTAAAACTTCCAACAGATAATATTATTAGAAAAAATTTAAAAACCTTGAAACCGCTTTTCAAAAGCACCGGGATTCCCCAAATTCCTTGCTTAAATTCTTTTTATTTATAAACCATGATTTTATAAACCAACTTTATAAAATCAACTTCTTCTATAAAATCATTCCTAAATATATATTATAAAATATTCTATCTTACTTTCAATAAATATTTTTTTTAAATATAATTTTAACCAAACATTAAATGGAACGCCTTATAGTCAAATTATGAAACTAAATTCACAAGGTATTCGTTTCAATTTTACCACAATTTTATCTACCCAACCCATGTTATAGAAAGATAAATTGCTTATAAATCAACAAACAATGGTCAATACCCCAAAACTGGACGAGCATGACTAATCAAACCTTAAATGATAATGATCGGATATTATCACTTCCAACAAACAAACACACCAAAACTAAATTAACGTTTGAAAATTATCCTTTCATATATAAAATATACTCCTAAGTAAAATCATTTTTGTAAAACAATTTATCATTTAAAATCACCTTTATTCAATTAATAATTACTTTAAACATGATAAATAATTAATTAATTTTCTTTAAACAACACTAATAAGATAAGTAATTACTTTGAACATATCATCAATTAAATAATTAATCAACTTTAAACAAAACTAAACTAATTAACTAACAACATTAATAATATAATTTTATAGCTTAAATTATCAGTAATAATATAATTAAATAATTTTTAACATCTTTATTAAAATAATTAAATAACTTACTTTAAAACATCATTTATGAACATTTAACCTCAAATTGTTACTTTCAATTTGAATTCAATTACATAGCTTTCAATTTCATTAATACTTAATGAATTTTATATAAAATCAACTAACAACCATATATCAACCAATGTATATTAATTACAATCAAATTCCTTTGCTTATATTCATTCTCATTCAATTTATTCAACTTCCAATAACATTAGATTTTAATGAATCAACACTTATATCCATTATTTCATATCAATTTATTCACATTTAATTGATTAACATTCAAGCCATTCATTCAATTCAATTACAAAAGTTGAATTTCATTTATATAACTCAAGTTTATACTCCATTTAACTTTAAATTCATCCTTATTTACAACTCATATTCATATAGTTTCATTTCTTATGTATATAAGTTTATTTCAAAATTGTAAATCACTTTAATTATAATTCAATTCTTATAATTCTTTATACTTATACAATTATTCTTTATTTAGATTATTCAAACAACCTAACAATCAACTTATATACACTTTAATAATTCTGAAAAATTATTCCTTTATATATAAAATATAATCAAGATAAAATTATTTCATTTACCCAATTTTAAAACAATATCGTGTCGGTTTATCTTGTTTAAGAGTTTAGAAACCCCTTTCTACGATAGTTAGCTAGACTACATCGACCGAAATCTATAAACAATCAACCGATAAGTCAACACAATACAAAACAATTTTATATTCACTAACAAATACGCTCTCATAGCTATTATTACACTCAAACTCAATCTAGAGTACTGCTGACTCTATCTCTAATGAGTAATACCCAACAGAACCATGGTTGTCGCTTAACCATAAGCTCTGATACCAAATGTAACGCTTGCGATTTTTCGTTGCCGAAAAACCGAAAAGTTATGGGTTTTAAAAAGAATTTAAGAAAAGAGAAGAGAAAAAGATAGAAAAATAGATAGGGGAAAAGAATATAGAAGATAGATGGAGAGGAAAGAAAATAGGAAATAGAAAGTAGAAACTTTTAAAATAGAAGGAAAAGAGAATAGAAAACAGAAAATATAGAAAATTGGAGAATAGAGGGAACAGAAAAATAGAACGGAACAGAAAGGAACAACAGAATCTCACAATTCGCAGCGGAACAACATATAATAATAAATGAATAATCTTTAAACAAAGAACTATATCAGTTATTACATTTCATTTCATTACATTACATCATATCATCAGAGTGTACAACAACAACAACAAACAGTGCAGCGGAAAAAGAAATACTATATAAACTAGTAATACGCCATGCCATCCAGCTTGCCTCCAGCAACTCCAGAATATCCAGAATATCCTGTTAAACCTTAACTCTTGACTGCCCGTGTGGAAAATTGGTGGGCACCCAGAGTTTAGGAAGGAAAACAATAAACTCCAAGTCAGTCATGTGACTGGTGTGAGAACTCAAAACAGTTTATTTATCTTTAAAATCAAAATAGAGGAATATTTTTAAATTCAATTCGCAATGCTTTTAAAAATGAGACTACCATAAGGCCTCCCGCACACACACACACACAATGCAAACGCAGAATCGGAGGAGATTTCTCCTTATGATAGTCAAAGATGCTTGATACGCATTTAAAATAACCTTTGATATTATTACTAGTGCATAGTGTAGAGAAAAATTCATTTCGAAAGTAGAATATAAATCTTAGCCAACATAGACATTTCGAACTATGCCTACTATAGCTACCATCCAAACAGTGGTGACCACCATAAGTGAATGGCAGGTTCTACAACTAATACCGTACAAGTTTCGTATTGGGAATTGGATTTCCAACGAATGATCAGGCCAAGGAACTTCCCATTGCCACATGAGAATGCCTCTGGATGGACATCCCCGAGAACCAAACCGGATCTCTGCCAACACAAGGCCGGGTTACCCCTAACTGAGTAACAACTGACCGAATATGCCATCCCCCGATCCTTTGGGACCTTTTCACCGAGCGCTCGTAATCAATTCACACAATCATAACAAAGTGTTTTCAACATGAGTAAGTATCTGGGCTCCATACCATGATACCACCCTTTTCCAGAAGGAAATGCACACATCCTAAAGGGCGCTACCCCTCATAACCTTGCCGCATCTTTCCTGTTTTGACCATTCACGGGATGTGAGGCTCGACGAAGTCACGTCCACAAAAACATACTTTATACAAAAGCCATGCTTTGGGTCAACAAATGATCAACACAATGATCACAAGGATAGACGATCAAATAAATGATCCTATCACAAATAATCAACACAATGATCATTTCAGCATCACTCAGCATGTCACATTACCAAATTGGGAATATATCGCCGATAACATTCAACTACATAACCTCTGAGCTCGTACGTCTCAGAGAAGGGTGTTAAGCTAAAAGAATAAATTCTCCGCCACCAACAGAAATATATTTGAAAGAAATCGGCTTTATATCTCAACTTGTAATGTCAGACATACAATCCATACAAGTCTGTTCCGGGCTCGAACAAAACCGAAGGCACTTCTTACGAAGCCCTTGCAAATCCGGGTATTCACAATCCCGATCGAATTTCCCATCACTTAGGAGATCTCTATACCAGGAGCTACCCAGTGCAGAGACAATCGATAGGTCATCCTATCGCTTTCGCAAATACTCGGTCTTCAACACCGATCTTCAAATGCAATTCACAACGACGTATCACATATTCGGAATGGGTTATACGACCCCATGGTCCTTTCCCGGTTAACCCGAATAGTGAGCGCTTATTCAAAAATAAGTGTGGCATTCACATTCAATCAAATCACATCATATACCCATTCAAAGGGAAATATTGATAGTCGGTTATTGAACTATCAATTGATATGCACACATCACCAGATTCCAAATAATTTTCCAAATTATTTATTTTCCAAAATATCTTCACTAGATATTAAATTTCAATACTTCAAAAATAAAGCAACATTTATTTTTTTAACAAATTCTCCTTTTCATTCATAAATTCTTTAGCGAATTTATAATCCAAAATATCTATGAATATTCGATTTCAATTATTCATTTCAATTTATCTATAAAAAGATAAATTCTCAAAACGTTTCATTTCACATTGGAAAAACATTTCCATACTTATTTATTCATAAGTAATTCACAAATTTTATTTATTTTCAACACTTAGAAAATATTCAATATACTTAAATCGAAATTTAGTATATATTTCATTCTTTAAGGAAATCATTCTCTTAAACATATTTATTTGGGCCAAAACGAATGTTGCGTAAAACATCGTTACGACGTCCCAAAATCACTAGTATAGGGATTTGAAATTAAAATAGATATATAAATCCCAATACTATTCAAAACATTTCCTTTCGGAAATCATTTACTATAACAACAGTGTTATAGTCCACCATTTCCTTTTATTTCTCGAAACATCTATTTCAACAATAAATGTTGAAATCTATGGTTTCGAACCTCAACACCTTTGAAACATCGTTAGATCGTTTTAATTCTGTTTAAAACATCATATCTAAAACAATTTCTTTAACATATTATTCACTATTCAAAAATGTGAATATACTTTGTTAACAAATTTCATCCTTTTTATTCAATTTATTTTAAAGGATTATTCACTATTCAAAAATGTGAATATAACTCCATTAAATAAGTTATGACTATTAACTTATCAAAATAAGTCGTTTGGAAATTTATAAAACAACGTTTATAAATTCCATTTCTATTTATTTTATAAAAACTTCCTTTTTATAAATTTCTTTATTAACCTATTCCAGTTTATAACTAAATTATAAACTAAACGTTCATATTATAAGTTAAATACTTATAAAACGATTATTTTACAAAATCGTTCTTTTAAAGACTTTCCAATTTATAAATCTTATAACTTATAAGATCCATTTATTTAACCAATCTATTCTTCAAATAATTTCACCAAATTTATAAATCTTACTATTTATAAATTTCTTTTATAACTTCACAGTTTATAATTCTATAAATTTCACTTATTTATGAAATTCATTTTCACTTCATTCAAACACTTATAAAAACTCGTTTTATAATGTCTATATTTCAATTTATAAATATCCATTTATAAATCTCTTAATATAAATCAATTTATATTATTATTTTAAAACGTCTTTAATTTCCTTTATAATCTCATCATTCTCTTGATTTATAAAATAATTAAATTTTATGAATCCTTTATTTAACTTTTCACAATAAATTCAAATTTCCCAATTTAACTATTTTATAAAGTCATTAATTCACATTCCTCAAAATTCAGCTTTTAACTATATTTCACAAAAACCATAATTTTTATAACTTTAAAAATTATAACGTTTAATTGTTTAAAATGGATCAATTCCAAAAATATAGTATATTTTCAAAAATCACTTTTAAAATCATTTTAAAATCCCAAATCTGGGTCCAATGATGCTACACACCAAATAGTCAATCACGACTACAACGATCCATCATATATCGATATGATAATCCATCAAATATCAAAATATCTGAAATCAAATAAAAACTGTTGAGGAATCCAGTTGGATCCCTCCAACCTGTTTTCCTGCATCCACAAACATTAGCACAATACCAATTTCGCTCCAGTACGAAATTATCGCGGTATATGTTTTTAATAAATATTATCCGCTTAATAACGGCGCAATAGGGTCTCATCCGCTAAAAAATACGGGAAATCAACAACTGCAATATATACATATGCCAATATATATATATATTGATATTATATATAATACCAATTTCACTGTTTATGAAATATTCGCGGTATATGTTTTTATTAAATAACATCCGCTTACTAACGGCGTATAATGTCTATTTTAACAATCAATAGATAACAATCATCATTCAAACATGCATTCAAATATTTTAAATCTAACTATTTAAAATAAAATCGAAACTATTTCGATTGAGTGAGAAGTTCTCACCTTGATTTTAATTTCCGTTTTAGCGATTTATTTCGAATAAAATTAAACGTGCGTTTAATTTTACCCAAAATTCTCACTAACTCCAAACGACTCCAAACCAACTCCATAGCGTAGTGCTCGTCCATACGATTCCAACGCAACTGAGTTTGCATTTTTTCGACCTCGTATGAAAAAGATATTGATTTTACAAGTTTATACAATTTTTTATAATCAAAATTACAACAATTCCTTTACCTAACCTAATACAACCGTAGATCTAAGCTCCCCATCATCTGGACCGTTGCACATGATCTCCCTCATCTCCTTCTTCGTACGCGTGAACCCCCCCCCCCCCCCCCCCCATAGCCGAACCCATTACATCCATTTAGGGTTAAACATTGCAACTCCAAAACTCGACAAAACCCCATCAAACTACTCTCATTCGAACGCCTCCAACACAAGCTACCCACGGCCAGAAGGAGCTGAAGCTCGGCCACCCCATTGGCGCGCGAATCGAGAATGAACGTGCGGCCTTTGAGCCTCGATTCCGACCACTACGAAGCACTGATGATGATCACAACCGTATGGATGTGAAGCCCTCATGACGATCTACATTTCCCTAGTTGAAAGATTGTGATAAATGTCGATGGATGAGGAGATAATCGAGGTGGAAGTGGAGTGATTTTCGGCCGTTGAATAGGGAGGTGGCGGCTACGTTAAAATTAGGGTTAGGTTTTATAATTTTCTAAAATTATGAAAGGTAGGGGCTATTTATAAGGAACCGACGAAACACTATTCATTTCGGAAATTTCGAACTCCGATTTAGACGCCGTAACCAGCGTTTCTAAGGTTTACCCCGCGTTCCGGACACAATGGAACAGGTTTCGGAAGCTAATTCGGACATCTGTGCGAGTTATGGCTGCAAACGCTCAATTTAAATTAAACCGATTTAAATCGATTTCTAGGCGTTTTAATTTGTGCCGGACAAACGGTAAATCCAATTGACTTGAAATTTGAAACCTTGCAATAATATCACATTACGGATCCGATGAAACTGGTTTCGTCGAAATCCGAGACAGTTTGAAAAATGGCTATTTTGACTCGCCAAATTTAAATTAAAAATAATTCGATGCGTTTCGAGCTGCCACGATCAAACGATAACTCCGATTGATACGAAAATTGAAATCCGGTAATAACTAACTATTACGGATCCAATGAAACTGGTTTCGTTCAATTCTGAGACTGTTCAAAAATTGACTATTTCCACTAGTCGATTTAAATATTAAAATATTCAATTTTCACAAATAAACTTTTAATTCGATTTTAAAAGTTTTAAAATATCATTCTAACTCCAACATGATAAAATAAAATTTTACAAATCATTTTCAATCATATTTAACCCAATTTTCAATTATTTCCATAATTTAACATATTAAATTATCGATTTAATTATCCAATTAAATCCAATAAATCGAAAAAAATTTATTCGACTTATAAATTCACTCATTAATATTTAAAATAAATTAAATATTCAAATTTTAATTAATAAAAATTCTGGGTCGTTACATTGAAAATGAAATATTTTTGCAGTATAAAATAAAATGTGTCTTTGAAAATATTATTTGCCTTAGTTATTTGGATTATTCATCATTATATTTATTTTGAATTCATTATCACAATGTCAAGTGCCAAAATCTAAGATGTCACAAGAGAAAAGAATAGAACTTCAAACCAAGGCAAAGAGTCAAACGACTCAAATCAAAGCCGTGATGACCAAGGAAATCGCAAGTACACTGAAAAAGTCATAGCAGTGAAGACCAGAGAAAATTCAAATATATCAAGCAATACATACAAATTGAACTAGTCAGAAACATCACCGACACTCAATTACAAATCAAACGGCAGAGCTAATTCACAGGAAGAATTCAAATAGTATATACGAACGAAATTATAGGAATTCAAATCCTATATAACCCATATCATCATCGGCATGGAATTTCAATCGAGTTCAAGTAAATTAACCAGAAAAGCAAAAAGGAAAATACATACCAATTCATATCGAACTCGACAAATTGAAGCAGCCATATGAGAATTGAAGAAACGATCGATCGACAAAGCAATAAACACTAAACATTCATTCAACTGATCAACTAGTATTGACGACTTCAATTTCCCACGAAGCCCTAACTTTTTAGAACAAAAAGGAATAAAGAGGAATAAACGAATAAAGGAAGCAGCCATTTTTTTAATGCAAAGGAAAGAAGGCCGAAGGAATAAAAAGAAAAGGGGCCAGCATTTTTTAGTGATAATTTTATTTTAGGCCGGCTGTATATTTTACTTTGGGCTTTAGTTTTAAAATTCAGGGCTTCTTGTTTTTATATTGTTTTCATTTTGTAATTTACTTTTAATCGTTTGTAATTTTCTTGTCATGTATCTAGGGGACAAACTACAGTGGTGTAGTTCGAGAATTCGCAACTCGGTAGTTGATTGGCAGGGTTTTGAGCGTAGAGTTAGGTTAGTCTATAGCGGGTGTCGTGAGTTTATGTGTGTAAGCGTCTGACTACTTAATTTCTAGTAGAAACCTTGGGGGCAGCACGTAGGCAGGGTTTTGCCAAAGCTGTGTAAACCTGTGTTGTTGTAATGACCCGTAAATTTTTGATAATTAAATTCGTTAATTTTATAATATTTTATGAGTTAATATTGAAAGAAATAAAAATTTGTAATTTAGTAATGGAATAATAACTAAATTAAAATGAAATAATGTTAATTCAAGTTAATTGTTAACAATCTTAATGAAACTCCAATTCGTTGTAATTAAAAATGCTATGCTTGGTTATAAAATTTAATATAAGAAACTAATGTAATTATTTAATTATTGTATAAAATAGATAGCTAACGCTAATTGAATAAGATCAACATTGTGTAAGGAATTGTAATATTTGTTGTATAATGTGTGCATTGATTTATAGTGGGATGTAAAAGGTAACTAATAATTTAAATATTGACTTATTAATAAAATAACGTGTAATGGATGGAAATGCAATAAATGTAGTGTAATGAGAGTTGTTGTAATAATTTTTTGTAAGGAATAAACTTACAAATGTTATAAAACGTATAATGGTGACAACTATTGTTCGTTACCAATTATTTAATCAATAGCAATTAAATGTAATTAAACATTACCTTATTTAAGTTAAGATCATAACTGAAAATTTTGAATGTAATAAAATCAATAGAAATGTTAATTATATGCATATGGTGGTAATTGATTTAATAAAAGATTGAAACAAAATAAATAAATGAATTGCGATATTAAATGTGTATAAGTGACAAAATTTCAACATAATGGAAATAAAATAGTTAACACAAATAAAAGATGAAATTAGAGTTATATAGTTGATTGGAATATTTGTTGTAATTAATGAACTTTTAAATGTAATTAAAAGTTTATGGTAATAATGGTTATAAGTTACCTGTTTATTTAGTTCACAAAATTTAATTTAAATCAATTGTAGTTAATTTACATGATTAGTGCAATTAATGTAGATTAAATTGGTAATCGGAGAATGTTAATTCAATAGGATGTAACCAATGAAAATTTTAACCGTAATATGACTATTGATTTGATTAAAAAGAATGGAAATCATGTTTGATGAATTTATTGGAGTTTATATTATAATAAATGGATATATTGCAATTGAACGTAAATAAATGTTACATTAATGTGGAATAAGACAATAATTGTAGTATGAACGTAATAAAAGGTATAGAAATGTAAACTTTATTTACAAGGCAATGATCTATGAAATAAAAAGATAGAAACCTATGTTAATAATTTCATAAGTATTGGTTTATTTAATAGTAGGAATGTAAATAAATTAAAAGAATAAAAATGAATAAGCTTAGTAAAGGAGTAAACTTATGTTTATTTATTTGAAATGTTTGGTAGCTGAAATATTGATTGTAGAGACGAGAAACTATTATTTAGTAAGAAATGTATAATTACTGTTTGTATCAAATAGTGCATAGATAAGTTTAAATTACTATTAGATGGGAAATAAACGTTCTACTTCTCATTACATTCATTTAGTCCATTTTGAAACTTAATCAACTAAAATTAATGTAATTGAAAATTTTCAATTAATAAGAGAGAGAATACTTATTATAAATTAATAGGTGTAACTAAAAGCAGCTTATATTTGGTGAAAGTATAAGAAAAGTTTGATTTAATGAAAAGAACATTTACATCAAATAAAATGAAGGTTTCATTTTTGAATATAAGTTTAATTTCATTAAAATAAAGTGTAGAATGATTAATTTTAAAGAAAGAAATATATTTTTATTTGGACTGTGTTTTAGCTTACAGGTTGATTACAAGAATAGTAAAATAATCTATTTCAGTAAGTTATTTATTACTCTTGTGTATAAAC
The DNA here is from genome assembly GCA_030765085.1 of Allium cepa. Lineage (NCBI taxonomy): Eukaryota > Viridiplantae > Streptophyta > Magnoliopsida > Asparagales > Amaryllidaceae > Allium > Allium cepa. Next base: position 648,751,217 of record CM060939.1, on the reverse strand, counting down.
AACAAATTTATAAACGTGTTCAAATAAACAATTGTTCTATTTTTTCATCCATTTTAGTTGTCTGTTTTAAAATTTTAACTTTATAAGTAATTGCAATTAATGTAATTCAAATGTTTCAATTAAAAGGAAAGAAATTGTTGATTGCAATTAATAGATTTAATAAAAGAAATGCACATTTTGTGTTAAACGAAAAGAGTTTTTTAATGGAAATAAAAGATCATTTTGGGAAAACCAAATTGTATGTTTTTATTTTTAAGGTAAGTATAAAAATTATATTATGCATAGATAAAAACCTAAATGCATACAAATTTGAATATTATTTTAGTTAATGAAGTAATTTGGTTATGTTTCAAAAAAATTGAATTTCAAAAGGTTGTGCGACGTACATCATCCCTTCATTTCTTTTATGATTAATTATTACATGAACGTTTTAAAATAGCTACCTTATTATTAATACTTGATCCGTTTATTTCTCATTCTGTTTAATACATGAGCCTAGACTTTTAGGTTGTATTTGATTCTTGCCACCTCAATTTCACGTACTCAAAATTTTACTTTCGTTTGCAAACTTTTTCATTCCTACATGCATTTTATTATGCATTATTAATGCCTGAAGCTTCCAAAATAAAATGTGACATTTATTTTTGTCCAACCGCCTTCATTTCCTAATTATAAATAACCTACAACTTATTTCTTCTTTTACATTTTGTTTCTCCTGACACCTCGTATTCAAAAGCTCTTATTCTTGCAAATCCAAAAGCTTTCTTTTATAAAACATGGTTTTTTTCTTCATTTTTCGCACACTTCCTGTCCTCATCGTAGTTGTTCTTCAATCTTTTCCTAAAGCCTCATCTTGAGAAAAACGTAAGTATTAAAATTTGTTTATTAATTTATTTTATTTTATTTTTTTAACACGTACTAATTTTTATTTTAATAGTATTTCTTATAACATGAATTTCTTTTGCATATAATATTTGATTCACATGTGATTCCTTCTGTTGGATTCATATTTAAATTTCGGACAACATGAAATTGATTTAGTTGAATTTGGATGTTGTTGTGTTTTGCGCTTCTGTTTGGATTTTTATGGGCTAAAATCAAAGGTGAGTGTTTTAACCCACTCACAACTTTTAAAATTTCTTATGTTTGTTAAATTAATCTATGATGTGATTAGGAAATTATTTATGACTGTTTGATATATTTAAGTTACCATCCCTGTTAATTTGTATCTTTTCGAATTTAATTGTTATTTAATTTATTTTTGAAATTAAATTGTCACTTGAATACCGTTATTGTAAATTAGTTAATTGCTGATACTTATTTGGTTGATTTGGATGATAATTATGATGGATGTTGATTGTTGATATTGGATGATTGGATGTAATGTTAATATATATATATATATATATATAAAGGAACTTGCAGAGTGATAACAATATATATGTATGTATGTGTGTATATATATATATGTATATACATACATATATACATACATACATACATATATACTGTTATCACTCTACGTTCCTTTAATTATTATTTGAAAATCATTATGGGTTGAAATGATAGACTCGAGCGATTTTATGAATTTTATATTTATTCGGGATTGCGGTTTAAAATGATATATAATCGTAAAATTTTAAATCGCGGATTGAAATGATAAATATCCATATCACTTGACCCTAGGGTAGAGAATTATATACGGACACCGAATTGGTTAAATTAGATGATTTTAAAATCCCTAATTTGTGAATGGAATTAAATGATACTTTGATGTAGAATTTGATTTATATAAATTGAAGTATTTTTGGAAAATCAAGTTTATGTTGAAAAGGGAAATTTGGTTTGTTGATTTGGAAATTTAAATTGGTCAAAATGTGAATGAATAGTTTAATTGGATATAAATTCCAAACTTATATTTTAATATAAACTATTTAAAAAGAATATATTATTTTAAAATTTCTAATTATTCAGATTTTTCAATTTTATTAAACTATTTAATAAGTATATGCAATTAATTTGATCTGTTTTAATCCATTTTAATTTATTTAAATATAATTAATCTATTTTATTTATACTTAATCTAATTTAAATCCTTTTAACTATCTTAAATCGGTTTAAAAGTATTTTTAACCTATAATTAAACTATTTATAACTATTTTAACTATTTATAATTATTTAAACTATTTCTAAATTTCCAGACTAAGTAAAGTGGAAGTGTTTAAATCCAATGCTTTATTTTTAAACAGAATAAATCGAAAACGATGATTTTGAAGTAAGGTTTTACCCTATTTTGGAAATATGAATATGGAAGAAATTATGACCTTTCGAAAGGAAATATAATTCCATACTATGATTTCGAAGTGAATATGATTTGAAAATAAATACGATTTTGAAAGTATTATGGTTTTAGGAATATGATATTTTGATATCAATTGTGAATTGACTTTTGAAATGTAAAAAGCGATTAGTTGTTAAAGAGACTGGGATCGGATATTGTCATACTCTCTGCTAAAATGGAAAACCATTTTAACAACTGTGTACATGCTGGAGATTCCATAAATGATGTAGGATGGTTTGGTGAACGATTTCTGTATAGGTATGACGTGATCCTGACTCCCATAAGTCAGCATAGATGCGACTAAAATCAGGAGCTATACTAGGGAGGTCATTCCTCCTATCGGGCACATTTCTTTGATACTATACTATGACATTGTGATTGATTGGTGGTCACCCCTCGATTTTGATGTGGGTGTGTGTTCCGAGGTGGGCGATAGTAGCTACTATCCGCTACCACCGGTCCGAGAGTGCAATTGGTATATCTACCCTGGCATTTCCTCATGTGCCATGCTCACATGCCCTAACGCGCCTTCTACGAGTTTGTTTTATGCCATACCTATAAGGTGCCCTCTGTGTAAACCTCTCGGAGGAGCGTACAGTACTGTATAGACTATGGGAATATATAAAATGTGTTAAGGTGGATATGGGTAATGCTTTAACGCTATTTTAATATTTTTACTTTACTATAGACATATTATAACAACGTATATTACTACATAGTAGATACTTTAACGGATCCTTAGGAGGTGTGAATTTTGAGCATCTCTTAAGTTATTGCACTCACATTAGACACTGGATAGGAGATGTCAAACCCCATAAACATCTCTGACGCCGTTCCACTCATATTTATTTCCGTTGATTTGACTCACATAAGATCTTTTAATTCTGACTCGATGGTTTTGTCTTTTCAATTCGCTCGGGTCAGCCTGAGCATTTCAGGATTTGAAGACCTTATTTCTATAGGACGAAGATAAAGATTTGTGGTACTATTATTACTACATTTAATTCACTGCGTCATGTATTCCGCTGCATTATTTATTATTCTCTGGTATGTGTAACGCTGATCTGTGTTGTATGTATAATAAAAAGTTTGGTAAAACAGCTTCATGAACTGCTTATTTGATCATTATATTTTGTCATTCCACTGCAAGATTCTGTTTGTTTTTTTCCTCTGCTTTTTCTTATACACCCCATAACAATCCACCCTTCTATATGGTTTGAGTTGGCACTTGTGTCTGTTTAAACGTACAAAAAGGCAAGATGTTATTGTTGGTACCAGAGCTTTGGTTTAGCGATAACCTTAGCTTTGTGGGGTCTGTCCGTTTATTAATAGGGTAGTAAATACCTATGATGAGTCGTTGAGTGTATATATATATGAGAGAGCGTATTTGTTAGTGTTATAAAAAGATTTTATATTGTGTTAATTTGTTCCGTTTTGTATTTATAAATTCTGGTTAGTGCAAAGGGCGATATGACATCGATAGGGATTTCTAAACATTTAATAGGGCATACTGACATTTTTTTTTGAAATATAGGTAAATAAAATAATTTTGCCTATTGTATATTTTTATATATAAAATAATGATTTATAAATATATTTGGTTGTAATGGGGTTGTTAGATAGTAAAATTTATAAATATAAGTTAGAAATAATATTAGAAAATAAAATAAATGAAAATTGGAAATTTAGAACTTAAGTTCCAGGGTTTTTGAAAATTTCTTTTGAATGATTTTGGAAAATAATAATCACATCATTTAGAAGATTTTTTTTGATATAAATATTTCAATATGATTTGAAAGAATTATTTTAAAGAAATTTTGGAAAGAGATAAGTTCTGTATTCTCCTCTCTGTCGCTGGAAAATATTTTCGATGATAAGTGCATGAATCATCGACATTCATTTTCGAGTTTCAAAGAGGGAAGGCCACTGTAGTAGTTTTACTACAGATATATTTTGATAAACAAATATTAATTTCAAATTGTTTTAAATATAATTGAACATATGAGTTATGAGTATATACATCCATCTATTGTTCTTAAATGATTTAAAATGGTACCTGGCATTTAATTCTTAAATTTCTATGAATTAGAGATTTTAATTAATGAAATGGAATTTGACTAATTAATAATGGGAACCTCTAATGAAATAAGAGATTAAATGCTAGGTTATAATGAAATAACAAGAAAGTTGAAATTTGCAACTTATAAAACAAAGGATATGAATATTAAACATTAAACTAATTAAAAGAAATGAGATATACTTGTGTAACTTTCAATTGCATTCTTAAAGACACACACACACACACATGTGTGTGTGTGTGTGTGTGTATAACTTACCAAATATTAAAAGTTGCAATGTAACATTCCTTATTTTTAAGCCATATTTAATTTGGAAATTAATATGATTTTGGATTTTAATTATGAATTAATATGAAAATTCCAGGATAGAGAAAAATATGTACTTTAAATAGAATGTTGGATTGGAATTTATAAATAAGTATTTTTTTTTAAAATTGTATTTGATTTTTCCAGATTTAATAAGATGTATGTTTATAAATGGATTATATAACATAATTTGAATTTGAATTTGATTTAAATATAGAGAGATGAATAAAATTTGTTTTCAAATTTTAATATATGGTATATATGAAAGTTATATTTTGAAATTAATGTATATAGATAAATATTTATTTAAATGTATAATAGTTTCAAGTTAAATAAGATTTACAAAAGGTTTATAAACTAAAAAATGTATATTTGTATGATTATTTGTTAAGTGTACAAATTGTTTTTTTATCCACCTCTCTTTACAAGTTGTAAAACTAAAATAAATACAAATGTATGTAAATAATTTGTAAATAAATTAATAAAAAGGTTTAGACATAATAATGTATAAATAAATTAATCAACAAATTTGAGCATTCGGTATTTTCCAATCCATCGATTTATATTGTTTCATCTAATCGTTTCTTCGATTAGTTTGACACGAAATCTTCATTTCGTCGTCATTGTGATAATCCGCTGCGTCGGTTATTGTCTTGTATCTATCTTTGATATATTGATAGTCAGTTGTATCAAATGTGTTGTATCATATACTTTTGTATATCAATGATATATTTATTTATTCACTTTCTTCCGCTATGTTGTTGTACTTAATGTGTTATAAGCTCCGACAAGCTAGATTCAACGTTTGAATCTACGACATTCGAGTACAAGTGAAGTACAGGTGTGGATTTTCGAAGGTCGAGTCAGGGTCGTTATAATTGGTACCAGAGCTGAAGGTTGAAACTTTAGCTTAGGAGTATAACACATTATGTAGCTCATAAGAGATAGGGTGAAGTATACCCTAGAATGATTATATCCCTAAGATATCCGTCTGTATGCCTCAGCAAATTCTCTTGCCATCCACTGATAGTGAGTATGAGTGTAAGAAGAAGACGAGATAGGGGACAGGGGAGTACCACTACAAATGGTCAATACCCCTACAAATGGTCAATACCCTGCAATAACAATGGAAATAAACTTTCTCTATCAACCTCCTTTGATTCGATTTCAATTCTATGATGGCTTCGTGGCAACTACATAAGGAGCTTGTTATGATGGTAGCACTGCAAACTCGTATTGTTGTTATCAGCTTTTCGTTTTAAACTTTAATGAATTCAGAATTTTAAATTGAAATAAATTGGATAACTAAATATAAAGTTAAATTGAATTGTATCAATAAAACGATTTTGGTCAAAATCAAAGTTTGAAATCTTTGTTGTGATTTCTTGTGAGGATCAAAGTCCGAAGAGGGACAAGCTGGTGTAAACTTTGGGGTATTCCGACCTGAGTTTGGAATCCATAACGAATGGTTAGTTATTCTTTCGAACTAACCAATGCCCTACATACTTCGTAGATCTGGATGACCCGAGTATTTCGTAAGTGTTAAATAGATTCATTCTTGTATCTATTGTAGGTATTCTGATTTGGTAAGCCAAATGCAGAATAGATATTTAAGCTTGATTTGGTGATTCATCTATCTATCTTTCTAAATTCTTTTGTTGTCTCCCTGTCTTACAAATTTTGAGGGTGAAATTTTCTGAGGGGGGGAATTTGTAACATTCCTGATTTTTAAGCTATATTTAATTTGGAAATTAATATGATTTTTGGATTTTAATTGTGAATTAATATGAAAATTCCAGGATAGAGAAAAATATGTATTTTAAATAGAATGTTGGATTGGAATTTGTAAATAATTTTTTTTTTTAAATTGTATTTAATTTTTTCATATTTAACATGATGTATGTTTATAAATTGATTATATAACATAATTTGAATTTGATAAAATATAGAGAGATGAATAAAATTTGTTTTCAAATTTTAATATATGGTATATATGAACGTTATATTTTGAAATTAATGTATATAGATAAATATTTATTTAAATGTATAATAGTTTCAATTTAAATAAGATTTACAAAAGCTTTATAAACTAAAAAATGTATATTTGTATGATTATTTGTTAAGTGTACAAACTGTTTTTTTATCCATTTCTCTTTACAAGTTGTAAAACTAAAATAAATACAAATGTATGTAAATAATTTGTAAATAAATTAATAAAAATGTTTAGACATAATAATGTACACTTATAACACCTGTAGAATAAGTAATAACATGAATTACAAGTGTTTGTTTATAATTACAAGCGGCAAAGATGTTTTTATTTTATTTTATAATGTTCGTAAATATCAAAAGAAAGAAAACAAAGCTGTTCATTTTTCTCTCAATTGAAAACTTGAAAACAAACTACCTCATACAAAATTTAAACCAGAAACTAAAATCTAAAAGCAAATCAAAGCCAAGTTCAAGATTTCAACTAAGCAAACCTGTAAGATTAGATCAGAGGAAAACAAAATCGTATCAACTCAAAAGCAAAGTTTCAAAACCAGAAAACAATTTAATTAAAGTATTAGAACCTGAGCAATTTCAAATGCAAGAGGCCGAAGCAACTCAGACATCATCAGAAGCAAGCTTCAGTTTAATATCTCAAGTTAGATCTGAAGCAAGTTGCAAACCTGGGAACAAGAATCAAATGCAGATTCAACTTAATATCAGATCAAAAACAACAAGCAAGAAATCAACGCAAAAGTTCAAAGAAAACAAATATGGATTACATTGATTCAGTTTTATCAATCAGGGATCAATCCAAGTCCCATTGTTAAAAAGATAACAAAACAAAGTTTTAGATGTTAAAGTGATAAACACTTTCTAGGTTCAAGTTGTCTCTGTTTTCTGGAAATCAGGTGAGCAAACTCATTTGAACCTATCTATATGTTTTGATATCTGAGTTGATGCTTGAAGTATATTGTGGATAGTGCTTGTTTAGTTGATAATTATGTCAGCATGGTTGTATGTATATATGCGCAAAATTGTGTGTGCATGTCTGCATAAGATTGTCACCTCTGTTCATTGCTTACAGGTTTTAAAAACCTGTTAAAAGATTTCAAATCACTCCACCCAAATGATTTTAGGCTATAAACTCTGAATGAAAAATGTTTGTATATAGATGATATCATTTTAAAAATTAATTTCAAGTGGTTAAATTAAATATTTATTTCGAAAATGATATATACAGTGATGATTTAAAATAAGCCCAGAATTAAATGTTTGGATTTTTAAGTTTGATTATAGGAATGGATTCACATTTCAAATCATGATTTTTAATGATCATGACAGAGTTTTTAAATTGATAAATCGAGTTAAATTTATAGTTGAATAGAAAACCCTTTTTTGTAAATTTCTGATGATCGACGAAAGGGGAGTTCGTCGTGCTTGGCTCAGATGATAGTTCGAATACCCAGGATTAGTGGAAAAATACTAACTGAATTTATTAACGATCAAGGCAATGGAACGATGTGGATTTATGGTTTTAGAGCTAGTTTTACGCATATGGGTTTGAAGAGGAAATGCGTCACCGTCGAAGTGTTTCAGGCGATCGGTCATGGGGGGATAGCGGCGTGGTGGTGTGGTGTCGCTCCGGGAGGAGAGTCGGGGATTCCAGTCGACGTGATCAATGGCGGCGTAGGGATTTAATGTTCGTGCTTGTTTCGATTTTTGATTTATCATCGAAATTTCGATTTTCTACCGAATTGGGGTATCTGGGTTGAGGATCGTCGGGGTCTTGAACAGCTAGTCAAATGGCGATAGCTTGGTCGGAGATGGCCACACCGGCCGTGCATGTGCATGTGTGGAGGCCCTGTCTGGATGTTGATGTTATTTGGGAAAGATGAAGGGAGACTCGGGTCATAGCTCGAAGATGAACACGATTTCCTCGAAGCAGCAGTAACGCGGGGGAAACCCGAAGTAAGGCTCAGGAAGATTTTGAAAATACTCGGGTTATGGAATTAAGAGAAAAGCCGTTTTTAACTTTACAGCAAATCCAAAAATTTTGAAACAATTTTGCTAAAACCAAAGTTTTTGTGAATGTTAGAAGTTATCCAAGTTTAAAATTGGTTAACGGTTTTTTTTCTAAATAAAGTTATTTCAATTTAATTGAGTTTTGAGTATTTAGTCTATATAATCTTTATTTTAAAAAGTTTAATTTAAATAAACTTAATATTGTAAGATGGAATGTTTTTATTATATAAAACATTAATTTAACTTAAACATTTAAGTTACCAATGAATCTATTTCAAAGATTATTTGAAAAGACTAAATAATTTGTTAAGAGTTAATTGATTTATGATGAGTAATTAAGGATAATTAATCTATGAGATTTGATTAAGGATAATTAATTAATTAAAATAAGTTAATTAATAAAATTAATTAAGGGTAATTAATTGCTTAGAGATAATTACTTAATTAAAAGTAATTAATTTATGATTAAAATTTGATTAACCAAGTGATCAAAGAATAATTAATTTAAGGATAATAAATTAACGTGATTAATCAATTAATGTGATAAATCAATTAATTAAAGATTAATTAATTTATGAAGGCGATTAAAGAATGGTAATTAATTTGAGGATAATTCACTAATTAAAGATTATTTAATGAAAGTGATCAAGGATAATCACTTATTGTAATTAATTAGGATAATTATTTACATAGTAATTAATTGACGGTTAATTAATTAATGTAATCAATTAAGGATAAATAATTAGGGATTAATTATTTAATGATTAAAGGTTGATTAATTTATTAATTGAAGTTGATTAATTTATTATTAAAGGTTAATTAATTAAGATGGTTTGTAATTAATTAATATTAATTAACCATGATTAGTGTTTATTTATAAGTAATTAATCTGATTTAAATTAATCAGATAATTAATTGATTTTGCTTATGGATGTATAAATTGTACGAAGGCCTTGAGTTGATTTATAATGATTCTGTGATGTGGATTGTTTTGATTGAGCCATGTGTGTATATTATTTATCTGTAATGTATTTACATACTTATCTGTGATGCATTTACATATCTATTTGTGAATCTGTGAATGATGATGAGCGTTATTGGATTATACCGCTTATCAATATTGATGTTTGAATCTGTGATGATTGATGATGTTGCACTATTGTGTAAAACCCCTGGACTACACTATACACACACAAATATGGATTGCACGGAGAAATTGGTTAAGTCACAGATTTTTTTTTTTGAAAATTGGTTTTAAAGTTGAATTTGGAATCCAAATGGTTTTAGAAATGGAATTGGGTTAAATATGAAAAGCTTTTAAAAAGAAATTTTTAAGATAAAGCTATTTTGAATTACTTGATAAAGTTGTGAAATTTAAATAATTTGATTTAAATTCGAATTCAAGATTTGAAATTGAAAGAATCCTTTTTTCTCTCAAAAGCATCAATGGGGACTATGTTTTATCAGCCGCCTCTCTCTTTTCGTCCAATCGATTTCTTCCTTCCCTCATCTTTCTCCTGCCTCTACCCTAACCTAGCTTTTCCTATTGCTGTTGTTCCCCTTTTATCTTCTCTATCCTTGTATCTTTGTTGCTTCAGCTCGCATCCAGACCTGGTCCTAACCTTGATCTGTTTTCGCTTCTTGTCTAGAAGTATTGATTTTTGGTTCTGCAGTGTTTTTCCCACCTTCTTTTTCATCTTATCGCTCGCCCTTGGTGATTGCTATGCAACGGATGTGGTGCTTGTGATTTTGAGCGTCGAGCGTCGAGTTTGGTTTTGGTTTTCATTTGCGGATCTATTATTGATTATGGCTCTTCTGGACGTGGCTCTTGTGGTTTCTGTTGCTTTCTCTGGTTGCCTTCATTCCTCGATCTTCTGCAACGCTGGTGTCCTTTCTCCGCTGTCTTCTTCCAAGGTCAAACAAAGAAATGACCTATTTCTGATACTCGCTGAGTTCCTACACCGCTCCTTCTACCTTAGTTCAGCGTGGCGACCTGTCTCTCCTTCTCGACTTTGCCATCTCGCTTTTCGTTCCTTCGGTTCTGGACTGCTTTTGCACCTCCGAAAGGCAAGCCACTGTTCTCTCGCGAGATGGAGTTTGGCTGTGGATCGTTTCGACGACGTGCTGGTCGTGCTTCGTGGTTCAAATCGTTTGGTCTGGGGCTTGTTTTTTTGGTGTTTTAGTTGGCTGATTTACCAGTCGCTTTTGCCGTTCCGGTTCGTGAAGTGACTGTGTCGTTCGTCTTGTGTTGATGAGCGGGTGATGGTATTTTGTTTTCATTCTTGGTTGTTTTCCTTTGGGGCTTGGTTGTCAAGGTGGGGGAGGTATCTCAGGTTGTCTGTTGCTGGAGGTGGGCATGTCTGGTATGCAACTGGGTGTATTTGCAATCTCTGCTATGCAATTCTGGTGTTCGATTGTTTGGTTCTAGAGCCGATGTTGTTTTTGTCGCTTCTCTACTTTTGTGCTCTTCAACCAAATGGCCGAATTTCTCTGTTGGTCATGCTTCTCAAGTTATGTTTTGTTATGCCAATTATGGCCTGTCTGTTGATGTTGTTTTTCATAGGCTATATGCAATGTTCGGTATCTTTGATACTTGTTAAGTTTCTGTGTGCTTGATTGTAGAATTTTCACCTTGCGTGGTGATTGTGACTGCCTTGTGCAGCTTGTATTTGTAGTTCAGGTGTGTTGTCCGACTCCTGTGCTGTGATCTAGTTTAGATTTAGTGGTTGGTCCACTTCAAAAACTTTGTATTAGTAGATAGGCGTCCCGCTTATCTCCTGCTTTGTATTGTTTTATTATTTGTTATAATAAAAAATGGACAATCTACTATAAAAACCGGCTGGCTTTGCCAAAAAAAACGATTTGAAATTGAATTCTATGTTTGGAAATTTTGGTTTAAAAAGATTATACAAGTTATAAATATGTTTATATGGGTTTTAAACCATTTTAAAAGGTATTATTTTGGGAATTTATATTTAACCCAAGTTCTATACTTTCAAAGATATAGTTTGTGCAAATGTAATCGGATTTTTCCGAAACGAAAACTATTTGTTTTCAGATAATAATAGCTTTCGTAAAAAGAAAGGATTTCCAATTTATGTTGAAAGATTTCAAGTTTAATATAGAATTGTTTTGAAAGCTATTAATGAATCTTGGTTAAAGATTAGTGAACTTTGTTTCCAATATAAGAGGATCTTAAAGGTATATCTTTTGTATAAAAGATTTGAATGGTGAATTGTTTTGAAAGATATAATTGAATCTTTATGGAAAATTGTTGAACCATGTCTTGAAATTAAAGCGGATTTAAATGGTGTATCTTTTATGTAAAAGATTTGAAATGAGAATTGTTTTTGAAAAACTATGAATTGAGTCTTTGATTTAAAGATTTGATGAGTTAATCCAATTTGAAAGGGAAATTGTTTTGAAAGGGTATGAAGTAATCTTTGTGAAAAGTTGGTGAACTTTTTGAAATGAATCCTTTTGTTTAAAAGATTTGAAATGTTAATTTGTTTGGAACCATTTGAAAGAAAGGTTTTGGAAAATAAGTTGTGACTTAACTGAGATCCCAATATCTATATGTTTTAAATATTGCACTCATTATTCGGTTTAGCCAGGAGAGGACCTTGTGTCATATAACCCGTTCTGAATAATGATACGGCGATATGGATAGTATTTGAAGGCCGGTGGTGAAGACCAAATATTTTCGAAAGCGAAAAGATAACTCGTCGAATGTCTCTGCACCGGTTGATCCCCAGTGTAGAGGTATTATCATCCTTTGTGATGGAGAGTCCGGACGTGATTAAGGATTATCCGGATATGCAAGGGCTTCTTTGTGAAGTGCCTTCGGTTTTGTTCGAACCCGGAACAGACTTGTACGGATGTGTGTCTGACAGTACACTTTGAGATGTAAAGCTGGTTCCTATCAAATACATTTTTGTTTGATGGCGGAGAATTTATTCTCTTAGCTTAACACCCTTCTCTGAGACGTACGAGCTCAGAGGTTATGTAGTTGATGGTGTCTAGTGATACATTCCCAATTTGGTAATGTGGCATACGAAGTGCTGCTGATCATTTGTTGATCGAAGCATGGCTTTGTGAAAAAGAGTAGCTTTGTGGACGAGACTTCGTCAAGCCTCACAACCCGGTTATGGTCGAAACAGGAATTGTGGCAGCAAGGTCATTTGGGGGTAGCGCCCCCTGAGGGTATGACCATTTTCTTCTGGATAAAAATTAGTACATGGTATGGAGCCCAGATATTTAATTATGTTGATTTTGAAATTGGTATCATGGTATGGAGCCCAGATACTTTACTGTATGGTTGTTGGTGTCAAGGCCATGGATAAAGGTCGGTAACGACCGTAGGATGACATACTCGTGTCAGTAGTTACTTTCGGGCAGGGGTAACTCGTCCTTGTGTAGCAGAGATCCGGTTAGGTTCTCGGGGACGTCCCTTCAGAGACGTTCCATTTTGTGTGGGAAGTTTCTTTGCCTGACCATTTGTTGGAAATCCAAACAAAACAATACGAGCCCTGTACGGTTTTAGTTGTATAACCTGCCATGGAATGTGGTGGCAACCTGCTATTGAACATGGTAGCTATAGTAGTAGGCATACGACGAAATGTGGTATGCTGGCTAAGATTAATATTATACTTTCGAAGTGTTTTCCACTATGCACTAATAATAATATAAAAAATGGTTTTCGCGTATCAAGCATTTTTTACTGTCATAAGGGGAAATCTCCTCCAAGTTTGCGCTTGCATTGTGTGTGTGGCGGGAGGCCTTATGGCAGTTTCATTTTCCAAAAAGCATTGCGAATTTCTTGAAAAATCTTTTGTTTCACTTTTGATAAAGATAAACTGTTTTTGTTTGCTCATACCAGTCCCATGACTGGTCCGAAGTTTATTGTTCCCTTCCTTAACTCTGGGTGCCCACAATTTTTCCATACGGGCAGTGTAGAGTTAGATTTTCATATAATCAAATAATAGGTGTAGATTCGATAACCTTCGAAGGCTTTGGTTTGGTAGCTTTCGGTCTTTGGGAATCTTCTTCAGTCTTTAGATGAATGACCTTGCTTAGTATAACTTGATGAGGATTCGAGCTAGCTTTGGATTGGAGATGGATTTTTTGGAGTTCGGCATTGAAGACATTGTCTTTCCGCTGCTGTTGTCTCGGTTATTGTCTTGTATCTATCTTTGATATATTGATAATCAGTCGTATCAAATGTGTTGTATCAAATGCCGTTGTATATTAATGATATATTCATTTATTCACTTTCTTCCACTGTGTTGTTGTACTTAATGTGTTATAAGCTCTGGCGAGCCAGATTCGACGTTTGAATCTGCGGCATTCGAGTAAAAGTGAAGTACGGGTGCCGATTTTCGAAGGTCGAGTCAGGGTCGTTATATGCAATGTTTAATAAGAAAATGTAATGGAAAATTGTACAAGAAAAACTTATGTAATGTAAGTGTTTAATGAATCACTTTTATAAGTAAGAATTAATGTTATAGTAGTAATAAACTTAAGTTATATATGAAATGTTACTATAATAAATATAATAGAAAATGAGTTTTGAAAGTAAATAATTGTAGGATCTAGATTAACCCTAGAGGGGGGGGGGTAAATAGGGTTATAGCAAATTTTCTCGATTTAAACACAGAAACAAACTGCAAAAATAAATATGCTGAAAAGTAAATCACACACAAAATTTACCCAGCTTCGGCAACCCCTGCCTACTACTGCATTCCCAGATTTCTATTAGAATTAAACAGTATCACGCTTACAAACACTCTACTAGACTCGCAGACCCTTTTGCTCCCTCTCACAAACACTCTACTAGACTCGCAAACATTTTCTCTCGCTCACAAACACTCTACTAGACTCGCACACCCTGCTCCCGCCTATAGAGTTTCGTTTACTTGCAAACTCTGCTCCCGCCTATAGAGTTTTGCTTACTCGCAAACACTGCTCCCGCCTATAGAGTTTTGCAAACTCGCACACCCTGCTCACTGAACTAATTCTAACTAGACAATCTGACACTACCTAAACCCTAGGTGGTGATTAACAAAGGTTTGATCCGAAAAGTAAAAACAACAATTAAACAACAATTAAAAGACACAATAACCCTAATTAAAAAATTAAACTGAAGCCTCTAAATAACAAGGTCGGCCCACTCTTATTCTTTAACCAGTTCCTTTTTCTCTTCTTTGGCCCGTTCCTTTTCTTTTGGCTTGTGAGAATAATGGCCGTTCCTCTTTTGCAACTAAATTAGGGCTTCGGCTTCTTTTGCTCCTTGCTTCCAAAATTAGGGTTGTGCAAATTTGAAGCGCCGCTCGAATTCCTCGATCGAATAATGATTGACGTGCTTCCTTGATCGATTTGAGACCTCGTTGCTCACCGCGGCTGCTTCGTTGATCGAATTCCTTCCTTGCTTTGGTATGTAATTAAATGCTTTTGCTTTTACTGATTTTATGCTTGCTTGAATTCGATGAATTGATTACCGATGATGATTGGGCTTTTATATGCGTTCGAATTCCTTGAATTACGTTCGTCTAAATATATTTGAATTCGTCAATTTACTTGCTCTGGCCGCTTGATCTTGTATTGATGCTTGGGATTTCACTGACTTGTTCGTTTCTTTACCACAACGTCTCTAACTTGTTCAATTGTGACTTCGGCCATGATTTGTTCATCTTGAAATTGTTTTGATTTCTGGATAAAGTCACGGCTTTGACTTTCTCAAAGATGCGTACTTGAATTTTTATCACTTGACTTCTGTATATTTTCACGACTTCGATACTTTCATTGTTTATCTCAACTTGGCTTTTTCACTGTAACAGATGCTACACTTGTTGGTTCGATTCCAGTATGCTTTTTCACTGTCCTGTACATGTTGTTTCATTATATTTGAACTTGCATCTCTGCATTAGTTTGTAGTGAGCTCTGTAGTATTCTTCATTATTGTATCTCACTATGTTGCATTGAGTTCGAGTTTCACTGTTGCATGCACTTGAGTTTGTAGCTTGCCACTGACTTGTTTGTTGCATTGCTGTTATTGCATTCACTTCATGTTTGCATGAGCTCTGTTCATTTGCACTTGCAGTTGGTCACTTGATTCAGTTGTGTTGGAACTAGATTGATTTCATGTTCATGTGTATCTTCCCATTTGGTCTGCACTTTGGTCTGTTGGTGGCATTTCTTTTGTGGTCTACACTGCTTGTTTTGAGTCACTTCTATACTTGAGCATGTATTACTTGTTGTCTTCATAAAATTGTCACTGTGCTTCTGACCTTTCTGGTCTCTGTTCTTTGTTCATTGGTCATTGCACTGATTCTTGGTGGCTTAAGCATTGGTCTGTGTTGCATTGTTCCATGTACACTGTATTGTATCTTCCTTAGTTTTGTTTCTGCACCATGTTGTTTGCTGTGGATATTGTGTTCATGTTTGTCATGCTTGTAGTCTGGTCCATTGAGTTTGATCATCCATTGTAACTTGGTCTGGTGTACCTTGTTTCATGTTTGAGGCTGTGCTTGCATACTGCTGTTTGCATTTGGGTTTGTTTATGTTGCATCGACTTTGCATACTGCTCTGATCTGTGTTTGCATTCATGATTGTACTTCACTATACATTATATGCAGCACCACTGTGTTGTATTTGTATCACTGCTGTTCTTTGCATTTGTACATATGAATGTGCTCACTGTTGTTTGGTAACTTCCCTTGTGTACATGTCTCTTTCCAGTATCTTCATTCATGTTGGTTTAGTCGTGAGTAATTCTGTTCTTTAGTTGGCTGCTGTGTTGATCTTGCTTGCATTGTCACTTGGTCGACACTTGCAGTTGTACTTGCTTTGATGCTGGTTTGAGGCTGTGTCATGTTTGAACATAGCATTCATGTGTACTTTTGATTCGCACCTAAGTTGAATCCAGTTTTAAAACTCGGGTTTGACCTTGTGCTCTAGTCATGATTTTGAACATATTGCACGTGAGTTGAACCCGGCTTTTCATTTGGGTTTGACATGTGCTCACCTGTCCCTGTAAATCAATCAAGTGTATATCGGTATGCACGGCCTTGTGGCATATACTGTGATACACTGTGTATGTCACAAGTTGTTCGTGTATGATGAATTCAAATGTAAATTATGACGAACAACCCAAATAACTAAGGCAAATATTATTTTCAAAATTCATCTTTTATTTTATATTGCAAAAATATTTCTTTTTCAATTTTACTGCGTTAGTTTATATTTTTGCAGATTGCTCAGATGCTGGATTCAAACCGGAAGGAAGTTGAAGATAAATACGAGTGTGAGTGATATGTAGTGAGGTGAACTGTAAATATGAAATGTGATGTAATTGTAATCAAAGTTGTATAGTTATAGTGGGAGCTTGAAATTGTACTATTCAAAGTTGTAATAAATATTTGTTTGAATAAAATATTCGTTTGAATTCAAATTCTGTGTTATTTAATTTATTCAACAAATATTTATTTAATCTGTGAAAACAAAATAGTATATTAACAAATACATTTAAACGAATGTATATATGTTTATTATCATCAAACAAAAATCATATAAGCGCAGAGCGCATATTCAACAATCTCCCCCTTTTGATGATAACAAACATATATTTAAGATTTTGAACGTATTAAATGTATTTGATCGTTCAATTTGCTCTCCCTATTTAAATGCTCTCTCTCTACACAATACCCCCCTACATATATGCATACAAATAAAAATATGTAAATGAGCCTATATGCAAATGGAAAATTATTTAACCTTTGCTTGATTCTATTTGACAAAATCTTAACTTTGCTCTCCCCCTTTTATTATCAGCAAAAGAATAACAGTGTTATAAAAATAGGGATGAAGTGACAAACGTGAATCAAACATTTAACTCAATTGAATATAAATATCAAATTTCAATAAAACTCAAACAAAAATCATAATTACCCTTGTCAGACGCATATTCCACTTTCAGAAGTGATGGAGATAAAATCATCAAAAAATCATACAGTTCTGTCTATTTGTGGTATATTTATTTCAGGAAATTTGAATATCTACTAACCATGCATAACCGTTAGGACTTTTAAATGAGATTAGTAGTATTCACAATTTTTATTTAAAAAAAGAATTCAAGTATCTTCTAACCACGCATAACCGTGAGGACTTTTAAATGGGATTAGAATCAAATTGTCTATTAAATCAATTAATTTTGATATGCGTTCCATACATGCATAACCGTGAGGACTTTTAAATGAGCATGGAAGCACATAATCAAAAATCCAAGTAATTCACCCATGCATAACCGTGAGGACTTTTAAATGAAAGTGAATACTTTGGATATTTATTTTTATTAAAGAATATAATAAATTGAAGCACAGATAATTTCCTTTATAATAATAAATTGAAGAACGAATAATTTCCTTTGTAAACTACCACAAATTTACATACTATATATGATTTTGATGAGTGATGGTCGATAGAAAGATGGTAGAAATAGAAATGATCATGGAACCTTTACCCAACAAAAAGTTTTTATAACTCTTGTTATGAAATTCTAAAGAAATTTTTCTAAATATATTGTCTTGAGTAATGTATGACAAATATCGACACTCATCACTTTTTCAATCACTATTGATCTTTTCGATAATCATTAGGGAGTTAGATTAGTCAAAATTTGTCATTTAAAATCAAATAAAAAATGACTAATCTGAAAATATGGTCAAAAATGATTTTCTCGAAGGGGTTATATGGAAAAAAAAAGTTTGCTATTTGAAAATTATTTCAAGTGAAAAATATGCAGATATTTTCTTTGAAAAACGATGCAGCAAATGAATGTTTCAAAAATTAATCACGTTCCACTAGTAATTTTTCATCAACTATATTACCAGTGTAATCTGCATCTGAATTTAAATTTCACTCGTTGGATGTCAAAGACCAGATTGTGAAATTTCAACAAATTATCTCAAGATTGTTTTCAACAATTTTTAAATGAAATTTTCTTGGATTTGAATTGAGACCGTGTTAACAATCAAACAAATATCATATTGTCAGTTTCAGAAACAGTTATATTCATGTGTAATCAATAGTCAATCAACATCATAATTATTTCAAAAACAATTTCTTGAAGTTTCAACAATTTCTTAAAATCCTTTTTTTAACAACTTTCACATGAAAATTGAAATCGTGCAAATTTACAAGCAGTGACCAAAATATCAAATATATCTATGTGTAGCATGAGTTACCATCATTTGACCGAATAAATTTATATGGATTAGTTCAAAGTTGAAAATCTGATTGGTCATTATTTAAGCACATATCAAGATCATAAATAAGACAAGTCAAAAGAAATCATATCAATTAAGAATAAGTCAGAATTAAAGACATTATTCATTTCATCATCACATTACTGGCTGATTTATTACGGTGCAGATTATCACATTTGATATATCGTTCAGAAACAAATTTACCTGTTTTACCTTTACGATAATTTTTCGTGATTGCCCATTGTGATTCTGTCACCTTTGTACTAGGCTAAGGAACTTTGCTTTGTCGCCCGTTGTGTTTCTGGAACAGCCAAAATCCAGAGAACACTGTTGTTGTTCCTTAGCCTGCCACTACACCTACACGATGAAGATTCTTGTGACCTATTTGTTTTTATAGTTCCATGGTTGTTAGTGGCAGAACATGAAAAATATGTTTGTGGAGACCCAAAACTATTTATATATGTTCCTTTTGGCACCTAAGCTTGTTTGACTTTCAGAGATTTTATATTTGTGCCTTTTGGAACCCAAATTGGTATAGTTTTCACGTGTTTGGGCCTATACCAACAATTATTTTGATTGTGTCCAAATTTTCTACAAATTTTGCACATTAAATTGACTTGATTAAATTTTGTGTTCTTGTTCCTATGACTATAATTTTCAACATGATGTCCAATTATTTCAGATCGAGCAAAGACACTTTTACCTTTTGCATTATCATCATCTTGTAATTTCCCAAAACCTAGTCCTTTTCTATTGTTAGCAAAAATTTGATTTCCCAATAGCATGTTGAAAGATTTTTCGCCTCTTGAAAAGTTATTCAAAGATTTCTCAAGATTTTGGACTTTGCTTTTTAGTGACGTGTTTTCAGTTATAAGTGAGGTGCATCTATTTATGAAATCCTTTTTCCTAGTGTCGATGGTTTCCTTAAGATTCTAGTTTTCTTTTTCAAGATTCTCATAGTTATTCCTAAGTTTTGATAAATCTGAATCTAAAATCTTACAATTTTTACAGTCTAGGTTTTGAATATTATCTAGTTCAATTTCTAACCTAGAATTTTCATGGGCGAGTTTCCTCCTTTCAGATTTCAATTTTTCAATTTTTGATTCAAGACTATCAATTGTTTTAGTAAGATCTAAGCACATAAAAACAAGATCTCTATAGGAATACTCACCTGCCTCACTAGATTCCTCGGAGCTTGCTTCTGAATCTGATTTCGCCATAAGACACAAGTTAGCCTCCTCTGAGCTGCTATCTGAAACTTCATCTCCTTCTTCATCATCCCAAGTCACTGCAAAAGCCTTCTTTTTCTTTTTCTTTCCTTTGTTATATTTGAGAAGTGGACATTCTGGTTTGATGTGGCCTGGCTTGTTGCAATTATAACACGTCAGTTCATTATCGGAATTTTCAGAATCTTTTGACCTATTGCCCTTTGTTTTCTTCTTGCGTGGCTTGAATCTTGATGAGTTTCTAAGTTTATTGACAGCCATTGCAAGCTCTTCAATTGGATCTACTTCATCTTTATCGCTCTCTTCTTTGCTCTTTAAGGCAATCTTCTTCTTCTTTGGTTCGGAGTTGTTGCGTTCTTCCTTTGCTTTTAGCTCAAGCTCATATGTCATCAAGTTGCCAATCAACTCCTCCATGCTTAGCTTACTCAGATCTTTCGATTCTTGTATTGCTGTGACTTTTGCCTCAAAGTTCATCGGTAAGACTCGTAGTATCTTCCGCACAAGCTCTACTTCAGTGAATACCTTCCCAAGCGCTCTAGCATTGTACACCAAGGTTGAAAAGCGTCCAAACATATCTTTTATGCTTTCGCCTTTGTCCATCACAAAGTTTTCGTATTCATTGCTGAATAGGGCTAGACGAGACTCCTTGACTTGAGAAGTTCCTTCATGTGTCACCTCCAAAGTGTGCCAAATTTCCTGTGCTGTTGTACAATGAGAAATTCTATTAAATTCATTTTTATCAAGAGCACATATCAAAGCGTTCATTGCTTTGGCATTTGTAGTTTTTAATTTCTTATCGCTAGCATCCCACCTATCCTTAGGTTTTGGAATCTCAGTACCACCAACAGTTATAGTGGGAGGTTTATAGCCAGTTTCAATAATATCCCAAACATCATAATCAACAGAACTAAGATAGATACCCATCCTAACTTTCCAATAAGCATAATCGTTCCCGTTAAGCATGGGTGGCCTAGCAATAGATAGCCCCTCAGAAAAAGCATTATTCGGTGAATTCATGACTCTAGAGTTAAAAACAAAATACCGGGCTCTGATACCACTTGTAGGATCTAGATTAACCCTAGAGGGGGGGGGGGGTGAATAGGGTTATAGCAAATTTTCTCGATTTAAACACAGAAACAAACTGCAAAAATAAATATGCTGAAAAGTAAATCACACACAAAATTTACCCAGCTTCGGCAACCCCTGCCTACTGCTGCATTCCCAGATGTCTATTAGAATTAAACAGTATCACGTTTACAAACACTCTACTAGACTCGTAGACCCTTTTGCTCCCGCTCACAAACACTCTACTAGACTCGCAAACATTTGCTCCCGCTCACAAACACTCTACTAGACTCGCACACCCTGCTCCCGCCTATAGAGATTCGTTTACTTGCAAACTCTGCTCCCGCTTATAGAGTTTCGCTTACTCGCAAACACTGCTCCCGCCTATAGAGTTTTGCAAACTCGCACACCCTGCTCACTGAACTAATTCTAACTAGACAATCTGACACTACCTAAACCCTAGTGGTGATTTACAAAGGTTTGATTCGAAAAGTAAAAACAACAATTAAACAACAATTAAAAGACACAATAACCCTAATTAAAAAATTAAATTAAAGCCTCTAAATAACAAGGCCGGCCCACTCTTATTCTTTAACCAGTTCCTTTTTCTCTTCTTTGGCCCGTTCCTTTGCTTTTGTCTTGTGAGAATAATGGCCGTTCCTCTTTTGCAACTAAATTAGGGCTTCGGCTTCTTTTGCTCCTTGCTTCCAAAATTAGGGTTGTGCAAATTTGAAGCGCCGCTCGAATTCCTCGATCGAATAATGATTGACGTGCTTCCTTGATCGATTTGAGACCTCGTTGCTCACCGCGGCTGCTTTGTTGATCGAATTCCTTCCTTGCTTCGGTATGTAATTAAATGCTTTTTCTTTTACTGATTTTATGCTTGCTTGAATTCGATGAATTGATTGCCGATGATGATTGGGCTTTTATATGCGTTCGAATTCCTTGAATTACGTTCGTCTAAATATATTTGAATTCGTCAATTTACTTGCTCTGGCCGCTTGATCTTGTATTGATGCTTGGGATTTCACTGACTTGTTCGTTTCTTTACCACTACGTCTCTGACTTGTTCAATTGTGACTTCGGCCATGATTTGTTCATCTTGAAATTGTTTTGATTTCTGGATAAAGTCACGGCTTTGACTTTCTCAAAGATGCGTACATGAATTTTTATCACTTGACTTCTGTATATTTTCACGACTTTGATACTTCCATTGTTTATCTCGACTTGGCTTTTTCACTGTAACAGATGCTACACTTGTTGGTTCGATTCCAGTATGCTTTTTCACTGTCCTGTACATGTTGTTTCATTATATTTGAACTTGCATCTCTGCACTAGTTTGTAGTAAGCTCTGTAGTATTCTTCATTATTTTATCTCACTGTGTTGCATTGAGTTCGAGTTTCACTGTTGCATGCACTTGAGTTTGTAGCTTGCCACTGACTTGTTTGTTGCATTGCTATTATTGCATTCACTTCATGTTTGCATGAGCTCTGTTCATTTGCACTTGCAGTTGGTCACTTGATTCAGTTGTGTTGGAACTGGATTGATTTCATGTTCATGTGTATCTTCCCATTTGGTCTGCACTTTGGTCTGTTGGTGGCATTTCTTTTGTGGTCTGCACTGCTTGTTTTGAGTCACTTCTATACTTGAGCATGTATTACTTGTTGTCTTCATAAAATTGTCACTGTGCTTCTGACCTTTCTGTTCTCTGTTCTTTGTTCATTGGTCATTGCACTGATTCTTGGTGGCTTGAGCATTGGTCTGTGTTGCATTGTTCCATGTACACTGTATTGTATCTTCCTTAGTTTTGTTTCTACACCATGTTGTTTGCTGTGGATATTGTGTTCATGTTTATCATGCTTGTAGTCTGGTCCATTGAGTTTGATCATCCATTGTAACTTGGTCTGGTGCACCTTGTTTCATGTTTGAGGCTGTGCTTGCATACTGCTGTTTGCATTTGGGTTTGTTTATGTTGCATCGACTTTGCATACTGCTCTGATCTATGTTTGCATTCATGATTGTACTTCACTATACATTATATGCAGCACCACTGTGTTGTATTTGTATCACTACTGTTCTTTGCATTTGTACATATGAATGTTGTAACATCCGCCTTTTCGCACGATTTAAACAGACACACGTGCCGATTCAAACCATACGTAAGGGCGGATTGTTATGGGATAAATAAGAATACAGAGAAAGAAAAAACTAAACAGAATCTCACAGCGGAAGGATAAAATATAATAATAAATATACAGTTCATAAATCTGTTTACAAAACCTTTGATTTTATTTATACCATACATATCAGAGTACACATACCATATAACAATGCAGCAGAACAATATGAGTGTGGTACAATAATATAAATAATAGTAATACGAATCTTCGTCTTCGTCCTCCAGAGCTAAAACTTCAATCCTGAAACGCTCGGACTGACCCGAGCGAATTGAAAAGAAAAAACACTCGAGTCAGAACTAAAACATCTTATGTGAGTTAAATTTTTAGAAATAAATATGAGTGCAGTAACTCAAGAGATGCTCGGGATTTACATCTCCTAAGGATCCGTTAAACTATTTACTATGTAGTATATTTTGCTATTATAATAGTGCCAAATGGTAAAATAAACTTACTTTTAAATAGCGTTAAGGCTTTACATTTTCCACCTTAACACGTAAAATGCCAATAGTCTATACAGTACCGTAATACCTCCTGATCGGGAGGCTACCAGAGGATACTCCATAGGTACAACACAAATAGAAACTCGTAGTAAAGGCTCGGTATGGTAGGTGACACGGCACAACTAGGCAATGCCAGGGTAGATATACCAATTACTATCCGGGCTGATGGAGACGCGCAGCGCGCAGCTACCGCCCACCTCGAACAAACTCCCCCAAAATCAAAAAAAAATAAAGTGGCCACTGAATCAATCCAAAGTCAAAGTATAGTATCGAAGAGGAGTGTCCGATCAGAGGTATGACCTCATTGGCCCGAGAATCACTCCTGTTTTAGCCACCTTATGCCAACTTACGGGAGTCAGGTCCACGTATTTACCTTACAGGAAACGCCGCCACCAACCTACTTCATTCTGGAATCTCCACCGCGTACACGGTTAGTCAAAGTGGTTTTCGGTATCGACAGAGAGTATGTCCATATCCGATCCCGGTCTCTTTGCCAACCAATCGTTATTATAACACCGCGGTCATTTAAAAATAATTATACTTTTAAAACCAAAATAAAATATCCATTTAAAACCCATATAAAAACGATATCATTTTTATTCTTAAACCCCAAATTAATATGATATCATTTTATTTTCCAATATATATTATTTCCAAAATCATAGGGTTTCCAAAGTAAAATATTTAGAAATCAAGACTCTTGAATATAATATTTCCAACCTATACTACCTTGAAAAAAACATAGCTTTGAAACAAATTTCCATCTCTTAAATGGTTAAATATTTTACTACTTTTATAAAACCAAATAGCTTCTTTAGATTTCACAAATCAATTCTAATTATCGATTTAAACTTCCAAATACCATTTCAATTCTTATGGTTAAAAGCTCTAAATATTTCACCATTTCAAAAATAAACTTATTTGACAAACCCATATGTATCAAATCCAATTACTTATTATTTAGACTTGAAATGTTTACTTATTGAATTCAATATAATTTAAGTAAACTTTTAACTTCACATAACTGGAAAAATTTTCAATTTATTTAACTTGATATATTCCTTTAAAACAACCTGATACTCATTTAAACCACTTTACACAAAATCAAGTTATAAATCATATCCTTTAAAAATTTAACTTTTATTTAAATTCCGATTTAACTTAATATTCAACTTCCAATTTTATTCTCATTTAAGTCAATAGAACTACCAGAAATTAAATTTTAATTAAATGCTTAATCGTATTTCATCTTAAAATCAAACTTCGGTTTATACTTTAAATCAATTTTTATACAAAGCCTAAAACCGGAAAATTTCTATATATATATATATATATATATATATATATATATATATAGCTTTTATTAATGATCAAATCAAAACCCATAAACCATATATATATATATATATATATGTATAGCTTTACAAAACCATAGTAAAACATTTCCAAAAATAATTTTATATATTTACCGCGGTGCCTGTATAAAATTTTCTATCCTATGGTCAAGTGATACGGATGTTTATCATTTCAATCCGCAATTTAAAATAAAAAAATGCGGTTGCATATCATTTCAAACCGCAATCCCGAATGAAATGAAAATGCATGATGACTTGCAGTTTATACAATATAAATATAGCATCCATTCATCCAAATATCAATCATCAACCATTATTTGCAATCATCGTCCAATTTAAACAGCCATCGATATAGAGCATATAAATTATACAGGTAATAAATAACAGTTTATATTCAATAATAAATTTAATAACTGTGAACTAGCAGTTTATATTCAAAATAAATTCTAACTGTAAATTTATACGCAATAATTAAAATAATAAACAGTTAAGTAAATAAAAATGCGAATTAATTGAGAAGATGAATAAAACATGCCAAACAAATCATATATAAATTTCTACTCATATCTAAAAATCAATTTAACAAACATAAAATATTTTAGAAGTTGTGAGTGGGTTAAAACACTCACCTTTTGAATTTAAATTGGATTTAAATCCAATTTAAACCCAAAATTTCGCATTCTCCAAATTCATTCAAACCAGCGTCAACAGATCTGAAATTTCAATACGATCCTAACAAAAATAATCTCGCGTGAATCGGACACGGTATGTGAAAATTACACAAGTTAAACGTTAAAGAAATTGTATTGAAAATCAAATAAACTAAAATAAAGAATACCTCTCTTCGAGAACTATGACATATAAATTTTTCTGGAATTTTTATAGGAGTTTGAATTTTTATTTATATTTTGGACTGTAATTGGATCTAGAATTTTGCAGACATTTGAAAAGAAGAAGTTGAAGAAAAGAACACACAGAGAAATGAAGATAGATGGAGGCTAGGGTTTACACAACCTATTTATAGACAAAGTAAAAACGAATAGGTAGGCACGAATTTTAAATGCGCAAAACGGTTGTTGGCCCACCAGAATATTTCATATTAATTGGATACGTTATGGATTAGTAAATAAATAAATTTCTTCCTCAAACATTTACATTGAATTTTAAACGTATTTACAAATATAAATTTAGACGCTTTATTTAAGTTTCAATATAATTTCATTAAATTTCAAATTCATAAATAATTTCCATTTTTAACTAAATTTCAAATTACCGTAATAATTATCTTAGATTCTTATTCATTCCCAATAGATTTAACTATTGTAAATTGACTAAGTTTACATACTATAAAATGCATATTCCTATGTATATATAGTTTTGAATTCCATACTATAAATATTTTATTAACATTTCGCAAATACATAAATTGGTATTGCACTGTTACTTAAATAAATAGCCTATACCAATCACTAATTAAATGGGTTACCAAATTTTGGATTGGTTAATAATTATTAATTATTGCTTCATTTCTTAATTATACACTTGCATGGGTTATGCTTGTCTAATTATATTCCCATATTAATTAATGTTTCCAACAAACAATAACCTTTCCTTAGTCCCACCCTTTTTACCAAATATTTCCCTGCAAATAATTCATTTTCCCATACATACTTCCATTTACACCTAAACTTATTATACCTCTTTATTTTCTCAAACAAATTACAATGATTAAACAAATTTAAATGAAAATTTGAGTTGATAGATTCATAGATTCAAATGTGTACTTTATTTCAATATCTACTAAACTTTGAAATTATAACATAGACTCCAAAATAAAATCCTCCACTCTAGCCATACAAGTCTTATTGAAATAAAATGTATCTACCCTATTTTTAGGTCTTGGTTCCTAATATCCACCCGTTTTGACTTAATTTAAAATAGCGTACAAATTACATTACCTTTAATTGCAATAAATCCTATCATTGCCATTTATATTCCAAATGAATAAATTATTAATAGGTTAATTGAATCAGTACGACTCAACTTTAAATATTTGCAAATTTTGTCAGTTTGGATTACTTGGTAAATTTAGAATCCCTTAAACAACTTCCTACATAAATTTATTATAGAATAATTCAAAATTAACGTACAATTCCAATTCATGCAGCGATTACAACTTAAATTTCAAGGAATTTATTTATTTAGGTTTTAAATCCTATTATTCACTAAAATTGTCATCCCATGTATACAATCCACATTGGTTTGTATTTATTCCATTTACCTCTTTAGTCATAGCGTAAATTTCTCATTAATGCACATTAAAGTCCACTAAATTTCAACTGCCTCTTAATTTCCATTTATAAGTCTTAACACCCTAAATTTGACCACTTCTAACATGGTATTACTTCTCATATTAAATGTAACTTTTATTTAGTGTATTAACATTTATTTCTATTTAAATTTCATCAACCAAATTAAACATGTAACTTATAACTATTTCTTACAATCCAAATTATTACACCCATTGTCATATTCTGAATGGAGCCAGCATTTATTTACACAATTTATCTAAATTACATTAGGACAATATTTAATTCTCTTTGATAATATTAAATCCCCAATTTATTAAATGGAATCAATATATCTTTCTTTATATACTGTACGTCTAAATATCTTAATTATCAAATTTCAACTCATCCCTCAACCCCCAAATAACGTTATCAACAATCTTCATATTATAATTAATACTAACCTTTATTTCATCTTATAGAATCAACTATCTTTATTGACAAATTAACCCACCTTGCTGCACAACTTAAGAAAATTAATTGCAAATATGATCTCACATTAGACTTCATAAATTATCAGTTGAAATCTACATAAAACCATTTATTTAATTAAAACCTTGCTATTATACATATTGACTCTTTACATGGAATTAGATTACATTCCTTAATTTCATTAAAACTTATTTCTCACCTAAATCGCAAAATAGTAAATTTCAATTATTATAGAAATTTTATTTAAGATGAATTTGAATCCCAATCAATTGTTATTGCACTTCTTATTACATTAAATTACATTCAGTTTACACATTTTAGAATTAAATTCAAATTACCTACAAATCTTATTTCATTCATAAATGCCATCATTTACCACATTATTGCATGGTTTCATTTAATTATATTCATGCTATTCATGTTTCTATTAAACTTCCATACATACTTCCGTTATTATTTAATCAATTATTAAACATTATGACCAAATCATCTAACAAAATTGTATAATTTTCCATTTATTAACATTCAGTTACTATTCAACATGTTTAATTCATTAGATAAATCAAATAATTACGGTTGCTTTTCTCATTTGATTTTATAACCTAATATACCATTCATATTAAACCTATTTCATTCAATTCATACAAATTCAGCTAGATTAACTTTACTGTCTAGATTTTCATGCAGTTACTTTTAATAAATCGAATATTGCATTGGATAATTTTACTGCTTACCTTTCATATATAAAAAATTTTCAAAGTGTACGCTCTCACTACTACCTTTATTAGGATTTATTCCCTATACTAATATTTAGTTTCATTTACCCTTTATATTTCATCTCTTTTTAAATTAAATTACAAAATCTTAATTAAATTAACCAACTTAAATTGTCGAAATTTACGGGTCGTTACATTCTCCCCCGCTCAAAACTTTTCGTCCCCGAAAAGGAAAAAGAAGGGAAAAGAAGGATTTAGAATCTACATATCTTATTCAAAACATTACCTTATAAACAATTAAATTTACAGTATCTGTTACTTTTCTTAAAATATACAAATTTACAACATTATCTTTTTATACTTAAATTTATTAGAGTTTGGAGAACATTTCAAAATATTTCTAAGTCCAAAATTTAAATATCTAAGTAGTTCCAATCACTAATCATCCAAATTAATACAACAACCATCAATTTCCTCGAACAGCATACATACAATTACAAAACAACCATACAATCACACAAATCAAATAGTTGTTTGGGTTCAAACTTGAAATTTTACGGAATGAAAAATAACTATCAAGTGCATCATTTGCTCAACAGTCTTAGATGGAATAAATTATTTATTCATCCAACAATTTCAAATTTCCTTACCCAACTAAACATAAATCAAACAATAACCATTCAACCCAACAATCAATTTAACTTATTATAAATCTTTATTTCATACTTTAGTTGTTTGATTTCCTTTCTTTCATTAATGAGTGATTACCTCATTTATTTTCATTTATTACTTACAATATTCATCTTCCATTTTAAATGTCATGTAAGTTTCTTTTTATTGCATTCCATTTATCTATTTCTAAATTTTATTTATTTATTTCTCACAGTTTCATTTATTATAGAATTTCGTTCTATTTACTTAAGTTTTAAAATCATCTAATTATAATACTTACCTTTAATTATGGTAAAATTTAAATTTACAACTTAAGTTTATAACAATAAATTCCCATTTATAACAGCAAATTCATTGAATACTTTCATTATCTCAAGCTTTACTTGTAAGATTTCCCCCTTACATTTTCTTACTAACACTGTAACTTTTATTATATGGCAAGTTATATATATGCTTTAAGAATGTAAGTGAAAATTTATACAAGTTTCTTCTCAATTCCTTTTATTTTATTAGTGGTTCATTAATTATACATTCGTTTTATAAGTTACAATTTCAACTTACTTTTACTTTCATTCATTTATTTAATGCTAATATTTAATAATAGTAACATTTTAATTACACCTAATTTGTAACCTTATAACAATAATTCTAATAAATAAAGAATTTCCTTTATCCATTTACTAAGGTTTACAACCGTTTATTTCCTTTATTCATTCATTTTTTTTTATTTTTTTTATTTTTTTTTAATTAAAGGTTCAAATTTGCTACACTTAATTGTACTATTAATAAATCTGGAACTTAAGAACCAAATACCAGGTTAAATTTTTAAATCATTTAAAATAATAGATAGATATCTACACTTAACATATATATCCAATTATAATTAAAACGATAAAATTTTCTTAACAATTCTGCAGTAAATTACTACAGTGGCCTTCCCACTTCGAAACTCGAAAATGAATGTCGATGATGCGTGCACTCATCACCGAAATTATTTTCCAGCGACAGAGAGGAAAGTACAAAACTTATTTTAAATCTTCTTTAAAACAATTTCTCTTAAATTATATTAAATATTCATATCAGAAAATACTTATAACAATTATATTCCAAAAATTTTACGAAAAATTCCAAAACCCCGGATCTTAAGTCCTAAATTTCCAAATTTCATTTATCTTATTTTTAAATCTTATTTCTATCATTATTCAAAACCTTCATTACCTAACAACCAATCTATTACAACCAAATATATATATTATTTTGAAAAATTATTTTATAAAAAATATAATAGGTAAAATTATTTCATTCACAAATATTATGTCGGTCTGTCCTATTAAGTGTTTAGAAACCCCTATTGATGTCACAGCGTCTCATGCACCAACCAGAGTTTATAAATACAAAACGGAACAGATTAACACAATATGAAAACCTTTTTATAACACTAACAAATACGCTCTCTCATACATATACACTCAGTGACTCCCATAGGGTATTACTACCCTATTAGTAAAGAGTCAAACCCCACAAAGCTAAGGTTTATCGCTAAACCAAAGCTCTAATACCAACTGTAACATCCGCCTTTTCGCACGATTTAAATAGACACACGTGCCGATTCAAACCATACGTAAGGGCAGATTGTTATGGGATAAATAAGAATACAGAGAAAGAAAAAACTAAACAGAATCTCACAGCGGAAGGATAAAATATAATAATAAATATACAGTTCATAAATCTGTTTACAAAACCTTTGATTTTATTTATACCATACATATCAGAGTACACATACCATATAACAATGCAGCGGAACAATATGAGTGTGGTACAATAATATAAATAATAGTAATACGAATCTTCGTCTTCGTCCTCCAGAGCTAAAACTTCAATCCTGAAACGCTCGGACTGACCCGAGCGAATTGAAAAGACAAAACAATCGAGTCAGAACTAAAAGATCTTATGTGAGTTAAATTTTTAGAAATAAATATGAGTGCAGTAACTCAAGAGATGCTCGGGATTTAGATCTCCTAAGGATCCGTTAAACTATTTACTATGTAGTATATTTCGCTATTATAATAGCGCCAAATTGTAAAATAAACTTACTTTTAAATAGCGTTAAGGCTTTACATTTTCCACCTTAACACGTAAAATGCCAATAGTCTATACAGTACCGTAATACCTCCTGATCGGGAGGCTACCAAAGGATACTCCATAGGTACGACACAAATAGAAACTCATAGTAAAGACTCGGTATGGTAGGTGACACGGCACAACTAGGCAATGCCAGGGTAGATATACCAATTGCTATCCGGGCTGATGGAAACGCGCAGCGCGCAGCTACCGCCCACCTCGAACAAACTCCCCCAAAATCAAAAAAAAATAAAGTGGCCACTGAATCAATCCAAAGTCAAAATATAGTATCGAAGAGGAGTGTCCGATCAGAGGTATGACCTCATTGGCCCGAGAATCACTCCTATTTTAGCCATCTTATGCCAACTCACGGGAGTCGGGTCCACGTATTTACCTTACAGGAAACGCCGCCACCAACCTACTTCATTCTGGAATCTCCACCGCGTACACGGTTAGTCAAAGTGGTTTTCGGTATCGACAGAGAGTGTGTCCATATCCGATCCCGGTCTCTTTG
The DNA here is from genome assembly GCA_030765085.1 of Allium cepa. Lineage (NCBI taxonomy): Eukaryota > Viridiplantae > Streptophyta > Magnoliopsida > Asparagales > Amaryllidaceae > Allium > Allium cepa. The sequence continues at coordinate 648,719,086 of CM060939.1, read as the reverse complement.
CCAACCAATCGTTATTATAACACCGCGGTCATTTAAAAATAATTATACTTTTAAAACCAAAATAAAATATCCATTTAAAACCCATATAAAAACGATATCATTTTTATTCTTAAAACCCCAAATCAATACGATATCATTTTATTTTCCAATATATATTATTTCCAAAATCATAGGGTTTCCAAAGTAAAATATTTAGAAATCAAGACTCTTGAATATAATATTTTCAACTTATACTACCTTGAAAAAAACATAGCTTTGAAACAAATTTCCATCTCTTAAATGGTTAAATATTTAACTACTTTTATAAAACAAAATAGCTTCTTTAGATTTCACAAATCAATTCTAAATATCGATTTAAACTTTCAAATACCATTTCAATTCTTATGGTTAAAAGCTTTAAATATTTCACCATTTCAAAAACAAACTTATTTGACAAACCCATATGTATCAAATCCAATTACTTATTATTTTGACTTGAAATGTTTACTTATTGAATTCTATATAATTTAAGTAAACTTTTAACTTCACATAACTGGAAAAAATTTCAATTTATTTAACTTGATATATTCCTTTAAAACAACTTGATACTCATTTAAACCACTTTACACAAAATCAAGTTATAAATCATATCCTTTAAAAATTTAACTTTTATTTAAATTCCGATTTAACTTAATATTCAACTTCCAATTATATTCTCATTTAAGTCAATAGAACTACCAGAAATTAAATTTTAATTAAATGCTTAATCGTATTTGATCTTAAAATCAAACTTCGGTTTATACTTTAAATCAATTTTTATACAAAGCCTAAAACCGGAAAATTTCTATATATATATATATAGCTTTTATTAATGATCAAATCAAAACCCATAAACCATATATATATATATATATGTATTGCTTTACAAAACCATAGTAAAACATTTCCAAAAATAATTTTATATATTTACCGCGGTGCCTGTATAAAATTTTCTATCCTATGGTCAAGTGATACGGATGTTTATCATTTCAATCCGCAATTTAAAATAAAAAAATGCGGTTGTATATAATTTCAAACCGCAATCTCGAATGAAATGAAAATGCATGATGACTTGCAGTTTATACAATATAAATATAGCATCCATTCATCCAAATATCAATCATCAACCATTATTTGCAATCATCGTCCAATTTAAACAGGCATCGATATAGAGCATATAAATTATACAGGTAATAAATAACAGTTTATATTCAATAATAAATTTAATAAATGTTAACTAGCAGTTTATATTCAAAATAAATTCTAACTGTAAATTTATACGCAATAATTAAAATAATAAACAGTTAAATAAATAAAAATGCGAATTAACTGAGAAGATGAATAAAACATGCCAAACAAATCATATATAAATTTCTACTCATATCTAAAAATCAATTTAACAAACATAAAATATTTTAGAAGTTGTGAGTGGGTTAAAACACTCACCTTTTGAATTTAAATTGGATTTAAATCCAATTTAAACCCAAAATTTCGCAGTCTCCAAATTCATCCAAACCAGCGTCAACAGATCTGAAATTTCAATACGATCCTAAAAAAAATAATCTCGCGTGAATCGGACACGGTATGTGAAAATTACCCAAGTTAAACGTTAAAGAAATTGTATTGAAAATCAAATAAACTAAAATAAAGAATACCTCTCTTCGAGAACTATGACATATAATTTTTTTTTGGAATTTTTAGAGGGGTTTGAATTTTTATTTATATTTTGGACTGTAATTGGATCTAGAATTTTGCAGCCATTTGAAAAGAAGAAGTTGAAGAAAAGAAGACACAGAGAAATGAAGATAGATGGAGGCTAGGGTTTACACAGCCTATTTATAGACAAAGTGAAAACGAATTGGTAGGCACGAATTTTAAACGCGCAAAACGGTTGTTGGCCCACCAGAATATTTCATATTAGTTGGATACGTTACGGATTAGTAAATAAATAAATTTCTTCCTCAAACATTTACATTGAATTTTAAACGTATTTATAAATATAAATTTAGATGCTTTATTTAAGTTTCAATATAATTTCATTAAATTTCAAATTCATAAATAATTTCCATTTTTAACTAAATTTCAAATTACCGTAATAATTATCTTAGATTCTTATTCATTCCCAATAGATTTAACTATTGTAAATCGACTAAGTTTACATACTATAAAATCCACATTCCTATGTATATATAGTTTTGAATTCCATACTATAAATATTTTATTAACATTTCGCAAATACATAAATTGGTATTGCACCATTACTTAAATAAATAGCCTATACCTATCACTAATTAAATGGGTTACCAAATTTTGGATTGGTTAATAATTATTAATTATTGCTTCATTTCTTAATTATACACTTGCATGGGTTATGCTTGTCTAATTATATTCCCATATTAATTAATGTTTCCAACAAACAATAAACTTTCCTTAGTCCCACCCTTTTTACCAAATATTTCCCTGCAAATAATTCATTTTCCTATACATACTTCCATTTACACCTAAACTTATTATACCTCTTTATTTTCTCAAACAAATTACAATGATTAAACAAATTTAAATGAAAATTTGAGTTGATAGATTCATAGATTCAAATGTGTACTTTATTTCAATATCTACTAAACTTTGAAATTATAACATAGACTCCAAAATAAAATCCTCCACTCTAGCCATACAAGTCTTATTGAAATAAAATGTATCTACCCTATTTTTAGGTCTTGGTTCCTAATATCCACCCGTTTTGACTTAATTTAAAATAGCGTACAAATTACATTACCTTTAATTGCAATAAATCCTATCATTGCCATTTATATTCCAAATGAATAAATTATTAATAGGTTAATTGAATCAGTACGACTCAACTTTAAATATTTGCAAATTTTGTCAGTTTGGATTACTTGGTAAATTTAGAATCCCTTAAACAACTTCCTACATAAATTTATTATAGAATAATTCAAAATTAACGTACAATTCCAATTTATGCAGCGATTACAACTTAAATTTCAAGGAATTTATTTATTTAGGTTTTAAATCCTATTATTCACTAAAATTGTCATCCCATGTATACAATCCACATTGGTTTGTATTTATTCCATTTACCTCTTTAGTCATAGCGTAAATTTCTCATTAATGCACATTAAAGTCCACTAAATTTCAACTGCCTCTTAATTTCCATTTATAAGTCTTAACACCCTAAATTTGACCACTTCTAACATGGTATTACTTCTCATATTAAATGTAACTTTTATTTAGTGTATTAACATTTATTTCTATTTAAATTTCATCAACCAAATTAAACATGTAACTTATAACTATTTCTTACAATCCAAATTATTACACCCATTGTCATATTCTGAATGGAGTCAGCATTTAATTACACAATTTATCTAAATTACATTAGGACAATATTTAATTCTCTTTGATAATATTAAATCCCCAATTTATTAAATGGAATCAATATATCTTTCTTTATATACTGTACGTCTAAATATCTTAATTATCAAATTTCAACTCATCCCTCAACCCCCAAATAATGTTATCAACAATCTTCATATTATAATTAATACTAACCTTTATTTCATTTTATAGAATCAACTATCTTTATTGACAAATTAACCTACCTTACTGCACAACTTAAGAAAATTAATTGCAAATATGATCTCACATTAGACTTCATAAATTATCAGTTGAAATCTACATAAAACCATTTATTTAATTAAAACCTTGCTATTATACATATTGACTCTTTACATGGAATTAGATTACATTCCTTAATTTCATTAAAACTTTATTTCTCACCTAAATCGCAAAATAGTAAATTTCAGTTACTATAGAAATTTTATTTAAGATGAATTTGAATCCCAATCAATTGTTATTGCACTTCTTATTACATTAAATTACATTCAGTTTACACATTTTAGAATTAAATTCAAATTACCTACAAATCTTATTTCATTCATAAATGCCATCATTTACCACATTATTGCATGGTTTCATTTAATTATATTCATGCTATTCATGTTTCTATTAAACTTCCATACATACTTCCGTTATTATTTAATCAATTATTAAACATTATGACCAAATCATCTAACAAAATTGTATAATTTTCCATTTATTAACATTCAGTTACTATTCAACATGTTTAATTCATTAGATAAATCAAATAATTACGCTTGCTTTTCTCATTTGATTTTATAACCTAATATACCATTCATATTAAACCTATTTCATTCAATTCATACAAATTCAGCTAGATTAACTTTACTGTCTAGATTTTCATGCAGTTACTTTTAATAAATCGAGTATTGCATTGGATAATTTTACTGCTTACCTTTCATATATAAAAATTTTTCAAAGTGTACGCTCTCACTACTACCTTTATTAGGATTTATTCCCTATACTAATATTTAGTTTTATTTACCCTTTATATTTCATCTCTTTTTAAATTAAATTACAAAATCTTAATTAAATTAACCAACTTAAATTGTCGAAATTTACGGGTCGTTACAAATGTGCTCACTGTTGTTTGGTAACTTCCCTTGTGTACATGTCTCTTTCCAGTATCTTCATTCATGTTTGTTTAGTCGTGAGTAATTCTGTTCTTTAGTTGGCTGCTGTGTTGATCTTGCTTGCATTGTCACTTGGTCGACACTTGCAGTTGTACTTGCTTTGATGCTGGTTTGAGGCTGTGTCATGTTTGAACATAGCATTCATGTGTACTTTTGATTCGCACCTGAGTTGAATCCAGTTTTAAAACGCGGGTTTGACCTTGTGCTCGAGTCATGATTTTGAACATATTGCACGTGAGTTGAACCTGGCTTTTCAATTGGGTTTGACCTGTGCTCACCTGTCCCTGTAAATCAATCAAGTGTATATCGGTGTGCATGGCCTTGTGGCATATACAGTGATACACTGTGTATGTCACAAGTTGTTCGTGTATGATGAATTCAAATGTAAATTATGACGAACAACCCAAATAACTGAGGCAAATATTATTTTCAAAATTCATCGTTTATTTTATATTGCAAAAATATTTCTTTTTCAATATTACTGCGTTAGTTTATATTTTTGCAGATTTCTCAGATGCTGGATTCAAACTGGAAGGAAGTTGAAGATAAATACGAGTGTGAGTGATATGTAGTGAGGTGAACTGTAAATATGAAATGTGATGTAATTGTAATCAAAGTTGTATAGTTATAGTGGGAGCTTGAAATTGTACTATTCAAAGTTGTAATAAATATTTGTTTGAATAAAATATTCATTTGAATTCAAATTCTGTGTTATTTAATTTATTCAACAAATATTTATTTAATCTGTGAAAACAAAATAGTATATTAACAAATACATTTAAACGAATGTATATATGTTTATTATCATCAAACAAAAATCATATAAGCGCAGAGCGCATATTCAACAATAATTATAAACCAAAGTGAATGAATTGATATGCTAAGCAATGGAATTAAACATGAATACTGTCAATAAATGAATTACAAACTTAAGTTAATATTAGAAGCTATTTATAATTAAAGTAAATAATGAAATGAATACCATACTAAATTAAATGGTTATAACTTCAGAAAAGTGAAATTATTTAGAAAATAAATTAATAAGAATAAACTTAAATAATGTTGGAATCTGTTGTTTGTTCGGTTTATATATTGTTTGGGAAATGATACTTCTAATTGTTTGGATGTACGAATAATCTATTGAGTTTTATCTAAGACTTTTCGGTATATGGTATACTAGTGGTTATATTTCACTTGATACAATTTAAAGTGTTTGAATTCAAACAGACCATTTGTTTTAACTAGAATGGATGATTGGTTTCTTTGTTAAAATGATGTTATGCTTGTTGTTGCAAGTGATTATTGTTATATTGCATTAAATTGTTTTGTTAGTGGTTGAAAAACTTTGAATATTTATCTTATATAATTATTAACCTCTTTGGATTATATAAGTGAAATACAATTTATGGAAGCAATTGCTACTGCTTTTGGTTTCATAATATAAGCGTTGTTTGCCCGGTAGATAGATACATTCTCGGACTACGATTTTCAAGCGATATTGTATTGTTTTTCCCTTCGTTGGGACATGTTATTTTGAAAATTTATGATGTATATTGTTTTATTGATATTATAATTTCTCCCAAGCCTCTCCATGCAATGGAGACTACCAAAAAATTTCATGAATTTTGGGCTTAGAAATTTTTCTGAAATATTTTCCAAATTTTGTTAACTTGAAAATAAAAGATCATATTTTTTATAAATTGATATATTTTATTTAAATTATTTTATTTTGTAAATTTATTGTTTATAAGTTTAATATTTTAAATAAGATATATTGATTTCTACATTCCTTTCTTTTCCCTTTTCGAGGATGAAAACTTTTGAGTGGGGGAGAGTGTAACGACCCGTAAATTTCCGATAATTAAATTTGTTAATTTAATAATATTTATAATTTAAAATTGAAAGAAATAAAAATTTGTAATTAAATAATGGAATAATAATTAAGTTAAAGTGAAACAATGTTAATTAAAGTTAATTATTAACAATCTTAATGAAAATCCAATTCATTGTAATTAAAAATGCTATGCTTGGTTATAAAATTCGATATAAGAAACAAATGTAAATATTTAATTATTGTATAAAATAGATAGTTAATGGTAATTGAATAAGATCAGTATTGTGCAAGGTAGTATCTGTTGTATTAAGGTGTGCATTGATTTATAGCGGGATGTAAAAGTAATTAACAATTTAAATGTTGACTTATTAATAAAATAATGTGTAATGGATGGAAATGCAATAAATGTATTATAATGAGAGTTGTTGTAATAATAGTTTGTAAAGTGTAAACTTACAAATGTTATAAAATGTATAATGCTGACAACTATTATTCGTTACCAATGTATTTAATCAATAGCAATTAAATGTAATTAAACATTACCTTATGTAAGTTAAGATAATAACTGAAAATTTTGAATGTAATAAAATCGATAGAAATGTTAATTATAGGCATAAGGTGGTAATTGATTTAATAAAAGATTGAAATCAAGATAAATAAATGAATTGGGATATTAAATGTGTATAAGTGACAAAATTTCAGCATAATGGAAATAAAATAGTTAACACAAATAAAAGATGAAATTAGAGTTATATAGCTGATTGGAACATTTGTTGTAATTAATGAATTTTTAAATGTAATTAAAAGTTAAGGGTGACAATGGTTATTAGTTACCTATTTGTTTTGTTCATAAAATTTAATTTGAAATCAGTTGCAGTTAATTTACTTAATTAGTGCAACTAATGTAGATTAAATTGGTAATCAGAGAATGTTAATTCAATAGGATGTAACCAATGAAATTTTTAATCGTAATATGACTATTGATTTGAATAAAAAGAATGAAAATCATGTTTGGTCAATTTATTGGCGTTTACATTATAACAAATGGATATATTGCAATTGAACGTAAATAAATGTTACATTAATGTGGAATAAGACAATAATTGTAGTGTGAACTTAATAAAAATTATAGAAATGTAAAATTTCTTTAAAAGGCAATGATTTATGAAATAAGAAGATAGAAACCTATGTTAATAATTTCATAAGCTATTGGTTGATTTAATAGTAGGAGTGTAAATCAAAATAAAAGAATAAAAATGAATAAGTTTAGTAAAAGAGTAAGCATATGTTTATTTATTTGAAATGTTTGGTAGTTGAAGGATTGATTGTAGAGACGAAAAACTATTATTTAGTAAGAAATGTATAATTACCGTTTGTATCCAATAGTGTATAAATATGTTTAAATTACTATTAGGTAGGAAATGATTGTTCTACTTCTCATTACATTTGTTTAGTCCATTTTGAAACTTAATCAACTAAAATTAATGTAATTGGAAATTTTCAATTAATAGGAGAGAGAATACTTATTGTAAATTAATAGGTGTAATTAAAAGCAGCTTATGTTTTGTGAAAGTAATAGGAAAGTTTGATTTAATGAAAAGAATCATTTACATCTAATAAAATGAATGTTTCATTTGTGAATATATGTTTAATTTCATTAAAATAAAGAATATAATGATTAATTTTAAAGAAAGAAATATATTTTTATTTGGACTGTGTTTTAGCTTACAGATTGATTACAAGAATTGGAAAATAATCTATTTCAGTAAGTTATTTATTACTCTTGTGCATAAACAACAAATTTATAAACGTGTTTAAATAAAAAATTGCTCTATTTTTTTCATCCATTTCAATTGTCTCTTTTAAAAATTTAACTTTGTAAGTAATTGCAATTAATGTAATTTAAATGTTTCAATTAAAAGGAAAGAAAACATAAATTGCAATTAATAGATTTAGAAAGAAACACACGTTTTGTGTTAAACAAAAAGAGTGTTTTAATGGAAATAAAAGATCATTTTGGGAAAACCATATCGAATGTTTTTATTTCTAAGGTAAGTATAAAAAATTTATTATGGTAGATGAAAACCTACATGCGTACAAATTTAAATATTATATAAGTTAATGAAGTAATTTGGTTACGTTTCAAAAAAATTGAATTCCAAAAGGTTGTGTGACGTACGTAGTCCCTTCATTTCTTTTATGATTAATTATTGCACGAACGTTTCAAAATAGTTACCTTATTATTAATACTTGATCCGTTTATTTCTCCTTCTGTTTAATACCCGAGCCTAGACTTTTAGGTTGTATTTAATTCTTTCCACCTCAAATTCATGTATACAAAATTTTACTTTCGTTTGCAAACTTTTTCATTCCTACGTGCATTTCCTTATGCATTATTAATGCCCGAACTTCCAAAATAAAATGTGACATTCATTTTTATCCCTCCACCTTTATTTCCTAATTATAAATAACCTACAACTTATTTCTTCTTTTACATTTTGTTTCTCGTGACACCTCATATTCAAAAGCTCTTATTCTTGCAAATCCAAAAGCTTTCTTTTATAAACATGATTTTTTAATTTTCGTACACTTCCTGTCCTTATCTTAGTTGTTCTTCTATCTTTTCCTGAAGTCTCATCTTGAGAAAAACGTAAGTATTAAAATTTGCTTATTTATTTATTTATTTTATTTTATTATTTTAATGCGTACTAATTTTTATTTTAATAGTATTTCTTATAACATGAATATCTTTTGCATATAATCTTTGATTCACGTGCGATTTCTTCTGTTGGATTCATATTTAAATTTCGGACAACATGAAATTGATTTAGTTGAATTTGGAGGTTGCTGAGTTTTGTGCTTCTGTTTGGATTTTTATGGGATAAAATTAAAGGTGATTTTTTTAACCCACTCACAACTTCTAAAATTTCTTATGTTTGTTAAATTAATTTATGATGTGATTAGGAAATTATTTATGACTGTTTGATATATTTAAATTACCATCTCGGTTAATTTGTATCTTTTTGAATTTAATTGTTACTTAATTTATTTTTGAAATTAAATTGCCACTTGAATACCTGTTATTGTAAATTAGTTAATTGCTGATACTTATTTGGTTAATTGGATGATAGTTATAATGGATGTTGATTGTTGATATTGGATGATTGGATGTTATGTTAATATATATATATACACATATACTGTTATCACTCTGTAAGTTCCTTTAATTATTATTATTTGAAAATCATTATGGGTTGAAATGATAAACTTGAGCGATTTTATGAATTTTATATTTATTCAGGATTGCAGTTTGAAATGATATATAACCGTAAAATTTTAAATTGCAGATTGAAATGATAAATATCTGTATCACTTGACTTTAGGGTAGAGAATTATATACAGACACCGAATTGGTTAAATTAAATGATTTTAAAATCCTTAATTTGTGAATGGAATTAAACGATACTTCGAAGAAGAATTTTATTTATATAAATTGAAGTATTTTTGGAAAATCAAAGTTTATGTTGAATAGGGAAATTTGGTTTGTTGATTTGGAAATTTAAATTGGTCTAAATGTGTTGAAATGAAATGAATAGTTTAATTGGATATAAACTCCAAACTTATATTTCAATATAAACTATTTTAAAAGAATATATTATTTTAAATTTCTAATTATTCAGATTTTTAAAATTTATTAAACTATTTAACTAATGTTAACTATATAAAAATATTTTGATCTGTTTTAAATCATTTTAATTTATTTAAATATAATTAATCTATTTTAAAGCTATTTAATCTATTTTAATTATACTTCTAATTTAAATCCATTTAACTATCTTAAATAAGTTTATAATATTTTAACCTATAATTAAACTATTTATAACTATTATAACTATTTATAATTATTTAAACTATTTCTAAATTTCTAGACTAAGTAAGGTGGAAGTGTTTAAATCCAACGCTTTGTTTTAAAATAGAATAAACTGAAAACGATGATTTTGAATTAAGGTTTTACCATAGTTTGAAAATACGACTATGGAAGACATTATGACCTTTTGAAAGGAAATATAATTCCAAACTATGATTTCAAAGTGAATATGATTTCAAAGTGAATATGATTTCAAAGTGAATATGATTTCGAAAGTATTACGGTTTTGGGAATATGATATTTTTGATATCAACTGTGAATTGACTTTTGAAATGTAAAAGAACCATTTGGTGTGTAATAAGCGATTGGTTGTTAAAGGGGCTGGGTTCGGATATTGTCATACTCTCTGCCAATACCGAAAACCACTTTAACAACTGTGTACGTGCTGGAGATTCTAGAAATGAAGTAGGATGGTTTGGTGAACGATTTCTGTATAGGTGTCACGTGACCTTGACTCCCATGAGTCAGCATATATGTGACTAAAATCAGGAGCTGTACCGGGCCATATGAGGTCATTCCTCCTATCAGGCACATTTCTTCGATACTTTACAATGATTTTGTGATTTATTTGGTGGCCACCCCTCGATTTTGATATAGGAGTGTGTTCCGAGGTGAGCGATAGTAGCTGCTATGCATTACCACCGGTCCGGGAGTGCAATTGGCATATCTACCCTGGCATTTTCTCATGTGCCATGTTCAAATGCCCTAACGCGCCTTCTACGAGTTTGTTTTGTACCATACCTATGGGGTGCCCTCTGTGTAAACCTCTCTAAGGAGCATACGGTACTGTATAGACTATAAGAATATATAAAATGTGTTAAGGGGGATATGGGTAACGCCTTAACGCTATTTTAATACTACATAGTAGATAATTTAACAAATCCGTAGTAGGTGTGAATCCCAAGCATTTCTTAAGTTACTGCACTCACATTAGACATTGGAAAGGAGATGTCAAACACCGTAAACATCTCTAACGGCGTTCCACTCATGTTTATTTCCGTTGATTTAACTCACATAAGTTCTTTTAGTTCTGACTCGAGTGTTTTGTTTTTTCAATTCGCTCGGATCAGCCTGAGAATTTCAGAATTTGAAGACCTTATTTACGGAGGATGAAGATAAAGGTTTGTACTACAATTATTTACGGTATTTAATTCGCTACATCATGAATTCTGCTGCATTTTTATTATTCTCTAGTATTTGTAATATTGATCTATGTTGTATAAGTATAATCAAAAGTTTCGTAAAACAGCTTCATGAACTGTTTATTTGATTATTATATTTTGTCATTCCGCTGTAAGATTCTGTTTGTTTTTTTGGTCTGCTTTTCTTATATCCCCATAACAATCCGCCCTTCTGTATGGTTTGAGTTGGCACATGTGTCTGTTTAAATGTACAAAAGGTGGGATATTACAGTTGTTCTATTTCTGTTTTTATATTTTGCTATTATCTATGCTACTATTATTCTGCAATATCTGTACTGCAATTATTTTATATACTTCGCATTAAATTTTTGTAATTACTGGTATCACCCTAATCACTCTGCCTCTAAGGTGAAATCGATCCTACAACTGGTATCAGAGCTAGGAACAAAAGACAATTTTTGTTTTAAAAATTTGATTTTTCAAAAGCCAATTTTGTTTTACAAATTTGAATTTTTAAAATGGCTTCTTCTAATAATGCTTTTGCTGAGGATCAGTCCAGTATTATTCCTCCTATTTTTTACGGAATATATTTTTTTAAATTGGAAATTAAAAATGGAATTTTACTTAAAATCTGTTAATTCTAAATGTTGGGATATTATTGAAAATGGGTGTGATATAATAGATGAGAAAAATACTTCGATTAATGCTCTTGCTATGCATATACTACATTCTCACATTAATCAAAATAATTTTAACTTTATCTCCCATTGCGAATATAGATAGGAAATCTGGAATACTTTTAATGCAATATATGGTGCAAAAGTCAACAACGATAAGAAATCCTCCACAATTGACTCTGTTAAAGAAATATGCTTAACAGGATTAGCAAAAGGCAGCAGTGATAAAGATTCTGTAGCTGATGAGATAAGTGATTTTCCATTCAATGATTTAGTTCTCTTGAGCCGAAAATTAATTGAAAATAATAAAGCTCTTGAGTTGAAAAATAATAAATTGGAAAAGGAACAAGCTAAACTTTATCAAAAAAATAATGATCTGGAAAATGAGCTTAAAAATATTAAGAAAAATAAAAGTTCTAACCGCAAAAGGTGTTTGGACCACGAAAAAGAATTTTCCCGTTTTCATGAAAACTTTCAAAAGTTAGAAAATGAAATTTTAATGCAGGAGAAAAACAAAGCTGAGTTGATTTGTAAAAACAACATTTTGCAAAAAGAGTTTAATCGCTTTAAAAAGTCAGAAATTTCGAAATGTATGATTTTTGAGAAGAAATTAAATGAGATCAACGAAAATTTAAAAACCCTTGAAAAAGAAAACGTGATTTTGAGCAAATCTAAAAATATTCGATTAAATCACGAGTTTCAAAAGGAGATTGAAAAAGTCAAGGATTTTAAAAAAATTAAATTAAAAAAAACTCCAACCTTTTGAAACCGAGACGCTAGAAATCGAGAACAAAATTAGGAAGCTTCAAAATGAAAATATGCGATTAAAAATGAATAGTTTTGAAAAGAGAAATAGTCCCATTAGTTGTTGTTCGAAGTTAATAAATGAAAATAAACTTTTAAAATCCAAAGTTAATAAACTTGAATTGGTTACTCGGAATTTTTTTACTAGTGATAAATCATTTAATACACTCTTAGAAAATCAACTCTTCGAGAATAAAAGGAATGCATTTGGATTTGCAAAAGTGTCAAAATATGAACAAAAAACTAATAACACTATTAAAGGGAAAAGTGTGATACCTAAACACATGAAAACCATACCAATTTGGGTTTTAAAAGACACGAACATAAAATCCCTAAAAGTCAAACAAATCTTGGTGCTAAAAGGAAAAAATATAAATAGTATTGGGTCTCCACAAACATATTTTTCAAAATCATCTGCCACTGACAACCATGGACCCATAAAAACAAATAGGTCAAAAAATCTTTTCTCGTGTAGATGTGGTGGCAGGTTAAGGAACAACAATAGTGTTATATGGATTCTGGCTGTTCCAGGCGCACAATGGGCGACAAATCAAAGTTCCTTAGCATAGTACAAAGTTGGCAGAATCACAATAGGCGATAATGAAAAATTATCGTAAAGGTAAAATAGGCAATGACACGTCTACCTTGAACGATATACTTAATGTGATAATCTACACCATAATTTGAATTAAATCAGCCAGTTATGCGATAAAGAAATGAACGTGATTTTGATTCAGACTTATTCAAAATTGTTGGCCAATTATATTTTTATGTCGAGGATAGTATAAGTATTTCTGAAGGCTTTGAATTCGCTGATATAGATGTTTTTGGACTAATAATGGTGTTTTATTGATTCATGATTACTCTAGACTTAACAGTATGTTACTATTTGTTCGTTTGCACCGTTTCATTTAAAATCAAAAAGAATTTCATTTAAAAGCGGTTAAAAATGATTTTAAGATATTTTGTTGCACACTTCAAGGTCTGGTCTATGACATCAAACTAATGATAATCTTGAGTCAAAGGTAAATTTAGATGCAGATAACACTGGTAATCTAGTTGATAGAAAAATTACTAATAGAACATGAATTATGTTGAGATATTCGGTAGCGGCATCATTTTCCAAGAAAATATCTGCATATTTTTCATTTCAACTAATTTTCAAATAGCAGACATTTTTCTTTTATAAAACCCCTTTCAAAAAATATTTTTTGTTGACCTTGTTTCAGATTAGTCATTTTTAGAAAATTTGATAATTATTTTTTTGACTTGATCTTAAATGACTACATTAACTAATCTGACTCTCCACTAATTATCGAAAAGATAAATAGTGTTTGGAAAAGTGATGAGTGTTGATATTAATCATATATTATAACTTGAGATGGTATAATTAATTACTTTCTTTAGAAATTTAAACGAGTGTTATTAAAAAAATTGTTGGTAAAAAATTCCATGACCATCTCTAATTCTATCATATTTCTATCGATCATCACTCATCAAAATCCAATATAGTATGTCAATGTGTGGTATTTTAAATGGGAATTTTTTTTTCATTTTATTATATATTTAAGCAATAAAAACATCCAAAGTATTCACGCTAATTTAAAAGTTCTCACGGTTATGCATGGGTGAATTACTTGGAATTTTTGATTGTGTGCTTTTATGCTCATTTAAAAGTACTCACGGTTATGCATGTATGGAACGCATACTAAGTTTGATTATTAAATAGACAAGTTTATTATAATCCCATCTAAAAGTCTTCACGGTTATGCGTGGTTAGAAGATGCTTGAAATTCATTTTTTTATAGAAATTTGAAATACTGCCAATCTCATTTAAAAGTCCTAACGGTTATGCATGGTTAGTACATATTCAAATTTGTGCTATAAATATACCACAAATAGACACAACTATATGGTTTTATATACAGACATCATCCCTATCATTCTAAAGTAGAATATGCACTTAACAGAGTATTTATGATTTTTGTTTGATTTTTTATTGAAATTTAATATTTATACTCCATTGAGTTTTAATGTTGTATTAATGTCTATCACATTATTACTCTTTTGCTGATAACAAAAGAAAGAGAGAAAAGTTAAAATTTTAGAAAATAAAAGTCAAATGTTTTATTTTGTAGTTTCAATTGGCATCTAGGTTCATTTGCGTATTTTTATTTATTTTCATGCATATATGAAGGGGGAGCTTTGTTGTAGAGAGGGAGCATTCAAATAAGGGGAGCAAATTGAATGATCAAATACATTTAATAAATTCAAAATCTTAAGTATATATTTGTTATCATCAAAAGGAGGAGATTGTTAAATATGATAATATATGATTTTTGTTTGACGATAACAAACTATATATATGTTCATTTAAATGTATATATTGTACTATTTTATTTTCACATAATTAAATAATATTTTTTGAATAAAATAAATTACAGAGTTTAATTGAACACAGAATTTAAATTTAAACAGATATTTTATTCAAATAAATATTTATTACAATTTTGAATAGTACAAATTTGAGCTCATATATACAATTTTGATTACAATACAATTTCGATTACATCATAATATTTAATTTACATTTGCACCTCACTACATATCACTCATTCACTCGTATTTGTTCTTCAACCATACTCCAGATTGAATCCAACATCTGAGTTATCTGCAAAATAAACACTGATGCGGTAAAATTAAAAATGAAAAAAAATTCAGCGTAAAATAAAATGTGTTTTTGAAAATATTATTTGCCTTAGTTATTTGGGTTATTCGTCACCATATTTTTTTTGAATTCATCATCCACAATAACTTGTGACATGCACAGTGTATCACTGTACATGCAAGGCCGTGCACACCGATATACACTTGATAAAATTGTAGAGACAGGTGAGCACAAGGTCAAACCCAATCAAAAGTCGGGTTCAACTTAAGTGCAATATAAATAATGTCATAACACGAGCACAAGGTCAAACCCGAGGCAAATCTTGGTTCAACTCAGGTGCAAATTCCAAAAATCAATCCAAATGTACAAGTTCAACAAAAATGGTCAAGCATAAGTCAAGTCAGTGGACGTATACATATGCATTTAACATACATACAATCAATTCTATAAGGCACAGTATAGAGCAATACATACATACATACATACATACATACATACATACATACATATGCTACAACATTTCAGTGGAAACCAGACTAGACTCCACAAAGTATACAGGAACTAGCACACATGCACATATGCATGATAATTACAATATAAACTCAAGGAAATGTGCAGCTTGATACAAACGCATTCAATATAATCAGTTGCAGTAGAACCACCAGTAAAACAGAGATATTAAGTGAAGCCTCAACAGTCATGGAACAAAATATGCATATAAACCAACAAACAAAACAACCAGACTCAAGTGGGTATACAAGTGGAGAGACCAGTAATCAAGTGCAGGTTCACCAGGTTTTTTTCAAGATTAGTCAACTTGAAAATAATATCAAAGGCAACAGTGGTCAGGTATAAGCATGGTGGATGGAATACTGATACCAGAAACTTTACAAGACCGAACCAGATACAATGCAATAGAGGTGGTAACATGCACATGACTCAAGACTGCAAATATCAACACAATGCATATATGTTTATGTTCGCATATATGTACACACGAATCAAATGCACAAATCCAGACCAAATATAAATGCAGAAATTTACAATAGACTTTAAGTCTCGACCAAAACAATGTCCATATCAAAACCTGACATTGAATGGTCAAGTGCATAACAAAGGAACAACACTGCATACATATATATGTTATGCATAAAAGACTTCTTGTGGAACCAGACTACCAACAGACCCATATATATCTGAAGCCTCAACTATATAACAAACATCAACTACACCAAAGGCACACACACACACAAGACAGTGAACAATGAAGTGAAAAGTGCAGACATGAGCCAAAGTCCAAAATTAAGATGAATGAAGTCAAAGCTGAATTCAATCAGAATCTATCAAGTCAATTTTCATCTCAAAGTCCAGCTTATTCTCAAAAATTCAAATAACACTTGATTGCTAGAAAATCATGGAGACACAAATAAATCATTTCAAGAACGGAACACGTGTTCGAATAAGTCGATTTAAATGCCAGAGTCAAAGCCAGTTAATAACAAGTTCGAAGCAAAATTTCATCTCAAAAATATTATCACAATGTCAAGTACCAAAATCAAAGATGTCACAAGAGAAAAGAACGGAACTTCAAATCAATGCAAAGAGTCGAATGACTCAAATCAAAGTCATGGTGACCACGGTAATTGCAAGTACAATGAAAAAGTCATAGCAGTGAAGACCCTAGCAAATTCAAATATATCAAGCAACATGTACGAATTGAACTAGTCAGAAAACATCACCAACACTCAATTACAAATCGAATGGTAGAGCAAATTCACATGAAGAATTCAAACACTATATACAAACGAAATTATAGGAATTCGAATCCTATACAACCCATATCATCATTGGCATGGAATTTCAATCCAGTTCAAGTAAATTAAACAGAAAAGCAAAAAGGAAAATACATATCAATTCATGTCGAACTCGACAAATTGATGCAGCCATATGTGAATCGAAGAAACGATCGATTAACAAAGTAATCAACAAACATTCAACCGATCAATTAGTATCGGCATCTTCAATTTCCCATGAAGCCCTAACTATTCAGAACAAAAATGACTAAAGAGGAAAGAACGAAAAAAGGAAGCAACCATTTTTTTAACACAAAGGAAAGAAGGCCGAAGGAATAAAAAGAAAAGGGGTCGGCATTTTTTAGTGATAATTTTATTTTGGGCTGGCTTTACATTTTACTTCGAGATTTAGTTTTAAAATTTAGGGTTTCCTATTTTTATATTGTTTACATTTTGTTATTTACTTTTAATTGTTTACAATTTTCTAGTCATATGTCTAAGGGATGAACTACGATGGCGTAGTTCGAGAATTCGCAACAGAATGACTGAGTTATGTTAGGGTTTTGAGCGTAGAGTTAGGTTAGTCGATAGCGGGTGTCGTGAGTTTACGTGTGTAAGCGTCTGACTACTTAATTCTAGTAGAAACCTTGGGGCAGCACGTAGGTAGAGTTTTTTCGACGCTGGGTATATCTGTGTCGTTCTATTTCTATTTTTGTATTCTACTATTATCTATGCTGCTATTATTCCATAATATCCGTGTTGCAATTATTTATATACTTCCGCATTAAATTTTTATACTTTCACCCTGTTCACCCCCCTCTAGGATGAAATCGATCCTACAAACATTAGGTCCAACACTCTCTAAATTGCCGGACCAAATATTTGGTCCGCTACACTCTAAAATGCCAAACCTGATAATTGGTCCGACACTCTCTAAATGCCAGACCAAATATTTGGTCCGGCACGACATATAAAACACCGGACCAAACATTTAGTCCTGTACAAAGGCTTGCCGGACCAAATGTTTGGTCTGATAAGTAAGCATCTCTAGGCAAGACACCAAATAAGGTAATGACTGAGAAAGTCAAGGAATGAGATGATGACCAAGCAAATCAAGTTCTCTGACCAAATGCCATACCAGATCTTTCTGCCCAATTTCGAAACCAGACTCAAAGAGCTATAATCTCAACGTCCATACTTCACAATTCCACTCTATAAATACCAGAGCTCCTCAACAATAATAGGGACCGAATTTTGGAGAAAAGAGGAAAAACTCTGCTGAGACTCAACCATCCCACATCCCAGCTGCTCTATGTTTTTTCTATTTCTAATCAAAACTTGTATTTGTAATCTTACTAAAGAAGCCTAATAAGATGGATAGTGGATGTAGGTATGTTCTGGACGAATTAATAAATTTTGTGTGATTTACTTCCTTTAAACTGCTTTCTAACCCTGAGTCGTTGAACTATTCTGTGACTGAAATAATTATCTATTAACACGTTGAAACATTAAAAGCTACATATCAAACAACTTAAAGGTAACTTAACCGAATTCGAACTTGGAGCTGCTTACCTAACTTTTGTGCAAACATTTTTGGTTCTTTCACTGAAAGAGGCATAGAGAGCCAAACTCTTCTGTCCACTCTCCTTCCAACCTTAACACATCATTAGAACATGGCTCCCTCTAAGTGAAATGCTGACAAGGGTAAGAACGCGGCCACTGATAGTACGTTCAATCCCATCCCAGATGATCAAGAAAACCAGACCACGTATTCTCTTCCTCTAGGTTCAGCTGTCACCAGAGAAGACCTAGATAGGGTTGTGAATGAGATGACTAACTGCTCTGCTTCCTAGCAAAAAGCTTTAGTGGACCAACTCATGACACGCTTAAGAGGCATGGAGGAATCCACTCACAACGCAGAATCTCAAGGTGAGTCTTAATCTGGAGAGTCTCATAGACGGAACAGATTCCCTGCTAATGAGGAATTCAATCAAGAAGATACAAGAACTCGAAACCAAGCTAGGACTCAGCTCGAAGCCGGTCTTGAAAGATCACCAACAGCTGGGCACAACCAAGGGGACACCCGACAAGGACCGGCTGTGACTGACCCTATCATGCTTCAAACCAGCCATCGCCAATCCAACCTTTACCAAGGTTCCATATGCCATCAGCATCAAAGGGAAGCCCCCACTTCTCCCAGGGCTACCCCAGGATCCGAGGAAAGGATGACACACCTCTTCCGGGAGTATCTCAGGCGTGAACAAATCGAAAGAGGGATAGGAGCAAGGGTGTCCAGCCCATTCACTAGGGACATAGAAGAAACAACCACTCCTCAGGAACGGAAGATGCCCACCATGGATCCCTACAAAAGCATATCCGACCCAATCATCCGCTTACAGTATTACACCCAACACATGTTCATGAATGGAGAAATAGAGGGTGTGATGTGTAAATGTTTCCCGCTATTCTTGTCAGACTTAGCAACCACGTGATTTTGTCGCCTGCCTCATGGCTCTATTAGCTCATAGTAAATGTTGAAGGAAAGATTCATAAGTCAACTCCGAATCCATATGGAACCACCTAGGGATCCCTATTCCCTATCAGACAAGAAACAAAAAGAAGGAGAACCGCTACAACAATATCTTACCCACTTTAATGCCGCCGCGGAAGCAGTGCAAGATGCCAATTAGAGGCTTACACTAATGGCGCTGTGCGGTGGCGTCCACCTACATTCAAAACTCGCGAGAAGATCGACGAAGGAGAAGCCTCTAAGTCTTCAGGACTTCTTTCATGAAGCTAGGAAATACGTGAGATTGGAGGATGCAGCGGCCCACCGACATAGCGAGCAAACCGTAAAGGCTTCTAGCATCCAAGGAAACATGGGTGCCCCACTCTGAGGAGGGGGGAATAAGAAGAACAGTGAAGTAAAAAGTGTCCACCAAGGAAACTCTGGAAATGAAAAAGGAAATAAGTGACGATACCGATCCAGACCAAGATTCATTTCATACACGCATCTGAACGACACTGTAGAGAAAATTTACATAGCTGCTCGACATAAGTTGAAATACGAATGCCCTCCTTACAAAAAAGAGTCAAGGGCTGCAATTAGAGCAGGGAAATATTGTCGCTTCCATGAGTCTCATGGGCATCACATCGAAGAATGCCAGGATTTGCAGGATCTCATTTAGGAATATATTCGAAAAAAGAAACTAGAGCGATACATACAGAAAGGACATTCACTCTGGCCCGCGAAGGATCTAGGCAACGCCCACAAGAGAATAGTAAGGAAGGTACAGGCTCAAACTGCTCCAACTAAGAAAAGATAATTGTCTACACCATATCTGGCAGCCCGCATGTTGCTGATGGAAGTTGGGCGGAAATGGAGAGGTATGGAAAATCCATAAGGGATAGGGAAGGATACATTCATTCCATAACTGAAGGTCGCATCGCAAAGCGAAGAGAAAGAGTCGACACAACCTTCAACGACGAAAATCTGGTTAGAAAATCATGTACACACTCTGACCCCTTGGTTATCTCTGCCTGGATTGTCCTGACAGAGGTGCTTCACATTTTGGTTGATGTGGGAAGCTCGGTGGATATTTTATTCAAACATGCATTCACTGAAATGAAATTGTCAGTGAAAGATGTATCTTCGTGCCATAAGCCTTTATACGGATTCACTGGGGAGCCCATAGTACCACTCAGGCAGCTAGACTTGTTTATTGAGCTTGGAAGTCACCCTTGATCAGTTGTGCAGAATCAAACATTTGTGGTGGTGGACGGGCACTCTACCTACAATCCCTTCCTGGGAAGACCCACATTGTTAGACTTTCAGATAGTATTAGCACCGTGGTGCTTGAAGATAAATTCCCGATAGATAATGGAATAGGAGAAGTAGAAGGAGACCAAGATGCAGCTCGTTATCGTTATATGATTAAATTCGCCAAAATAAGAAAAATAAAAAAGGATTAGGTGTGGGGGTCATCCTCTACGTCAAAAATTCAGAAGCATAGCAATTAAAGAAGGCCCCTCCTCTTGAACATACGAACGACCCATTCAACGAATTGAACCCCAGAGATAAAGAGGGGGAGGTCAACACCGAGCCTGTAGAGGCTATGAAAGATGTGATGGTAGTCAAGCACGATAAAACAAGGCTTTTAAGGATAGGTTCTCAATTAAATCTTGACCTCAAAGTCCAGCTGGTAGGATTCCTATGAAAAAACTTAGACGTATTCACGTGGACCCACGAGGACATAGTGGGGATTTACCCAGAAATAGCTTGCCATTCCCTCAATGTTGACCCAACCAAGGTCTCGATAAAGCAAAAGAAAGTAAGCATGGGAATAGAACGATCGACCGCTCTCAACGAGGAAGTGAAGAACCTACTTGCCAATGGTTTAACCACGAAGCCTTTTACCTGGAATGGATCTCCAACCTGGTCATGGTAAAGAAGCCTAATGGAAAGTGGTGAACCTGCATCAACTTCTCCAACCTCAATGATGCTTTCCCTAAAGATTGTTTCCCCTTACCCCGAATCGACCGACTGGTGGACAAAACCGCAGGACATGAGTTGTTGTCATTCATGGATGCATATCTAGGATACAACCAGATTCCCGTGCATGTGCAGGATCAAGAACACACTAGTTTCATCATGGACCTAGGGACGTATTATTAAAAGGTCATGCCCTTCGGGGTTAAGAATGCCAACGCCACCTATCAAGGTCTGGTTAATAAGATGCTTGAGGAACAAATTGGTCACTCCATGGAAGTCTATGTTGATGACATGCTTGTCAAGTCAAGAAGAGTAGCGGATCACCCGAGCCACCTAGACGAGATGTTCCAAGTGTTGCGCAAATACAAAATGAAGCTAAACCCATTGAAATGCTCTTTTGGGGTGTCATCGGGTAAGTTTTTAGGTTCATCGTACATGCTAGAGGAATAAAAGCGAATCCTGAAAAGGTACAGGCTTTGAAAGGCATCAAAATCCCGACAACACCAAGGGAAATGCATAGTTTAATTGGAAAGAAAGCTGCTCTGAGCATATTTATATCCAAAGCAACAGATAAGTGCGTCCCTTTCTTCGAAGCCCTCAAAAGAGACAAAGGTAACTTTGAATGGGCTGACAAGTGCTGCTCATCCTTCCAAAGTTCACTCGAACATCTACAGAAGCCTACAGTACTCTCCACCCATATGGATGGAGAGAGCCTTTACTTATACTTAGTTGTATCCTCCCATGCCCTAAGTGCAGTGCTAGTACGAGAAGATGATCGCATCCAGAGACCGGTATATTTCGTTAGCAAAAGATCCACGGGCACATAAACTAGATATCCTAGGATCGAAAAATTGGCTTACTGTCTGCTCATAGCATCCAAAAAATTATGACCTTATTTCCAATCATACTCCATTAGGGTTCTAACAGATCAACCCCTGAGACAAGTCCTACATAAGCTAGATACGTCAGGGCGCTTGCTAAAATGGTGCATTGAGCTAAGAAGTATGAAATAACTTAACATCCGCGTACCGCAATTAAAGTTTAAGCCTTGGCTGATTTCATGGATAAGTTTACAATACTAGATGATGAGGCTGAAGTAAAAATTGAGGAAAATGTCAGATGGAATATGTTCGTTGATGGAGCATTAATTGAGCTCGGCTTGGGGGTAGGAATCATAATAGTCACACCTCGAGGAAGAAAGTTAAGTTATGCACTAAGGCTAGAGTTTGCTGCAACCAATAATGAGGCTGAATACGAAGCGGTGATAGCTGTCCTAGAGATCATTAAAGAAATAGGAGTTAAATTGGTATGTATTCACAGTGACTCACAACGATTGTGAACCAGATCCTTGGACAATTCCAGACTCGCGGACAAAAGCTCACATCTTACCCCAAAAGGGCCAAAACCCTCCTCAATGAGCTAGACTACCATGTAATAAAACACATCCCTTGATGTGAAAATCAATAGGCGGAAGCCCTCACCAAAGAGGCGAGCGTGAGGACCGAACCAATGCCAGGGGCAACCCCCATCATGAGTCAACTCACACTAAGATTCGAGTATCTTCAAATCACAAAGACCGCCAATGGAGAGGAGACATGGATGACTCCCATTATTAGATACCTACTGGATGGGACCTTATCTATAGAATGGAATGAAGTCAGAAGAATCCTAAGGAGGGCATTCCGCTACACCATCCAGAATGGCATACTGTGCCGTCGCGGTTTTCCAACCCACTACTAAGGTGTGTTGCTGGGAATGAAGTGAAAGATATCCTTAATAACATCCATTAAGGGAGTTGTGGCAATCACATCGGGGGGCAACTCTAGCTAGGAAAATTCTCCGTAATGGATACTTTTGGCCCATGCTAAACAAAGATGCAGCCAAGTTCGCTACGAAATGTGACAAATGCCACATAGTTTCCAAAATCCTAAGACTACCACCTACCAGTTTGATCCAAATGGTCAGCCCCTGGCCCTTTGCAATTAGGGGGATCGATCTAATTGGGGAACTCCCCATAGGTCAAGGAGGGGTAAGATATGCCATGGTGGCAATGGATTATTTCACAAAATGGGTGGAAGCTGAAACCTTGAACAAAATTTCATCTGCCAAGTTGATAAACTTCCTAATACAAAACATCCTATGCAGGTATAGGGCACTATAGAGGATCATATCGGACAACGGACTCCAATTCGATTGTGAAAAATTCTCTAGTTGGTTCCAAGAACATAGGATTGCTCGAAGCTTCTCAGCTATAACTTATCCCAAAATGAACGGGTGGGTCGTAGCGGTAAACAAGGTTTTAATAACGCTGATGAAAAAGAAACTGGGGAAGTCCAATGAGGCATGGGTTGACGAACTGCCTACCGCACTACGGACCTACCGAACTTCCTACAAAACTGCGATGAGGCATATGCCGTTTGCATTAGCATATAGGGCCGAAGCCAAGCTCCGAGTTGAAATAGTCGTCCCATTGCACTGAAGGATACATTATAATCCAGAAGAAAATGAGGAGCTTTTGAGCATGTCACTAGACCTGATCGAGGAGAAAAGGAACGACGCTTCCCTCAAAGCCGCGGCTCGTAGATAGAAGGTGGCAAGGCAACATAACTCCAAGGTGAAACCTCAAGCACTGCAAGAAAGGGGACTTGGTACTCAAGTGGGTATTTCCATGACCAGGAGTGCTAGACACGTTTTGGAAAGGACCGTTTGTTGTTCGTAAGTGTCTTCATAATGGAGCTTACATCATGTCACCAATCGATGAGGAGGTGTTTGGGAAAGCATGGAATCTTCAAATCCTTTGCTGTTATTTCTCTTGAACTGTAGGGAAGCATGTATTAATTGGAACAATAAAAAAAAGACAATGGACATAGGCTTATTTCGAACGAACCACTATAAAAATTTGGTGTCTTGCATTATTTGTCTTATTTAAACTTTCTTTTACTTAGTTTTTTTATCTAATGACTATTCCTATTGCGAGAAATCGCAAGCGCTCGCTGGCACTAGTGAAAATAAGATAGCCACGACAAAAGGCACGAAACAAGCCTAGCATTTCATTACTGATCGACAATGATGAACCGACTGTAAACCACGAATTAGGCTTGATTTATAGCCTAGGCAGTTCATCATTGGCGTTCGACTCATCGGCAATTGCGAATTGATTATAAACCACACGATTAAGGCGTGGCTGTAGCTAGGGGTAGTTCATAGTTGAAGATCGACACTGTGCACATCGGTAACGATAAATTGAATAATACTCATGACACGGGCAATAGCTCGAGTAATTATCGTTCACGATTGGACCTAAACATAATAACGCATTTATAGTTTCCCACATCTTAGAATGCATTGACGATTAACTATGTCGTAAGAAGTTCACAAGTAGACAAGGAAGACTATAGAATCATGTGTCACAATAGTCATTCTAGATAAACATACAAAGGACAAAAGTCGAACATTGTAACATTAAATCTGTATGTACAAAAAAATTATACACACACACATGCACATATACAGAACGACCATACACCCTCCAAAAAGGCTTACAAAAATAAGGAGGGGAAATTTCCTTGACTAAACAAGAGGGACATCCTTGTCACTTGGCCCGCTCCCTCCGACCATGTCCTTTGGAAGCTCGGGTCACTCAAAGGACTAAACCTCTCTTTGCAATCTGCCATCAGCACCCTTTGGTGGCATAGCTTGCCCTAGAGCTATCCTTGCACCACGGGATAAAGAAAGGTCATAAGTCTTACGATTGGAGATAAGTGATAAAGAAGCTAAAGTGACGAGACATGATACCTGCAGTAATGTTGTGTGGGTCGCCAAGCCCCTCAAAATCCGAACCCTCTTCATCATCCTCATCCTCCTCCAGCAGCTCGTAACCTTTAGCGATGCCTTGGTCTCTTCTGCCTTAAACTGCCAGTTTACCATCCCAATATCATATATGACTCCTTCTTCCTGGGTGACCGCAACCTTAGTCTCTTCGATAAGCGGAGTGTGGATTCCATCCATCACTTAGGGCCAGCCATCCATCCGCTGAAGGCTCCCTTGCTTCCAGAACATGTAGTAGGTGTCCTTTAGCAACCATTTCACAAAGTCGCTAGACTTATCGACTTTAGCTTAAAGGTACACCACCTTGTTCATATACTGTTATTTGTCCTTCCTCAGTCGGGCCTGACTTCCTTCAGCGTATCAATTTCAGCCTTGTAAGTATCTTTTTCCTTGCGCCACTCATCCTGGGACTTCTTTAGCTTAGCCAGAAATTCCTGGGACGCCTTCATTTTTCCCTTAAGAGAGCGTATCTGCTCCAACTCCTTCTGCCTAGTTTCATCCACTGAACTCACGGCCTCATCAACATATGCTGTCCATAATTCGGTGCCTCTCTTATTGCTTCTTCCTTTACTTTCTTCATCTCGACCGTGCAAGATGCTTCAACCGCCTCCAATTTTACATCCTTCTCCCTAAGTGCTCTACGGAGATCCTCCACCTGCAAGCGTAACAGTACATTAACACTCCCGACTTACTCATTGGCCTTGGCTAAACGGGATTGGTAATCAATAATTTTTCTAGTTTCTTCAGTAATATGGATCATTCTTGTTGTCAGATTGGCGAATTCAAGAGTTTTTTCCTCATCTAAAATTGAACTAGAGGATTTCAGCAGGGGAACTCGGTATCAGAATATGTTTGATTTCGACCTGCATAACTAGGGTTAATATCAACGTGATTCTCGAAAGGATTCCTCGTCGGTGGTTGAAAATCTGAAAAATAAGTATCTACATTTTCTTCCCTTAAGTCACCAGGCACCTCATGAACTTCAGGGCCAGAGGGGTTTTGGCGATGGTGACAGGAAGGAGTTTCAGAACCGGGAGAGGTAGCATCTTTTTCCGGAGACCTTGCGCACTTTTGAAACGTCTCGTGGCTATCTCCTCTACCCAAGCCCGATGGAGTCTCCTCGACATTCACTTGTGAAGTCTTTCCATTTTTAGAGGTAGTCATAGAAGAAATGGGGCCCCTTTCATCCTTTTTTACTGTTCAAGTCACCGAGGCATCTCCTCGCTCTTCGGATTTCATTTTTTCCTACAAAGCGAGTTACAAATTTAGAACAGAGAAACAAAAAATGTATAAACACAAAGCATGCAAGACACTTGGACACTACAAGCTACCACAAACCCTTAAGGGAGACTGGATCAAGCAGCCGAGACTAAGTCTCACTCAAGTAGGGAATACATTAGGATGGACTGCAATCAAAGGAAGGACGCATAGCGATGGGACATCATTTGGCTGAGGAGCAAGTGAAGGCCGGGACTCGTCTAGAAACAAAAATTCTCAAGAAGGACCCCAAAGTCCATGTAGAAATCGAAAATACCTGGAGAAAGTCTGAACATCTCACCGATCCCCGCTTCACTCTGCAATGGAAGAACATGCACTCCGCTCAGGTTATCCATCATCGCACTCTCTTGAGAAGGGCCATCGACAAAAGTTGGCCCATGTGCTGGCTCGGACTGAACTAACAGCTCTGGCCACTCCAGCATGGCCTCGACATTCTTCAAGGGGTTGTGCCCAGATCTTCGCTACCAATAAACTCCACATCCTGAGAAGCATGGACCTCCGACTCTGTTGCCCCAAAATCTCCCTCTGACCCTTCCTCATCTTCACTATCACCTTCTATATGAAAACCCTCCTCATTAGGAGCATCTTATATGCATAAAGATTTCCCTGAACGAGGAGGGCGAACAACACTCTTCTTATGCCTTGGTTTCTTCAGGTCTTCGACCCCTTCACCCTCTTCCGCCAGCTCCTTACCTTTAACAGCATCTTCCCCTTCTCCTTCGGCTCCCGTTGCCTTCTCAGCTGAACTTGGCCTGATCTTGAACACGGATTGAGCGGGACCAATTAGATTATGAAAATGAAGGGCTTTGTCGCAAAGCAAGAACGAGGTTTCCCTCTCAGCCTTAGGAATAGCTAAGATTTACTTCTCCATCTTCTTCAAACTTTCATCCTCTGCTGCCTTTACACAACCTAAAAATACGGAGCGTTAGGAAACCAGGTCGGTAGAAAAATTTAGAAGAGGATATAAATGAGGCTTACACCCGAAACTGAAAACATGTTGAGGGACAACATCATCAAGCACAAAGAAATACTCCTTCTTAAACATACTCAATTTCGAGGATAAGTCAAGGATCAGCTTAAACTTGTGAGCTGACTCAAAGTTGATGAAGGGGCTTCCCTTTCAGTAACTTCTCACATTATACAAGTACCCGATCTCTCTTTGGGTAGGGGGTCTCTGATAACACTTCACAAATATCGGATATAAGAATGTTAGGATTGCATAGGAGTTCAGTTGGAGCTGCATAGGAGCAACTTTTGGGTAGATCATGAGCTGGAGATCCAGTGGGTAAGCGGAGGAATCGCACACATGCAGTGATATTTACTATATGAGATGTATCACTTCGAGGGAGAGTATGCTCAATCATTTGGTCTTGGTAGCAGCAAGTCCCGGCGAACGATCCCGAATGTCGTAGATATAGATTTAAGTTTCTCAATTGTCAACACGCTTGGATAACATTCAGAAGGCTTTAACAGCATTTTATTAGAAGCATAGCCCTCTACCAAAGAATATGCGGAGCTAGGTTATTTTGGGGCAATAGTGGAAACCTCAGAAGAAGAAGCACAAGCCCCGACGGTCTGTAATGATGCATGCTTAGATTGAAGCTCATGACCAGATGACATTTTCTTGCACTAGGAAATAAAAAGCAGGCATTAGATTCAACGCACCACTAGCTACGCAACCGTAACGAGAGTAAAGAAGTAGTGATGGATTTAACACATTAGAAATCATGCAATCATAACCAGAAGGTACACACTTATGAAGAAAGTCCTATCATTTGGTTAGTGTCACACACCTAACCAACCCCTCCAATATTCAAGTTATTATTCCTTGGACTCCCCCTTTTTGGCTCGACATAGGCTAATTTGGTCCGGAATCATTCTAAACGCCGGTCCAAAAGTATACAGTGTCATGGTGCCGAACCAATTCCACCAAGCCTTACACAAAGACCACTTCGATCTAACACCCATTCCCCAACAGGCCAGCCGCATTAACTACGCATAATCCAGAGATCTCCCTCATGCCCAAAACAAACACACAGGAACCAACACATCACAAAGAATCCCTTGCTGCCTACACGAAGTCCTTCCACCCTCGATATCCACAATACCCATACCTCCACTTATCCCAGAATTCGCCTCTGTCGAATCATTATAGGGCAACGACGCCCATTCGAATGATTTTTTTCCTCCTCCAACTCGAGATAAAACATCACAAAAGACTACAAATAACCCTAGAATTGAAGGCACCCAAAGAACCCTAGGTTAAAGATTGAATTTAAGAACCGATCTTACCTTAGATAGTGTTGAAGTACGAAAAAGGCAAATTTGAGTATTGGGAGCTTTAGGAAATATGAAAGGAATTTGGAAATTTCAAAGTATGGAAATAGAAGAAGGAAATAAAAAGGAAGATATAGTATTCATAAAAGGAAAGAAGAGGAATATGGAAGGTGAAGCGATTTTTATGAGTCCGAACCAAACAAAGCACATCATATGGAAATTCGGCGTACTTTGAGGGTGAAGTGTTGGTTTGGTTTTTTAGCACTCAAAGGAAGAGAGAGAGAGAGAGAGAGAGAGAGAGAGAGAGAGAGAGAGAGAGAGAGAGAAATCAAAGGCAAGCATAAAGGAGTTCGATTACGATGTAGAAGGCAAGAATGCCGGATCAAACATTTGGTCCGGCACTGTCCATAATGCCAGACTAAACATTTGGTCCGAAACTCTCTAAAATGCTAGACCAGATATTTGGTCTGACACTCTCAAAAATGACGTACCAGATATTTGGTTTGGCATGGCATATAAAACACCGGACCAAACATTTTTTCAAGTACATAGGCTTGTCGGATCAAATGTTTGGTCCATCAAATAAGCATCCCCAAGCAAGACACCAAATAAGGTGATGACCGAGCAAGTCAAGGAATGAGATGATGACCAAGCAAATCAAGTTCTCTAACCAAATGCTAGAATAGATCATCTTGCCCAATTGCCGAACCAGACTCAGGGAGCTATAATCTCAACCTCCATACTTCACAACTCCATTCTATAAATACCAGAGCTCCTAAAAATGATAGGGACCGAATTTTGGAGAAAAGAGGGAAAACTCTGCTGAGACTCAACTTTCCCAGCTGCTCTAAGTTTTTCTCTTTCTATTCAAAACTTTTATTTGTAATCAACCTAAAGAAGCCTAATAAGATGGACAGTCGATGTAGGCATGTTCAGGCCGAAGCACTATAAAATTTTATGTGATTTACTTCCTTTAAACCGCTTTCCGACTCTGAGTCTGTAAACTGTTCTGTGACTGAAATAATTATCTTTAACATGTTGGAACATTAGAAGCTACATATCAAACAACTTAAAAGTAACTTAACCAATTCAAACTTGGAGGTGCTACAAATCACTATAATTTTTTTGTCCTAATTAATTTAATAGTAGAACGAAGATTTATTCTGCTAAATAGATGTCATCAACAATCTTTCCCATTTAGTTATAGCAGAATAAGGATTTGTTCTACTAAACAAATGTCAAAGGTTTAATATAACGTATTCATATTTGTTTAGCTACATAAAGACACAGACAAAGAAAACCACTTGTATCTAAGCCATTCTTTGTAAAAGAATGCTGCTTTTTAAGCAAACCGATCCTTAGAAATAACATAATTAAAAATTAAACCCATATTTTATTAATTTAAAATAAGTTTAGGCCTTTATTAAATAATACTTTGATATTTAATAAATCTTAACTTAGTAAGTAATTAAGTAATAATTAAACCTCGGTTGTTAATAATCAATTAATTAATGAAACCCTAATTAATTGCAGTTAATTAATAATTAAACCTTACTTAAATAATAATTAATTAAATAACTAACCATTATTTAATGATTAATTAACCTTTACTTAGTTTACTAATCATAATTATCTTGTTAATTAATAATTAAATATTAATTAATTTTGCTTAATTAGTGATTAGTTATTAATTATCTTTATTTAATTAATAAATTAATCATTAAACCCTTTAATTAATTAATAAGTATTAATTAATCTTTAGTACATATAATAATACATTTGAAAACTTTTTCCAAAAATACTTAAAAAGAAACACATTTAGTTTCCAAAAACGTGTTTGTTTTATGAACTGCATCCAGAGTGACTATTGCTAGGATACCATAAATTAAAACTAGTTTTACTCGTCTATTACTCTTCAAAAGTTTTATTTTTGCTTACTTAAACTTGTACAAGGGTTTAGGAAACTAAAAGTAAAGTTTAAAACTTATATACTTTTCTACGAAACACTTAAGTAAAAACAAGTTTAAAATAAGGATCGCGACGTCGCAAACAAGCAACTTTAAGTGTTATTTTCTTTTAGCGTACAACAACATAGCATAAGTCCATACATTTATCACATGCCATAACATTATACACAAAGTAAAAAATCACTACTTTTTACATCACTTAACATCCAAACTATATTTCCAACTTCATAACCAAACAATATATTAAATCTCACTTATATAAAGCACCAAACATCATATATTTTCAACCAAGATCAACACAATTATTAGCAATGATATAAAGTTTTAAACTTACTTAAAAATGTGAGGTTTACACACCAAAAGCTAACGAAACAAACCAGACTTCCACTACGATTTGAGTACGACCTAGAGCTTGGATTTTCTTTGTAAAAAATGTATTTTGGACTTTGGAAAGTGGAGTTTGGGTTTGTCTTTGAGGAGGGTGGGCATGACCTAGGGGTGCAGATGGTGGTTAAGGCTTGTTTTTGAAGGAGGAGGTGGTGTAGGGAAAAAAGAGGATTTTAATAAGAGTTTAAAATGTTTTAAAGTAGGAAGTATTGAACTTTTTGGTTTGGAAATCATAAGAAGACATTAAAGAGATTTTAAGAAGATTAGAAAGAAATGTAGTTTTTTTTGGAAATGAGAATTGAAATGATAAAACGAGAGTGAAAAATATGGAAATTGGTTTTAGATAAATGAAATAAACAAAATACTAAAAAGCCCTTTAAGAACATACCTTCCATTCAAAATATGCCACATCATCACCATCCTCCCTAGCCATGTTACATATGCATGGAATCAAGAATCCTCTCTTTGCCCAACATGTAAATCCCTTCCTTGAACCATGATGTGTTGAAATGTGACATTGCGTTGGATAAAAGTCACATCTCTTTTTTTCTTACTTAAATGAATATATTTTTACCATACTACATTCTTAACCATTCAAATATCATTTGTATGTGTATAAATGTACAGAAATGTTCACAACATTTTCGACAACTTTTAAATGATCAAAAAACGAAAATTAAAAAAATGATTTTCGGTCGCATTTTCTATTTTTCTTCGAACTAAATATTTTTGTAAACACATTTTGAAAACCATTTTACTATCATTAGTTATTAATTAAAAGATGGTATTTTAATTATTAAAACCATTAATTTGAACATTTAAAATTAATCAAATATTCCCAAATCAAAATGATAAAATTCCAGGTCATTACAATTATATGGTTTTGGATCATATGATACTGGTTAATTATATCTCAGACAATTAAGGGCGAAGCATACATTCAGTGGAAGCATCATAAAAGTTGATGAACTCTTCGTATTGTTACATATAGCTGTCTACAATCATAAGTCTGTTAATACCAAAATCGTTCCATGTACTTCGTCATATTCATCAATGAGTTATCATAGACATGAACTTGTGTATTTGATACACATTTATAAGCCAATGATAAGCTTATAAAATATAAAACAGAAGTAAACAAAATAACATGCGAAGAAATGATTCGATTTGAATGAATAGGTGAGTATATTGAGAACAGTTCTGTATGTACATAATATGAATAAAGATTTAATCTCAAAGGTCACTCCTACCTATAACACATAATGATTTATTGATAAGGACTAATCAAACTTTGTTGGACAAAGCACGATTAATGATGAGTAAAGTTGTTGAGTTAAACTCTTTCTATAAGGTGTGTACTTAGCAGTAATACACAAGGTTAAAACTAATATCATCCTAAGAATAGTTTACAAAGCCATAAGAGATAGGGGTTTACAAAAACCTTCATATCCTAGGCTAAGGAGTTTAAAGTTATACAATAGTAATTAGATAACTAATTTCTAACAGAATTTTACATAATGGATCTTGTATGAGTCAAAAGACTATATGACTCAAAAGACTACACGTAATAATTATACATATGGGATCTTATATGAATCTTTCCAAGATAATTTTAGAAATAATAGAAATTATATAACTAACTTTTGTTGTGAACACAAATATATTGTGAACTAATGCAAAATCAGTTTTACATAAGGAAATTCACAAAAAATTTACGAGTGCTTATTCCGTTGCACTAAGAAACAAATGTTTTTTCAAGAAATATAAACTTAACAGCGAAGGAAATTCTTTAAGAAATTACTGATATAAAATGAACTTGGATATGATCTAAGGATAAAACTGATTACAGAGGATGAAATGAAATTGACCGAACCTAAATGAACACAATACATTAGAACATCTAATGAATATTCTTGTACATTGAAGAGAAACTATAAGTTTCTTATCAGTATCAAGAATAAATATTCCTTGGTTGTTTAATTAAACCATTAAGAGTATTAACTCCATGCCATAGTACAATGCGCATATCTGAAATAAATTCGAAGTACATTATCAAAATATGATTTTGATAGTGGTACCCGAAGGGTTATGATCCATTGGCCGTAAATGTGTCTTTAAGAGAAAGACAAATACAGTTGGAGTATAGTGAGCCACATTGTTGGGGATGCGGATAATGATCTTAAGCCAGAAATAACACTAGAGGGGGGGGGGGGTGAATAGTGTTTTAAAGAATATATGAACTATATGACTAAATTAAAACTTTCAACACAAATCTAAACAGAATTCTAATACAGAGTGATCACAGAACATATAACAAATGCAAATAGTAAAGTAAAGCAAATAAAAGGAAAGAACACACCGGATTATATACTGGTTCGGAATCCTCCTACATCCAGTCCTGCACCAAGGCAATATCCTTGTACAAATTTTTATAAGCCAATATCCAAATTACAACCCTCAATTTCTAAGGCCTTGAGGAACCCTCCTATCTCCGAGTCTGGGGTAAACTCTCTTGATTTATGGGACACAAGATCACCCTAATACTTCTTAATAACAATCCTTTTGAATGGATAGACTCTATGGACATTTTAAATACAAATTGATCCTATAAATCTGAATAGCACTTTGATCTTTAGTAGAATGATGGAGAATCAAATAGAGAGAGTATCTAAATGTTTTCCTATTGAGAATTTGGCAGAATGATGGCACGATCTTGAAAATATGAAGTTTTATGGATATGGAATGGTGGAGAAGAAAGAGTGAAGAAAATAAGAAAGTAGTAAAAAATTCGTTTTGGAAGCCTTTATATAGATGCTCAACAGTCATAACCATTGGCGAAAGGTTTTTGAACGAATGGACACTTCTTTTGAAATTTGAATTTTGAATCCAACTGTCACCATGTCGACATGGGTTATCCCCATATGTCGACATCCCTCAGTTCAAAATTGTAGAGATGTTGTTTTGTAAAAGCATTTGAATTTAAAACAAGTTGAAACTTCTCTGAAGCAAAATAAAGTGTTTAAACAATATTTTGAGATAGAGAATGAATATAAAACATTATTTTATATATATATATATATAATTGATATAGACCGTCAGTTATATAAGTAATATTTAAAATCAGAATAAGTTTTGATGTTTTAAAAATAGAAGTTTTTAAAATCAGAATGGAGGAATATTTCAAGGCTAAAACAAAGTTTGAAAACATTTTTTTGGAAACATGATTTTGAAAGCTAAAACATTTTGAAAACAGATTTAAAAACATTTTGAAAAATCTATTCAAACTGAAATTGCAAGAACCTTCCTACAGAGCTCCTCCATAGGACTCGAGAACTTGTACAAAGTAGTTTAAATGATTTTGATTTTCGTGGGTTTGTAAGCCACTTGTCGTAGGTTTGTAAGCTACTTGTCATGGGTTTGTAAGCCACTGGTTTCGATAGAAATTGGGTTCCATCCCAAAAGAAAATTGGAAGAAAGATGAGAGTGCTATTATGAAGTTTTAACAAAATACTAGACACTTATCTTGAGATCTTGAAATCTTGATTCTCTAGAGTCTTGAATCTTGAATCTCTAATCTTCATCTTGATGCTTGAGTCTTTATACTGATCAGTCTTCGATAATACCTGCATATACTTCCTATATACATATATATATCTATCTATCTATATGAAAATGTTAGTATATATTTTATAAAGTAAAGTATAATAACTATATAAGGTTGTTGTCATCAAAACATCATCAACTCAGTTCCTAACAATCTCCCCCTTTTTGATGATGACAACCTTTATTTATAAAATATTCTT
This sequence comes from Allium cepa, assembly GCA_030765085.1. Taxonomy (NCBI): domain Eukaryota; kingdom Viridiplantae; phylum Streptophyta; class Magnoliopsida; order Asparagales; family Amaryllidaceae; genus Allium; species Allium cepa. Next base: position 648,683,619 of record CM060939.1, on the reverse strand, counting down.
ACCATACCATAACTCCCCCTTGCTCCGTGACTTCTTCTTAAAACTGCAACTTCCATTTATTCCATGACTCCCCCTTACACCAAGCACATATATTTTTATGACTTTCTCCCCCTTTGTCATCAACAAAAAGGAATAAAATATTTACCTGTTCTAAAGTATATATAGAAAAAAAGTGTAAAGTGAACGTGTAAGTGATCAAGTGTGTGTGCATATATATAAATGTAACTTAACAATCAAATCAATATCATACATAGCAAACCAATCATGTATAGTATATGAAGTTATATACAAACCAAATCCAAATCAAACTTAAGTAAACAATCCAATCAAATCCTAATCAAATCTAAATCAAATCAAATCAAACAAACAAACAAACAAAATGATCAGACATTCCTTGGGACTTCCACCCATCCACCTTCTCCAAAGATAGGATCAGTTTTGATAACATCCCAATTATCTTTGTCGAGAGTGACTGGTGGATTTGCTTCGGGTTCGTCTTTGCTAAGGGTTGAGATCATCCAACGAAGTGCGTCGAAGTGTTTCTCTTGCTCTTTGATCATCTGCATTTGGCTTAATTCTAAGTGCCTTTGATTTCTAAGTATAAAAGAAAGAATATTCTTGAAAGAAGTAAGAGTTTCTTCAAGATTTTTACTTAAATTCTTAATTGGAGAAGCCATAATTTAAGAAATAAGTTGAAGTATGAGAGGAGATGAATAGAAATGGAGGTAGAGGAGTTTTTCTGGAAGAAATAGGTATTTATAGGAGTTATTGGCCGTTCAAAATGAATTGTCACTTGGTAGTTACAAGAATTTGAAGTTAGAAATTGTAACTACTTTCTGACTGTTATATGTCGACATGGGGGGATGGGGCATGTCGACATGGTCTGGACAGAATGACCAAGTTGAGTTATTTTTGATTTTTAAGTTTATTTTTATACTAGTGGACTTATATAAACTTAAAATAAATAACTAACAGAGATATATAAAGCTGGAAAATAGAGAATGAGATAGCATTACTTATATTAGTTAACATTACATAATCTTAACTAAAAAAGTAGAAAATACAAAGATAGATAAACGATTGCTAGAGAGATAATGGCTAGGATTAGTTTGATGAAGATGATGATGAAGACAAGCCAAGTTTCCTGCCTATCTTCCCAAAGAACTTGTCGATCTTGGTGGAGATTTTATCCATTTTCTTGCTAACAGATCTCTTAAGAACCTTTTGGTTTTGGGCAAGTATCTTTTGGTTCTTGAGTATGGTTTTGTTGGACGGATTGGCGGGGATATGTGGATACTCTATACTTTCCAAAGAGGTATCTTCATCTTCCTCTTCTTCAATTTCCATTCCTTCCCCTTCTTCTTCCTCTTCTTCTTCCTCTTCTTCCATCTCTTCATGAGCAAGCCTCTCTTCCTTTTCGGCAAGTGTTTCATATGGTTGAAACATGAGTGGGATTTTCATAAGAGAAATGTTCCCATGATTGAACATTTTTCTACTTACAAACTCTTCCTTTTTAACATCCACACCAAAATAATTGAAAATCCGAGTAAGGTAAATTCCATGATAAAGAGTGTTTTCTCCCATATTAAATTTTTTAGGTCTTAACTCATCCAAAATAGTTTGTGCCCAATTAATATCATATTTTCCAAAAACAGTAAAAAGAGCTTTACACACTTTTGAGGTGGGATTATTGTAGTTTCCCGACCTAGGAATAATTGTGTGTTGAATAAGAAGGTTGACAATTCTTGCTTTTGGGCGGAAAAAGCGATTCTTAAAATCCATATGGCCATCGCTTTCAAAAATGTGATGAAAAGTCTCTCGATCGGTTTCATTGATTTGAAATTCCAAGAGATTCATACCGGTAGATTTGCAACCCAAAATAGTACCCAAAATATCGGAATCCGAAACAATAAGTGTTCCTTTAACACTACTCCAAATTTGATCTTCATTTCCATTATAAAATCCACGATTTAGGTTTGCATAAAACATTTTGACAAGGTTTGGATAACAAACGAAATCATTTTGCTTGTTATCAATCAAGCTAAGAATGGAATTTTCTTCAAAAAGTTGATCGATTTCATAAGAAGAAAAATCATCAAAAATGGCAAATTTTCCCGTATTTACTTTACCATAGTTTACATAGTTTATGTAAGCTTTGATAGCCTCCGGGTCATTGAAAAGATCATTTTTGATGGATTTGGGCAGCCTCATAGTTGATGGGTTACTTGAGGAAGCCATTGATGAGTGTTTGAGAGGAGTAGAAGATAATGAAGAAAGTTTGAATTATGAGAATAAAGTGAAAAGAGATGATAAGAGAAGTATATTAAATAGATTCTCTAAAGTCATGTTCTCTGGTCAAGAGGTGTCTTTTCAGAATTTTGAAGTAAGTGAAAAGGTGGAGGGAAATTCAAAAGTTTGAATTCAAATTTTGAAATCAAATTTCTGAGAGGCATGTCGACATGGGGTATCCTGGCATGTCGACATGTGCCTGTTGAATTTGAAAAGAGGTGTCTATTCCTAAAATCTAAGAAATTCCTAAAATCCTAAGAAAACTAATATATATTCTATATCTATATATAACTCCAGTAATAATATTAAATATAATAATATTAAAATATTTTAATATTTAAAATATTATTAAAATAATATTATTTTGAATTTAAAAATTCAAATTTCAAAGGGTGATTTTGAATTTAAAAATTCAAGGAATTGCAAACAAAATCAAAGCAAGCAAGCATCCAATAAAATTAAAATAAATGTGTACCTATTTTTTGATCCAAACTCCGATCGTTTTCTGATTCGAGAATAGCCGTGAAGCACAGATTTGAATTATCAGTTTTCTTCTCGTCATCACTGGATGAATCTGAATCGTCAAGAGTTGCTGCATATGCCTTCTTTCTTTTCTTTGGTTGCTCGTTGTTTGGTTGAAATGTTTGTTTGTCTGGATATGGACAATCCATCTTGTAGTGCCCTGTTTTGTTGCGGTTATAGTATCTATCACCATTATTGTTGTTGTTGTAGTTCTCCGAAGTATTTCTGGAATTTCTTTGATCATTTCTTTTAAAGTTATTCATCTTTCTATACTTCAGAAATTTCCTGAAATTTCTGGTCATGAAAGCAATTTCTTCATCACTCTCTTGTTCTGAATCTCCAGATGTTGCTTTGAATGCGATCGATTTCTTTTCCGTTGCCTTAGATTCTTTTCTCCCTTGTAGTTGAACTTCATAAGACATTAGATTACCGATTAACTCTTCGATCTTCATTTGACTAACATCATTTGCCTCTTCAATAGTAAGTGTCTTTTGATCCCATTCTGGAGTGAGTGAATTGAGTATTTTTCTGACTTGATCTTCTTCTGAGAAACCCTTTCCTAAAGCAATCAATGAGTGTACAATGTCTTGAAATCGACAATACATGTCGGAAATAGACTCATTTTCATGCATTTTAAACAATTGAAACTGGTTAGTTAATATGGAAATTTTAGTATGTTTAACTTTGCTTGTTCCTTCATGAGTTACTTGCAAAGTTTTCCAGATTTCAAATGCAGACTTACAAACAGAGACTCTATTAAACTCATTCCTATCTAGTGAACAAAATAGTATATTCATAGCCTTAGAATTGTTTTGTGCAACTGTCTTTTGCTCAGTAGTCCACTGGGAAAAATTTGTAGTTGGTTTAACATATTCAATTTGTGTCATATTCCAAGTATCTAAACTTATGGATTGTAAATAAATTGTCATCCTACATGCCCAATATGCATAATTACTGCCATTAAAAAGTGGTGGTCTGACAGTAGACTGACCTTCTACAAATGAACTAGTGTTAGTGCTTGTGTTGACAGAAGTAATGGTGACAGGAGTGACATTATTAGTGTGTTGTGCCATTAAAACTTTTCAAAATTTCAGATTATGAAAATAATGAAAACCAATGCTCTGATACCAATTGTTGGGGATGCGGATTAAGGATCTTAAGGTAGAAATAACACTAGAGGGGGGGTGAATAGTGTTTTAAAGAATATATGAACTATATGACTATATTAAATCTTTCAACACAAATCTAAACAGAATTCTAACACAGAGTGATCACAGAACATATAACATATGCAAATAGTAAAGTAAAGCAAGTAAAAGGAAAGAACACATCGGATTTTATACTGGTTCCGAATCCTCCTACATCCAGTCCTGCACCAAGGTAATATCCTTGTACAGATTTTTATAAGCCAATATCCAAATTACAACCCTCAATTTCTAAGGCCTTGAGGAACCCTCCTATCTCCGAGTCTGGGGTAAACTCTCTTGATTTACGGGACACAAGATCACCCTAATACTTCTTAATAACAATCCTTTTGAATGGATAGACTCTATGGACTTTTTAAATACAAATTGATCCTGTAACTCTGAATAGCACTTTGATCCTTAGTAGAATGATGGAGAATCAAATAGTGAGAGTATCTAAATGATTTCCTATTGAGAATTTGGCAGAATGATGGCACGATCTTGAAAATATGAAGTTTTATGGATATGGAATGGTGGAGAAGAAAGAGTGAAGAAAATAAGAAAGTAGTTGTTAAAAAATTCGTTTTGGAAGCCTTTATATAGATGCTCAACGGTCATAACCATTGGCGAAAGGTTTTTGAAAGAATGGACTCTTCTTTTGAAATTTGAATTTTGAATCCAACTGTCACCATGTCGACATGGGGTATCCCCATATGTCGACATCCCTCAGTTCAAAATTGTAGAGATGTTGTTTTGTGAAAGCATTTGAATTTAAAACAAGTTGAAACTTCTCTGAAGCAAAATAAAGTGTTTAAACAATATTTTGAGATAGAGAATGAATATAAAACATTATTTTAAATATATATATATATATAATTGATATAGTCCGTCAATTATATAAGTAATATTTAAAATCAGAATAAGTTTTGATGATTTAAAAATAGAAGTTTTTAAAATCAGAATGGAGGAATATTTCAAGGCTAAAACAAAGTTTGAAATTTTTTTTTGGAAACATGATTTTGAAAGCTAAAACATTTTGAAAAATCTATTCAAACTGAAATTGCAAGAACCTTCCTACAGAGCTCCTCCATAGGACTCGAGAACTTGTACAAAGTAGTTTAAATGATTTTGATTTTCGTCGGTTTGTAAGCCACTTGTCGTAGGTTTGTAAGCTACTTGTCGTGGGTTTGTAAGCCACTAGTTTTGATAGAAATTGGGTTCCATCCCAAAAGAAAATTGGAAGAAAGATGAGAGTGCTATTATGAAGTTTTAATAAAATACTAGACACTTATCTTGAGATCTTGAAATCTTGATTCTCTAGAGTCTTGAATCTTGAATCTCTAATCTTCATCTTGATGCTTGAGTCTTTATACTGATCAGTCTTCGATAATACCTGCATATACTTCCTATATACATACATACATACATATATATATATATATATATCTATATGAAAATGTTAGTATATATTTTATAAAGTAAAGTATAATAACTATATAAGGTTGTTGTCATCAAAACATCATCAACTCAGTTCCTAACACACATTGATAAGAATATTACTGTGAATTTCAATTATTGAAATTATCGTAAAAGATTCACCATTTGATGTACTCAAGTTGGATCAGATTTTACTAACAAAATTATCATCTAGTATGAATTTAAGTTTTGGTATATATGTATTGAAACAAAATGTAACAACCCGCATATTTGTCAATTGTATATTTAAATATTTTATTTAAATATTTCATAGTTCGTCGGATTTTAGTCCGAAAACCTACTTTTAGCAAACAGTCGAATTAGGACTCGAGACCACTCCCATTGAGTTTAAAATGCCGTTTACCACCTTTTTGAGTATAAGCTTCGATATGTTTGGAGAAAGTTGAATTTTGCTACTTTTTACTTAGGGCTTTGGTTTGGGCTGAGCCACTTATGTATTCAGTCCCAACCCCTTCTCCTCTTCATTACTTCATTCCTCATTTCCTAATACTCAAGCTTTTATATTAATGGAGAGTGGAAGAGGAAATTAAAACTCCAAACCCTAGTTTCCTTTTGCAAATCAAACTCTAGCTCCAAACTAATAGAAGAACCCATTGGTAAGCTTCTCTTCTTCTTCTCCAACTCATTCTCTTATCAAATTCAGAAATTCCTAAACCTAATTTAGGAGATGTTTCTCTTTTTAGCTTAGATTCAAGCTTGTTGAGTTGGAATTGAAGAGTGATTGTCATTGTCATTGTTCTATAGCTTCTTCTTCATTGATTTGGGTTCAAAGGTGAGATTTTTATCTCACATCTTTGTCTATAATTATCTTCGATTGTTAGGTATGAATTCCTAACACTTATTCATGTGCAATTGATTTTGGTTTGGATTGATTTCGTGTATATTCCAATTTTTGGTGTTTTGGTCTAATTTATGAAAATCCTATTATGGATATTTGGACATTGATATTTGAGGCGTATCGAAGAGCCATTTAGGTTGGGTTGTCGTTCGACGTAATTCCTTAGTCATCGCCATTTGCTCGTTCGATCGTTTTCGATATTCGTTTGGCCATTTTTGGCCTAGGTTCAGGGAATGCCCTGAACCCTTCATTCAGACGTCTGAAACGTAATATTCAGATGTCTGAATATTGTTCTGGGAAGACTTCTATTCCCAGATTCAGACGTCTGAATATATGGTTTCAGACGTCTGAATTGGTTCATTTGGAACCAGAAACGAAATAGGCTAAAAAGTGCCTATTTCAGACGTCTGGATTCAAGGATTCAGACGTCTGAATTCTGTCTTTGGAAAATATTTATTTTCCAGATTCAGACGTCTGAATCCTTGATTTCAGACGTCTGAATCAGCACTATTTTGCCTATTTTCTTGAGAATTCCAATTTAAATTGATTCGTGATGATCCTATTTGTTGTTATCATTTATTATGACTTTGATGACTCCTTTTTAGGGATTTTTGAATATCCATTTCGATGGATTCTTTATCGGTTTCTTTGGATTTTATTCACGTCTTCGAATGTGAATTTTACTGATTGATTGTTCTTACAATCTTCTTTGTGATTTGTCACTTTAAAAATATAAAGGTTTTCTATACTAGTAGTAAATATCAAAACTCTTTCTTCAAATGATTTCAACACTATTTTATTACAAAGCTCGTTTTCTCAAACCAACTTCTAATCTATTAGTATATACAAACCTTTACCTCACTCGTATGAGAAATCTAATTAAACGACTTAGTAAAACAAGTGGTATGAAACGCTTGCGTTTACTTCGTCGGTTAATTCTTGGACTTGTTCGATTGAATCTCTTGTGACAATTTTCTAGTGGAGATCTACAAATTGTTCGTAAATATTTAAGTTAAGCTAGTGGTTATGGGACATGAAGCTAAGCTCATATATTTACTAGCTTATTGTAATTGACACTTCTCGGTGATCATGACGATCATTTTATGTTTTAGACTAGCATTGTGCGATGTCCCTTTTGATTCGGTTCATCGGGCGTCGCGCTGTACGACGTCGATGCTCCGAATTACTTGATACATTGGATGTACCGTTTGAACTACATCAATGTCTTTGCTTTTGATACATTGGATGTACCGTTTGCACTACATCAATGTCTTTGCTTTTGATATATTGGATGTACCGTTTGCACTACATCAATGTCTTTGCTTTTGATACATTGGATGTACCGTTTGCACTACATCAATGTCTTTGCTTTTGATACATTGGATGTACCGTTTGCACTACATCAATGTCTTTGCTTTTGATACATTGGATGTACCGTTTGCACTACATCAATGTCTTTGCTTTTGATACATTGGATGTACCTTTGCACTACATCAATGTCTTTGCTTTTGATACATTGGATGTACCGTTTGCACTACATCAATGTCTTTGCTTTATGATTCATTGGATGTACCGTTTGCACTACATCAATGCCTTTGCTTTATGATTCATTGGATGTACCGTTTGCACTACATCAATGTCTTGGCCATCCTTTTCTTGTGATTTCTGGATTTCGTGTGTTGAATTCTGGAATTTATGTTTCACCAACTTTTACGATTGGCATTGATCTATATGTCATTTATTGTGGCTCGGTGAAGGAAATTAGGAGTATGACTTTCATTTTTATCTTTGAGAAGATCTTTGTGATATTGGTTAATCTCTTATTGATTTTTCAATTATTTATTTATCACAGCTTGGCATTGTGATTATTATACGTTTAGTCATATCTCTTATTCTATATCATTTCATTTGATATTTATAGCTAGACTGATCCGTTTATTATTTTCTTCTTAAATAATACTCGGGTCAGACTGAGATATTACAGGTGCTTCCTCATGGCTTCCTATCTGGAACCATCTTCTGACTTTTGGCTAACTACTTTAGTTTAGTAGTTTTTGTTGTATACATTTGAGATACAGACTCTATGATGTATACTTATTCTTTTATCTAGCACTTGTATCTATTCTTTTTGATATTGTGGATCTTGTTTGACCACTACTCTGATGTACACTTTCATGTGTTATATTCATATCTATTTCCGCCTTTGTGATATGAATTGTCTGTGACTGATTTATGTTATGTTTATTTCTATATTTGTTTCTGAAGATATTATAGCCACTGTGTAGTAGCTTTGAGTTTGTGTCGGTATGTCGGATTTCCCTCTTGATAAGAAATGCATGTTGTACTATCTGACATATCGATGCTCGCGCAAAGCAATTACACGGATGGTCGCTCCTCAACAGCCTTATTCTCCGTGCTAGTTGACAGCATTCACCGTAATGTTCTTGGCTAGCGTGGGTATAGAGGTGGGGCGTCACAGCGTGGTATCAGAGCCAAACTTCAGAACAATATGGAATATTATAACAAGGATCATCGTCCTAAGTCCATCTTAGGAGTCATGCTTTAGGATTTCATTCGGGTCTTCGTACCGTTCTATCCTACTTTCTTTTATGATTCCTTGTTTTATCTATCAAGATTGCTTTATATTTATTTTGAGAATAACTTTTTCCTCTTCTTTCTTTCTTTCTTTCTTTCTTAAAGAAGAGAAATGGTTAGACCAGGCCGTCCCAGCGCCGGTCAATCTAGTGTTACTCCTCAGGATGGAGTATTCATGTCTGCCCAACAACTTCTTGATCTAGTAAAGAACGCTCGAGCAGCCAGACCCATTCTAGAGCCCACTCATCCTAGATCCGGTTTTGTACGCTTGTGCAGAGACTACACCGATTTGGGTGGAAGGCCATTCAAAGGATCCGAGAGTGTTATAGAAATTCAAGCTTGGCTCAAATCATGCGATCGCATCTTTTCTCGCATGAACCTTATTGACCTTCATCGAGTCCAAGTGGCTTCTAGCATGCTCCAAGAAAGGGCATTAGATTGGTATGAGCTTTTAATTTCTGAAATCGTTGAAGCGGATCTCACTTGGGAGCAATTCCGAGAAAGGTTCGAATTGAAATTTGTGCCGGAGGCTGAAAAAGTAACTCTGGCCCGGCGTTTTATTGACTTTGTTCAAGGTGAATCTTCTGTGATAGATTATGTCTCCTCTTTCGAGTCTCTTTCTAAATACGGGGTTGAGTACATTAATACCCCATTGAAGAAAAATCAGAGATTTGTTTATGGCTTGAATAAGAATCTGAAGAAGCCATTACTTCTGAAACTTGAGGTTTCATTTGATCAGCTTATTGATATCGCTCTTCGTCTTGAAGAGGCCGATAATGAAGGTGATGTTGAAGTTGTGCGTGCCCAACAGAACTTCGACAATAACTTGAAGAGGCCTATCAAATTCAAAGGCCCCAATTCTAATAAGAAAGGGAAGCAACAAACTCTGGTAGCAAAAGTTCCTACCACTAGTCGTGGACGATGCTACAATTGTGGTTCCACAGACCACCATGTAAGGGAGTGCCCGAAACCCCTCTTTTGTCGTTATTGCAAAGGTTCGGGTCATCTTTTATCTTCGTGTCCTAAGCTTCCAAGCAAGAGAGAAGGAAAGCTGCAAGCCCCTGGCAACTCTTCTCTTGGTCAGGGTATTTTCATTCAATCCTTGATGGCATTGTTTTATTTCGTGAACTTTCTGTTTGAGTTCTTTTTGATATGGGTTCATCTCATTGTTTTTATATCAAAAGAACTTGTGATTCTTTTCTTTGAATATTTTGGGCTTGATGACTTCTTTGAGAGCTGCGAATCCGGATGGTTGATCCGCAACACTCAATTTGCTTTCTTTTAATGTCGAAACTATTTTATGTGATTTTTCTTTCCGAGCCGATATTTTTACTTAGGCTTCGGAATTGATTTTTGTAAGGATTGGCTTAATCGTTGTGAAGCTCATATCCTATTTTCCGTGTGGACTATTCATCTTCGACATTTTCTATCTGTTAAGCAGATTTCTATTTTTCCTTGTGATTCCGATTTCAAATTTCTGAAGGCATCATTTTATTCTTCAAACCCTCATGATGAGGAAAGTTTTATTTCTCTCATCTAAATAGTTTGTGAAATTTTCCGGTTTATTTGGACTTGTCTTAGGATTATCACCTAAGCAATATCTTGTGTGGTGATAAGGTCTTTCTTGTTCGACCTTGCCATCGATTTCATTTGGCTACGAGTCGCGTGAGTTAGCATTCCACTTACGCACTCCACACTCGTTATGATTCTAATGAATGACTTATTTTGTCATTCAATTTGTCCAGCTTATTTCATCCATTTTATATATCAAATATTCTATGAATATTTCGATGAGACCATTCTTGTATTTATTGGTTTTGGATGAAAATAGAAATATGAAATTTTGTAAATCTTTTTCGTAAGATTTATTTATAAGTACAATTGGATTTTGATCTTAAAACGTGCAAAGAATATTCTTAAAGGTTTTTGAGAAACATGTTTATCATATAGAAGATGATTTTGTGATTGTATTGCCCGTTGAGTGCTTTAAGAATTCTGATCGACGCGCTTGATCAACGTTATCGATAGGAACTTCCTAAACGCTTTGATGAGATAATCAGACACAGTATATTAACTTGAAAATAGTAAATTTTTCTAGAAAGATTATTACATAATGATAAATGAAATTTGAAAGTTTTAACTTTTCAGGAAAGAATATTATTTAAAAGAAATTCTTTCTTTTCGATACTCTTATTCTTGTGATTCCCGTTGGGAACCAAGACTTTATCATTTGCACCAATGCTAATCGTGTTGGTTTGGATGCCGTTCTCTTGCAAAAGATAACGTGCTATCTCGTGTGCTTCTAAATCATTAAAAGCTGATTGAGGCTAGGTATGCCACTCATGATCTAGTGCTCGCGGTTATTGTTTTCGCTTTTAGAGTTTGACATCATCATCTTTGGGGGAGAAATTTGTTCTCCACCTCGATCATAAAATCTTTGGAATATTTATTTTCTCATAAGGAACTTCATGTTTACTCGAGTTCCTGGCATCTTATGATCTTGATATTCTTTTATTCCCGGAGGGGAAATCGTGTTGCCAATGCGTTTAGTCGTAGGCAACAAGTGGTTGATTCTTTGATGATTGTTTGAATGGAATTATCTTTTTATTAATTTCATCGGACGTTTCGATATACATCGTTTTATTGAGCTTTATCTCGTTTCTTTTATGGACTAGCGTCCGATGTTCTTTTATGGTGTTCGGTTCATCGGATGTACTGTTATTGTACTACATCGATGTTCCGTCTCATTTGGATCAATGGATGTACCATTATTATACTACATCGTTGTTCCGGTTTATCGGTTCATTGGACGTACCATTTTTGTACTACGTCGGTGTTCCAAATTATTCGAGTTTGAAGTTTCTCGGGCGTACCGTTTCTGTACTACGCCGTTGCTCTGGCTCAATTTTCTGCTATTCTTGATGTTTTCTGCGTCTTTTAACTATGGAAATGCTTTTAGGTTTCCTATTTTATTCTTGAGCCCGGTGTTATTGATGAAATTGAAGTTTCACCAGATTTGATTTATGAGCAACATTCCATTTGCATCATTGCTTCGGAGGTTGAGCGCCTTCGGAATAAAGATATTCTTCTTGTGAGAGTTCAATGGTTCTCAAATCTTAGGGATTACTCTTGGGAATCTAGAGAATTCATCGAGCGATCCCGTTCGTGCTAACTCTTTCGTGCTCTTTATGGTGAACTTCTTATTTCAATTTTCTTTTGTGTTGATATGCTTTTATGGTTGTTACTCTTTATTTTCTTCTTAAGTATTGCGAGGACGCAATTTCTTTAAGGAGGGGAGTCTGTAACAACCCGCATATTTATCAATTGTATATTTAAATATTTTATTTAAATATTTCATTGTTCGTCGGATTTTAGTCCGAAAACCCACTTTTAGCAAACAGTCGAATTAGGACTCGAGACCACTCCCATTGAGTTTAAAATGCCGTTTACTACCTTTTTGAGTATAAGCTTCGATATGTTTGGAGAAAGTTGATTTTTGCTACTTTTTACTTAGGGCTTTGGTTTGGGCTGAGCCACTTATGTATTCAGTCCCAACCCCTTCTCCTCTTCATTGCTTCATTCCTCATTTCCTAATACTCAAGCTTTTATATTAATGGAGAGTGGAAGAGGAAATTAAAACTCCAAACCCTAGTTTCCTTTTGCAAATCAAACTCTAGCTCCAAACTAATAGAAGAACCCATTGGTAAGCTTCTCTTCTTCTTCTCCAACTCATTCTCTTATCAAATTCAGAAATTCCTAAACCTAATTTAGGAGATGTTTCTCTTTATAGCTTAGATTCAAGCTTGTTGAGTTGGAATTGAAGAGTGATTGTCATTGTCATTGTTCTATAGCTTCTTCTTCATTGATTTGGGTTCAAAGGTGAGATTTTTATCTCACATCTTTGTCTATAATTATCTTTGATTGTTAGGTATGAATTCCTAACACTTATTCATGTGCAATTGATTTTGGTTTGGATTGATTTCGTGTATATTCCAATTTTTGGTGTTTTGGTCTAATTTATGAAAATCATATTATGGATATTTGGACATTGATATTTGAGGCGTATCGAAGAGCCGTTTAGGCTGGGTTGTCGTTCGACGTAATTCCTTAGTCATCGCCATTTGCTCGTTTGATCGTTTCCGATATTCGTTTGGCCATTTTTGGCCTAGGTTCAGGGAATGCCCTGAACCCTTCATTCAGACGTCTGAAACGTAATATTCAGACGTCTGAATATTATTCTGGGAAGATTTCTATTCCCAAATTCAGACGTCTGAATATATGGTTTCAGACGTCTGAATTGGTTCATTTGGAACCAGAAAGGAAATAGGCTAAAAAGTGCCTATTTCAGACGTCTGGATTCAAGGATTCAGACGTCTGAATTCTGTCTTTGGAAAATATTTATTTTCCAGATTCAGACGTCTGAATCCTTAATTTCAGACGTCTGGATCAGCACTATTTTGCCTATTTCCCTAATTGCTTGAGAATTCCAATTTAAATCGATTCGTGATGATCCTATTTGTTGTTATCATTTATTATGACTTTGATGACTCCTTTTTAGGGATTTTTGAATATCCATTTCGATGGATTCTTTATCGGTTTCTTTGGATTTTATTCACGTCTTCGAATGTGAATTTTACTGATTGATTGTTCTTACAATCTTCTTTGTGATTTGTCACTTTAAAAATATAAAGGTTTTCTATACTAGTAGTAAATATCAAAACTCTTTCTTCAAATGATTTCAACACTATTTTATTACAAAGCTCGTTTTCTCAAACCGACTTCTAATCTATTAGCATATACAAACCTTTACCTCACTCGTATGAGAAATCTAATTAAACGACTTAGTAAAACAAGTGGTATGAAACGCTTGCATTTACTTCGTCGGTTAATTCTTGGACTTGTTCGATTGAATCTCTTGTGATAATTTTCTAGTGGAGATCTACAATTTGTTCGTAAATATTTAAGTTAAGCTAGTGGTTATGGGACATGAAGCTAAGCTCATATATTTACTAGCTTATTGTAATTGACACTTCTCGGTGATCATGACGATCATTTTATGTTTTAGACTAGCATTGTGCGATGTCCCTTTTGATTCGGTTCATCGGGCGTCACGCTGTACGACGTCGATGCTCCGAATTACTTGATACATTGGATGTACCGTTTGAACTACATCAATGTCTTTGCTTTTGATACATTGGATGGACCGTTTGCACTACATCAATGTCTTTGCTTTTGATATATTGGATGTACCGTTTGCACTACATCAATGTCTTTGCTTTTGATACATTGGATGTACCGTTTGCACTACATCAATGTCTTTGCTTTTGATACATTGGATGTACCGTTTGCACTACATCAATGTCTTTGCTTTTGATACATTGGATGTACCGTTTGCACTACATCAATGTCTTTGCTTTTGATACATTGGATGTACCTTTGCACTACATCAATGTCTTTGCTTTTGATACATTGGATGTACCGTTTGCACTACATCAATGTCTTTGCTTTATGATTCATTGGATGTACCGTTCGCACTACATCAATGCCTTTGCTTTATGATTCATTGGATGTACCGTTTGCACTACATCAATGTCTTGGCCATCCTTTTCTTATGATTTCTGGATTTCGTGTGTTGAATTCTGGAATTTATGTTTCACCAACTTTTACGATTGGCATTGATCTATATGTCATTTATTGTGGCTCGGTGAAGGAAATTAGGAGTATGACTTTCATTTTTATCTTTGAGAAGATCTTTGTGATATTGGTTAATCTCTTATTGATTTTTCAATTATTTATTTATCACAGCTTGGCATTGTGATTATTATACGTTTAGTCATATCTCTTATTCTATAACATTTCATCTGATATTTATAGCTAGACTGATCCGTTTATTATTTTCTTCTTAAATAATACTCGGGTCAGAATGAGATATTACAGGTGCTTCCTCATGGCTTCCTATCTGGAACCATCTTCTGACTTTTGGCTAACTACTTTAGTTTAGTAGTTTTTGTTGTATACATACAGACTCTATGATGTATACTTATTCTTTTGTCTAGCACTTGTATATATTCTTTTTGATATTGTGGATCTTGTTTGACCACTACTCGGATGTACACTTTCATGTGTTATATTCATATCTATTTCCGCCTTTGTGATATGAATTGTCTGTGACTGATTTATGTTATGTTTATTTCTATATTTGTTTCTGAAGATATTATAGCCACTGTGTAGTAGCTTTGAGTTTGTGTCGGTATGTCGGATTTCCCTCTTGATAAGAAATGCATGTTATACTATCTGACATATCGATGCTCGCGCAAAGCAATTACACGGATGGTCGCTCCTCAACAGCCTTATTCTCCGTGCTAGTTGGCAGCATTCACCGTAATGTTCTTGGCTAGCGTGGGTATAGAGGTGGGGCGTCACACAAAAAGTTATCAACATAAATTTAGACTTGTTTGTTTTCTTTGCACATGACAACCGAAGTATCTCGAAGTCGGTGGGAGCATTATTGAGTTTGAGGGTTTTCGGATATGATTCGAGAATAAATAAGAAAGTATCATTCTAAAAAGCATCAAAATTGAACAAGTACTATGATAGAAATACCAAATAGTTTGATTATCAGTCAATGTGACGACTCGGAATTTTAAGCAATATCAATTTAATAATCTTTGATAATAATTAAATTAATTTGATCATTTAATATTATAAATTGACAAGTTAAAATTATTTTAAAGGCTGATAACAATAATTTTTTAATATCTATCAACATTTTTCTTAACAATATAAAATCTGGTAAGTTTAATTCTTTTGAAAATTTATAATAATTTAATTTGTAAATATTTATTGTAGCAATTTAAAATTTGGTAAGATTTATTTTTCGAAAGCTAATCAAAAATATGTTTTATTTATAATATATATATATTGATATATCTTGTAAATAGGAAGTTTTAAAGTAATAAAAAAAACTTTATATTCAAACTGTAATGTATATGAATATATATATATATATATATTATGATTTGGTTTGTGTTTTAAAATTCAACACAGTAATTATCAAGTCTAATGTTAAAATGTTTTTCCATTTAAAATGTGTGTGTATATATATATATATATATATATATATATATATATATATTTGTATATATGTATTAGAATGGAAGAAAAATTATATTGATTTGAATTTAATAAGTATTTTCAAACTTTAATAAATATATAGTTTTGTAATTTGAAATGCTAATTTGATTTAATGCTTTTGAAATAATATTTGAAATTTAAATTTTAATAAAGTTAATTTCTTATTTATTATAAACATATACTTTAAGCTTTGGTTTTAAATAAGATTTAAATTAAAGGTTCAATTGTTTTAATAATCTTTTCTTTTAAAATTTTAACATAAGTCAAGATTGTTTTAAATTTTTTACATAAAGAATTAATATAAGTTTCTCAAATTTATAAACATATGATAGATTAAATTGAATAAAATATAAGTTATTTATAAATGATCACATGAATTTGATTTTGAATATTTATTAAAATCTAAAACTTGTTTATTAAAAAGATAAGTACTTAATATTACATAATTACTTATATATAGAACTTAAATAAGTTTTAAATAAGAAAATAACATTTAAAACATTAATAAAACATTAGAAAATACTTTTGCAAATATTAATTTAGCATTTAAACACTTGTAAACATTATAGGGTGTGTAAAGACAAATGTAAATCAAATTGCATATGTGTAAGATTATTAAGGAATTAAAGAGACACATGTCATTCTCTTTAATAATTAAATTTAAAATTAAATTGTAAATTAAAAGATGAGTTTTATTATTTAGCTGAAAACCTTTTCTTCCTTTTTTTTCCAACTCAAACTTAATACAAAAAAAAATCAACAATAAAAGGAAAGACATTAAAACCTGTAAAAT
The DNA here is from genome assembly GCA_030765085.1 of Allium cepa. Classification (NCBI taxonomy): domain Eukaryota; kingdom Viridiplantae; phylum Streptophyta; class Magnoliopsida; order Asparagales; family Amaryllidaceae; genus Allium; species Allium cepa. The sequence goes on along the minus strand of CM060939.1, from coordinate 648,666,767 downwards.
CTGAAATAGCAAAAGAAGATAAAAAGGCAAGATCAATAATCAGAGGGAAGGAAGCAACTAGATGTAAACATCAGCAAGAAATTTAGGAAAATTTATTCAACATGCAAAGTTGGAATCAATGCAAGATGTAAAACTTCAACAAATCATCAGTAGTAGGATTATTTCAACATGCAAGAAATGGAATCAATTGATTCAAGAACATGCAGCGAATTTCTAAAGCCTGGAACAGTTCTAATCTTCTGCTTTTATACAAAGGTGAGTAAATGCAATTTTAAAAATAGTTTAAATATTAAATTCCATCTTGTTCTTGTGCATGAAAACATGATGGTTTATCTGGATTCTTGGATTTAAACTGTTGCATGTTGGTGTTTGAGTGATTGATGATATTGAGATTTTCTGTAATCATAAAATATGCTCTGTGTATTATAACAGTTTTCAAATAAGATCAATAACTCGAAGTTAAATTTGAATTTGTTTATGGTTTGTAAATAAAAGATGTTTGTAATCATGTAATCTTTCACCTAAAAATAATTAAAGGTTTTTAAATTGAAACATGTGTTCAGAAATTTAAAGTTACGGTAAAATCTTGATTTGGGACAAAAAATTTTGTATTCAAATTTGAGTTTTGATTTTATAATCAAATTGCAAATAAGGAATCATGATTTTTGAAGCTTGAATCACGAATTTTAGATTAGTAATTAGTGTGAATTCGGGGTATGAATGTTTTGAGCATTTTGACCAATTGGTGGCGATAGGCGGCATATTGGACATCGTGGTTGAGCATGGAGGTTGAGGGATTGTTGATGATCATCAGAAAATTAATTGGGAAATTATTGGTGAGGGGGTTGGCCAGAAATTGACTGAGTAGGGTTTTACAACCTGATGATGTTGACGTTGTTTATTTCGATTTCGCGACGACATGGAACAACCGGAGTCGACCGCGTGTGGTTCTCGAGGCACCGGGGAGTGAGGCGGAGCTTCGGGAAGGTTCGCGTGGCTTATCGATTCAGGGATCATCGGTGGTGGTCGAATTTCGTTGGCGTGTGGATTCTGGAACTTTGATCTTGAGGTCGAATTTTGGAGCTTGATCGAATCGAGATTTTTGGGTTTCGCGTTTAGTTGTAGTGGTCGTGGGTGATTCGTCGAAGCCGTGGTGATGGTCGTGGGTGACCGGAGTAGTGGTGAATGATGCATGGTATCGTGTATCAGAGGAGTTTGGGTTAGGGGAAGAAGTGTTTGGTGTTGGGTAGGTTTGAGCTCGAAGCATGCATCGGGAGTATGTGGTTCTGGCTCGAAGCAGGCTTTGGGTTTGGGAATACTCGGGGTAATCTCGCGAGTTTTTCTGTGGTTGCTCAAGTTTGTCGAGTATGTTTAAGTTTGGGTACGGGATGTTTTAAAAGTTTTAATAATGCTAGCAGTAAAGTTTTTAAAGGGTTTTGAAACAAATAAAATATGATTTTGTAGATCATTCGAGTTTTAAAACCATAGTAAAACAAGTTTTTATTTTATAAAACAAATTTGTTCAAGGTTAAGTTTTAAATAAGATTTATATATATTGAAATAGAAAAGTTTTTAAATAAATAAGTGAATTTTAATAATAAAGTTTGTATTAAATGTAGTTAAATAACTTAGGAAAAGTTTTAAAAGATTCAAAAGTTTAATTTAAAATGTGTTTAAATTATAAATTGGTTTCTAAAATGTTATATTTTATTTTAAATAAAGTGTAATGATTTAGAATTTGGAAATAAATTATAACAAAGATTTTCTTAAGTAATTTAGAATTTTGATTTAATTTAAAGATAATCAAATATATGAAGATAATTGGAATACTTCAATTAAGATTAGTTATTAAAGTGTTTTGGTTAATATAAATAATTTAATTCAGATAATAGGTTTCGTAATTAAGAATCTTTTAATATAGTAAATTAAAGAATCATTTAATTAATTTAAATGATTAATTAATAATTAATTAAGTAATTAATTTGTGATTAATTGGAGATAATCACTCATGGATTAATTTAGTGTAATTACTTGGAAAGTAATTAAATAATTGATTTCTGGAGGTAATTAAGTAAAGGATAATTACTTTATGGAAGTAATTAAGTGGATATGATTAAGGATTAATCACTTGAGTTATTAAATAAAGAATTAATTTATATAATTAATTAATGGTTTAAATTATTTAATTAATGGTTAATTAATAAAAAGATTAAGAGTAATTAATTAAGTGATTAGTTAATTGTTAAAGTAATTAATTAAGGAAGAAATTTAATTAATGAAGTAATCATCAATTAATGGAAATAATTAATTAATTGTTAATTAATAATTAAAAGATAATTAATTTATATTTAAGTTTTAATTACTAAATGTAATTAAAAGTAATTAATCAAATGTGATTAATTAAGAGTAGTTAATTAAATGTGATTAATTAAAAGTAATTAATTAAGTGTGATTAATTAAAAGGTGATTAATTGGGTATGATTAATTTAAAAGGATAATTAAGAAATAATTATCAAGGTACTTAAAGAATAATTAATCAAGTGTGATTAATTTTGGAGGGTAATTAAGAGATAATTACTTGGTATAATTAGGGAGTAATTAATCAAGATGATTAATTAAATTTGTAATTAAGGATCTTAAAGTAATTAAGTAATAATTAATCAAGGAAGATTAGTTCAAAATGGATAATTAAGTGATGTTTATTAATTAATTTGTAATTAATTAATGAATAGTAAGATGGATTGATGATAATCCAAGTGATTAAGTAAGGAATTAATTTAATTTAGGATAAATTAAATTATTTAAGTTGGATCAAACCTTGTTATGGATGATGAATGATTGGTTGATAAGTATCATTGGATGAGTTAATGATATTGGATGATATCGTATGTCATTGGTTGATATGTGATGATATGAATGCGATATATATGAGATGTGATATATATGCTGCTTTGTGATATGTGTGGATGAATGTGATAATAGTGAATTATCTATCTTTGTGTTGTGAATCATCCATTTATGTTAAGTGATATTCTGTATATCTACTGTTTAAAACCCTTAAGTACAACTTGGACATTAAAATGGCGTTTGATTTGGTGAGACCGGGATCGGGTTTCCATATTTGGATATCCGAAAACCACATCGATCCAAAATAAACGTTAGCTCCTGAATCCAAGTGGAGTGCAAGTGAAGACTCGAGGTGTAAGAACTATTCGTCGGTATAACTGTGGGGGTGATTCCGTGATGAGTTTGACGGAGATAGTACTTACATGCTCGATATGGTGATTCAGAGTGCAAGGGCTATGGTCGTTGTCTCTGAGGGTGATTCCAAAATGAGTGCAATGAGATAGTTCCTTCGGTTCCGTTCGGACCCGGAACGGACTTGTATGGATTGAATGCTTTCAGAACATCGTCAGGTGGAGGATGAGCATTCTAAGATAAATGTGTCCTACAAAGGTAATCGCAGCCTCAAGCCTCATCAACCGGGAATGGCTAAAACAGGGGAGGTGCAGCAAGGTTAAGTGGGTCATGCCCAAGTAGGACGAGATTTACCCCTGTCTAGATGTCCCTTTTTATTTCGGTTTTGTGGGCGGTTGGATCTGCAGCCAACTACGGTGTGGTCTTGTTAGGGACTGTTCAGTAAGGAATGGTCCCGGCCTTGTGTTGCAGGGGAGTGGGCATACTCCTCGGTATGGTGATCTAGGCCACGTACTGTGACGGGCGGTACCCCAGTAGTCCTGCCATTGTATGGAATCCAAACTCCAATAAGTGTCTGTACAGTTTTGATTGTGCCCAACTATGTTGGAACGTGAGATATAAGCGTTCCAGCTATTTCTGTATTTTATTTTGAAAACCCTAGACACTAATATAATATCATTGGATTTCCTATCAAATGTTTTCGTTAGCGTAAGATAAAAACTTTTTCATGTTTATGTGTGGAAAGTCTTACGTGATACCTTTCTTTTCATAGGATTTTCTAAAGTTAAGCAATTTTAAACCATTTACTCACACCAGACCCCTGTCTGACCCGAGTGTTTATTTTTTGTTTTATTAAACTCTTGGGTACTCATATTATGTATGAGTAGTTAAGTGATTCAGGTTATCCTTGACGATTTCTGGAGGAGCTGTGGAGCAGGAGGCTTCAGCGTGTAGATATATAGTTAGAGTTTCCGCTGTGTGTTATTCTGTATAGTTGTTCTTGTATTGTATATTAGACAGAAATGTTATAACTGTCTAAATTGAGATGTATAGTTGTGTACTCTGATGTATATGATACTAATATATGTTATATATTATATTTCATTCGTTCCGTTGTGAGATTTTTATGTGTTGTTGTTCTTTCTTTTCTTTCTTTTCTTCTTCTATCCCTTTCTTTCTTAAATAGTAATGCGTCTTTCTGGTAATAGAAAGTCGGGTCGCTACAATTGGTATCAGAGCATTAGGTTGAGTGAATACCTAGGCTCTGGAGTGGTGTCTATCTTGAGAGAGCGTACTTGTAATTTTTATATATATAGATATATTTATATATCTACCTAATCTGTTGGGTTATCTTATCGGATTTTCCAACATAGGTTATAAAGGTAGATAAGGTAGGAGTGTGTGGAACACGGCTACCACTAATGGTAGAGGCTCATATGTTGTGGTTGGAGGTGTATCTGTCGAGATTGCAGACCTAATACCATCTCGAATAAGCTTTGTAGATGGGTGAAAGGATTTCATTGATCCTAGAGGAAGTATATTCAAGGATTGGAGTATATTCTTAAAGTGCGAGGATTGTTTTGCTCTCGAGTGAGCAAGGATTGCTAAGAGTTGAATTTGTCAGCTGAGCAGAAGTAGGTGATAGTATCTTGGTAGCTTCAGGAAGGGATAGCTGTGTGATGGGATGTAGTATCCATTGATGGTTCTGAAGATGTTCTTTTGGAGCAAGATTTAGATGGTGTTGAAGGAACGTTGATGCCTACTGCAGGGAAGATTCAGATGTTTAGGGATTTTCTGGATCTTAAGTAAGGATGTCCTATCAATATTGAAGTATGAGACTAAGGTCGATGAGTTACCTCATTTCGGACATGGTCTCATTGTTTCCCTTAAGAAGAACAAGTGTTTTTTTGGTTTGGAGCCTTGTTTCTTGAGAAGATGTCTACTCGTCTCAAGGATTTTTAGTGGGATTGGGTGATAGTTTTGAGTTTCTAGAAGCTTGTGGTTAAGGATGATCTTTTAGCTTAGCTATATTATTGAAGTGAAGTTGGAAGCAGCATGGACCCGTTTCTTCGATGATTCATAAATCTTTGGGATTCTACTATCAGCAGACCAGGCAGGTGGTGAGGGCTTATCCATTTCTTTGGGAGGCTCAACAGAGCAGGATATTTGCTGGAGGTGATTTATCAGTTTTTTTGGTAAATAATCCATTCTTGAAGATTGATCTCGATTAGGAAAGCTGTTCTAGTGGGTGAAGGGAGAATAGTTCTTTGGAATATGAACTGAGTAGGATCGCAAAAGTGACTTGCGATTAGTTTGGGAAATCTTTGAGTATTCTTTGGTTTGGAAATTGAGGCATCTCAAGTGGAGGTAAAAGATATGAAAATAGTCAAAAAATTTCCAGATGTTTTTGGAGGAAAATAAAAGTTTACCGGAATCAGAGATTGAGTTTTCTTATCGACTTGGATTCTAGGAGAAATTTTGATGGTTCAACCATGTAGAGGGATGACTCTTAGGGCAAGAAGAGTTTGATGAGGCAACTCAAGATTCTTTGGAGAAGGATTGACCATCTAGTTTCTAGTTAAGATTCTGCCGAGATGTTTTGACCAAGTGGAATGGTCGCTAAGATTTTATGAGTCGGATGAACAGGGTATGGAGAAAGATTTTGCTCGAGTTCTTCGATAGCATTCTTATCTACTCCAGATCAGAGTTGCGCAACGAAAGCGAGATAGCAGTTATTCTAGTATGGGAGCAACCGGGAGTTGCAGTTTTCTTGGATTAGAGGATTTCTACAGGAAACTCAAGTATGAAGAAATTTTCAAGATTTGAAAGGTAAGGTTGTCAGGTGCAACTATTTGGCTATTCCAGATAAGAGATGTAGGTTTGAAGTCCACTGATGCTTGTGAAATAGAGTTGTGTTTTGGATTTCAGCAAATTTTTGGGAGGGTCATTTTGTTGAGTAGGACCTGGAGAATTGGTTTGATTTTTGGTCCAGTTGTTTATGAAGCAATCAGCAAGGATTAAGCTGATCAGGTAGAATGAAGGTGACTCAGGATCATCTGAAGAGTTATGTAGTTAAGAATTGAGAAGATTTGGAATGTGAAGTTGGAATTTGGACATTGTTTTAGTTTTATCCGATCAAAGGAGATATAAGACTGGGTAAAATAGGAGAGCTAGCTCCGGAAGTATTTTGAGATTTTTCTATGTTCTCTGGAGATTAGATTTTGATCTACAGGATTGAATTGCCAGTTCGGATAGCTGGAATTCATTTTATTTCACATATCTTTGAGGAATATGTGTATGATTTATCGAGTGATAGAATCAGCTGTTCAGAAGGATTTGGCATTTGAGCCGTTTTGAGTTTAGTCTGATATCTTGTTAAGATTTGTAGATCAGATGAGAGGAGTTCTTGGTTATAGTAGTGTAGTTAATTAAGGTTCTGTAGAGCGAGTATTCCAGTATAGGTACCTGGGAAACTCTAGATAATATTAGGAAAATCTATTCAGAATTTTGTCTGGATAATTCAAATTATTTGTTTAAATTGGTTGCTATGATTGATTGTATGATTGCTAATTTAAATTTAAAATTTTTTGTTGGGTTATTAAATTATCTTTACTTTTTAATTTCGGGGACGAAATTCTTTTAAGGGGGGAGGATGTGACGACCTGGAATTTTAAGCAATATCAATTTAATAATCTTTGATAATAATTAAATTAATTTGATCATTTTATATTATAAATTGACAAGTTAAAATTATTTTAAAGGCTGATAAAAATAATTTGTTAATATCCATCAACATTTTTTTTAACAATATAAAATTAGGCAAGTTTAATTCTTTTAAAAATTTATAATAATTTAATTTGGAAATATTTATTTTAGCAATTTAAAATTTGGTAAGATTTATTTTTCAAAAGCTAATCAAAAATATTTTCTATTTATAATATATATTGATATATCTTGTAAATAGGAAGTTTTAAAGTAATAAAAAAAACTTTATATTCAAACTGTAATATATATATATATATATGTGTGAATATATATATTATGATTTGGTTTGTGTTTTAAAATTCAACACAGTAATTATCAAGTCTAATGTTAAAATGTTTTTCCACTTAAAATGTATATATATATTTGTATATATGTATTAGAAATGGAAAAAAAATTATATTGATTTGAATTTAATAAGTATTTTCAAACTTTAATAAATATATAGTTTTGTAATTTGAAATGCTAATTTGATTTAATGCTTTTGAAATAATATTTGAAATTTAAATTTTAATAAAGTTAATTTCTTATTTATTATAAACATATACTTTAAGCTTTGGTTTTAAATAATATTTAAATTAAAGGTTCAATTGTTTTAATAATCTTTTCTTTTAAAATTTTAACATAAGTCAAGCTTGTTTTAAAAATTTTACATAAAGAATTAATATAAGTTTCTCAAATTTATAAACATATGATATAATAAATTGAATAAAATATAAGTTATTTATAAATGATCACATGAATTTGATTTTGAATATTTATTAAAATCTAAAACTTGTTTATTAAAAAGATAAGTACTTAATATTACATAATTACTTATATATATGACTTAAATAAGTTTTAAATAAGAATAAAACATTAGAAAATACTTTTGTAAATATTAATTTAGCATTTTAACACTTGTAAACATTATTGGGTGTGTAAAGACAAATGTAAATCAAATTGCATATGTGTAAGATTATTAAGGCATTAAAGAGACACATGTCATTCTCTTTAATAATTAAATTTAAAATTAAATTGTGAATTAAAAGATGAGTTTTATTCTTCAGCTGAAAACCTTTTCTTCATTTTTTTTCCAACTCAAACTTAATACAAAACAAATCAACAATAAAAGGAAAGACATTAAAACCTATAAAATCTGAAATAGCAAAAGAAGATAAAAAGGCAAGATCAATAATCAGAGGAAAGGAAGCAACTAGATGTAAACATCAGCAAGAAATTCAGGAAAATTTATTCAACATGCAAAGTTGGAATCAATGCAAGATGTAAAACTTCAACAAATCATCAGTAGTAGGATTATTTCAACATGCAAGAAATGGAATCAATTGATTCAAGAACATGCAGTGAATTTCTAAAGCCTGGAACAGTTCTAATCTTCTGCTTTTATACAAAGGTGAGTAAATGAAATTTTAAAAATAGTTTAAATATTAAATTCCATCTTTTTCTTATGCATGAAAAAATGATGGTTTATCTGGATTCTTGGATTTAAACTGTTGCATGTTAGTGTTTGAGTGATTGATGATATTGAGATTTCCTGTAATCATAAAATATGCTTTGTGTATTATAACGGTTTTCAAATAAGATCAATAACTCAAAGTTAAATTTGAATTTCTTTATGGTTTGTAAATAAAAGATGTTTGTAATCATGTAATCTTTCACCTAAAAATAATTAAAGCTTTTTAAATTGAAACATGTGTTCAGAAATTTAAAGTTACGGTATAATCTTGATTTGGGACAAAAAATTTTGTATTCAAATTTGAGTTTTGATTTTATAATCGAATTGCAAATAAGGAATCATGATTTTTAAAGCTTGAATCACGAATTTTAGATTAGTAATTTTTGTGAATTCGGGGTTTTATTGTTTTGAGCATTTTGACCAATTGGTGGCGATAGGCGGCATATTGGACATCGGGGTTGAGCATGGAGGTTGAGGGATTGTTGATGATCACCAGAAAATTAATTTGGGAAATTATTGGTGAGGGGGTTGGCCCGAAATTGAGTGAGTAGGGTTTTACAACATGATGATGTTGAAGTTGTTTACTTCGATTTCGCAACGACATGGAACAACCGGAGTCGACCGTGTGTGGTTCTAGAGGCACTGGGGAGTGAGGCGGAGCTTCGAGAAGGTTCGTGTGGCTTATCGATTCAGGGATCATCGGTGGTGGTCGAATTTCGTTGGCGTGTGGATTCTGGCACTTTGATCTTGAGGTCGAATTTTGGAGCTCGATCGAATTGAGATTTTTGGGTTTCGCGTTTGGTTGTAGTGGTCGTGGGTGATTTGTCGAAGCCGTAGTGATGGTCGTGGTTGACCGGAGTAGTGGTGCATGATGCACGGTATCGTGTATCATAGGAGTCTGGGTTAGGGGAAGAAGTGTTGGGTGTTGGGTAGGTTTGAGCTCTAAGCATGCATCGGGAGTATGTGGTTCTGGCTTGAAGCAGGTTTTGGGTTTGGGAATACTCGGGGTAATCCCGTGAGTATTTCTGTGGTTGCTCGAGTTTGTCGAGTATGTTTAAGTTTGGGTACATGATGTTTCAAAAGTTTTAATAATGTTAGCAGTAAAGTTTTTAAAGGGTTTTGGAACAAATAAAATATGATTTTGTAGATCATTCGAGTTTTAAAACCAAAGTAAAACAAGTTTTTATTTTATAAAAAAAATTTGTTCAAGGTTAAGTTTTAAATAAGATTTATATATATTGAAATAGAAAAGTTTTTAAATAAATAAGTGAATTTTAATAATAAATTTTGTATTAAATGTAATTAAATAACTTTGGAAAAGTTTTAAAAGATTCAAAAGTTTAATTTAAAATGTGTTTAAATTATAAATTGGTTTCTAAAATGTTATATTTTATTTTAAATAAAGTGTAATGATTTAGAATTTGGAAATAAATTATAATAAAGATTTTCTTAAGTAATTTAGAATTTTGATTTAATTTAAAGATAATCAAATATATGAAGATAATTGGAATACTTCAATTATGATTAATTATTAAAGTGTTTTGGTTAATATAAATAATTTAATTTAGATAATAGGTTTCTTAATTAAGAATCTTTTAGTATAGTAAATTAAAGAATCATTTAATTAATTTAAATGATTAATTAATAATTAATTAAGTAATTAATTTGTGATTAATTGAAGATAATCACCCATGGATTAATTTAGTGTAATTACTTGGAAAGTAATTAAGTAATTGATTTCTGGAGGTAATTAAGTAAAGGATAATTACTTTATGGAAGTAATTAAGTGGATGTGATTAAGGATTAATCACTTGAGTTATTAAATAAAGAATTAATTTATATAATTAATTAAAGGTTTAAATTATTTAATTAATGGTTAATTAATAAAAAGATTAAGAGTAATTAATTAAGTGATTAGTTACTTGTTAAAGTATTTAATTAAGGAAGAAATTTAATTAATGAAGTAATCATTAATTAATGGAAATAATTAATTAATTGTTAATTAATAATTAAAAGATAATTAATTTATATTTAAGTTTTAATTACTAAATGTAATTAAAAGTAATTAACCAAATGTGATTAATTAAGTGTTGTTAATTGAATGTGATTAATTAAAAGTAATTAATTAAGTGTGATTAATTAAAAGGTGATTAATTAGGTATGATTAATTTAAAAGGATAATTAAGAAATAATTATCAAGGTAATTAAAGAATAATTAATCAAGTGTGATTAATTTTAGAGGGTAATTAAGAGATAATTACTTGGTATAATTAGGAAGTAATTAATCAAGATGGTTAATTAAATTTGTAATTAAGGAATAATTACTTAAAGTAATTAAGTAATAATTAATCAAGGAAGATTGATTCAAAATGGATAATTAAGTGATGTTTATTAATTAATTAATGAATAGTAAGATGGATTGATGATAATCCAAGTGATTAAGTAAGGAATTAATTTAATTTAGGATAAATTAAATTAATTAAGTTGGATCAAACCTTGTTATGGATGATGAATGATTGGTTGATAAGTATCATTGGATGAGTTAATGATATTGGATGATATTGTATGTCATTGGTTGATATGTGATGATATGAATGTAATATATCTGAAATGTGATATATATGCTGCTTGTGATATGTGTGGATGAATGTGATAATAGTGAATTATCTATCTGTGTGTTGTGAATCATCCATTTATGTTAAGTGATATTCTGTATATCTACTGTTTAAAACCCTTAAGTACAACTTGGACATTAAAATGGCATTTGGATTCGGTGAGACCGGGATCGGGTTTCCATTTTTGGATATCCAAAAACCACATCGATCCAAAATAAACGTTAGGTCATGAATCCAAGTGGAGTGCAAGTGAAGACTCGAGGTGTAAGAACTATTCGTCAGTATAACTCTGGAGGGGATTCCGTGATGAGTTTGACGGAGATAGTACTTCAAGCTCGAGATGGTGATTCAAAGTGCAAGGGCTACGGTCGTTGACTCTGAGGGTGATTCCAAAATGAGTGCAACGAGATAGTGCCTTTGGTTCCGTTCGAACCTGGAACGGACTTGTGTGGATTGAATGCTTTCAGAACATCGTCAGGTGGACGGTGAGCATTCTAAGATAAATGTGTCCTACAAAGGTAATCGTAGCCTCAAGCCTCATCAACCGAGAATGGCTAAAATAGGGGAGGTGCAGCAAGGTTAAGTGGGTCATGCCCAAGTAGGACGAGATTTACCTTTGTCTAGATGTCCCTTTTTATTTCGGCTTTGTGGGCGGTTGGATCTGCAGCCAACTACGGGGTGGTCTTGTTCGGGACTGTTCAGTAAGGAATGGTCCCGGCCTTGTGTTGCAGGGGAGCGGGCGTACTCCTCGGTACGGTGATCTAGGCCACGTACTGTGACGGGCGGTACCCCAGTAGCCCTTCCATTGTATGGAATCCAAACTCCAATAAGTGCCTGTACGGTTTTGATTGTGCCCAACTATGTTGGAACGTGAGATGTAAGCGTTCCAGCTATTTCTGTATTTTATTTTGAAAACCCTAAACACTATTATAATATCACTGGATTTCCTACCAAATGTTTTGGTTAGCGTAAGGTAAAAACTTTTCCATGTTTATGTGTGGAAAGTCTTACGTGATACCTTTCTTTTCAAAGGATTTTCTAAAGTTAAGCAATTTTAAACCATTTACTCACACCAGACCCCTGTCTGACCCGAGTGTTTATTTTTTGTTTTATTAAACTCTTGAGTACTCCTATTGTGTATGAGTAGTCAGGTGATTCAGGTTATCCTTGACGAATTCTGGAGGAGCTTTGGAGCAGGAGGCTTCAGCGTGTAGATATATAGTTAGAGTTTCCACTGTGCATTATTCTGTATAGTTGTTCTTTTATTGTATATTAGACAGAAATGTTATAACTGTCTAAATTGATATGTATAGTTGTGTACTCTGATGTATATGATACTAATATATGTTATATATTATATTTCATTCCTTCCGTTGTGAGATTTTTATGTGTTGTTGTTCTTTCTTTTCTTTCTTTTCTTCTTCTATCCCTTTCTTTCTTAAATAGTGATGCGTCTTTCTGGTGATAGAAAGTCGGGTCGCTACAGTTAAAATGCAAAGGAAGCATGTGTTCATACGAAAGAACATTGAAAGATACATAAATATTTCTATATCACAAATAAACAACAAACTACTGATTCTTAACGATGTACTTATGTTAAAATCATTTTTAGTTATTTTAATACTTGGCATTGGATTTGTAAATGATGTCTTTTACAATGAGTATAAAAGATATTGTGAATGTCCCAAACCAATATGCAAGGACATCTTATTAGGATGTTTAATGCGGAACATGTAAGATGGATTTTTATGCATTGGCAACAAGAATTATCATACATGATATGTTATCTGTGATATCGTGAATTGTTTATGTATGTGATACATGGAGCAAATATCAAATCCAAATTGATATCCTTAAATGGTAGTTTAGAGTTTTCCCATGTATTTACGAAATATAAGAAATTTGTTTATAGAACAACAAACTCCTTATAAGGAGTGTTTGGACTCAAACTTCATAAGTAATATTGAGTATAATGTGCTAATAATAAGTTCAGGTTAAGAATTTTTAAGTTTGAAATGTTTATAATGAAATATTATGGTTGATACAGTGACAAAGCGCTAAGTACATCATCTTGAATAGCGCCACAGTAGAAGCAATATATATAAATATAAATGCACAAATTTATAACCGAGCTGATGGTATTTTCAAATGTTGAGGATCCCATAATATTGTTTTATGATAACAATGTCACGTTATAGTTCATGATAGAACTTAGAGCTCACTGGATGTCGAGAGCATACACCGAATTGTTCCATATAATAGTTGTAGTTTATCAGCATCGGGGAGAGTTGATTGACAAAGTTTATATTTGAAACATAATAGCAAACTTGTTCACTAAGGGAATGCATTCCCTAATCGTTTTTGAGCAAACAGATTGGAGAAATTGGTATAAGCTTCCATAATTGACCCTTAATGCAAGTGGGAGATTGATAGAGTTAAGATTGTGCCCTAGTGGTAACTATTTAATTTGTTATATATATCTAACCCAATAACCAACCTTTCTCGAAATAAAAGGTATTTTCTTTCTATTGTGTACTTGATATAATGTGTTATATTAATTAATTAATTAAAAGTATATTCAATAGAAAATCCATAAATGATATGTTTTATGATAGTAGTTACAAAGTGTTATAACCGTGAGTAATTTGTCATAATGAAAACAAATATATCATTTTAAATATTCCTAGTCAAGATGTATCGAGATTGGATATTGATGCATCCATTGAGACTAGAGTACGTAAGGCCCTACAAATATTAGGCATCGTAATACTCTTGACGGCTGGGGGAACCAAGTGGTTACGAACTGAGAGTTAATGGATGATTACTGAATGGCTCATTCGATAGTTTTCTGTTGGTTAATAGTACAAAGGTCAAACTGAAAATATCAATATGATAAAATTACATAGTTCTTTGGCTTGAGAATACTATTGATTTTCAATGTGGAAGCTCTCTTTGATTATAGTTTAATCACGTCATCCATCGAACGACTATAATTGGGTCGAGTGGAAGCATTGGAAGTGAAACACTGTTCAGGAGAGGATTCGTCTCCTTGGTTATATGAGGTTAGTATCATAGTCAAATGAAGTCAACTCATGTCAAAGTCTCTGGTCAAAGCATTTCTGTTAATGACAATTGTTACTACTGAGCCAACGATATTTTATTTGGACTATAAAGTTGAGTATGGATGTTATTGGAATTTTACTATTACTAAATTCCATAAGTCCAAATTGATATAGTTTTGACGAAGAGAATTGATTTAAATAATATTCAGAACCAGATAACGCTTAACAAAGTAAAGTTGGATTTTTCTTAAACCAAGTAAGTGATATATTTGGTCAAAATGTCACACCACATGCTAAGTGATGTGTGAACGTTAATATTCGAATCGTTCGATGTTAATCGTTGACCAAATTTACACCCAACGGGCAACACAACTGAAACGATGAATATTCCTTTGACCAAACAATTTAATTAATTTATATTTGTTATAAATTAATTAAATTTATGAAATTTTAGTTACAAAATTTTATTTTGATTCAGTGAACAAATATTATTGAATATATTTATAATAGTTATAATTATATTAATCTATATATGATATCGATACGAATAAAATTAGAGTTAATTGTAAAATATTTTGCTCGGACTTCACCATTTGGGGGGTTGAATAGTTTAGCTATAATGGAAGGGCGGCTAAATGATGGGCTTGAAGGACTAGAGTTGGGTGGATAAGTGGAAAGAAAGAGTAAGAGAGAAACATGGATCTTAATCCTAACTTCTCTCTTCTTTCTTCCTACGTATAAGCATCTCAACCCACTCCTTTTTGTGATTTTTGAAGCCTTCATCTTAACCTACCTCTGATCAAAGTCGAGTGCTCCCAACTCTCCATTTTCCTAAGTTAAATCAAGGTGAAACAGATCATATTCGATAGGTAGTAGTCATCGGATCAGAGACTCACAACCTACTGGATTGGAAATGGATCGAGAAGCTAATCTCATCATTCAAAAGTGTATTAATAGGCGTTGGATATGAGGTATATTCCAAACTAATTTATGGATATTAATATTTATTTAAATATAATATTTGTATTATATATATTGTACTATTAGTTAGGCGACGATTCCAATATATAAATATATCGTTGCAACTATAAATATATTGTTATATATGTTGTACTATTAATTACTCATATAAAATAATTATATATATATATAATATATACTATATATTATAAAATTGAACTAATACATAATTTACAATCAACGAAAATTAAACAAAAATTATAATTTAAAATGTTTAAATATAAGTGGAGAATTAGAAAATAGATTTTTAAAATTGTTTAAAATTATAAAATTATATAATAAATATTCAAAATGCAAAAATATCATGTAGAATTCTACTAGAAATTTAAAATTCAAAACAAGTTTGGAAAATATATCCTTTATTAATATTTTAAAATATCCATATGGATATTTTCAATAAAACATATTTTGAAATTTAAAGTAAGTTTATATTTGTGTCGTGCGCACAAATAGGTAAATACATAATTATTATAAATATATTCGTGTATTTTATAAGTATTAATCTATATTTATTAATATCTTATATATAAGTATTCAATATATGTATATGTCTGTATATATATGCATGTATGTGTGGGTGTTCAAAAACATATTTTTATTTATACAAATATTATTTTCGGGTTAATAAATAATGTTTTAAATTTAATATAATTTATAAATAATTTAAATATATTGATATAGTTCTAAATATATACAATGTTAATATTTCAAACTTATGTTTATATATATTCAAAATTATTTAAATAAAAAATATAGTTTATATATCTATGTATGTATATATGTATTTGTAACATTATATATATAAGTATATAAACACGCATTTGGATAATATAATTGTATATTGTATGAGCTAACGTACCTTTTGTAGTGTAAATCACAACATCTGTATACCGACATGTTATACCTTGCACGAATTGATATATTACACATGCATATACACATAAATGTGCATTTAATACATATATACATAAAATATAATATTAAATTAAATAATATAAAATCATTTTATAAGTTTAAAAAAATAGTTTTTTTTTAAAAAATAAATTTAGAAAGTGGAAATTAGCCACAATGGCCTCTTTAGGAAGTGCAATTAGTTTCAAGGACACACAGCTGAAATAATTACTTTAAAGGATAAAATGCAAAATAATTAGTTTCTAAGGCATAAAAATCTATGAAATTATGTGCTTAAAAGTAATTGCACTGCTGACATTGTCCTTAAAAGTAATTATTTTGCTGATTTTGGCCTTAAAATTAATTTCTATGGATGTGTGTCGTAGAAACTAATTGGACTGTAAAGTTTGTCCTTCTAGTAAAATGCCCCATTTAGAAATGTTCTAAATAAATTAGACATTATAGACCCAATAAAGATCCATAATGGTAGAAAAATTGAAATTCATCCATTACATTCACTATGGGCTGGTCCAGTTCCTACAGTCTTATGGTCTCTAAAGGAGTACTTATGTTGATAAAACGAGTTATAACCAGTAGTTTGTGTCTTCTTAAAGATTTAACTATTTATGGGCGAATCTTGTGTTGGTACCGATTGTCCACGTGATTTGTATACAACTAGGCAATAATATCTTGGATAGGGTCATATTTTAGACAAAAGCTTGGAGGAAGTTCAGAGCACAAGTATGATTAGTGGTGAGAGGTTCAACAAACTTGACTTTTGGAAGGTGTCATGAGTAAGAAATAAATGTAAAAGCCACCACTTCAAGATCGAAAATAAACACTAATGATGTTGTAGTCATCGTTAGTATCATTTTCAATCAGCAAAAATGAGACATGTTATCTTACATTTAGCGTTATTGATCAAAGATAATTAAAAAATTTTAGAATTGACTTTTCAAATTAAACCAATTTAAAAAGTATCTATCGCTAGATAAATTATGATAATTAAACATATAGATTCTTTACAGGACTGACATACGAAGATGCCTTTTAAATAATCAAAACCACAAGTTTGACAACTATAAACCCCATCGTTAGTACATACAAAAGCAACTGTGCTACAAAGCAGAATACTAAATAATAATAGATAACTACTTAGCTCCTACATGTCTCCGGTAAGAGTTGTTCTTCCAAAATAGAACTTAACAATCTCTTACTCTTATCCTACTTAATTGAGTGATTAACAGTCTAAGGGGAAAATTAAAAAAATTGGGCCAAATAAAAAGCTTAGTGTGGATAATATTAGTTAACTAAAATAAAATAACAATACGTTGCGAGATCACGCCATTTAGCGGATCAGGTTTTCCCTTCACTAGTATTTTAATATATATAGCATAAGTAAAATGTCATTCTGACCTTTAATCTTGTATGCACAAGGATTTACATACAATGATAATATTATAATTTATAATTGGATCTTGCATAAATAATTAACAAATCATACTATATGGTTTATCATGCCGCATATACCTAAAATCCAGTTGTCTATTTAATTATCCTTAAACACTCTATCGGTACTAAAGCGTTGTTAGGTCTCTATTTTCATCGTCACTTTTTGTTAAGTGTTTAATAATAAAAAATTATTTCTATAAGCTCACTAAACACCTATCAGGTTAACTCAAACCTAAACCGATTGGATGTTCCTTCATTCTTTTACAGAAGATAAGCCTAACTCCTACACCATTGAGCATCTCAACTTAGTCCACTTAATGTACTTTTTCTTTGTTTATGTGTTAGTACTAGCACACTGATAGACTTAGGATATGAACTAGTGTAAATTTGTAATTTATTATATAATCTTAATTTTGTAAATAGTCTTATTTGAAATAAAATATAAATTTTTGTTTTGTTTTCTATTAGTGTATAAGTAATGAATAAATAAATTAAACATAACCAAGTAGTAAATTCTTAGGAGTGGTGTTTTATTGATTATAGTTACGAATAAACTTGTAACCATGAGTACTAAATTGATAATAACAAACACACCAACTCTTTAAATGTCCTTAGTTGAGAGGTATCAAGAAAAGGATACCGATATATCTTATGAAATTAGTGTATATAATGCACTTTATATGACGGATGATGATTTATTCATGACCATTGGAGACACCAAGTGGTTATGTACTTGCGATTATTTTGGAGGATCACAGAATGATTCAACATGGGTCTTCTATAGGTTATGTAACTTATCCAAAATAGAATATTATAGGGTAAAGATGTAAAGTGATCTTCTGATTTGAGACTACTACTAGACTTAAGCATGTAAACTATACTTCGATACGGGCAATCGCATGGCATAGTGACCATGTTACGACCATAATTGGGTACACGTTGAAATACTTGAAGTGACAAGTAACACCCCTAATTTTTGATAACATTAATCAAGAGATTTAATTAGATAAATTAAATAGAATAATGATGATAAGGGGATTGAGATTTGAATAAATATAAGAAGGTCGTGCTTAATTTAGCCGCACCTTAAATGGGATTAAAATGGCTTTTAAATCATTAATTAAAACATGGGCATATTAGTAAACATAGCCACACCTTATTATTCATGGCCTTACAAATTTATTTTCCTATTCACTTTCATTTTCTCAATAACTCAAAATTGCAAATTTAACCTAAGAAGAGATGGCCATTAACAAGGGAAAAGAGGATGAAAAATTTAATCAAAGCTAAGGAGCAAAGCTAGGGGAATCAATCTTCTATCAATCTCAAATTCCTTACCATATTTAAGGTAAATAATAATTGATTCCATCTCTATTTTGTTTTTATAATCATATGTTTTCAGATTTTAGATTAAATTCGTTTTTATGATAGTTTGGGTGATGATATCTTGAAATATTATATGTTTGATTTAAACCAATTCATTCACATATGAATTCACATGGTTTTAGGGCAAAACTGATTGTAATTGATTTTAGAATGTCATGGAAAATTATATATTAGTTAAAACATGATTTTGGAGATGGGTTTCAATTTTTGTAATTTTCCAAGCTATGGAAAATTTACTATGAATTTCTAAAGGAAAAATATGATAATATTGTGTTTTATATAAATTTTGATTATTTCAGGAAGAAATTAGGTCTGAAATTTTAATATGATAGATAACGTGATCAAATTGAATTTTTGCGATTTTTGGGGATTTTTCCTAATTAATTTGCTATGGAAAATAAATTATTTTAAAGGACTTATTTGCAATGGATTTGCTTAATGGAAGGGCTTAAAGTTAATTTTCCTTTGATTCAGATCTAATAAATGGGGCAGTTATTTTGTAAAGTATTTGAAAAGTTATATTGCAACCAATTAAAAGATTACACATAGGGAGGTTAGTTAAAGAATTACTAAAAATAAGCATGATTTTAGCCTTTAATTAGAAAAGAGGTTTATGCCTCCTTTAGTAGAAACCTTCGACTCTAATGCTTTCGCTCCAACTCAGTCGAAACCAACCCAGTTGAAAATCACGCAGCCGAAACCAATACACAAGGCATCACTTAGATGGTACATAGTGGATTGGAGGAAAGGCGGAAGCCATGGTGTTGAAAGCAATGCTTAAAACGAGGTCGAAACCTTGGTTTTGTCTTTAAATGTTAAGTGCCTGCTTTGTTTTACATAAAGCTTTCGACATAGTCAAAAGATATGTTTTCGAAAGGACTTTTCTAAATATCTTTCGAGGGGGATGTCATTTTATTTTTAAAAAATATAGGCTTTCGAAGGGTTTACTTTGTTTATAAAAGAATGCTTTCAAAAGTAGCGGTTCCGACCTAGTCGAAACCCAACCGCTATTCTAATACCTTTCGAGTGAATTGAAGTCATCAATGCTTTCAAAGGGTGCTTTTGTTTTGAACTTATGTTAAGCCACTTCCTAAATGCTTTCAAAAGGGGTCATGGGTTTCGAAGGCAATGGTGTCGAAAGGGGTTTTGGTGCTATCGTTCAAAGTTTTATTCCAACATTTTGAGCTTTAGAATAGATGGTTCCAACACCATCAAATTTCCCCCCAATTATTCTATTAAAGGTTTTAAAGGAGATACTTTCATATGTAACCATTTTGACCCAAAAGATTATTTTAAAAGTAAAACCCAATACCTTCGAAAGGGGAATTTTCATTGGTTTCAAAGCTATGTTTCAAAAGATTATTAAGCAATGTTTTGAAACATTCGAAAGGTATGAATTGGTTTCAAAAGGATTGATTTATAGAGCTTCGAAAGTCATATACTTTGAGTTTTGAAAAGAGGGTTTCTATGCTTTCGAAGGTGGTTAACTAATGGTTTCAAAAGAGATGTTTTGAGGTTTCAAAACAAATAACCCAGTCTCATTTGAAACGGAAAAACCATCGCATAAATAAAAAGTTTTGAAATGAAGTTTTTGAAGAAGTTTTCCTTGAATAACAGGTTGAAGGGATTAACCAAGTTTTACATAAAAATGATTTCAAGGATATTAAACTACAGGTGTTGGTATTATTTTGTTGTTGTATGATTGCTTCTTCATATATTTATTTACATTATAATTAACCCATAATGGTATTTTGGGGAAGGGCAGAATAACCAGCTAGGTTGACCTAATAGTGTATATAACTTAAGAAATGTAAAAATCTTAATTAAAGATATTGACAAGGGACAATAGGTTCGCAATAAGCCCATGAAAACTATGCATAACAAAAAATATTGGCAGGGGCCAATAGGTTCATTGTCAGCCCCCGAAAACTATGATTTGATATTGGCATTGGCCAATAGGTTTGTAGTTAGCCATGAAAACTATATCTAGATTAAGATATTGACAGTTAGTCAATAGATTCGTAGTCAGCATATGAAAACTATGATAAGAGAAAAGAAGTTGGAGTTACCAATAATTTTTAGTAATCCCATAAAAATTATGAAATCGGACAGAGAGTCCATAAACCTTTAACAGGTTATTAGTAATCCCATGAAAACTAATAATTTAATTGTAATCCTAGAAATATAATTGGGACAGATAATCAGAATAAACGGGGATGAGTAATCCAAATTTAATATAATTGTTTGTATATCATCGTATTATTTTGAATTGTTTTAACCATTGTGGATGCTGGAGCACCGTATATGGTTTTATAAAGTTTCTAAAATACTAGTAAGGAGAAAACTCATTCTGCTAAGCGGCATGGTCTCATTAGGTATCTAAATGGCTTGAGATTGTAGATTTTTATTCATACTAGGCTTTATGTCTGACTCAAAGTTTTTGTTTTCTCTTAAACTCTCCGGTACTCAATTGACCTTGAGTGGTTTGAGGTTTAGGATTTTCAGGTGTTCTCTTAGACGAATAAAGCTTCCGGTGATGTGCATGAGGCATGCTAGCTACTTAGAGTTCTTTTATTTCCACTGTGTTTGATTGTAAAGACAAACTTGTTTTAGTGCCTTATTATATACTCTGATCATCCAATGGGGCATCTTCATATGCCGCTCTTAGCGTATTTTGTAATAAGTATATTTTGTTTGATCGCGGTCTGTGCATTGAGATTATGTAATGAAATATCTTGAAATGGAATGTGGACTTTGTTTGCTATTTTAATTTTTTTCCTTATTCTTGTGTTTCTGTGTATCAATGTATCTATCATTGTCGTATTTAGTCGTCGAGGATTAATAACTATAGATGACTGCAATATCTGTAACCGTTAGTTTTGGGCCTCCAAGTAGGGGATGTTACAAGTTGGTATCAGAGCATAGGTTTATGAAACTTTAAAAGAAATTTAAACCTAAAATATTTTTCAAAACATAATCCAATGAATTAGATAATAAGATCGGGGTTTGGGTTAACGCTATAGTAACGTACTTGTATTTGATATATAGTTATATATGTATGTATTCCCCGCTCTCTTTGATCGTTCTTCTATATCTTACTAAGGCTCGTATGTAGATTTACGAGAAAGGAGATATGGAAACAGGAAATGAAAGAGGACATCAAGGTGGAGGAAGCACCATAAATAATAGGGGTGCTCGACCCACTACCTGGTGGAACCCGGGTCAACCTGCTAATGCTAATAACCAAAATGCTGATGCCAATGTGGTTGCTAGAAATCCACCAGTAGATATAGGGGTGATGTATCAGTTCTTCATCACTATGATGCAAGTACGAACTGCCGGTGTTGCTAGAAATGTAGAAGGAGATAATCCTATTGCTTCAGTTGGGAATAATTATGCTAAGTTGACTAGAGACTGCACCAGTTTGGGTGGGAAGCCATTTATAGGGACGGAGAGTGTTATTGAGGTAGAAATTGGTTGTTGCATTGTGAGTGTATATTTGCTGATTTGGGTTTAGATGACGGATAGAAGAGAAGGTTGACCTCTCGGTAGTTACAAGGGTTAGCGCTTCATTAGTGGAATAGTGTTACTACGGATGTTCCGGAGGAGCAGTTGACTTGGGTAGAATTTAGAAGGAGATTTAAGAAGAAGTTTGTGTTTGAGTTTATTAAGTCAGAGCCGATGAGGAAGTTTATGGAACTGGAGTAGGGAGAGATGTCGGTTGTTAAGTATGCCACTATGTTTCAGGAGCTGTCCCATTATGGACATAATATTATAGACACTGACATCAAAAGGAATGAGAGGTTTATTAGGGACTATAGCCTGAGATTGCTAGGGCAACCCTGCCACATCTTCACGATCCTAGTAATTTAGTTATGGTATTGGTCATTCATCATGAGGATATGCTTTCTAATTATGCTAGAGAGAAACTAGTGGAAGTACAGGGTTCTCAAGGGAAGAAGAAAAAGTTCTTTAAGAAGAAGGGAACCCAAAAGGGATATGCTGCCAAGAAGGCAAAGGTTGAGTCTTTTTGCTTTAAGTGTGACAAGAAGGGTCATTATGCGAATGAATGTTGGTCAGGTAATGGGAATAAAGTTGCAAATAAGAAGACATGAAGTGCTTCAACTGTGACCAAGTTGGGCATTACAAGAATCAATGTCTAAATCCAGTTCGGGCAGGCAAAGGAAAGGTTTTTTCTATTGGACTAGCTAGGCCTACTACAACAGATAAATGGAAGACTGTGATGGAAGGTATGCATGTGATTCAAAGTATACCAGTTAGGGTACTTTTTAATACCGGTGCATCACATTCATTTATATCTCAGTGTTTGGATGATAGATTATGCTTAGAACCCACCTACCTTGTTACTTCCTTAAGGATTGCGAATCCAATAGGAGGGTATACAATTCTAGGATTGAGATGTGACCAGTTAGAACTTGATTTGTTAGGTCATAAGTTTGTACGTAGCTTGTATGTTATTGATTTTGCAGATTTCAGGATCATTTTGGGTATGGATTGGTTAGGTAGGTATGAGGCTAGAATATTCTGTTAGCATAGGGAGATATCACCGAGAAACCCTGATAGTCATAACCGAGTAATATTTCCAATGGAGAATTCTGACTGGAGTGTTAGTACTTTGCTTAGTGCTATGGAAATAGTAGTTGAGCTTAGTCAGGTTCGAATAGCAAGAGAATTTGTTGATGTCTCTAACCAGTCACAGGACTACTACCGAAACGAGCAGTTGGGTTTCATATAAATCTTGTGCCTAGAGCTGAACCTGTTAGTAGACCACCTAGCAGGATGGCAACGAATGAGACGAAGGAATTGGAGGTGCAGCTAGTGGTTCTAGAAGTAAGAAATTTTATTAGGCCAAGCAGCTCGCCTTGGGGAGTGGCCACAATGCTCGTGAAGAAACCAGATGGGTTGTTGAGAATGTGTATCGATTGTCATAAGTTGAATGAAAGGATGATTAAGAATAAGTATCATTTGCCAAGAATAGACAATCTACTCGATCAGTTGAGTAGGCCAAAGTGTTTTCCAGTTGGATTTCTCGACAACTTTCTATCTGTTAAGAGTAGCAGAGGACAGTATTCCTTTGACACCATTTCGAACTAGTTATGGTTCGTATGAGTGGTTAGTGATGCCATTTGGATTAACGAATGCACCTGCTTTCTTTGTAGAATTGATGAACCGAGTTTTCTAAGAATACTTGGATAGGTTTGTGCTAGTGTTCATAGATGACATTTTAGTATACTCTAAAGAGGAAAGAGAGCATAAAGGTCATCTTAGAGTGGTAATTGAGACACTGAGGCAGAGTCGACAGAAGGCGAAGTTTACCAAGTATCATTTTTGGAAGAAAGATGTTAAGTTTCTTGGTCACATGGTTTCAAAGAAAGTATTGTCAATCAATTCAGATAAGATCAAAGCACTGAATGATTGGAAGAGACCAGAGACAGTGACTGAGATTAGTAGTTTTCTTGGACTTGCTGGCTACTAACGTAGATCCATCAAGGATTTCTCATGAATAGCATTACCCTTGGCTAAGTTAACCATGAAGGATGTGAAGTTTTTCTGGTCCGATAAATGTGAGGAAAACTTCCTTAAGTTAAAGCATTTGTTGACTAATGCACCAATGTTAGTAGTTCCAGATGGAAACCATGGATTAGTGGTGCATACTGATGCATGTGGAACTAGATTGGGATTGGTGTTGATGAAGAAGGGTAAAGTTATGGCCTATGCTTTACGACAGCTTAGACCGTATGAAGTGAGATATCCTACTCATGATTTGGAGTTGGCTGCGGTGATCTTCGCATTGAAGATTTGGTGACATTGTCTCTTAAGGGATAGGTTTGAGCGTTATACCGATCATAAGTATTTATGGTATTTATTCTCCCAGAAGGAGTTGAATATGAGACAATAGAGGTGGTTGGAGTTTTTGGCTGCTTATGATTTTGGTATAGAGTACACATCTGGGAAAGGTAATAAGGTAGTGGATGCTCTTAGCAGAAAACATCAGAATGTGGTGTTAGCTATGTTGGTAGAATGGAAGGATTTAGAAGCTTTGGCCAGTTGTGGTGCGTAGTTAATATTGACTGCTAGTTCTAGTCAGAGTACTGCCTTGTTGTCCTGTATAGAAGTTCTACCAGTACCGATCAAGAGGATAGCTTTTAAGTAGAAAGAGGATCCAATATTGGCCGAAAGGATTAGGAGACTTGAAGTTGGAACAGAGATCGATGATCTAAAGGAATTTAGTCTTGACTAAAGAGGGTGGTTGAGAAAAAAGGGACGAATGTTTGTTCCGAATGTGGAGGACTTGAGGAAAGAAGTTCTTGGAGAATGTCATCGATCCAAGTTTACGATTCATCCTAGAGGAACCAAGATGTATCAGGATATGAAGAGGAGCTTCTATTGGGAAGGTGTTAAGACAAATGTTGGCTTGTGGGTTAGGCAGTGTGCAAACTATCAACAAGTGAAAGCTGAACATCAGAAGTCAAGTGGGTTACTTCAAACTTTAGGGAATTCCAATTTCAAAATGGGATTCGATATTCATGGATTTTATAGACGGGTTTCTAAGGTCAAATAGAGGTAATGAAAGTATATTGGTTATAGTGGACATGTTGACCACAAGTGCTCATTTCATTCCCGTCAAGTCGACCAGGACGACACTAGTTTTAGCTAAGTTTTTCATGAAGAACATAGTTAGACTACATAGAGTTCTTAGTAGTATAGTCGGTGATAAAGGTGCCTTGTTCACTAGTGAATTCAGGAAGAGTCTACAGGAAGTATTAGGTACCAAGCTTAATATGAGTATTGCATATCATCTTCAGACGGATGTGCAGATGGAGAGGGTGAAAAAGGTACTTGAAGGTTTATTGAGAGCATGTGTATTAAAATTTAGTGGATCTTGGGAAGATCACCCACATTTGGTTCAGTTTTCCTATAATAAAAGTTACCAGACTATTACAAGAATGGCGTCTTTTGAAGATTTATATGGAAGGCTATGCAAATCACTGACGTGTTGGTTGGAGACTGGAGACAGCTTAGTCTTAGGTCAAGATTTGGTTAGGGAGGCATCGGAAAAGATTGAGTTGATCCAAGGAAGGATGAAGGTGGCTCAGTCCAGAAAAAAGAGTTACACGGACAAGAGGCGTAAAAAGTAGAATTTTCAGTTAGAGACAAGGTTTTCTTTGAAGTTTTACCAACGAAGGGTGTGGTATGATTTGGAAAGTCTGAGAAGTTAGCCCCGAGATATGTTGGACCATTCCAGATTATAGAGAGGATTGGAAAGCTCACATACAGAATAGATTTACCGAGCAGTATGGCAGGTGTCCATAATGTATTTCCTGTGTCTCATCTTTGCAAGTATGTGTATGATATAGAGAGTACAATTCCTTCGATAGGGTTGGAAGACTTGATAGTAGAGCCTCATTTGACTTTTACTAGACAACTGGTTCAGGCTGTAGCGAGAGATGAGAAAAGATTGAGGAAGAAGATAGTCAGGTTGGTGAAAGTTCAGTGGAGCGAAAACAAGAAGGACTGTACTTGGAAGACGGAAGATAGGATTAGAGATACTTATCATAATCTGCTTTAAGAGTATGTCTATATTAGATTTATATAAATAGTTTGTAGTCTGATAGGCTAGTATAGTTGTTAAAATGATTGCAATATTTAGTACTTAGCCCCTACTGAATTTAGAGGACGAAATTATTTAAGGGGGGTGCCTGTAACACCCCTAATTTTTGATAATATCATTCAAGAGGTTCAATTAGATAATTAAATAGAATAATGATGATAAAGAGATTGAGATTTGAATAAAACAATAAGAAGGCTGTGCTTAATTTACCTTAAATGTGCTTAAAACGACTTTTAATTAAATCAATTAAAACATAGGCATATTAAAAAATAAAGCCGCACCTTATTATTCATGCCACACACTTTTATTTGCCTATTCATGTTCATTTTCTCAAAAACTTAAATACGCAAATTTGATCTAAGAAGAGCCAGCCATAAACAGAGGGTGAAGAGGAAGAAAAATATAATCAAAGTAAGGAGCGAAGCTAGCGGAATAAATATTTTACCAATCTCAAATTCCTTATCATATTTAAGGTGAATAATAATACTTTCCATCTCTATTTTGTTTTTATAATCATATGTTTTCGAATTTAAGATTAAATTCATTTTTATGAGGTCTTGGACGATGATATGCTTGAATTATTATATGTTTGATTTAAACCAATTCATTTACATATGAATTTGCATGGTTTTAGGGAAAAACTGATTGTTATTGATTTTAGAATGCCGTGGAAAAATTATATGTTAGGTAAAACATGATTTCAGACATAGGTTTCAATTTTTGTAATTTTCCAAGCTATGCAAGATTTACTATGAATTTCTAAAGGAAAAATATGACAATATTGGGTTTAAATTAAATTTTGATTATTTCAGGAAGAAATTGGGTCTAAAATTTTGATAGTTAGATGACATGATGAAATTGAATTGCTATGATGTTTGGAGATTTTTCCTAATTGATTTGCTGTGAAAATAAATTATTCTAAAAGAATGACTTATTTGCAATGTTGGAATTGCTTAATGGAAGGGCTTAAACACTAATTTTCCTTTAATTTAGATCTGATGATGGCGGTAGTTATTTTATAAAGTATTTGAAAAGTTTTAAGGCAACCAATTAAAAGATTACACATAGGCAGGTTAGTTAAAACAATTACTAAAAATGAGCATGATTTCTGCCTTTAATCAGAAAAAGGGTTCCATCTCCTTTAGTAGAACCTTTCAACTCCAATGCTTCCGCTCTACTCAATCGAAACCAACCCAGCTGAAACCTAATTAGTTGAAACTAATGCACACGGTATCACTTAGGTGGTACACAGTGGATTGGAGGAAAGACGAAAGCCATGGTGTCGAAAGCAATGCTTCCAATGGGGTCGAAACTTTGGTTTTGTTTTCAAATGTTAAGTGCATGCTTTGTTTTTACCTAAAGCTTTCGATGTAGTCAAAAGATATGTTTTCAAAAGGAGTTTTCTAAATAGCTTTCGAGGGAGGTTTCCATTCTATGTTTCAAAAGTGTAGGCTTTCGAAGGGGTTACTTTGTTTATAAAAGAATGCTTTCGAAAGTAGTGGTTTCAACCCAGTCAAAACCCTGCCGCTATTCCGCTACCTTTCGAGCGTATTGAATTCATCAATGCTTTTGAGGGGTGCTTTGGTTTTGAACTTATGTTAAACAACTTCCTAAATGCTTTCGAAAGGGGTCATGGGTTTCTAAGGCAATGGTGTCGAAAGGGGGTTTCGATGCTATCCTTCAAAGTTTTATTCCAAGGTTTTGAGCTTTCAAATAGATGGTTCCAACACTATCAAATTTCCCCAAATAATTTGATTAATGGTTTCGATGGAGATACTTTCTTATGTAACCACTTTGACCCAAATGACAATTTTAAAATTAAAACCCAATAATTTCGAAAGGGCTACTTTCATTAGTTTCGAAGCTATGTTTCTAAAGATTATTAAGCAATGTTTTAACACATTCAAAATGTATGATTTGGTTTTGAACGTATTGGTTTATAGAGCTTCGAAAGGTATACGCTTAGAGTTTTGAAAAGAGGTTTTCTATGCTTTCGATGAGGGTCAACCAATGGTTCTGAAAGAGATATATCAAGGTTTCAAACCAAATACCCCAATCTCATTTTTAAAAGGAAAAACCATGGCATACATAAAATGTTTTGAAATGAAGTTTTGAAGAAGTTTTCCTTGAATAACAGGTTGAAGGGATTAACCAAGTTTTATATAAAAATGATTACAAGGATATTAAACCATAGATGCTGGTATTATTTTGTTATTGTATGATTGCTTCTTTATATATTTATTCACATTGTAATCAACACATAATGGTATTTTAGGGAAGGGTAGAATAACCAGCTAGGTTGATCCAATAGTGAGTATAACTTAAGAAATGTTAAAATCTTAATTAAAGATATTGGCAAGGGCCAAAAGGTTCACGGTAAGCCCATGAAAACTGTGTATAGCAAAAGGTCCGATAGGTTCATAGTCAACGCATGAAAACTATGATTTGATATTGGCAAGGGCTAATAGGATTATAGTTATCCCATGAAAACTTTATCCGGATTAAGATTTTGACAGATAGTCAATAGGTTTCTAGTCAGCCCATGAAAACTAGGATAAGAGAAAAGATATTAGAGTTACCAATAGGTTCTTAGTAATCTCATGAAAACTGTGAAATCGGACGGGTAGTCCATAAAAATTTAACGGGTTATTAGTAAGCCCATGAAAACTAATAGGTTAATAGTAATCCTATAAACTATAATTAGGATAGATAGCCAGAATAAATGGGGATGGGTAATCCAGATTTAATATACTTGCTTGTATATCATCATATTATTTTGAATTGTTTTAACCATTGTGGATGCAGGGGCACATTATGGTTTTATAAAGTTTCTAAGATACTAGTGAGTAGAAAACCCGTTCCGCTAAGCGGAGTGGTCTCACTAGATATCTAATTGGTTTGAGATGGTGGATTATTATTCATACCAGGCTTTATGTCTAACTCAAAGGTTTTGTTTTCCCCTCAAACTCTCGGATACTCAATTGATTTTGAGCAGTTTGAGGTTTAGGGTTTTTGCGTGTTCTTTTAGATGAATAAAGCTTTCGGTGATGTGTAGGAGCCATGCTAGCTACTTAGAGTTCTTTTATTTCTGCTGTGTTTGGTTGTAAAAGAAAAATTGTTTTAGTGCCTTATTATATAATCTGATCATCCAAGAGGGCATCATCGTATGTCACTCTTGGCGTATTTTGCAATAAGTATATTTTGTCTGAACGCGGTCAGCACATTGGGATTATGTAATAAAAATGAAATATCTTGAAATGGAATGTGGGCTTTGTTTGCTGTTTTAATTTTTTTCCATATTCTTATGTTTCTATGTATCAATGTATCTAACATTACCATATTTGGTCGCTGTGGATTAATAACTATGGATGCCTGTAGTATCTGTAGCCATTAGTT
The DNA here is from genome assembly GCA_030765085.1 of Allium cepa. NCBI lineage: Eukaryota > Viridiplantae > Streptophyta > Magnoliopsida > Asparagales > Amaryllidaceae > Allium > Allium cepa. The sequence continues at coordinate 648,636,896 of CM060939.1, read as the reverse complement.
TTAGGCCTCCAAGTAGAGGAAGTTACATGACACATTACTCAAGAGAAGATTCATCTCCTTTGCTATGGAAGGTCAGTATCACCATAATTTGTAAGTCAAATTAAAGTCAAAGTCTCGGGCCAGAGCAAAAGAGTTAATTAATAAATGTTATTGGATTGAACCATAGACTTTAAAATTGACCTATGTAATTAGTAAGGATATTGCTAGAATAGGAATACATGTACAAATTATCATTACTAGGTGAGCATATACTAGATCAAAAATACGATTTTGCCTAAATGAACTATAAGTGTTGAACTTGACCCTATACTATAATTTAGCAAAGTCCATACATGCTTCAGCATTAAATTGTTTAAATATGGATAATGGATTGAGTTACACCAAAGATTCAACATAATCGCATTGTTGATTAAATCTGAAAACGACAAGCTTAATTTGTAATATTTATAAATTAAAAAATAAATTAATACAAATGTTGTACTAATATTTCATGAATGTTTTAGTTATTTTTCAAAGCTTAAAGTCGAACAAAACAACATATAAAAGTTATATGATAGTTCATTCGATTGAGCTAGAATTAATTAATTAATTAGAGATTCAACAAGGGCTCAATAGAGTATTTGACTAGAACAATATTCCCTCCTTAAGGTTGGCCAAACTAGGTTAATAAGGTGTTCAAATTGTTCGGACCAAGTCATGTGTATTTAGAATAAGTAACGGGGAAAAAGGTGGTGATTCTAGGCCATAAATATGTCAGCTATATTTCACTACTAGTGGAGCCAACTGTCAGGTTCGCAAACTAAAGGGGAGAAGGGGATAACAGAGCTCTAAGTGAAAGAATTCGATAAACGACATGTTAGATTTTTGGCCAGATACTCTAGGTGAAAGGTATATTTTAAATTTATTCAGTTCATTAAGATGTATGAAAATATTTTTATTATATGATAATAATTTAATTTGGTCTGTACTTTATATATATGTTGAAATTAATTTTAAGTATTTAATTATTTAAAATTATATATAATTTATTTATTTAACACATAAAAACACACATATATAAATATGTATAGATTAGATATGTACGTTAATCATATTGTTTTTGGCTACTCAAAAAAATAACATATGTTTTATTTAAAATTTAGAAAAAATAATAATTTTTAACTAAAATGTTTTATTGAACAAAATAACTTTTGTTTCAAAAAGTATTAATTTTGTTTACATGATTTTATTTAATTTTTTTGTGCGCGCCCGCACGTGTGTATACGTATATATTTATGTGTCTATATAAATATGTATGGATTTACATATATTAAAAATTTGTTTTTATTTTGGTTTAATGCATTAAGAATAAAAAATAATTTTTCTTAAATTTATTTTGTTTGGTCAACTAATTTAAATAAATACCCTTTTTGAAATTTCTAAACATAGTTAATTTCGGTCGATTTAATAACTAAAAATATGTTATTTCATTGCTTGTAAGTCAAACTTTTGAATTTGATATTTAAATAACTAATAAACTTATTTATAGCAAAAAATAATTATATATTGCAACGATCTTCCTTTCTTACACCTAAGGACGACACTTAGTACATACTTGGGACTCGCGTATCGATCATTTAAGTGTCCAAAAGACAGGTCATTAGGGGTGAAAGAAAGAAAAGAAAGAACAAAATCGCATATTACATGATGAATAATATATAATATGAACAACTTTTTACAAAAAGAAATCATATTTATTATGCACATCATCAGAGTGCATTAACAAAGTATCAGCCTGGATAGTTATATCAGCTTGTCCTTTCAATTGTTGATTTATATAGACAAAAAAAACATGTAACGACCCGTTAATTTTGATAAATAAATTGGTTAATTTAATTTAGATTTTGTAATTAAATTTAGGAAGAAATAATTTTTTTATAATTTATACTGAAATAAATGTTAAAAATGAAATGCAACCATGGAAATTAAAGCTAAGTATTCATAATTGAAATGAAATTATGATTAATTGAAGTAACGGGAATTGTTAAACTAGGCTAAGAATTGAATATAAGAAAACAAATGGGAATATTGTATTAACTAATGCAATGATATAATTAGTGGTGATTGAATGAATTCAAAGTTATAATAACCGATGAAGTAATACGTAATAAACGGAAAATTTATACATTCAATGTAGATAAGTAATTATAACATTTGTTGTTAATAATAAACGTTGCTTTAATGGTAATTAATAAACTAACGGAAGTGTGAATGTAAATTTAAAAAGAAACGTAAATTTATTTATAAGATAGTAATTGGTGTAATAGAAATCATGAGACCAAGTAAATAAATTTATTGAGAGTATTAATTGTAATTGGATGTAGATTAAAGTAATAACATTAATGCAAGATGATAAATAATAAATGTAGGGCAATCCCAATTAATTGAAACAATTGTGAAGTTTTAATTGATTGAAATTAGTAGATTTGGGAAATAGATTCAAAATTATATTAATCGATAGAATAATACGTAATAAATTGAAGTTTGATATAGTCAATGCTAATTAAATTTAATAATTAACGGATTAAATGGAATGCCAATTAATGAAAACATGTTATACTTGACTATGAATTGAATATAAGGAAACAAGTATAGATATTGAACTAATTGACGAATTAGTATAAAATTTATGATAATTGGATAATAACAGTATTATGAAATCAATTTTAAACATTTGTTTGTTAGTAATAACTTATAATTGTAATTTAACGATTATTGGCATCAATTATTACAAAGTAACCATTTATTAGTCAATTAAATTAAAATGGGTAATCATTTGCAATTAATCTAAATTAAATGTTACGTTAATGTAAATTGAGGTAATAATTGGGAATAACGTAAATTTTATTCATAATATGATAATTAGTTGAATTAAAAGAATGGAAGGGAGGATTTATTAATTTATTGGAATTTAAAGTTAAATAATTAGATTAATTGCAAATAAGTGGAGTCAAATATTAAAAATATTACGTTATTTGAAATTAAGATGGAATGTGAGAATATTAGTGTAATAGTTTTGAATCAACGTTAAATCCATCTATTTGACTATAATGAATGGAATTAATTATTGGTTAATTTAATTAAATGGAAATTTTGGGAATTTAATTTATAAATTCCGAATTCAATAAATTAAGATTAACACTGAAATTTGATAACTTAATTAACTTTAAATTGACATCTAAATTTGTTAAATTAAGGGTGAATGACTTGAAAAATAAAAAAAATGATAAAGATTGTCAATTTTAGAATTGAAATTGGAAATTTGATTTATTTAATCGATTTTTAATTTATTTAATTAATGTAAAAATAGCCATTTTGGCCACTGACTCGGATTTCGACGAAACCAGTTTCATTGGATCCGTAACGGTGAATTATTATAGGATTTCAAGTTTCGTAATGATCGGACTTGTCGTTTGATCGTACGGACTCGAAACGCTTTGAAATCAATGAAATTGAAATCAATTGAAATCAATTTGAAATAATTTGATTCTGTCATAACTTCTTCATACGATAGAATTAGGACTTGAAACCATTTCCACTGTGTTTAAAATATTTTTAAACATCTATTTTGATATATGGTTTGGCCCAATTTTGTTCCGGAGACAGAACGGGCTTTTTGGGCCATTTTATCGTTCAACGCGTATATACAATCGATCTGATCCATTCTATTTCAACTCTACCTATAAATACCCTATTATAAACCCTAGCCTACCTCTATTTATCATATGTCTGTGCGTACAATTTCTTTCACCTCCTCATTTCAATGGCCGACAAACACCTACTTACAATTGCAACTCAAAAATCAAATTGAAATTTCAAACTCCTAAAAAAAATTCATAAAAATTATATATCGAAGCTCTCGATGTACGCATCTCAGAACTGTAATTCGTTTCTGGTTTCGAATCATCATTTTCCCAGAAATAGAGAATGAACCGTGGCCGTTCATATTGGATTTTCGACGATCCAACGGTGGATCGTCGACCTTTTGTCGATCAGGGAGTGGCGTTGGGTAGAGGAGGGGGTGCAGCGTGCATCTATGCCGTTCATGGGTCGATAAATCTTTTAGATTCATGGCGATTGATGGTTAAACCACCGGCGACCATGTGCATGTGATGGGCCTTTGGGGGGGGGGGGGGGGAGGGGGTCGCGCGTCACCAGGGGGTGCCTATAGGCTCGGCCTGACACGTGGAGACTAGCAGTGATGCCTGATCGAGGCAGAATTCGTGGTGGCATCGACGATTTAAAACCCTAGGCGGCGACTTGTTTGCAGTTCGAACGCGATGTTCAGTCACGTGATTAGGGTTCTGGATCACGTGATGAAATAAGGAAACGACATGGCACAATCATGGGTGCGGATTTTTTTATTATTTTATTTTATTTAATTTTTGATTTCAATTGTTCTAACACTAATAACTTTCGCATACGACATTCGTTTTACGCACGGTTTTCTCCACTAGGATCGTATCTGAATTCCATACATTTTGGCGTTGGTTTGGTTGAATTTGGAGACTGTTTAACTTTTGGGTTTAACTTGGATTTAAATTCAATTTAAATTCAAAAGGTGAGTGTTTTAACCACTCACAACTTCTAAATTTTCTTAAGTTTGTTAAATTTGTTTATGATGTGATTTGAAATTAATTTTAGCCGTTTGGCATATATTTAATCATCATCTCAGTTAAGTTACATTTATTTGAATTAAATTGGTTTTCAAATTTATTATTGCATATAAACTGCCAGTTAAATTAATTTATTATTTAATATAACTACCAGTAATTGCCTGTTATTTATTTCTATTCTATATTGATGTGATTGTTTGAATTGGATGATGATTGTGATAAATGGTTGATGATTGATATTGGATGAATGTATGTTGTATTTTATATTGTTTCAAACTGAAAATTTGTTATGCACTTTATTTCATTCGGGATTGCGGTTTGAAATGATATATAACCGTGTTTTATTTTAAATTACGGATTGAAATGATAAATATCTGTATGACTTGACCATAGGGTAGAAAATTATATACAGACACCGTGGTCTATATATAAAAATATTTTGAAATGATTTTCTATGGTTTTGTAAAGAAATATATGGTTTTATGAGATAGTGATTTGGATATTTTATAAATGTTATTTTATATATAGTTAAATCTGGGTTTTAAGTTATGTATAAAATTGATTTGAAGTATAAAAGAAGTTAATAATTAAGTTTGATTTTTATTAAGATAAGATATGATTAAGCATTTATTTAAATTAAATTTCTGGAGTTATAATGACTTGAATGAGAATAAGGTTGGAAGATAAATATGGAATTTATTTGGAATTTAATAAAATTTAGAATTTTAAAGGGTATGATTTTTATAACTTGATTTTTGTTTAGAGGTAATTAAAAGAATATCAAGTTGATTTAAATGAATATATCAAGTTAAATAAATTGAAAGGATATCCAATTGTTGAAGTTAAAAGTTTTACTTAAATTATATTGGATTTATTAAGTAGACATTTCAAATCTAAATAATAGTAATTAAATTTAATATATATGGAATTATCAAAGAATTAGTTTTGAAATGGTGGAATATTTAAAGCTTTGAATTATATGGAAATTGAAATGGTTTAATTGGAGGTTCAAATCGGTATTTGGAATTTATTTGTGAAATTTAAATAGCTATTTTATTATATGGAGTAATTTAATATTCAAACCATTTAAGTATTAGAAGTTATATTTCAAAGCTATAGGGTTCAAGGTATATAGATTTGAAAGTACTATGATTTTGGAAAAAGGATATATTTTGAAATAAAAATGATATCATATTGATTTGGGTTTTGAAACGGAAATGATATCGTATTTATATGGTTTTGAAATGGATACTATATTCTGGTTTTGAAGTATAAATTATTTTGAAACGACCGCGGTGTTATAATAATGTTTGGTTGTTGAAGAGACCGGGATCGGAAGTTGTCATACTTTCTGCCAACTCCAAAAACCACTTTAACAACCGTGTACACGGTGGAGATTGCAGAATGAAGTAGGATGGTGGCGGCGTTTCCTTTGAGGTAAATACGTGGACCAGACTCCCGTGAGTTGGCATAAGGTGGCTAAAACAGGAGCGATTGACGGGCTAATGAGGTAGCACCTTTGATCGGACACATCCCTTCGATATTATACTTTGACTTTTGGATTGATTCGGTGGCCACTTTTGATTTTTCTATTTGGGGGTGTGGCTCGAGGTGGGCGGTAGCTGCGACTATGCGTTACCACCGGCCTGAAAACGTAATTGGTATATCTACCCTGGCATTGCCTAGTTGTTCCATGTCACCTACCCTAGCGTGCCTTATATGATTTTGTTTTGTACCATATCTATGGAGTGCCCTCTGACGACACCCAGTACGGGGGAGATTACGGTACTGTATAGACTATGGGAATATAAAAGTGTGTTAAGGTGGAAAATGTAAAGCCTTAACGCTATTTTCAGTATATTATACGTTACTTTAGACACTATTATAATAGCGTGTATTACTACATAGTAGATAGTTTAACGGATCCTTAGGAGTTGTGAATCTCGAACGTCTCTTAAGTTACTGCACTCACGTTAGACACTGGATAGGAGATGTCAAATCCCGTAAACATCTCTGACGCCGTTCCACTCATATTTTACTGTTGATTTAACTTACATAAGATATTTTAGTTCTGACTCGAGTGTTTTGTCTTTTCAATCCGCTCGGGTCAGCCTGAGCATTTCAGGATTTTGGAAGACCGTATTCTGAAGGACGAAGACGAAGATTTATTATTTATTTATTATAGTATTCCACTACATTCATACTGTTCCGCTGCATTAATTATTATTCTCTGGTATGTGTAACTCTGATATGTATTGTATAAGTATAATCAAATATTTTTGTAAAACAGCTTCATGAACTGTTTATTTGATTATTATATTTTATCGTTTCGTTGTGAGATTCTGTTTTGTAATTTATTTCTTTCTCTGCTTTTCTTATTTACCCCATAACAATCCGTCCTTTCGTATGGTTTGAATCTGACGTGTGCGGTTTATCGTCGATTTAAAACGTATGAAAAGGCGGGAGTTACAAAATAAATGAAAACGGCGGAAGAATATAAGGTACGTGAATACGCCTTGGAGAATCCAGATCGTCGCCTAAAAGCTCTAAAGGATCCAGTTAAACCTGAAAAATATGCTTGACTAACCCGAGCATTATAAGAAAAATAACGCCTAGTTTAGTCTGGTAAAATCAGCATGAGAAACTTAAATCATATGGAATTAATTTATTATTACTTGTAAAATCTTTTAAAATCAAAGATATCTCGTAAGATCACGCCGCACATAAACACGGACGAGTGTTTACCTTACGATAACCAAAACATTTTTGTAGAAAATCCAATGGTATTATAATAATGTATAGAATAAAAATTCATATCAATCATAGCCAAAATTGTTACATATTAAATTCCAGCATAATAGGTATATAATCAAGTCCGAAGGCACTTATTGAAAAATGGATTCCAACTATGAAAGGGTAAGGGTCTACCCACCGAATCTGTACACCTCTAGATAAAATGTACGGGAGGCTACAACACGTTGCACCTCTACTGCTTAGGACCGGCCCTGCCCCTTACCAGATAGCGCTGAATATGATCACCTCTTAGTTGCAATCAAACAACCATAATGGGCCTCGAAGCATACATGGAGATATCGACACTTGAACTTGGATGATCATACCATAACAGGAGCGATCCATATAGCCCTACCGCATGTCCTTGCTTTAGTCATTTTCCCAGTTGATGAGGCTTGAGGCTACGATTACCTTTTTATATCGCAGCCATCTTGGTATTCTAACACTGCCCTCTAGGTAGCAAAGTGCCAACATTCATCCATACAAGTACGTTCTGAGTCTGAACGAAACCGAAGGCACTACCTCTGTGATGACCGACAAATCCACAACCCTCTGAGCCAACAATACTCTCCAACAGTTCAACTCAAAGTGGACAGAAATACGACTCATTAGGTTAAAGAAGAAAGAGGTAGAAGAAGAAGTAGAAAACAATATCATAATCTTATAATCGCAGCGGAACAATATATAATAGATAAATGACTGATCTTTATACAAAAAGAATTATATCTATTACACATTACATCATCAGAGTACAACACAATCAATACCAAAATACTGGACAGTTATATTAACTTGTCCCCACAAACTGAATACACAGCTTATACAGCACAGTGGAATATATATCAAGTACGGATGATACGTCTCGCCATCCAGCTCATCTCCTGAGCTCCACAACATCCTTTCTTGTATCCTATAATACTCGGTCTGACCCGAGCATTATAGTGAATTAACTCCCGAGTCAGTCTGGAAAACCGGAGAGAGAAAACGCACTCAATTGGATTATTAAAATTTTCAAAATCCTTTGAAAATCAAAGGTATCTCGTAAGGCCACGCCACAAATAAACTTGTCGGGTTTTTATCTTATGATAACCAAAACATTTCTTATCAAATCCTCTGATATTATAGTAGTGTCTATATACACATACTTATTCAAATTAACGAAATTGTTACATTCATTAAATTCCAGCATAATAGATATACAAACAAGCCCGAAGGTACTTATTAGAGATTGGGTTTCCATCAATGACATGCCTACTGGGGCACCGTCCGTCACAGTACGTGGTCTAGATCACCGTACTAAGGATCCACACCGATCCTCTGCTACACAAGCCCAGAGCAACCCCTTACTCGATAGTCCGAATAAGATACCCCGCGGTTGGGATCAGCGACCGTCCACACAGCCGAATAAAAGGAACATCTAGGCAGGAATGACCTTACCCTAATTGATTGCTAGCCACTTAGCCTTGCGACACCTCCCATGTTTTAGCCATTCTCGGTTGATGAGGCTTGAGGCTATGCGTTACCTTTTTAGAACATATCCCACTTAGAATGCTTATCGTCCTCCTGATGATGTTCTGATAGAATGCACCCATACAATTCTGCTCCCAATCCAAACGGAACCAAAGGCACTACTCCTACTACATACATTTTGGAATCACCCACAACATTAGTAGCGATTAGCCCTTGCACTTCACTGTTTCATCTTCGACTCCCAGCTCTTGTCTTCCTCACGAAAACGTTCAAACCGTATCAAAGTGGTTTTTGGGAAAATTAATCCCGATCCTGGTCTCTTCGAAGCAATCAGCGCATTGGCCAATATTGATATTCGGTTATTCAACTATCAAATAACATCCACAAATAAACAGCAGGCCTTAATAATTTTTTCAAATTATTTATTTCAAAATATCTTCGCAAGATATTTAACTACACTTCAACCCTTTGAAAACATTTTCAAATCACTTTTCTCTCGCGAAGTAAATTTCCAAATATTGTTTATTTCCACTGAAATTCACCAAGTCTAAATAGTTTAGATTTTAAAATAATTTAAATCACTTTATCCAAAAATATACACTTTAAAACACTTGAAATAAAAATATTTAAAACACTTTATTTAAAATACTAGTTATGAAATTTTATAATGATTTCTCATGTAAAACTTAAGCCAAAACTAAAATAAAAATTATTCTATAAGGTACAAATATTAAATAATTATCTTTTAAATCATAATACTAGTTAAACCCTACTTATATAATTAACTTAATAAATATTTGCTTTTAAAAAATTTTAAAACCACCAAATAATAATTTCTTTCTAAAACATTCCTTTAAAACTACTTTAAAACCTCTAACTTATACTTGGTAATCTTTCTTTGAAAATATACTTGGCTTTTAAGGGAATCACACTTTCCTTTCCACACCTTTAAAAATAAACCACTATTTATTTTTTAAAAAAATTACCCTTCCGTTATAAATTTCTATCCTGAATTTATACTTCCAAATTATCCCCTGATAAATATTTCACTTTATTTATAAACCCCATTTATAAATACCATAATCTCATTCTCCTTTAATCCCAGTTTCAAACACTTAATCAGTTTTCAAATCGATTTCCAAAACTAACTCCATTTAAAATAAATTCCTTTACTTACCCAAATTTATTTTAAAACCCCTTTAATCCATATATACTTCTATATTTATTAAATCAAAATATCCACTTCATACTTCATTCAAAATCCTACCCTTATATTTCTCCCCAAACATTTTAAATCTTAAATTTTGAAAATTAAAATCCTTTAAATTTTTAGATAACATCACTTAAGTCTCCAAAGCTCTTTTATTTTCATTTATTTAAAACCTCTATCTTCATTTCCATACTCAGAATTTATTTAATAGAATTTAAAAATCGAACATTTATACTTTTCCAAATTCAATCTTTAATTTTCCCAAATTCACTATAATTATTTCACTTAAAAATTTCCCTTTTTATTTCCTTTAAAAATCCTAGCTTTATATATTTTTCATTCTCCCAAATACCAATATATATTCAACCAAGCCATAGCATTCGATAATTTCAATTTCCAATATAATCAATATAATCATCACAGATTATCACATAAATCACATCGCTGAATATAAAATAAATTCAATGTTTTTGTGAATCCAGTTGGATCCCCCCAACCTGTTTCCCTGCATCCAAAGATGTTAGCACAATATTAAATATCAATCCCACTTCGAAGGGGATATTGCGGTATGTAGGGTCATCCGCTATTATGCGGGACGCATAGGGTCTCATCCGCTATATAATGCGGGAATATCAGTCACTCCAATACATACATACATACATACATATATATACACTATATATATAATAATATCACATCCAAACTGATAAATAGATCATCAATTCAAGCAATCAATCCAATAATTTAAATTTTAACTATTTCAAATTATCCGATAATCCAAATGAATGAGATTAACTCACCTTTGCTCTTTAATTTGCAATCCGATCCAAACCGACTGGTCTGTTCATGATTCTAGACCTTGTATAAACATTTTATAATTTATTAATATTTTGAAAATCGAAAAGTCAATTAGCATTTAATACTTTAATTTAATCTAATTTTTCTTTAATAATTTTTTCCCAGTAAATAAAATAATCAGTTAGGTTAATTAAACAAACTAATCTTCTTGATACCTATTTTTAAAATAAACAAGTAAATTTAAATGTGTATATATATATATGTAGATTTATTTTCCTTTTGAAACTACATATACTTAAAAATTTAAATTATCTAGATTCAAAAATCTAATTTTTATATAAACTTTCAACATTTAAAATTCCTATATATATATTTTCAAAATCTTTTTGTGTATATATATATATATATATATATATATATTTTCTCTACTGTTTAAAAAAAATTCTTTATCTTATTGTAACTTAAAATCTAATCTATATACATTTCTTGTTTCCCCTAATACGTATATATATTAATTTATATTCTTTTCCTTTAATCTATATATATCTCTATTTATTAAATTAAATTAAATTAAACGAATAGCAAACACCTCACAGCCCTCTTCCCAAAATTGAGCAGCCCTAGCTTCGTTCAAATCAAATCGCGACTAGGCTACCTCTACGTCGATCGCTTTCTGCTGCGAACCTCCAATTGCCGCCGCACCTCACTAGTTCTTCGCCCAGGGTTACTCTGACCACAACGAACACGAATCTGCACTCACTTTGCTCGACCCTGATAATGCTGCTTCTTCCCATGCTATTTCAATTCGAGCTTCGTTGAGCTCTATTCCGCCACATCGCCGATTCGAGATTCCCTCCTCCCATGAGCTGTTTTTTTAATTGCCAAATGATTTGACATTGGAGATGAGGAGAGGGAGCTGCGAATTTGGATTTGACAGGAGAATGGAAGAAGGGTATCCTGGGGATCGACGATTTATATATATTTTTTAAACCGAAAGAAATTTTTGAGGAGAGGGGAGGAGATTTAGTTTTTGATCGGTAAGTAAAAAAAATTTCTTTTGTTTCTGGAAAGGAAAGAGCGTGCTTGACAAATGGAGGAAAATAAGGCTTCCAAATTTCAAATTTTAACGCATGTCTTCAGGGAGAGCATATGTCCTAACTGCTACAGTATTTCAAAGCAATTATATCATTAATTTTAATTTAAATTCAAATTTAAATCGACTTCAATTCGGAGCTTAAATTTTACATCCTATCGAGGCATGTCGCCAGACATTTACAATGTTATACCCCTATTCCAAACGCAATGGAAAAGGTTTCGAGTCCTAATTCTATCGTATGGAGAAGATAGCTTTGACTTAATTATTATATTCAAAATTTTGATATACATTTTCAATGCGTTTATACACTGTACGATCACCCGACAACTCCAAATGCTATGAAAATTGAATTCCGACAATAAAAGACTATTACGGATCCAATGGAACTGGTTCCGTCAAAATCCGAGACCGTGCCCCGGATGCTATTTTTAAATTCCAATTTAAGCAATACATTTTTAAAACCGAACAAAACACTTTTAATTCAATTTTAAAACTTTTATTATCTTTAGTATTCTCAACATAAATTTTACAAGCCTTCTAATTATATTTAACGAGCTTAAAACTCCTGATTTAACACTTTACCCAACTCTCAATTATTGAATTCAAAATTAAACTCAATTATTAATTTCAAAATTTTAATTGCTAAATAAATAGTGATATTTGAAATTCAAGTTAAACATTAAATTTAAAATTTTAAAATCAATTAAATATTCCAATTTCAAATATCCAAAATTCCGGCTCATCACATTCCCCCCCTAAAAGAATTTTGTCCCCAAAATTACTAGTTAAGAAGAATGGTCCATAACCCGTTCATCATTTTCCCAAAACCAAATAGTTTCAAACAACTTCTCAAAACAATCTTTTTATTAACGACACAATATCCCTCTTGCTACTTTCCAAGCTCATCCATAGTTCCCAATCTACATTACTTACTCAACCGTTCAAATTATAATTCAAAAACCATATTTTAAATTACCACAATTTTCTCAAAATTCTTCTAACTCTCTAAATTTTTGAAAAATTTCGCCAGTGTCTCCTTTGCGCGGCTAGCTCAGTACAACTACAAAATGCCTCTACGGGCGCCCAAATTTTAAAAGAAAACAAAACCCAAGTGGCTAGATTAGAAAACCATCAAATTTCATATAATAATTTAATCGTATACCTTTTTGTCGGGCTATTCAATTATCTTCTGAAATCAAAAAATATCAATTTCCTTTTGCCTTTAAATACTTGTATCCTACTAAGAAATAATAACCAATCACAGAATCTAAAATAATCTTATTTAATTCTTTTACAAAATTTTCAATATCTATTTCATTCAAGTTCGTACGATGTACGCATATCATTCGTATGCAATACCAAATCCGATCGCTCACTCGATCACACAATTTTACTTCTGAACTAGTATCTTTCACCCGACTCCCTATTGCGGACTCAGATCTAGTTTCTTGATCAGAAATCGACATTCTTCTTGCATAGCCGTAAACTATGATAAAGAATTTCCAGAATCAATCAAAAATCCATATTCAGAGTTTGCCGTCGAAAATCGAGTGAAAAATCCCAACTCGGATCGATATAACTATCTCGAACTTATGTGCTCGAACCTGGATCAAATCGTTATGCAAATAAAGTAATATACGTACATCTTACGTATTTTTCTCAATTGATTATTAACTATATCAATTTTATTTTTATTCACATTTATTTTGGTTTTCCATTCACTTATCCCATTCCACACTCTACTTAACCTTCATTCAGTATTAACTTAGAATATTTTCCCAATATCAAATTTTTACTTAAGAATTTCACCATTTCTTCTTAAGTTCAATATAAATATTTTACACGCTTAAATATTTATTTTTACTTCACTACTTGGTTTGTATCTACTTTCTATTAAATTTGGATCTCCAATGTCCATATGAACTCAATTTTACCTTTCATTATTAAATATTGAATTCTATACATCTCATTTCAAACCATATTTAATTAACCATTTCTTTAATTGGTTTCACTTACTAATTTATTTTAAATGTAAATGTATTTTATTTCCAAACCCATACTATTCTTAGTCCACTTTGAATTAACCCTTCAACTTCACTTTACTTTACATGATTTAAATTAAATATCATCCCAATATTCAATTTCAATTCATTTGCTTACCAATTTAAATCAATTCGTTTACTTACTAATTTTATTTCAATACTTCGCTTTATTTAGTCCAACTTGACTAATTTTCCATTTCACTTTATCTAACACAATTCAAATATTCAGTTTCAAACCAAATTTTAAGCTTCGACAAGTTTTCCAACTTGTTTACATTCCATTCACAATCTCTTGAATTTACTTCATTTAGTTGACTTACTTTACTAACTTATTTTATTGTCACATTTACTTTAATTTAACTCTTCTTCAAGTTAAATTTTTCTACTCTAGAAAATTTCAAATTTTACTAGTTATCAAACCCATTTATATTTCCACAAACATTTTAAATAAGCTTCCAGAGTTTAGACCATTCAAAATCAAATTCCTGTTGAATTATTTGCTTAAACCACCTGAAACTACTGATGTCCCATCCTTAACTGATAGAGATCTATAGTCGGTTTAAAAGAAGGCGGTCCGAATCATTGTTTAACAGCACCCGAGTCAATTTGAATGATCAAAACCTCCCATAGATAGTTTTCTTGCAAGCGGCCTAAGGAAACACAGTAAATCTGCATTTTGAAAACATATATGTCCTAATCAAACCATTCTTTTGCATTTTCAAAATCAAACACCAATTTTGCAAACAAACATCAATCCAAAACATCAAGGTAGCAATCCCTCTCTTGGAAACTCGAAAATGAACATCGATGATGCTGCAGTCGTCACCGAAGTTATTTTCCAACGATTGAAAAGAGTTTAGTACTTTTACTTCCTCAAAGAAACATTTACATATTTTTAATTCCAAACTTCACCAGATTTCAAATTCAATTCAAAAATATTTCTCAAATAATATCACCATTATTCCTCCAAAACGTTTGAAAACCATTTTCAACTCAAAGGAATTTTTATTTCCAAAATTTTGAATTCCAAATCCTTTCAATTCATATTCAAATATTACTTTGGAATTTTTTTAATTTCATTTTCAATTATAAATCACATTATAACTCACATTTACAAATCCCATTTTGTTATATAAATTTATTCCTTTTATGTACAAAAATAATTTGGGTAAAATTATTCCATTTACCCTATTTTAAAACAATACCGTGTTGGTTTATCTTGTTTAAGAGTTTTAAAACCCTTATCGATGACATGGCGTCCCACATATCGACCAGAATCCATAAACACTCAACCAATAAGTCAAACAATAAAAAAATTTATATTCACTAACAAATACGCGCTCATATTTATTAATACACTCAAACTCATTCTAAAGTACTACGGACTCTATTTTTAATGAGTAATCCCCAGTAGAGCTAAGGTCTAGCTTAACCTTCAGTTCTAATACTACTATGATGACCTGCAAATCCGAACCCCTTTGAGCCGACAATACTCTCCAACAGTTCAACTCAAAGTGGCCGTAAATGTGGACCATTAGGTTTAAAGAAGAAAGAGGTAGAAGAAGTAAAAAACAATATCAGAATCTCACAATCGCAGCGGAACAATATATAATAAATAAATACTGATCTTTATACAAAAAGAACTATATCTGTTTTATAGATTACATCATCGGAGTACGACACAATCAATACCAAAATACTGGACAGTTTTATTAACTTCTCCCTACAAAACTGAATACACGGCTTATATAGTACAACGGAATATATATCAAGTACGGGTGATACATCTCGCCATCCAGCTCTTCTTCTAAGCTCCATAGCATCCTTTCATGTATCCTATAATACTCGGTCTGACCCGAGCATTATAATGAAATAACACCCGAATCGGTCTAGAAAACCAGAGTGAGAAAACATACTCAATTGGATTATTAAAGTTTTCAAAATCCTTTGAAAATCAAAGGTATCTCGTAAGGTCACGCCACAAACAAACATGTCGAGGTTTTACTTTATGATAACCAAAACATTTCTTATCAAGTCCGCTGATATTATAATAGTGTCTATATACAAATACTTACTCAAATAGCCAAAATTGTTGCATTCATTAAATTCCAGCTAATAGATATACAAACAAGTCCGAAGGTACTTATTGGAGATTGGGTTTCCATTAATGGCAGAGCTGCTAGGGTATCGCCCGTCACAGTACGTGGTCTAGATCATTGTACCGAGGATCCACCCTCATCCCCTGCTACACAAGACCGGAGCTACCCCTTGCTGGATAGTCCGAATAAGATCACCCCGCGGTTGGGATCAGCAACTGCCCACACAGACGAATAAAAGGGGCATCTAGACAGGGATGGCCTTACCCTAATAGGTTGCTAGCCACTTAGCCTTGCTGCACCTCCTCTGTTTTAGCCATTCTCGTTTGATGTGGCTCGAGGCTATGCGTTACCTTTTTAGAACACATCCCACTTAGAATGCTCATCGTCCTCCTGACAATGTTCTGATAGCATTCATCCATACAAGTCTTTTCCCGGTCCGAACGGAACCGAAGGCACTACTCCGACTATATCCATTTTGGAATCACCCTCAGGATTAGTAGCGATTAGCCCTTGCACTTCACTGCTCCATCTTCGACTCCCAACTCTTGTCTCCTCATGAAAACGTTCAAACCGGATCGAAATGGTTTTCGGGAAAACTAATCCTAATCCCAGTCTCTTCGAAACGATCAGCGTATTTGCCAATATTGATAATCGGTTATTTAACTATCAAATAACATCCATAAAAAAACAACAGGCCATAATAATTTTCCAAATTATTTATTTCAAAATATCTTCGCAAGATATTTTGCTACACTTCAACCCTTTGAAATCAGTTTTCTAATCAGTTTTCTCTCGTGAAATAAATTTCCAAATATTGTTTATTTCCACTGAAAATCACCAAGTCTAAATACTTTAGATTTTAAAATAATTTAAATCACTTTATCCAAAAATATATACTGTAAAATACTTAAAATAAAAACTATTTAAAACACTTATTTAATATACTAGTTATGAAACTTTATAATGACTTCTCATGTAAAATTTAAGCCAAAACTAAAATAAAAATTATTCTATAAGGTACGAATATTAAATAATTATCTTTTGAATCATAATACTAGTTAAACCCTTAAAATACTTTACTTATATAATTAACTTAATAAATATTTCCTTTTAAATTTTTTTAAAACCACTAAATAATAATTTCTATCTAAAACATTCCTTTAAAACCACTTTAAAACCTCTAACTTATACTTGAAAATCTTTCTTTGAAAATATACTTGGCTTTTCAGGGAATACACTTTCCTTTCCACACCTTTAAAAAGAAACCACTATTTATTTTTAAAAAAATCACACTTCCCTTATAAATTCCCATCCTGAATTTATACTTCCCATCCTGAATTTATACTTCCAAGTTATGCCCTGATAAATATTTCACTTTATTTATAAGCCCCGTTTATAAATTCCATAATCTCATTCTCCTTTAATCCTAGTTTCAAACACTTAATAAGTTTTCAAATCGATTTTCAAAACTAACTCCATTTAAATTATATTCCTTTACTTACCCAAATTTATTTTATAACCCCTTTAATCCATATTTACTTCTATATTTATTAAATCGAACTGTCCACTTCATACTTCATTCAAAATCCTACCCATATATTTCATCCCAAACATTTTAAATCTTAAATTTTGAAAATAAAATCCTTTAAATTTTTAGACAATATCACTTAAGTCTCCAAAACTCTTTTATTTTCATTTATTTAAAACCTCTATCTTCATTTCCATACTAAGAATTTATTTAATATAATTTAAAAATCAAACTTTTATACTTTTCCAAATTCAATCTTTAATTTACCCAAATTCGCTATAATTATTTCATTTAAAAATTTCCCTTTTTATGTCCTCTAAAATTCAAGCTCTATATATTTTTCATTCTCCCAAATACCAATATATATTCAACCAAGCCATAGCATTCAATAATTTCAATTCCCAATATAATCAACACAGATTATCACATAAATCACATCACTGAATATAATATAAATTCAAGGTTTTGAGGAACCTAGTTGGATCCCTCCAACCCGTTTCCTTGCATCCACAGATGTTAGCACGATATAAAATACCAGTCCCACTTCGAGGGGGATATTGCGCTATATAGGGTCATCCGCTATTATGCAGGCGCATAGGGTTTCATCCGCTATATAATGCGGGAATATCAATCACTCCAATATATATAAATACTATATATATATAATATCACATCCAAACTAATAAATAGATCATCAATTCAAGCAATCAATCCCATAATTTAAATTTTAACTATTTAAATTAACTGATAATCCAAATGAGTGAGATTAACTCAAATTTGCCCTTTAATTTGCATTTAATAATTTTCCAACTGAAAAATCAATTAGCATTCAATTTGCATTTGATAATCCAAATGAGTGAGATCCAACTGAAAAATCAATTAGCATTTAATAATTTAATTTAAACTAATTTTCCTTTAATAATTTTTTTCTCGGTAACTCAAATAATCAATTAGGTTAATTAAACAAACTAATCCTCATGATACCTATTTTTAAAATAAACAAGCAAATTTAAATGTGTATATATATGTATATTTATTTTCCTTTTGAAACTACATATACTTAAAAATTTAATTTATCTAGATTCAAAAACCTAATTTTTATATAAACTTTCAACATTTAAAATTCCTATATATATTTTTTCAAAATCTTTCTGTATATATATTTTTCTCTGCTGTTTAAAAAAAAATTCTTTATCTTACTGTAACTTAAAATCTAATCCATATACATTTCATCTTTTCCCCTAATACGTATATATATATATATATATATTGATTTATATTCTTTTCCTTTAATCTATCTCTCTCTATATATATGTATGTATGAAATTAAATTAAACAAACAGAAAATACTCACTGCCCTCTTCCCAAAATCGAGCAGCCCCGGCTACGCTCAAATCAAATCGCGACTTAGCCGCCCCTACGTCGATCGCATGCTGCCGCGAACCTCCAATTGCCGTCGTACCCCACCAGTTCTTTGCCCAGGGTTTCCCTGACCCCAATGAACACGAATCTGCACTCACTTTGCTCGACCTTGATAATGCCGCTTCTTCCTATGCTGTTTCGATTCGAGCTTCGCTGCTCTCTGTTCCGCCAATCTGCTGATTCGAGATTCACCCCTCCAGCGAGGTTGCTTTTTTTTTAAATGCTGAATGATTTGAAATTGGAGATGAGGAGAGGGAGCCACGAATTCAAATTTGAGAGGAGAACGGAAGAAGGGTATCCTAGGGATCAGCCATACATACATACATACATATATATATATATATTAATCTGAAAGAAATTTTTGAGGAGAGGAGATTTATTTTGTGATCGGTAAGTAAAATAAACAAAAAATTTCTTTTATTTCTGGAAAGGAAAGAGTGTGCTTGAAAAATGGAGGAAAATAAGGCTTTTAAATTTTAAATTTTAACGTGTGTCTTCAGAGAGAGCACGTGTCCTAACTGCTAAAGTATTTCAAAGCAATTATATCATTTTTATTTAAATTTAAATTCAAATTTAAATCGACTTCAATTCGAAGCTTAAAATTTTACAACCTATCGAGGCATGCCGCCAGACGTTTATATTGTTATACCCTTGTTCGTAACGCAATGGAAAAGGTTTCGAGTCCTAATTCTATCGTATGGAGAAGATAGCTTTTGATCCATTTATTATATGTAAAATTTTGATATAAATTTTCAACGTGTTTATACACCATACGATCACCCGACAACTCCAAACGCTATGAAAATTGAAATCCGATAATAAAATATTATTATGGATCCAATGGAACTAGTTTCATCAAAATCCGAGACCGTGCCCTAGAAGGCTATTTTTAAATGCCAATTTAAACAATGTACTTTTAAAACTAAAAAACACTTTTTAATTCAATTTTAAAACTTTTTTTTATCTTCAGTATTCTCAATATAAATTTACAAGCCTTCAAATTATATTTAACAAGCTTAAAACTCTCAATTTAACACTTAACCAACTCCCAATCATTAAATTAAAAAATTTAATTGCCAAATAAATAGTGATATTTGAAATTCAAGTTAAACATTAACTTCAAATATTTAAAATCAATTAAATATTCCAATTTCAAATATCCAAAATTCCGGGTCGTCATAACCTCCACCACATCCATTTTGGAATCACCCTCGGGATTAGTAGCAAGTAGCCCTTGCACTTCAAAAGTTCTATCTTCAATCATCTTCATGCTGTCTCCATTTCGTAACGTTTGACGGATAATTTGTAATAATCCGATCACAGTCTCTTCGAAACAACATTCGATAGTTTTGGTAAACTCAACTCCAGTTCTTTTGGAAATAATCAAATAATACAGAGGAGTAGGGATCATCCACTAGCCATTTAAGTGGATGGATCTCCCTATCGTTTGTCCTAGGAGAACAAAATGAGATTTATATACACAATGCAGTATCATCGAAGATGACTGTGCCATATAACTCACGCTTTTCTCCTAGATATTTTTGGAGTTGTATTTTGGTCCATATTTGATAGTCGGTTGTTTAACTATCAAATGAACAATCATTCAACATTAATTTGATTCCATATAGGATACACTAAGCCTTTATTACTTAATCTTTCATTAATTAAAAACACTTTGCAAAACTTGATCAAAGGATATTTTTAAAACACTATTCCTAAAAAATCTTTTACATTCCTTTTACACTTGGAAAACATTTTTAGTTATCCCAAAAATATAAGTATTTACCAAAAAGATTTAGAAAATTCCCTCTTCTCAAATTCCATATTAAATGGCCAAGAAATTCCCTTTCCAAAACATCACTTACTATAAAATCCATTCACTTTATAAAACCCATTCACTTATCCCTTATAAAAATTCTTTTGATAAGTTTACTTCATATTTCAAACCTCCTTATAAATCTTCAAACTATATTTAAACTTGTTTTCAAAATCTTCCAAAATGATTTATAGAATCTCTTTTTATTGTTAAAACTATTTATAAAATTCTTTTATAATCCCTTTATAAAATTTCCTTTATAAAACATCATTTACAGATGATCATTTGTAAAATAATTTGGATAGCCCTTTTATTTAGAAAAATAAAACCCTTTTATAAACAAGTTATTATTTATAATCAACTTTTAAAAATAATAATATAACTTGAAATCGTTTATACGCTTTAAACCCTAAATTTGATTAAGAGTTTAAGTAAATTCAAAAACCTACTTATAAATTTAAAAAGAGGCTTATAATTCCAATGGTACTAATGTAAGTTACCATTTTATTTCAATTCAAATTCCAATTCACTTAACAGTTACATAGGTCAACATGTATGTAAATACAACTCATATCCAAATCAGGGAGCAACATGTCAATATAAGCTAACTAGCATATACATGTCAAAATAACGTAATAGCAGGATGGTGACTTGTCCTGCTAAATAGATGTCCAAACAATTCAATCAATTTATAGCAGAACGGGATTTATTCTACTAACATATGTCCAAATAATCAAACAATCTATATTATAACTCATTCACAGTTATATAGTTTCTTAATGGTATCAATACTCGAATCTCTTGAATTCAAAACCATCTTTGAAAAAGAAGTTCCTTTAAAATAATTTGATTCTTGGAAAAACAAAGGATTCAAAACTTTAAAACTCTTTTTAAAATAATTAATTACATGTTAAACTCTTATTAAATCATAATTAATCTTAATTGAATCTTAACATAATTTAATTAAATAATTAAAAAATTATTAACTATTAACTAAACCCCAATTAATCCTTTATTAATTATTTAATAATTGGTTAAACCTCCATTGATAATTAAATGTTAATTAATCTCAATTAGTCAATTAAATAGTTTTTAATTAAAAATTAAATAATAAAGTAAAACTTTTATAAATAATTTATTATGAATTAAAATCTTAAATAATTTATAATTAAAAATAGTGAAATACTTGATGAATAATTAGTTAATAATTAATCTTCTACTTAAATAATAATAAACTAAAAATAAATCATTTACTCAACTCATAATTAATTTCAAAATTAATTAACTTAATTAATAATTAATTAATAATTAATTAAAATAAATCTTAACTTTAAAAGGTAATTAATTGATAGTGATCTTTGATTAATTAAAGTCAATAAACCTTATTTAATATTAATTAATCATTAAAAATTAATTAATTAAAAATAATCGTTAAATTCTTTATTAACTCTTTCAAACCTTATTATTAAGTTTGTAAAATATTTACAAAACACTTTAAGTTTAAAAAAACACATTTTCCAAAAATCGGATTGTTTAAGCAAAATTGCATCCATAGCACTATCGCTAAGGATACCCATAATTCAAAACATGTTGCATCTCAAATAAATACTAAAAACACTTAATTTGAACTTTATGAACTAGGTATGAAGTTTTGAAAGCAAAACAAAAGGTTAGAAAACCTTTTCTTTTAGAACAAAGTAAGAAATCAATTTGAAACTCAAAGAATCGCTATGTCGAACACAATAGATCTCAAGTGCTAATCTTGCTCGCTAACTTTTCCATTTACTAACTTTACTTACTAAGTTTCCAAATCACTTCCAATTGCATGATAAAGATCAAAACTTTATAACAAAAACATCACTTTAATCGTCAATTCAAAGTTCTAATGCTAAACCACAAATTAGCATATACAGATACATCCAAACCATATCATAATCCAAACAACAACATCATCTATACAGCCATATAACAACCATATACATAAAGGTAAATTATTTCTCAAAAAATTAAGAAATTTACTCACCTAAAAGCTTTTAAAACTTGAAATACTTTAGAACTTTCAAATCTTGGAAAATCAAAAAATCATCCCGAAAATGGGTTAATTTCTCTTCGATTTTTGGGCATGTTACTCTCGGATTTTGGAAATGTTTCCAAAATAAAAGTTTTTGGAAATTCTTATCTCTAAACTGTAAAAAAATATCACTCAATTTCAATGGTTTTTAGGGAGATATGGTCAATAGAAGAAGGGGTGTTTTCGGATTGGAAAATTTTGAGTCCAAAAACATGTTTGAATGAAAAGCATTTCTGATATTGCTACACTAAAAATTTGAATCCGTGGTACAAATAAAAGTTGTAGCCATTGAAATTTCATATGGTTGGAAAAAAAATCTCCATTGTTTCAGAGATCAGGAAGATATGATAGAAGGAAGAGAAGGAAAATGGTGAAGTTTTGAAACAAAGTTTGAAATGAATTTAAAAGGAAAAACTTAAAATTATAAAAGTTCAGAAATTAAAAGAGAAGCCATAAAAAAAATTCATGAAGCTTAGAGAGGTTTTAGATAATGGAAATAAAGTGATCAAATGAGAAAATATAATATGAAAATTTGATTTTTATATTGCATGAAATTACTAAATTACCTACTTAGCCTTAAGGTACTTAACCACCACAAACTAATGCCACATCACCACCTTTGTCTCCCCTCCACATCACATTACAAGCCACCATTTTTGTCAAGACCCGATTCTTCGACTTCCGAAAATTCAACATCGATACTCACTTTATCGACTGCCGAGCAATCGAACGACGGAAAACCGAACACTGAGGGTTTTAAGAAAGAAGAAAAGAAGAAAGGAGGAGAGAGAAAGATAGAAAATAGGGAGGAAAGAAAATAGAAAATAGAACAGAAAATAGAAAACAACAGAACAACATCAGAATCTCACAATTCGCAGCGGAACAACATATAATAATAAATGAATAATCTTTAAACAAAGAACTATATCAGTTATTACATTACATCACATTACATTTCATTACATCATATCATCAGAGTGTACAACAAACAATGCAGCGGAAAAAGAAATACTATATAAACTAGTAATACGCCATGCCATCTAGCTTGCCTGCAGCAACTCCAGAATATCCTGATAAACCTAACTCTTAACTGCCCGTGTAGAAATTGGTGGGCATCCAGAGTTTAGGAAGGAAAACAATAAACTCCGAGTCAGTCATGAGACTGGTGTGAGAACTCAAAATAGTTTATTTATCTTTAAAATCAAAAATAGAGGAATATCTTTAAAATCAATTCGCAATGCTTTTAAAAATGAGACTACCATAAGGCCTCCCGCACACACACACAATGCAAACGCAGAATCGGAGGAGATTTCTCCTTATGATAGTCAAAGATGCTTGATACGCATTAAAAAGAACATTTGATATTATTACTAGTGCATAGTGTAGGAAAAATTCATTTCGAAAGTAGAATATAAATCTTAGCCAGCATAGACATTTCGAACTATGCCTACTATATCTAACTATGTTCAATAGCAGGTTACCGCCACATTCCATAGCAGGTTATACAACTAAAACCGTACAAGTCTCGTATTGTTTCTTTGGATTTCCAACGAATGATCAGGCCAAGGAACTTCACATTGCCACATGAGAATGCCTCTGGATGGACATCCCCGAGAACCAAACCGGATCTCTACCAACACAAGGCCGGGTTACCCCTAACTGAGTAACAACTGACCGAATATGCCATCCCCCGGTCCTTTGGGACCTTTCAACCGAGCGCTCGTAATCAATTCACACAATCATAAAGTGTTTTCAACATGAGTAAGTATCTGGGCTCCATACCATGATACCACCCTTTTCCAGAAGGAAATGCACATATCCTAAAGGGCGCTACCCCTCATAACCTTGCTGCATCTTTCCTGTTTTGACCATTCACGGGGTGTGAGGCTCGACGAAGTCACGTCCACAAAAACATACTTTATACAAAAGCCATGCTTTGGGTCAACAAATGATCATAGAAATGATCACCAGGATAGACGATCAAATAAACGATCCTATCACTCACAATGATCATTTCACAGCAACACTCAGCATGTCACATTACCAAATTGGGAATATATCGCTGATAACCTTCAACTACATAACCTCTGAGCTCGTACGTCTCAGAGAAGGGTGTTAAGCTAAAAGAATAAATTCTCCGCCACCAACAGAAATATATTTGAAAGAAATCGTCTTTATATCTCAATTTGTAATGTCAGACATACAATCCATACAAGTCAGTTCCGGGCTCGAACAGAACCGAAGGCACATACAAAGAAGTCCTTGCAATCCGGATAATCTCTAATCACGTCCGGACTTCCCATCACATAGGGAGTCTCTATACCGTAGCTATTCGGTGCAAAGACAATCGACGAGTTGTCCTTTCGCTTTCAAAAAGATCCGGTCTTCAACACCGATCTTCAAATGCAATTCATAACGACGTATCACATATTCAGAATGGGTTATACGACCCCATGGTCCTTTCCCGGTTAACCCGAATAGTGAGCGCTTATTCAAAAATAAGTGTGGCATTCAGATTCAAACAAATCACATCAAATACCCATTCAAAGGGAAATATTGATAGTCGGTTATTGAACTATCAATGGATATGCACACATCACCAGATTCCAAATAATTTTCCAAATTATTTATTTCCCGAAAATATCTTTACAAGATATATAATTTTCACACTTCAAAAATAAATCAATATTTATTTTTTTAACAAATTCCACTTCCTTTTATAAATTCCATAGTGAATTTTCATTCCAAAATATCCATGCATATACGATTTCAATTATTCATTTCAATTTATCTTCAAAAAGATAAATTCTCCAAATACTCACTTTATATTGGAAAACATTTCCATACTTATTTATTCATAAGTAATTCACAAATTTTATTTATTTTCAACACTTGGAAAATATTCAATATACTTAAATCGAAATTAAGTATATATTTCATTCTTTAAGGAAATCATGCTCTTAAACATATTTATTTGGGCCAAAACGAATGTTGCGTAAAACATCGTTACGACAACCCAAAATCACTAATATAGGGATTCGAAATTAAAATAGATATATAAATCCCAATACTATACAAAACATTTCCTTTCGGAAATCATTTACTATAACAACAGTGTTATAGTCCACCATTTCCTTCTATTTCTCGAAAACGTCTATTTCAACAATGAATGTTGAAATCTATGTTTTCGAATCTCAACACATTTAAAACATCGTTAGATCGTTTTAATTCAATTTAAAATATCACATTCTAAACATTTTCTTTAACATGTTATTCACTATTCAAAAACGTGAATATACTACGTTAACAATTTTCATCCTTTTATACATTTCATTTTAAAGGATTATTCACAGTCAAAAATGTGAATATAACTCCATTAATAGGTTTCAACAATTTACTTCTTAAAATAAGTCATTTTCGAATTTATAAAACAACGTTTATAAACTCCATTTCTATTTATTTTATAACTACTTCCTTTATAAATTCCTTTATTAACCTATTTCAAATTATAACTCAATTATATACTAAAATTCATATTATAAGTTAAACACTTATAATTTGGTTTACAAGAATCGTTCTTCTAAACATCCCATATATAAATCTTATAACTTATAAGATTCATTTATTTATCAAGAAATCTATTCCTTTAATAACTTTACATATTTTATAAATCTTACTATTTATAAATTTCATTTATAACTTCACCATTTATAATTTTATAAATTTCATTCACTTATGCAATCCATTTTCACTTCATTCAAACACTTATAAAAACTCGTTTTATAATTCAATATTTCGATTTATAAATATCCATTTATAAATCTCTTATATAAATCAATTCATATTAATATTTCAAAACGTCTTTAAACTCCTTTAAAAACTTCATCATTTTGATTTATAAAATAATCAAATTTTATAAATCCTATTTTTAAACTTTTTTATAATAAATTCAAAAATCCAATTAAACTATTTTATAAAATCATTAGCCTCATATTTTCGAAAATCAACCTTTAACTATATTTCTCAAAAATCATAATTTTTATAACATTAAAAATTATACGTTTATTTATTAAAAATGGATAAATTTCCAAAATATTCATAACGTATACTTTCAAAAATCACTTTAAAATCATTTTAAAATTCCAAATTTGGTCCAATGATGCTACACACCAAATAGTCAATCACGACAACAACGACATCATATATCGATATGATAGTCTATCAAATATCAAAATATCTGAAATCAAATAAATACTGTTGAGGAATCCAGTTGGATCCCTCCAACCTGTTTTCCTGCATCCAAAAACATTAGCACAATACCAACTCCGCTCCAGTACGGAATTATCGCGGTATATGGGATTTAAATATTATCCGCTTAATAGACGGCGCAATAGGGTCTCATCCGCTATACAAATGCGGAAAATCAACAACTCCAATATATACATATGCCAATATATATATATATATATTGCTATTATATATAATACCAATTTCACTGTTTATGAAATATTCGCGGTATATGTTTTTAATAAATAACATCCGCTTACTAACGGCGCATAATGTCTATTTTAACAATCAATAGATAACAATCATCATTCAAACATGCATTCAAATATTTTAAATCTAACTATTTAAAATTAAAATCGAAACTGATTCGATTGAGTGAGAAGTTCTCACCTTGATTTTAAATTTCGTTTTAGCGATTTATTTCGAATAAAATTAAACGGACGTTTAATTTTACCCGAAATTCTCACTAACTCCAAATGACTCCAATCCAATTCCATCGCGTAGTGCTCGTCCATACGATTCCAACGCAACTGGTTTCGTGCGTTTTCGACCTCGTATGAAAAAGATATGAATTTTACATGATTACACGAATTTTTATTCATAATTTACAACATAATTTTAAAATTTTCAACCCTAACTGATTTCTAGCCGTAGGATCCACCTCCTTGCATCAAGACCGTTGCCATGCTTCTCTTCCCCCTCACGTAAATACCCAGGTCGAGCACGTATTAGAACCGAACCCATGAGCTTCACTTAGGGTTTGATTTCCAAGCCTCCACGACGCACGAAAACACGATCAGGAAGTGCCACCTGGAAGCCCCCAACCTCCCCTACCCTCGCCTGAGATGCGGCCACCCTCGGCTACGCCTAGCCCTAGGGATTCGTGCACGCAACGCGGGTATTCATCACCCTTTTGCCGTCGATCTAAGCCACTTCAAACGATCATAACCGTTGAACTTCAAGATCTCGCGTAGCTCTACCACTTTCTAGTTGTAAGTTTCTTGAAACGATTGAAGGATTGAAAGATAATTGGAGGAGAAGTCTGTTGTTTTTCGGCCATTGATGGCTAAGGTGGCGGCTGTGCATAAATTAGGGTTAGGTTTTAGAAATATATATATATTTTTTTATTTGTGAAGGGTTAAGGGTCTATTTATAGGAAACGAACGAAACACTATTCATTCCGGAAATTCCGAACTCCGATTTACGCGCCGAAACTGACGTTTCTAGGGTTTACCCCGCGTTCCGGACACAATGGAACAGGTTTCAAAAGCTAATTCGGACATCTGTGCGAGTTATGGCTATAAACGTTCAATTTAAATTAAACCGATTTAAACGATTTTCTAGGCGTTTTAGCTTGCACCGGACAAACGGTAAATCCAATTGACACGAAATTTGAAACCTTACAATAATATCACATTACGGATCCGATGAAACTAGTTTCGTCAAAATCCGAGACTGTTTGAAAAATGACTATTTTAACTCGCCAAATTAATATTAAAAACAATTCGATGCGTTTCGAGCTGCCACGATCAAACGACAACTCCGATTGCTACGAAAATTGAAATCCGGTAATAACTAACTATTACAGACCCAATGGAACTGGTCTCGTCCAATTCTGAGACTGTTCAAAAATTGACTATTTTCACTAGTCGATTTAAATATTAAAATATTCAATTTTCACAAATTAACTTTTAATTCGATTTTAAAAGTTCTAAAATATCATTCTAACTTCAACATGATAAAATAAAATTTTACAAATCATTTTTCAATCATATTTAACTCAATTTTCAATTATTTCCATAATTTAACATTTTAAATTATTGATTTAATTATCCAATTAAATCCAATTATTCAAAATAAAATTTATTCGACTTATAAATTCACTTATTAATATTTAAAATAAATTAAATATTCAAATTTTAATTACTAAAAATCCTGGGTCGTTACAATCTTCCCCCCTTAAAAGAATTTCGTCCTCGAAATTATCAAGTAAGAAAAGTTACAGAATCTATTAATTTTTCAAAATCCATAGTTAAACTTCTTACAATAATTTACTAAGTTTTCAAATCATACTTAGTTATCTTTTCAAAAATAATTACTATTGTTTAACTTTCAATTCCAAATAAAAGTTAAAGTTTTCAAAAATTTCCAATTTTTCTCAAAAATTTTCTAACGCCTTAAATTTTCGGAAAAATTCGCCATAGTCTCCTTTGCGCGGCTAGATCCGAAAAAAAAATGACAGTATATATATCACAAATATACATCTCATCAAGTAATGAGGCATCCCGAAGGGAAAAAATGTAAAAGTACGATATTTAATCTGAGATATGTACCTTATATTTTATTAGCGAGCATATACGGCTAATATAGCGCGAAAGCGAGCTCCAAATGCGAAGCAAACGCGATCCGCACCTACTAAACACTCAACAAACCACATGAGAATCATGCATATAGATAATAGTATCGATATACAACATATAGCAACATAATAACTATATATGCCAACATAACAAATGCAACAAAACAACAAATGCAAACATCAACCAACTATCATCCAACTAACATCCATAACCAATAAATATTCATTCATATTCTCATTAATATTTAATGAAATGGTTTTCAATTTAATCACATTTGATTCATTTATAGTGGATGTTTTTACTAACATTCATTCTTATTTAAGTTGGTTCACTTCCAAATCAAATTCAATTCTATTTAAGATTCACTTAACTTCCAATTGAATTCCAATTACTTTAGCTTCCAATTCCATTAATTCAATTTCATTAACACTTACTGAATTATATACAATCAACTAACAATCATATAACAACCAATGTATATTAATTACAACCAAATTC
The DNA here is from genome assembly GCA_030765085.1 of Allium cepa. NCBI lineage: Eukaryota > Viridiplantae > Streptophyta > Magnoliopsida > Asparagales > Amaryllidaceae > Allium > Allium cepa. Next base: position 648,606,751 of record CM060939.1, on the reverse strand, counting down.
CTTTACTTATCAATTGGTTTAATTAAATTGATTTGCATTCAATTATTAAATTTCTAATAACATTAGATTTTTATGAATTAACACTTATATTCATTATTCCATATCAATTTAATTTAATTGATTAACATTCCATTCACTCATTCAATTCAATTTCTTATAATTCATTTTACTTATACAATTATTCTTTTATTTAGATTATTCAAACAACTAAACAATCAACTTATATACACTTTAATAATTCTGAAAAATTATTTCTTTATATATAAAAATATAATCAAGGCAAAATTATTTCATTTACCCAATTTAAAACAATACCGTGTCGGTTTATCTTGTTTAAGAGTTTAGAAACCCCTATCTACGATAGTTAGCTAGACTACATCGACTGGAATCTATAAACAATCAACCGATAAGTCAACACAATACAAAACAATTTTATATTCACTAACAAATACGCTCTCATAGCTATTATTACACTCAAACTCATTCTAGAGTACTACTGACTCTATCTCTAATGAGTAATACCCAACAAAACAATGGTTGTCGCTTAACCATATGCTCTGATACCACATTGTCAGGACCCGATTCTTCGACTTTCGAAAATTCAACATCGATACTCACTTTATCGACTGCCGAGCAATCGAACGACGGAAAACCGAACACTGAGGGTTTTAAGAAAGAAGAAAAGAAGAAAAGAGGAGAGAGAAAGATAGAAAATAGGGAGGAAAGAAAATAGAAAATAGAATAGAAAATAGAAAACAACAGAACAACATCAGAATCTCACAATTCGCAGCGGAACAACATATAATAATAAATGAATAATCTTTAAACAAAGAACTATATCAGTTATTACATTACATCACATTACATTTCATTACATCATATCATCAGAGTGTACAACAAACAATGCAGCGGAAAAAGAAATACTATATAAATAGTAATACGCCATGCCATCTAGCTTGCCTCCAGCAACTCCAGAATATCCTGATAAACCTAACTCTTAACTGCCCGTGTAGAAATTGGTGGGCACCCAGAGTTTAGGAAGGAAAACAATAAACTCCGAGTCAGTCATGAGACTGGTGTGAGAACTCAAAACAGTTTATTTATCTTTAAAATCAAAAATAGAGGAATATCTTTAAAGTCAATTCGCAATGCTTTTAAAAATGAGACTACCATAAGGCCTCCCGCACACACACACAATGCAAACACAGAATCGGAAGAGATTTCTCCTTATGATAGTCAAAGATGCTTGATACGCATTAAAAAGAATATTTGATATTATTACTAGTGCATAGTGTAGGAAAAATTCATTTCGAAAGTAGAATATAAATCTTAGCCAACATAGACATTTCGAACTATGCCTACTATAGCTAACTATGTTCAATAGCAGGTTACCGCCACATTCCATAGCAGGTTATACAACTAAAACCGTACAAGTCTCGTATTGTTTCTTTGGATTTCCAACGAATGATCAGGCCAAGGAACTTCCCATTGCCACATGAGAATGCCTCTGGATGGACATCCCCGAGAACCAAACCGGATCTCTACCAACACAAGGCCGGGTTACCCCTAACTGAGTAACAACTGACCGAATATGCCATCCCCCGGTCCTTTGGGACCTTTCAACCGAGCGCTCGTAATCAATTCACACAATCATAAAGTGTTTTCAACATGAGTAAGTATCTGGGCTCCATACCATGATACCACCCTTTTCCAGAAGGAAATGCACATATCCTAAAGGGCGCTACCCCTCATAACCTTGCTGCATCTTTCCTGTTTTGACCATTCACGGGGTGTGAGGCTCGACGAAGTCACGTCCACAAAAACATACTTTATACAAAAGCCATGCTTTGGGTCAACAAATGATCATAGAAATGATCACCAGGATAGACGATCAAATAAACGATCATATCACTCACAATGATCATTTCACAGCAACACTCAGCATGTCACATTACCAAATTGGGAATATATCGCTGATAACCTTCAACTACATAACCTCTGAGCTCGTACGTCTCAGAGAAGGGTGTTAAGCTAAAAGAATAAATTCTCCGCCACCAACAGAAATATATTTAAAAGAAATCGTCTTTATATCTCAATTTGTAATGTCAGACATACAATCCATACAAGTCAGTTCCGGGCTCGAACAGAACCGAAGGCACTTACAAAGAAGTCCTTGCAATCCGGATAATCTCTAATCACGTCCGGACTTCCCATCACATAGGGAGTCTCTATACCGTAGCTACTCGGTGCAAAGACAATCGACGAGTTGTCCTTTCGCTTTCAAAAAGATCCGGTCTTCAACACCGATCTTCAAATGCAATTCATAACGACGTATCACATATTCGGAATGGGTTATACGACCCCATGGTCCTTTCCCGGTTAACCCGAATAGTGAGCGCTTATTCAAAAATAAGTGTGGCATTCAGATTCAAACAAATCACATCAAATACCCATTCAAAGGGAAATATTGATAGTCGGTTATTGAACTATCAATGGATATGCACACATCACCAGATTCCAAATAATTTTCCAAATTGTTTATTTCCCGAAAATATCTTTACAAGATATATAATTTTCACACTTCAAAAATAAATCAATATTTATTTTTTTAACAAATTCCACTTCCTTTTATAAATTCCATAGTGAATTTTCATTCCAAAATATCCATGCATATACGATTTCAATTATTCATTTCAATTTATCTTCAAAAAGATAAATTCTCCAAATATTCACTTTATATTGGAAAACATTTCCATACTTATTTATTCATAAGTAATTCACAAATTTTATTTATTTTCAACACTTGGAAAATATTCAATATACTTAAATCGAAATTAAGTATATATTTCATTCTTTAAGGAAATCATGCTCTTAAACATATTTATTTGGGCCAAAACGAATGTTGCGTAAAACATCGTTACGACAACCCAAAATCACTAGTATAAGGATTCGAAATTAAAATAGATATATAAATCCCAATACTATACAAAACATTTCCTTTCGGAAATCATTTACTATAACAACAGTGTTATAGTCCACCATTTCCTTCTATTTCTCGAAAACGTCTATTTCAACAATGAATGTTGAAATCTATGTTTTCGAATCTCAACACATTTAAAACATCGTTAGATCGTTTTAATTCAATTTAAAATATCACATTCTAAACATTTTCTTTAACATATTATTCACTATTCAAAAACGTGAATATACTACGTTAACAATTTTCATCCTTTTATACATTTCATTTTAAAGGATTATTCACAGTCAAAAATGTGAATATAACTCCATTAATAGGTTTCAACAATTTACTTCTTAAAATAAGTCATTTTCGAATTTATAAAACAACGTTTATAAACTCCATTTCTATTTATTTTATAACTACTTCCTTTATAAATTCCTTTATTAACCTATTTCAAATTATAACTCAATTATATACTAAAATTCATATTATAAGTTAAACACTTATAATTTATTGGTTTACAAGAATCGTTCTTCTAAACATCCCATATATAAATCTTATAACTTATAAGATTCATTTATTTATCAAGAAATCTATTCCTTTAATAACTTTACATATTTTATAAATCTTACTATTTATAAATTTCATTTATAACTTCACCATTTATAATTTTATAAATTTCATTCACTTATGCAATCCATTTTCACTTCATTCAAACACTTATAAAAACTCGTTTTATAATTCAATATTTCGATTTATAAATATCCATTTATAAATCTCTTATATAAATCAATTCATATTAATATTTCAAAACGTCTTTAAACTCCTTTAAAAACTTCATCATTTTGATTTATAAAATAATCAAATTTTATAAATCCTATTTTTAAACTTTTTTATAATAAATTCAAAAATCCAATTAAACTATTTTATAAAATCATTAGCCTCATATTTTCGAAAATCAACCTTTAACTATATTTCTCAAAAATCATAATTTTTATAACATTAAAAATTATACGTTTATTTATTAAAAATGGATAAATTTCCAAAATATTCATAACGTATACTTTCAAAAATCACTTTAAAATCATTTTAAAATTCCAAATTTGGTCCAATGATGCTACACACCAAATAGTCAATCACGACAACAACGACATCATATATCGATATGATAGTCTATCAAATATCAAAATATCTGAAATCAAATAAATACTGTTGAGGAATCCAGTTGGATCCCTCCAACCTGTTTTCCTGCATCCAAAAACATTAGCACAATACCAACTCCGCTCCAGTACGGAATTATCGCGGTATATGGGATTTAAATATTATCCGCTTAATAGACGGCGCAATAGGGTCTCATCCGCTATACAAATGCGGAAAATCAACAACTCCAATATATACATATGCCAATATATATATATATATTGCTATTATATATAATACCAATTTCACTGTTTATGAAATATTCGCGGTATATGTTTTTAATAAATAACATCCGCTTACTAACGGCGCATAATGTCTATTTTAACAATCAATAGATAACAATCATCATTCAAACATGCATTCAAATATTTTAAATCTAACTATTTAAAATTAAAATCGAAACTGATTCGATTGAGTGAGAAGTTCTCACCTTGATTTTAAATTTCGTTTTAGCGATTTATTTCGAATAAAATTAAACGGACGTTTAATTTTACCCGAAATTCTCACTAACTCCAAATGACTCCAATCCAATTCCATCGCGTAGTGCTCGTCCATACGATTCCAACGCAACTGGTTTCGTGCGTTTTCGACCTCGTATGAAAAAGATATGAATTTTACATGATTACACGAATTTTTATTCATAATTTACAACATAATTTTAAAATTTTCAACCCTAACTGATTTCTAGCCGTAGGATCCACCTCCTTGCATCAAGACCGTTGCCATGCTTCTCTTCCCCCTCACGTAAATACCCAGGTCGAGCACGTATTAGAACCGAACCCATGAGCTTCACTTAGGGTTTGATTTCCAAGCCTCCACGACGCACGAAAACACGATCAGGAAGTGCCACCTGGAAGCCCCCAACCTCCCCTACCCTCGCCTGAGATGCGGCCACCCTCGGCTACGCCTAGCCCTAGGGATTCGTGCACGCAACGCGGGTATTCATCACCCTTTTGCCGTCGATCTAAGCCACTTCAAACGATCATAACCGTTGAACTTCAAGATCTCGCGTAGCTCTACCACTTTCTAGTTGTAAGTTTCTTGAAACGATTGAAGGATTGAAAGATAATTGGAGGAGAAGTCTGTTGTTTTTCGGCCATTGATGGCTAAGGTGGCGGCTGTGCATAAATTAGGGTTAGGTTTTAGAAATATATATATATTTTTTTATTTGTGAAGGGTTAAGGGTCTATTTATAGGAAACGAACGAAACACTATTCATTCCGGAAATTCCGAACTCCGATTTACGCGCCGAAACTGACGTTTCTAGGGTTTACCCCGCGTTCCGGACACAATGGAACAGGTTTCGAAAGCTAATTCGGACATCTGTGCGAGTTATGGCTATAAACGTTCAATTTAAATTAAACTGATTTAAACGATTTTCTAGGCGTTTTAGCTTGCACCGGACAAACGGTAAATCCAATTGACACGAAATTTGGAACCTTACAATAATATCACATTATGGATCCGATGAAACTGGTTTCGTCAAAATCCAAGACTATTTGAAAATGACTATTTTAACTCGCCAAATTAATATTAAAAACAATTCGATGCGTTTCGAGCTGCCACGATCAAACGACAACTCCGATTGCTACGAAAATTGAAATCCGGTAATAACTAACTATTACGGACCCAATGGGAATGGTCTCGTCCAATTCTGAGACTGTTCAAAAATTGACTATTTTCACTAGTTGATTTAAATATTAAAATATTCAATTTTCACAAATTAACTTTTATTTCGATTTTAAAAGTTCTAAAATATCATTCTAACTTCAACATGATAAAATAAAATTTTACAAATCATTTTTCAATCATATTTAACTCAATTTTCAATTATTTCCATAATTTAACATTTTAAATTATTGATTTAATTATCCAATTAAATCCAATTATTCAAAATAAAATTTATTCGACTTATAAATTCACTTATTAATATTTAAAATAAATTAAATATTCAAATTTTAATTACTAAAAATCCTGGGTCGTTACAATTTTATCCCCTCCTCTCATGCTAACACGAATTAAATGCTTTGGTACTTAATGTTTTCTAATGTTTCTTTTTACTTTTCTTAATTTTATTTTTATTTTAACTTTACAATAAAAGTCATATCAACTTACATACTTAATTGTGTGTGTGTGTGTATATATATATTACTACTATATAATTTACTTTATCATACTTAAGTTATTAATATATGCATGAAAATAAGTTAGTTAATATGCTCATAATGTTTTCGACAACCTTTATTCAACGAAAAGTTAAGAAATTCGAAAAACGAATTCCGATCACATTTTCGATTTTTCTTCGAACTAAATATTTTTGTAAACAAATTTTAAAAAATATTTCACCATCAATATTTATCATTTAAAAGAGTTATATTTTTATTAAAAAATCCTATATATTGAATATTTAATATTAATTAAATATTTGCAAATCAAAATGCAAAATTCTAGGTCATTACATATATATACTTTTGTTATTTATATAAACATAAAGTTTTACAGTAGAAACATTTTTTTGATCATTATATTAAGTATTTATATATTAATTTTTAAATTTTATTTGAATATATATATATATATATATATAATTTTGTATATATAAATTTTGATAAAATTTTAATGGCCGAATTAAAAAATTATATCTTAGGATAATATATTTTATTAATTATTACGTACACATTGTATCAATAGACATCTTATGGACCATAGGTCAAGCAATCAACTCTCCCATGAACTTGATTGTGAAACACACACAGACATACGTATGTATGTATATATGTATGTATGTATGTATGTATGTATGTATGTATGTATATAGTTATGATGTCCATATTGTGATTACGAATATTAAGATGTTTTATTTACATTAACTAATTAGTAGGAAGTTAAATTTACTTAAACATTGACAACAAACAAATATTTTATTAATAAATAAAATTAAAATATCAAAACCATATTTCATTAATGAAAATAATTAATTTTATTAGTATTAATAAAAAAAATTTGCAAAAACATAAATTAAAGATCGTATGCAAATTAATAAAAGGAAGTTATTTGAAATTCACCTTATTTACCCAATTGTTAGTGCATCTAATCCAACAATGGTATTAATGCCCGAGTTGTGCTTTTGTAAATAAATTAACAATACTAAGGGAAAAGCCTTAAGAGAAGTCTAGTAAATGAGTGTCTAGGAAAGGATTCTTAAACTAACGACAATGTTACTCTAATTAAGGATCACATATGTGGAAAACCTCTCTAATCTCCTAGCCTTAACCTGGATCATCTAAAAGATTTGATTCTTTGTGATGCCACTAAGGAAGACTTAAATTTATTTAAGTCTTAGGTTAATTCAAATAGATCATTTGAATATTATAAAGTAATTTACATTATTTTAACTAAATTAACAATTAGTTACATAATTTTATAAAAGTTACATAATATAAATTTAAAATTGTTTTAAATTAAATATGTAATTCATTGATTTTATAAGGATTATAAAATATAAATTTAAAATTGTTCAAATTCAAATTAATAAAAAATAAATAGTAAATTAATTAAATTATTTAATTAATAAAGAAATACATATTGTGTATATATATTATAAAAGTTATAACTAAAAATGTGTGTATGTGTTGTTATGTATAAATAAAACGGAGGTCAGAGTTAATAAAATGTGTGAGACTTAAGTGTATATTGGATGTATATAAAGAATATATCATGACTTGTAACTGTTATATGCTCATCTTCATCAAATAGTGCATAATAATCTATAAAAAAAATTCTTAAATCGTGAATTTAATAATATTAATTCTCTCTAAAATTTATAATACAAATAGAGTACCTTACATATATATGTTTGTTGAGAAACCTTAAGGAATAAAATATTGTAGGTTATTTTTATATATTCATAGAAATATAACAATGCTTTTGTAACTTTTTTGAGCAACATCAAGGGTTACCTAAAGTCTCTTTAGGATTTCGAGAAATGTTTGGGTCTTGAGTGCCTAGTGCACTTTGTGATTTGTTGAGCAACCTCTACGTCATGAAGATGATTAGGAGCATAGTTAAAAGTAGGTTAGGAGTTATATACAAGATATAACTAGTAAATAATTACTAACTATTTATAGGGACTACGATTTGTTGAGTAATCTTACTTAGTAATATGATAAACGAATCACAACACCTACTGAAGGAATTTATGAAATTCTCATATCTCTTTTGGATTTTTGAGAGATGCAAAATTCAATAAGAACCTTATTCGATAAATATTCAATGCTATCAAATTTACTGTAATGAATTTGCATAGCTAAATGGAAAATATAAAGCTATTCTTCAAAAAGAACACTTTAACGTAAGTTGACTGCAAAGATTGGATAAGGAACATAAAAACTGCACTCAATTCTGAAAAGTTATGGTATGTCATTGCAAATGAACTTTTAGCTAAAACCACTTAGGACTCCTAATCCGAAGAGGTTTAATCTTCTGAAAATTGGGAAATGGATTATGAGCAAGCTGACTCTTACCTGTTAGCTACCATGAGCATTGAGCTCCGATGCTAACATGAAAAAAAATAAAGGTTCAAGAAACCTTTGTTCACCTATAAAAGTTATATGGTAGACAGTCTTGTACCGTGAGATATAAGGTTTCATGGAAATTTTTTCGCATAAGAATGAGTAAGGGTTCCTCGGTACAATACTTCATACTCAATATGAGTGGGTACGTCGAGCGTTTAGCTGAATTAGTTACAACTCTATATTCTGAGCTATAGACGAAATTGATTCTAGGTGCACCTACTCCATAGTTTGATCCATTCATATTAAATCTCAATATGAATTCTTTGAAGTGTATTATCATTGAGCTCCTTGATATGTTAAAGGACTACTGAAAGTACTTTCGTAAAAAACCAAGCACGATGCATGTTGTCAAGAGTAAATCTTCATCAAAAGGTTAGAAGAAGAGAAAGCGTAAGTCTAAGAGAGTCAAGCATAAGGTTCAAAAGAAAGGTGACCGATCTTATGCTATAAGAAAAGACACTGGAAGAGGAACTGCTTAGAGTACTCGAAGATGTTAAAGGGTAAAGAATAAGATTCTTCCACTCAAGATATTTTCCATATAGGAAATAGTTTATCTAAATGTACTGGTATAGATATTAGACCTGGAACTCATATCTATAATTCTTTATAGTGAGTTAGGAGTAAAATGCCCATCACTAAAGAAAGCACAGAATTCAAAGTTGCTAATGGAGATAACATAGGTGAGAAAGCAGTGGAAGAATATCATCTACAATTAATGAGTGGTTATAATTTAATTTTAAGAAACTATTATTATGTACCTAATGTTATTTCAAGAATAATATATGTCTCACATTGAATGAAGGCTATAGCTTTATACAATATTATGAATGTCTGTGTTTAGAATAAAACTATAACAATCCATAATTTCACTTAGTAATAAATTGTAATTTGATTGTAAATTAAAGATTAAGTGAACTAATGACTTAAAAGGAGAATTTTAAAAGATTGATGAATTTGGACTCAAGACATATTCAATTGAGTTGGTAATTTCATGTATATAAGAAAAAGGAAATTAAATTTGTTAAAATTGAGAAGATTACTAAAATGGGAAGAAAAGAGATAGGGGAAAATGGTCATTTGGTCAGAATTGCATTACTTATGTCTAAAATGAGAAATTTCCTCTTCATCTCTTCATTCCCTTATTGCTCTTCATTTATTTCTAAGTAAGAAAATTAATTTTTCTTTACTTTAAATCCTTATAACTTTTTCAAATATCAAAGAAAAATTCCAAATTAAATATCTAAATTAAAATTAGAAAATTCTCTAAAAATGCATACCTTCAAGTTTGGATTTTGGAGAAGACAGAGACCAACTTTTAGAAATCAGAGGAGAGCTTCGAGTTTGGTTTTCATTAAGCTTTGATTTCTTGACGATTTGATGAGAGAGATCTCCTCTCTAAGCTTTATAATCGTTTGATATTTTAAGATCTTTGTTTGATGTTAATGTCCACTATGGCTCAAGTAATAAACTTAAATGGGAATTTTAGAGATGAGCATTTTGTTAAATGAATGTTTTAAAGTTAAACTCTATAAATCAATGTGTTAGGAATTGGTAAAAATCGATTGATTATGATATGAATGTGTAGTTTAATTATTGATTGAATTGTTGGTAGTAATGATATAATTGTATAAAACAGTAGTTAATCTTGTCATTGAATTATGGAATACAAAATCCGAATGGTTGGTTGAGTAGTTAAACTTATGTGGTTTGTAAAGTGTTTGAGTTCTGGAATGATTCTTCGAATCACTGTCTAGTGTTATGCATCTCGTGGCGAATCATCGACGGTGCACACTTAAAGTGCGATGTAAAGGTCGCGAAGTCATGTGGCTTAATGTCGAGGCAAAGAATGTCAAGGTAATGGTTAAGCAAAGTTCAAATGGTAGGATAAGCCCAAAGGAAACCCTTTCATTTCCCAATGGAAGAAATGTGTAGGTTTCAAAACTATTTTCTCTATTTGGATTTTTATAGACCTGTGAAGTTTTTTACAAACATTAGAACCAATCTAACTATTAGATAAAATTATATTTTATTTAAAATTATTTCATTTTTTATTTAATCATATTTATTAATTTGGTTTAATGATTATTTTAGTATTTCATATACATGTTCATACTTCACATGATAACATAAAGATATATAAGTATGTATACAATTATACATGTACATGGATATTGGGATTTATATCCATCATATATACATATTTACCATACTTATATATCCAGGTGATAAATTCTCATCTATATCAGGAATATAATTCCTAAGTATATACATATGCTAATTTATACTATAACGTATATGTATGTTATGTGGTTTGTATACACATATTAAGGGTGATATATATATAGTGTTTATGCATATATATTATATGTATTGTCACTTATATATATGTACGTATGCATGTATGTATGTATATGTATGTCTGTATATCAATGTTTGTGTGTGTGTGTTTGAAACAGATTAATTCAGTTAAAAGAAGATACATACAAAAATGGTGAGGGTTTGGTGTTAAAGAGAAAAGGACATGAGTAAATACAAATCTAGATTTAAATAAATGAGTATCCAAAAGGAAAGAGGAAATGGTAATACATTTAAATAATTTTACCTTTCAGTTTATCAGTTTCCAATAAATCCAAATCTAATATCAAAAGGGAAGATAATTACAGAATTATCCATAACCAAATTTTAGCATTAAAATTTGAAATCTGATGTAACACATAAATAAATATAAACAATATCATTTTTAAAACAATGTCATGATTAAGATTGCAATAATAATTGATTAATCAAAACATTCTGTATGTCAGTTTTATCTTCTTCGACAAAGAGAGGTGGGCGTGGAAGGTCAGTTGTTGTTAATGGAATTGTTCATCATAGTGCAAGGTTCTATAGCAGTCATTCTCCCTTTATGGGTGAGTCACCTTATTCGAGTGCTATGAGTGGCACTATGAATTCAGGCTCAGGTATGGTTTCTATTTTTGGTAGTACTTATTCGTCCTATGCTCTAGGTAGTTTATCCACCAACGAGTTATGTTAGTTAGTTGGGGATACTGCTTTTGCTTTTACTAATGATAAATTAGACACTGCCTACATTAGGAGTAGGAAACTAGAGAAGGTTAGATCATCTGAATTATGAGGATTATTAGCTGGAATATTAGGGGTCTACATGATTTAAATAAATGTAATAAAATTAGAGCATTTTTTAAAGATTATTTTATTGATGTTGCCCCTTTACAGGAAAAAAATAGATTGTCCTGATATTCATTTTTATAGAAGGTTAGGTAGTTATCATTTTAGACATTGGGCATGTTTACCTTCAATTGAAGTTTCTGGGGGTTTGCTTGTAAGGTGGTACGATAATCATTTTAAACTTCTTCAAACTACTATTATGTAACACTCTTTACATATTATTTCTCATAAACCTCAGTGATAACTCTTTATTAAATATAACTAACATTTGTGGACCAAACTCGAAAATTGGTTGTAGAGTTCTATGATATGAATGTCTAGAATTTAGATCATTCGCTCCTGCATCTTGGATTGTGGGTGGTGACTTCAATGTTATGCATTTTTATAAGGAACATTCACCAAGGGAGGGTGACTTCTCTTCTGTGGAAGAATTTGATAAATTTATTATTAGTACTAATTTGATTTATTTGCCACTAACTAATAGAGAATTCACTTGAAGTAATACTAGGGAGTCCCCTTTAATGGCTCTTCTAGATAGATTTTTCGTCAGTGACGAAATCGAAGATAAATTTTCTATTTGTAGAGTTACTAGATTTCCATATACATATTCTGATCATTGCCCTATCATTCTTATATGTGATCATCATAAAATTGTTAATAAAACTTTTAAATTTGAAAAATGTGGTTATTAGAATCTAATTCCCGTAATCTAAGTAAAAAATGGATATCAATAATTTTTGATAATATCAGAAATACGGATAACTTGGAAATTGATTTGGTGTTTAAAATAAAAATTTGAAATCAAATTGGAAATTGATTTGGTGTTTGTATACATTTTTTTGAAATTGATTTAAAATTCGTATATTAGTGGATATTTGGGAATTTAAATTCACAATGGGAAATTTATAAAAGAAAAGGAAATTTGTTTCAGATATAAATATTGTTTTATTTTTAAAGGTGTAAAAAGAAATTTTCAGATTTGAAATGTAAATTAAAATAAATTGAGAAGATTTATTAATTGATATAAATGGATAGAGAATTCTTCCCTGAAAAGCCGAATATATTTTCGAAGTAACTTTTAAAGTATAAAATAAAAGTTTTATAAATTGTTTTGAAAAATATTGTTAGAGAAATTATTTGGGAAATGTTTAAATCTTTAAAGTATAGATCTATTTAGTTAATTATAGAAATGATTATTTTAAAGATTTAATAAAAAAACCGGTTTATAAATTGGTTATCTAAATATTTACAACCTATCTACTAATTTTTATTTTAAAGTTAGTTTGGACTTGAAATTTTATATGAGACATTTATATAACATTTTCATAACTAATATTTAAACAAATCTTTTAAAATAGTTTTATCTAAATGTCTCCAAGTGTATATATATATATATATATATATATATATTTGGATAAGTGATTTAAAGTATTTCATAGTATTTGAACTCGGCAGACTTTCAGTGGAAATAAATAATATCGTGAATCTTATTTCGCGAGTGAAAAGTGATTTGAAATTTGTTTTCAAATGGTTGAAGTGTTAAAAATATATCTCTTGCGAGGATATTTTGAAAAAATAACTGGAAAATTATTTAGATCTTACTGATTGTTGTGGATATTTATTGATCGTTAAATAATCGACTATCAATATTTGCCTTTAAACGACATTTGAATTTCGATGCGACCGGGGGTCGGATTCCAAGTGGATATCCGAAAACCACATCGAACCTTTGTGATTGTGATGGATCTTTAATTTAAAAGATGAAAATGAAAATTGTTGTGATTTGTTGAAATCTGAATATAACACTTATCTTTATAATTAGCGCTCATTATTCGGATTAGCCTGGAGAGGACTTTGTGTTATAAAACCCATTCCGAATAATGATATGATGAAATGGGATTGCATTTGAAGACGGTGTTGAAGACCGGGTATGGAGCCCTGATATTTAACCTTTGTGATTACTACAAATACTTTTCTTTGTGGTTGTTGGTGTAGAGGATCCTTGGATAAAGGTCCCAAAGGACCGGGGGATGGCATACTCGTGTAGTAGTTACCTAGTTACAGAGGTAACCCGACCTTGTGTTGGCAGAGAGCTGCTTAAGTTCTCGGGGCGTCCCTCCAGAGGCGTACCCATGTGGCAGTAGGAAGTTTCTTAGCCTGACCATTTGTTGGAAATCCAAAGAAACAATACGCGCTTTGTACGGTTTTAGTTGTATAACCTGCCATTTACTTATGGTGGTCACCACTGTTTAGATGGTAGCTATAGTAGGCATAGTTCGGAATGTCTATGCCGGCTAAGGTTAATATTATACTTTCGAAATATTTTCCACTATGCACTAATAATAATATCAAAAAGGATTTTTCATATTAAGCATGTTTGACTATCATAAGGAGAAATCTCCTCCAATTCTGCGTTTGCATTGTGTGTGTGGCAGGAGGCCTTATGGTAGTTTCATTTTCCAAAAGCATAACGGATTTCTTTTTATTTTCTTTGTGAAAATAACTATTTTTAAGATCTCACACCAATCCCACGACTGACCTGGAGTTTATTATTCCCTTTCTAACCTTTGGGCGCCCACCAATTTCCACACGGGCAGCCTAGAGTCGGGTTATCAGGTCATTCTGGAATTCAGGAGTTGCCGTGGAGCTCAAGAGGCAAGTTGGATGGCGAGACGTATTATTTATACTATGTAGTATCTGCCGCGTTTGGATTTGTGTGAGACAAATTTCTATGTAGGCAAGTCATTTATAACTGCCAATGTTGTGTGTTGTTGTTGTACTCTGACGTTGTATTGTAATAACATATACAGGACTTTAGTTTAAAAGATTATCTATCTATTGTATATTGTTCCGCTGCGAAATGTGAGATTCTATTTATTGTTTCTGTTTCTTCTTCTATCTTCTTCTTCTTTAACCCTAACTGTTCGATTTTTGGGCATTCGACTTTGCGGCATTTGATACAGTGGACGTATCGATGTCGACTTTCGGGCATCGAGAAATCAGACATGTTACAATATTTTATTATATAAGTTATTGTGTATATATATAAATATATATGTTATACTATATTTTCTTTAAGTCGACTGCGCGTATATATTATAAAATTTTGTTCTTATTATGCATATAGAATCAAGTTTGTAAGCTATATAGCCTATTATTTATCTAATAATATAAGAATATATGAGTTTTATATGAGTTATATATATATATATATGTATGTGTATGTGTGAATATATATATATATATATTATTTTAACTTGTTTGTATATACACCGTTTTGCATGTAAAACTGTTTATAGTTGGATCACATATACTAGGTTAAATATAGTCTGCATATGTGATCATAGTCTGATTTTTATATAATTGAGTATAAATACAGTTTGCATATTTTAAGTCTGCATATATATATATATATATATATATATATATATATATATATATTTGTATTAGTTATATATAATATGTTGATCTGAGTATATATATTTCTACTAGTTAATATATATATTGGTAGTAATACGTATACTATATTAAGTTATACTTGATTTTAATAGTTCTGTTTATATATGAGATATATGAACTACAATCTGTTGTATATATAGAGTTACATAAAGTTTGTATATAATCTATTATTGTAAAATATAAGCTATATAAGTATATATATATTAGTATTTATTTCAAAATATATTATATATACATATTTGACTTTAATAAATGTGTTTTAAATATTGATTTCAAGGAAATAATAATAATAATAACATTAATGATAATAATAATATATTTTTTCAGTTATATCTATATGGTTTCGATTCGTTCTCATCAATTTCTTATCTATCAGCTTATCCATCGAATTTATTCCACTCTTGCTTTGCTTTGGAATTCGTGCTTGGATTCGTAACTCATTTCATAGTCGAATTTCTCTAGCCTCGAAAGGTGAGCAATCACTCACGATTAACGTTCTTATATTTATTAAATTTGATTTCAATTGAAACGACAATTGAAATTTGTTGTTGTTAGTTATTTAATTGCTATATATATGTCATTATCTCTATCTATTCACCTGTGACATCTTACACCATGATATGTTATTTATATTTTATCTGTTATTGATGATATACGCCTGTTGTTAATATATTATTCTCACTCTGCAAGTTCCCTGTTAGTATAGAATTCCCTATGGATTTAAATGATACATACCCCAACGATCTTGTAGAACAGAAGAAAATCATTATGGGTTGAAATGATAAACCCAAGCGATTTTCATTAACATTGAATTTGGGATTGCGGGTTGAAAAGATATATACCCATAGAAATTTAAATTGCGGATTGAAATGACAAATATCCATATCACTTGACCGTAGGATAGAAAATTATATACAGACACCGTTGGTGTATATATATATATATATATATATATATATATATATATATATATATATTGAAAATGATTTCCAAAGTTTTAAAAAGAAACATATGGTTTTAATAAATATTGATTTGAAGATATTATATATAATTGTGTTTTATAAATGTTTAAATTTTAAATTTGTATGTTTAGGAATTTAAATTTGTAAGTTTGTTTTGAAATTATGAATTTTAAAGAATTTACTTATAATTTTTATATTTTTAAAATATGTAAATTAAGTTTTAATATAAAATAAGTTTAATAATAAGATTTAATTTAATAAAGTTTGATTTAATTAATATACAAAATGTTTGAATATTTGTTTAAAATTATATTTTTTTAAAATAGATTTTATAATAATTTCAATAAATCGAGGTTGGAAAGATAAATTTGAAATTGGTTTGAAATCATATTTGTTTAAAGAATTATATTTAAACAAGACTAATTTGAAACTTATTAGATTTTAGATTTAAGTTAAGATTTATAACTTGATTTTGATTCAAAGCGATTAAATGAATATTTCAAGTTTATCTAAATTGAAAGGAATATTTATTTTATTAAAATTGTAAGTTAAGGTTTTAATTAAGTGATATTGATTTTATTAAGCGAATATATTCAAAACTAAATAATAATGAAGTTGAATTTGAAATATAAATGAATTTACCAAATTTAGTTTTGAAATTGTTTGAATATTTAAGCTTGAAATCTATTGAAATTGGAATGGTATTTCCGTAGTTCAAATCTATATCTGAAATCGAGATAAATGGGTTATTGAGATTTGAGTTGAATTGAAATGGAAGAACTGAGATTTGATTTAAATGGGATATTGGAATTTGAGTTGATTTGAAATGATATGTGAAATTTAGGAAACTGTTTATTTTATATAAGTATTTTAATATATATATATATATATATATAATATTTTACTATATAATTATTTTAATGTATATATATTTTAATATAAATCATTTTTAATATAAAATCATTTTAATATAACTATTTTTAATATAAACTATTTTAGCTTATAATCTATTTTTAATATACTAATTGTTTTAATATAAACTAATTTAACTTATAACTATTTTTAATATACTAACTATTTTATTTTGTAAACTATTTTGTTACATATATACTATTCTCTATATCTAAACTATTTAAGTGGGAAGAATTATGATTTCAAAGTGTTATGATTTCCAAAGTGTTATAATTTCTAAGTTTTATAATTTCGGAAGAGTTATAATTTGGAAAGTGTTATAATTTTGAAATAAATATTATTTTGAGTGAGAAATGATATCGTATTGACATGGTTTTGAAATTATGATATTTTGGTTTTGAAGTATGGTATTTCTGAAATAACCACGATGTCATAATAATGTTTGGTTGTTAAACAGACTGGGATCGGTTATTGTCGTACTCTCTACCAATACCGAAAACCACTTTAACAACTGTGTACGAGGTGGAGATTCCAGAATGAACTAGGATGGTGGCGATGATTCTATTTGAGGTATATACATGGACCTGACTCCTATGAGTTAGCTTAAGGTGGCTAAAATAGGAGCAATTGACGGCCAAGTGAGGTAGCTCCCCCGATCGGACACACTTTGTCGATACCATTCTTGTCACAGGCCGATTTTTCTCATGTAAAACTTAAGCCAAACTAAATTAAAATATAAGTTATGCAATCTATACTAATTTTCAAATAAAAATTTAGCCAAACTACCTTTAAAATAAAATTACTTTATAAAATATAAATATTTAATCATTGTCTTTTAAACCATAAAACTAGTTAAACCTATAAAATAATTACTGCTAAAATTTATTTAAATAAATATTTACTTTAAAATTTCTAAAACAATTTAAAACAACAAAATTTCTCTAAAACATTCTTTAAAACCACTTTAAAACCTCTCACTTTTACTTGGAAATCTTCCTTTGAAGATAATCTTGGCTTTCAGGAAAATACAATTTCCTTTCCACATCTTTAAAAATAACCCACTATTTATTTTTTAACAAATCACCCTTCCCTTATAAATTCCCATCCTGAATTTATACTTTCAAATTATCCTCTGATAAATATTCACTTTATTTACAAACCACGTTTATAAATTCCATAATCTCATTCTCCTTTTAAAACACAGTTTCAAACATGTAATTAATTCCAAATCGATTGCCAAATTTACACCATTTAAAAAAATAAATTCCTTTACTTACTCAATTTATTTCAAACCCATTAATTTCAGATTTAACTTCTTTACTATGATTTAAATTCTTATTTAAACTGAAAATACAAATTTCGTTCTTTTCCAAAAAAATTCTTTATCTTTTCCAAACAAATTTAAACCTTGAAATTAAAAATAATTTTTTTATTCCTTTAAATAATATCACTAAAGTTTAAAAATTCATTTGTTCCTATTTATTCAAAAATCTCCTTTTCCATACTCAAAATTTATTTATTAGAATATAAAAATCAACTTTTATTCTTTTCCAATTCATTATTTAATTTATTCAAAATCTCTATAATTATTTACTTAAAATTCCCTAATTTATTTTCCTTTAAAAAAAATCAATCTTAATATAGATTTTATTTTCCTTAAATACTAATATCTATTCAACTAAGCCATAGCATTCAATAATTTCAATTCCATTTACAAGTTTAATTAATTTGTTTACTTACTAATTTTATTTCAATGCTTTGCTTTATGTAGTCCAGCTTGACTAATTTTTCATTTCACTTTATTTAACACAATTAAAATATTCAGTTTTAATTTAAATTTTAAACTTCGATAAGTTTTCTAGCTTATTTACATTCCATTCACAATCTCTAGAATTTACTTTATTTAATTGACTTACTTTACTAACTTATTTTATTGTCACATTTACTTTAATTTAACTCTTCTTCAAGTTAAATTTTCATATTCTAGAAAATTTCAAATTTTACTAGTTATCAAACTCATTTATATTTCCATAAACATTTTTAAAAAGATTCCAGAGTCTTTTAAACAATTAACAACATTTCAAAATCATTTTTGAAATCAATTATATCCAAAATCCTTGGATATCAAATTATATCTTGAATTTTAAAATCACACCCAGTGTTGCAAACAATTCCAATATAAAAAATTTTGGTAGCAATTTCTCTCTTGGAAACTCGAAAATGAACATTGATGATGCTGCAGTCATCATCGAAGTTATTTTCCAGCGTCCGAAGGGAGTTCAGTGCTTTAATTCTTTTAAAAACATTTTTCAAATATTTTTAAATTCTAAATCTCACTAGATTTCAAATCCAATTCAAAAATATTTTCGAAATAAGATCACCATCATTTCTTCAAAACCTTTGAAAATCATTTTCAAATCAAAGGAATTTCTATATTCCGAATTCCAAATCCTTTTAATCCTTATTCAAAAATTACTCTGGAATTTTATTCTATTTCAATTACAAATCCCAATTATAATTCACATTTCAAATTCCATTTTGTTATCTAAATTTATTTCCTTAACCTTTGGTTATGATTTCAACTCTCAATCAATTTCCACGTAGCAATGATACTAATTTAGTATTATCATTCTCTAACAACCAAGCAACCATATATTATAATAATTTATAAAAATTATTTCTTTTATATAAAAAACAATTTGGGCAAAATTATTTCATTTACCCATTTTTAAAAATAATACCGCATCGGTTTGACTAGTTTAAGAGTTTAGAAATCCCTATCGATACAGTTGGTCAGACTGCACCGACCAGAATTTATAAACACTCAACCATTAAGTCGACACAATATAAAAAAATTTATATTAACTAACAAACACGCGCTCATATCTATTAATATACTCAAACTCATTCTAGAGTACTACGGACTCTATTTCTAATGAGAAATCCCCACCAGAGCCTAGGTTCTCTCTTAACCTTCTTCTCTGATACCACGTGTAACGACCCGATTTTTCAGGCGTCGAAAAATCGGGTCGTTACAATTCTATTGCCTTGTGATTGATTTGGGTGCACTCTTGGATTTTTAGGAGTGTGGATCGAGGTGGGCGGTAGCTGCGGCTGTGCGTTACCACCAGCCCGGAAGTGTAATTGGTATATCTACTCTGGCATTGCCTAATTGTGCCGTGTCACCTACCATATCGAGACCACTACGAATTTATTTTGTATCGTACCTATGGAGTGCCCATTGTATATGCTGAATTTTTCCAAATATAAATTAACAATATGATATTTTGAGCAATTCAAATCCGATATGTGTGGATGTGAAGGGCTGAAAATATCGAGATATTACATTTATCTTAATTAGTCATTATTTATACTTCCCTAACTAAAAATAATTAACTTGGTTAATAATCTCTCAAACTCTATTACTTAACCTAATTACTTAATTAATGTGTTAAATAATAATTATCCTAATTAATAAATTAAATAAATAAATTATTAAATTATTAAAACTTAAACTTTTTACTTACTAAATTAATTTGAAATGATTTTTCAAAAATAGTCCCATAGAAAACACTTTGGAATTTGAAATCGTGAAATTTCCCGAACTGCATCCATAGTGATTATCGCTATGTACGTAGTTCGCTAGAATTTATTTCTAGGTTAAAACGTCACTTTACATCTAAATACTATATGTTCGAAAATACAAATGGAAAAATATTGTAAACTTAAACAAAACGTGAAAACTTGGAAAACATTTCCAAAATCCAAAGCTAGAAAAAGAGCTTTTGATTTTCAAATTGGATCTCAAATCCTTGCGACTTTTCAAAGTGCTAACTTCACAACCTTTACATCACATACACTTGGTTTTGTTTCATAAACAATCTACCATCGTATCATAACCAACCAATCACATATCCATATCCAAACATATTATTTAACAACTAAATCACAAATCCAAGCTCAACCATAAACATATAATCATACACCATTAACGCAATGTGATAATTCGGTACAACAACCACTATATTTCCACAATATGTAGTTCATCAAAATCAAGTAATTTTCTTTTCCAAAAGTTTTATTCACCGAACCTTTACTAAATGAAGGTGAAAATTTTCAAAATCTTGAAAACAACTTAGGAAACTTGCAAAATTTGAAACTTTTGGTTGCTCAAACACCTAGGTAGGCTCGATCAAATGGCTTTGGGCTTGTCCTAGGCCTTATAGGGTATGGCCATGGGGTTGTAGGGTGGATGGTTGCTTGTAGTTTGGAAGATAAGGTGTTGTAGTATATGTAGAAGTGGTTTAGAAAGAATTAGAAGTGTTTTTTCAAGTGGAAAAAAGTGATTTTTTCTCAAACTAGAGGAATATAAGCCATGGAAGTGTTTATCCAAGCTCTTAGGAATTTTAAAATGAAGAGGAGGGTTGTAAAATGAGAAACATGAAAGAGTTGTGGTATTTATGGGCTTAGGAAATTAATTAAAAATTATATAAGTGTTTGTATTAAAATATATGTATGCATGCACTACCATACTCCTCCCTCTTGATTCCATCCGCACTTTTACCCCTCCCCCCTCTCCTTCCACTATTCAAGTCATGCACTTGAATCATGTGTTCAAAAAGAGTTTTATATGTATATATATGTATATACTTTTCTTTATAAAATATTTTCTTTTATACTTATATATACACTTTAAAGAGAGGCATATACATGCACATATACACATGTATTTATCATGCATAAATAGTTTATAGTATGTGCATATGTGTTTAAAATAGTATTATGATATTTTAATTAATTTTTAACCAACGAATAATCGATATTTTGGAAAATAATTTCCGACTACATTTTGTATTTTTCCATGAACTATAAACATTGATAAACAAATTTTGAAAACAAATTTATCATCATTAGCTATTATTTAAAATAATTTTTTAATAAAAAGTCCATTTATTAATTATTTAGAATATAATTAAATATTCATTTAAATAGTGATTAAATTCTGGGTCGTTACACTCTCACTCCTTTAAAAGCATTTCGTTCCGATATGTACTAAGCATCCATAAGAAACAAACGTACATTATATACAACCTATGACTAGCTATCCTAACATCAACTCGGGATAGGCTTCTCTCATACAATCCACAGTCTCCTAAGTGTAGTCTCTTGGATCCTCACTCCATTGAATTTTGACTAGTCGCACCGCGTTATTACGCACCTCCTTTCATCCCGATCCATAACATAAATTCAATATCTAACTATTGTCGAGTTATGTTCTACTTCCAATTCCTTTTGAATTGATGGCTCCACAATCAAAAAGATGGGTCATGAACATACTTCCTAAAATAAGACACGTGGAACACATTATTAATTGCCTCCATTCTCTCTAGCAACTCGACCCTATAAGCAAGTGATTCGATCCTCTCAAGAATACAGAAAGGTCCAACATACCTTGGAACAAACTTCCCTGCTTTTCCAAATCTGACTGTTCCTCTTATTGGTGAAATCTTTACAAACACTAAATCTCCAACCACAAATTCCAATTCCCTTCACCTCCTATCAACATAACTCAATTAGGCGATCTTGAGCCTCCTTCATTCTTTCTTAATCACTGCAACTTTTTTGGTAGCTTCTTGGATCATGTCCGGTCTAAGAACTAATCTATCTCCCGTCTCAACGCAACATGCTGGTGACTTTCACGCTCTTCCATATAGGACTTCATAAGGTGCCATACCAATGCTTGCTTGGAAGCTATTGTTATGGGAGAACTTAACTAAATGTAAGTGATCCTCCCATAATCCACCAAATTCCAGAATACATGCTCTCAAGAGATCCTTTAGCATTCGATTCACCCGCTCCGCCAGTTCATATGTTTGGAGTTGGTATGCTATGCTTAAGCTCAACTTTGTTCCTTGAGTAGTTTTGTAAGACTCACAGGAACTCCATGCAACATGACTATCTCTCTCATAAAAATTTCGGCTAAAGAAGCAGCGGTCATTGTTGGTTTCACTGGAATAAAATGTGCGCTCTTCTTTAGTCATTCCACGATAACAATACTCCTTCATTTCTATTTCTGGTTTGAACCAAACCATCGATAAAATCCATTGAAATCATTTCATATTCCCAACTAGGTATCTCTAAAGTTTGTAATAATCCTGCTATCTTCTAATGAACATATTTTATTTGTTGACAGCACGAACACTTGCTAACAATGATCGAGATATCTCTCTTCATTTCTTTCCACCAAAACATCCGTTTCATGTCCATATGCATCTTTAAGACACCTAGATGGGTACAAAACTT
This sequence comes from Allium cepa, assembly GCA_030765085.1. Lineage (NCBI taxonomy): Eukaryota > Viridiplantae > Streptophyta > Magnoliopsida > Asparagales > Amaryllidaceae > Allium > Allium cepa. The sequence goes on along the minus strand of CM060939.1, from coordinate 648,583,196 downwards.
AGAACGATGGAATTCTGACAAAACTTCAGGCCTAAGACTAGCATTCGGTACACAGATCCGTTCGTTTATCCTTAAAACTCTTCAGTTATCAATCTTAAAACTGGCACACTATCTCTCCTCAACCTTCCTGATGATCGCCACCATGCTTCTGTCCTCTCTTTGCTTGCTCGTTATTCGTTCTAGAAAAGTTGTGGTAACCTCTAAAAGAGTCAAAACAACATTCGTGCTTAAGGTATCTGCTACCACATTAGCCTTTCCTGGCGTATAAAGAATATACAAGTCGTAAGTCGCCAGAAACTCCAACCACCTTTGTTGCCTCAGGTTTCAGATCATTTTGAGTAAAAAGATACTTCGTTGATTTATGATCTACGAAGAGATCAAATTTTTCACCTAATTAAAGAAAGAAAACTTACTCCTAAAATATCTAAAGATTAGAAAGGAACTAAGAGAAATAGAAGGATCCTTACCTAGCAAGTAGTATCTCCACATTTTCAATCCAAAGACAACCGCCAACAACTCCAGGTCACTCGTAGCGTAGTTCTTCTCTTGAGGCTTCAACTGCCTGCTTGCATACATAATCACCCTACCATGCTGCATCAAAATAGTACCTAGTCCCACTCCACAAGCATCTGTGTAAACTGTGAATATCTATTTCCATCTGGAACAGCCAAAACTAGTGCACCGGTCAATCTCTTCTTCAATTCTAGAAATGCTTCTTCACGCTTTGGAGTCCATACAAACTTCTCTTCCTCTTTAGTCAGCTTAGTCAAATGGGAGGAAATCTTGGAATAGACTTGAATAAACCTCCTATAGTATCCAACTTACCCTAAGAAACCACGAACTTCGGGAGGAGTCCACGGTTGCTTCCATTCCTGAATATCTTTCACTTCATCGGATCCACTGAAATACCTTCTCCCATTATAATATGTCCTAAGAATCTTATTTTCGATTTCCAAAAATGGCATTTAGAAAATCTCGCTTTAAGGACATGTCTCCTCAATGTCTCCAACACCACTTCCAAATGATGCTTATACTCATCCTCAGATTGGGAGTAAATAAGGATGTCATCAATGAAAACTAACACAAACTTGTTAAGAACATCTCGAAAAACATGGTTCATGAGATCTATGAAATATGCCGGTGCATTATTTATCCCGAAAGGCAAAAACAACCACTCAAAGAAACAGTTAGGGCCCCTAAAAGAGGTCAAGGGTATACTATCTTTAGCAACCCTCAATTGACGAAATCCAGTAGCTAGATTCATTTGAGAAAATACCATAGCTCCATAAAGTTGGTTAAAAGGTTCATCGGTAATGGGTAAGGGATACTTGTTCCTAATTGTCTGCTTATTCAACTCCATATAGTCCATGCGCAACCTTAAAGATCCATCAGATCTGGACACAAATACCACAGCTGATCCCCAACCCGTTTGACTGGGTCTAATCCACCCTCTTCTTAACAGGTCATAGGTTTGCTTTTCTAATTCATTCCACTCTTTCGGATCCATCCTTCTCTTAGGTAGAACCACAGGTCTAGCACCGGGGACCAAATCAATATGGAATCTACTCTCGGTGCGGAGGTAAGCAATTTACTTCTTCAAACACATTGGGAAAATTATAAACAACTTCTACATAACTTAACTCATCCTAGGATGGTTCCAAGGCATACAAGAAACTACATATATTAATACCAGGATCCTTGCATGACACTTTAGTAATTCTTCCCAACATAGTTTCTAATGATACAATCCTTTCAGCACAATCTAAATTCGCTCAATATTTTGATAACCAATCCAAACCTAGAAAAATATCAAATCCCATAAAGTCTAAGATATAAGGGTCGTAAGAAAAGTGATAAGAAAGGTAGGAAATTAGCACATTATCACAAATTATATTCAAATGGTTTACACCGCCTACGTAGTTAGACGTGCACATAGGGTTTTCCACGATACTTGGAATAAGATGAAATTTACTTATTGATTCACAAGAGATAAAACTATAAGAGGCACCAGTATCAAATAATGCTCGAACAAAAATACCATTAATCAATAAAGTATCTTCAAGGATGCCTTTTCCCTTCACATTCGTTGAAGTCGACGGTTCATTCTTAATGGCGTGCACCTTGGGCTGCTGCACCTTCTTCATGAGGGGGCAGACTCTAATCATGTGGCCCACTTTGCTACTTTGGAACAAAGTGATTTTAGAACCATTGGAGAGATGGGTCCACTTTGCTGCTTTGGAGCTTCACTACTTGAACAAGACCTTGAAATATGACCTTTTTACTTGCAAAGGTAACGAAAAATATTCCTGAACCTTTTCTCTTTATTCTCTCCTAGATTGAACTTCCTTTTATTTGAATTTTTTCCACCTGGTTCCACCAGAGTAGGCTTCATCTTTATTAAGTCCACGTACCTTAGAGCCATATCATCTAAATCCACAAAAGTACCTTTAACATGAACATTCATTTTCTCATGGCACTCTTCTCTCATGCCCAAAATTGACAACTCGTTTTTATTTAAGGGGGTGTTGATCAATTTTGGTCCAAAACAAGATAACTCATTGTCTCATACTCTGCTACAAACAGATCCCCCTACTTCAAGTCCATGAAGTTTTGGTACATCCTCGTCCTTCCTGTTGTTGCCAAGAATTGGTCCTCAAAAACTTCTTTAAATTAGACCCATGAAAACTCTTCTTCTGGAATATTTGCTGTGAAGGAATCGCTCCAAGCTGCTGCTCCCTCTTGTAGTTGCCATGCCGCTAAAAACCTTTCATGTCCATCGGATGAACCAAGACCTTTAAAAATATTTTCGCAAGATCGCAAACAAGCTTGCACTTCCATGATAGACTCATTTCCTTTAAGCGGTTTCCCTTCTAGGTTGGAATAATTCTTGCATAAGGTTGCGAAATTCACTCTTGGCCACTCCGGCGCTGCTTCTTCGGCAATCCTAACTCCCCTAGGATTTTGGGTTCGACCATTTGTAGTTGTAGTGCTACCTGCTCCCTTACCTCATCTACCTCAGCTACCCATGTAGTACCGGGACATATTAAGGTAACTCTTAGAATACTTGAATGAAATAAATCTTGAAAGAAGGGTACTAATCAAACTTATCAAGCTGAACTATCTATTAGAGACATATATAGTGGAAAACGAATAAAAATTACAAATACGCACAATCATAGATTACTTTAACCTAAAGCCAAGGTGTTCGCTTAACCTAACTCTAATACCAAAATTATAACAACCGCCTTTCTTACATCGAAAGACGAGCCATCTAGAGTACAAAAAAGGAAAGCTAAGAAGAAAACTACACAATCATAGAATCTTACCACGAATCCAAATCAGAACAATATATGATAGATAACATAGGATATTACATTGTCATTTCTATAATAATAATACATCAGTTTTATTACATTTCAACTTCAACTGGACAGTTATAACTACCTATCCTTATAAAATACATAGATCATACATAACACCGTGGAATAAAATAATATCTAGCTAACGGTGAAGTCACCTGCTCCAGCTCCCTCAAAATACTTCCGTAAGAAACCCGGTTCACTTGTCTATGCATACAAATTTGAGTACCTAAGAGTTTAGGAAAATAAAATAAAATTTGAATCAGACATGGGTCTAGTGTGAGTAAACTCAAACAACTTAATTTTTACTTGTATAAAACAATTTGAAATCAAAAGTATCTCGTAAGGCAACTCCACATATAAACACGAAAAGGTTTTTACCTTATGATAACCAAAACACTTTATATAGAAATCCAGTGATGTTACCATAATGTCTAGGGTTTCCAAATAAGTAATTCACATAATTGAAATTGTTGCATTAATTAAATTCCAGCATAAAAGGTATACAACTAAGAACGATGGCACTTATTGGGAAATGGACTCCATACAATGACCGGACTATTGTGGTACCGCCGGTCACGTGCATCTCTAGATAAAATAACACCAAGGTCGAACCAATCGACCCCTGCCAACAATAGACCAACCTACCCTTTACCAGATAGTACCGAATAAGATCACCCCTCGATTGGGATCAGTAACCATACCGAAGCATAAATGAGTTAATAGTAGGGACTCTAAACAGGGATAACCTTACCCTCATGGAAGCGACCCACCTAGTCTTGCTACATTTCCCATGTTTTAGTCATTCCTGGTTGATGAGGCCTGAAGCTACGTTTACCTTTATTATAGCACTGTCGCTTAGAATGCTAACATTGCCTTCCATATGTTGACACAATGTCAGCACTCATCCATACAAGTCGTTTAGGAATGAAAGAACCGAATACATCATCTCCACTACACCCATTTTGCAATCGCCCTCGGGGTTAGTAGCAAATAGCCATTTAACTTCAAAGTCTTCATCTTGGTCCTTGCCTTTACTATTTCCAATTCGAACGTTCACGTTAGTTCGAACTGGTTTTCATGTAACAAGTAATATCTGATCCTGGTCTCTCCAAACCATGGTTCGACATCTAAAAAGGTAAAGTTGTTTGTAGTGGACCATTCCACTATTAAGTTGTAAAGATTTACATATGAACATTTGTTCCATATGCTTAGATTATCATGACCCAATTATGAAAATTAACCCTCTTGTATTCATCACGTTCCCGAAGTGCAGTATTTATGATAAGTACAAGTCGACTTACTCTCAATAAAACATGACAATGTTTTATTACAACTACATTAATTCATTCGGGTACATAATAGCATAGAAAAGAGATCCTTGGTTTAAAATAATTTACTTAAATAAGAAAGTTAGTTAATGATAAATAACCGATAGAGTTTTGAAAGAAACTTTAAAAATAAATAAACCTTTACCAAATCATAAGTTTAAAACATAAATAAACTTTAGTTAACCTTAAATTAAATCGAAAATCATACTTTGAGCCTTAATCAATTAAAAATTATTTATAATTAAACATAAATTTAAATAACATTCATTTAGGAAGTTAAACCCCAATTAAGTGGATAATCAATCCTTAATTAAATAATAATTTACTCTAATTAAATAATTAATTAAAGTAATTAAACTTGATTAAATAAAAATTATTTTTATTTTATGTTAATTACTCATTATTTAAACTTCCCTAATTAAAAATAATTAACTTAGTTAATAATATCTTAAACTCTAACTACTTAACCTAATTACTTAATCGATTAATTAAATAATAATTACCCTAATTAATAAACTAGATAAATAAATAAATTATTAAATAAGTAAAACTTAAACTTTTGAATTGCTTAAATAATTTGAAATTAGTTTTCAAAAATAATAAAAAAGAAAACACTTTAAAATTTGAGATCGTGAAATTTTTCGAACTACATCCATAGCGACCATCGATATGAGCGCAGTTCGCTAGAATTGATTTCTAGGTGAAAACTTCACATTTATTCTTGCCACTATACGTTTGAAAAACACAGATGGAAAAGTTTTTAAAACTTAAACAAAAGGTGAAAACTTGAAAAACATTTCCAAAATCCAAATCTAGAAAAAGAGCTTTTGTTTTTCAAGTCAAATCTCAAGTCCTTGCGAGTTTTCAAAGTGCTAACTTCACAACCTTTACATCACGTACACTTAGTGTTGTTTCATAAAAAACCTACCATTATATCATAACCAACCAATCACATATGCATATCCAAACATATTATTTAACAACTAGATCACAAATCTAAGCTCAACCATAAACATACGATCATATACCATCAACACAACATGGTAATTCAACACAACAACCACTATATTTCCAGAACATATAATTCATCATAATCAAGTATTTTCTTTTTCCAGAAAAAAAAGTTTTACTCATAAAAATTTATTTAATCAAGGCGAAATTTTGCCAAAACTTGAAAACAACTTAGGAAACTTGCAAAATTTGAAACTTTTGGTTACTCGAACATCTAGATGAGCTCGACCAAGTGGCTTTGGGCTCGGCCTAGGCCTTGTAGGGTACGACCATGGGGTTGTAAAATGGATGGTTGCTTGTAGTTTGGAAGAGAAGGTGTCATAATATATGTAGAAGTGGTTTAGAAAGAATTGGAAGTGTTTTTTAAGTGGAAAGAAGTGATTTTTTCTCAAACTAAAGAATATGAAGGGAAACCATGGAAGTGTTTACCCATATTCTTAGGAATTTTAAAATGAAGGGAGGGTTATAAAATGAGAAACACGAAAGAGTGGTGATATATTTAGGCTGAGGAAATTAATTGAAAATTATATAAGTGTTTATATTAGAATATATGTATGCATGCACTACCATACTCCTTCCCCCTAATTCCATTCACATTTCTAACCCATTCCCCTCACCTTGCACCATTCAAGCCATGCACTTGTACAATGTGTTGAAAAAGAAAGTTTTATATGTATATATATAAACTTTTCTTTATAAAATATTTTCTTTTATCCTTATATATATATGTAAACATTAAAGTGAGGCATATGCATTAGGGATGGAAATGGGGTAGGTAATTTGAGCGGAATGCATCCTCTGCCTTATCCTCGCTACCCATTTACGCCCCAATCCCCGTTTAGTACCCAGCGGATTCGGGTAGAGGAATGCCCATCGATTATGGGGAACCCGTTGGATACTCATTAAGGCAAGATGAAGAAAAAGGTAATAAATAGAAATAAATGGCAAAACAAAAGTTTTAAATTTAAATCGAACAAATATTAATTGTACCTCATAATCCCTAGAAGATAAAAGATAAGCCTTCAAGTTTGAAACAAAAAACGTAACCAATCATATAGTCATAATTTCATAACTCTTGATAATTTAAAAAGTAGACAAATCATAAGCAACAAAATGAAACTGAAATAGTCACGGTGATAAAGTCTTCAAAAAAGTATTTGCACCTTGAAATTACAATCACCACTAGTTCACCACCATCATTTGATCTTCATGATTTAAGCATCAAAATTCACAAAATTTGGACCCTACACCATTAAAAAAAAGAAAGTCAAGAATACCAATTATTAGTAAATAAGAAAAAAAATAAACAACTTACTACTTCATCATCTGTTATGTCATCAGTACTCAAAAATCAATTTTTTTTCTTAATACACACACACATATTAAAACTATAAACATAAACTAATTTTACCGAGGTTGGATATGGAGCGAATAGTATCACCCCCGTACCCACCCCTACCCTGTTTTGGGTATTTAAATGATCCCCCACCGCCGCCGCATTACCCGCCAAGTCGAGGAATCCCCACCCGATCAGGGCAGGTCCTTAGGGGTACCCACCCCATGGATTAAATTTCCATCCCTAATACACACACACATATACACATGTAATTATCACGTATAAATAGTTTGCAGTGTGTGCGTATGTGTCTAATATGGTATAATGACATTTTTTTAACTTTCAAAAAATGAAAAATTGATATCTCGAAAAATAATTTCCGGCCACATTTTCTTTTTTTCTATGAACTGTATATATTGGTAAACAAATTTTGAAAATGATTTTATCATCATTAGTTATTATATAAATTAGTTTTATTGGTTAATAAAAATTCATTTATTAATTATTTAAAAAATAATTAAATATTTATTTAAACAGAGATTAAATTCTGGGTCGTTACATGGACTTTGGTTGAATCAACCACCACTTTTCTTTGAAACATTTTCAACTCAAACATTCTTTATTAAGTTCGAATATGATTTTAGGATTGACGTGCTATATTCGATATGTGACACTGCATATTTTGGAGTTCCATAATATGAGGAAATAAATTAAATAAATACAAATTAAATTAATGAAGGCCGAATTAAATATAAGAAAAATCAATTGATGAATGGTGAATGAATGTAGAAAGAGAAATTAGGGATTTACTAAGACTAGGATATAATGGATTTTAGCCTAAAGCCTATATTATTAAGTCCTTACATTCCAATTCCCCATCCATTCTCCCACAAACTAAAAGAAAGTAAACTAATCTTAGGCCAACCACATTCGAAGGGAAGAAAGAGGAAAATCAATAGAATTCAAGTTTTCAACTTTAAGAATAAGAAGATTAAATTAATTTTTTTAATCAAGGCAAACAATTTTTTTTCCTAAAAAGCTTCCTAACCCATTTGGGTTTGGATTAATTGAGATTGAATGACTTTGACAATGATTAACATGTATGGATAATTAAACATTGTCTTGATTATGATTTGGAATTTAAATAAAGTGAACTTGTTCATGTTTTAGGGTAAAACATGATTAAATCATAACCAAATGATTCAAAAATGAGATGTGATGCTTATAATAATGGAATAAAGATGGGTTTTCAATTCGCAATTTTTGGGATTAAAGTGAAATTTTTACGAACTTTATAAGTTGAGAAAATGTTCAATTTAAAATGAATTAATTACTAAAAATAATAAATATAATTATTTTGTCACGAAATTTTGGCATAAGGTAAAACAAGATAATTTGGATTTTTGATGAATTTTGGAAGTTTTCTCATTAATTTTCGATTATACATGTACTAATTGGTTAAGGAAAGAAGTAACTAATTATAGATAATTACTGAATAATTGGAGAATGTAATTAGAAAATTCTTTAAAGAGAACCATGAAAGAATAGTATAACTAATGAGAATTCAACAATAAATAGAATTTGGTATATAACAACTACTTAATTAGTAAACAAAGCAGTTTAACATTAATTACGAGCATGTCATCTCAACATGCTATAGCTACTCAAATAATCAACGTGCAATAACTATTTTAGCTATCAACATGCGATGGCACATAGGCTATCAATATGATATAGCTCGTATGGGGAGTCAACATGCGATAGATTGAGAGAAGTCCAACATGCAATAGTTAAGAAGAAGCTCAACATGTGAAGATTTTGTGAAATCCATATGTGATAGCTTGGGAAGCAATCAATACACGACAGTTGTTCATAGCTCATGTAATGACCCTAATTTTGACTAATATTATTTAGAATATTTAATTGGATAAATAAAATAAAATAATATAGATAGTTAAGTGATTGAGATTTGTTAATTAAGAAGTAACCATGCCTCAATGAATGTATTAGCAAAAGAGAACTAAAAATAAGTTAAGTAGGAGGAATATGATAAGGGTAAAATGAGGATAGCTTTTATTTCAATACCCTAAGCCCTTGCATTCTTTTTTCCTCATTCATTTTTACTATCACAAACAAAACTAAAACCCTAAAGGAATGCAGTCAGCCACCATTAAAAAGATCTAACGGGAAGATAAGCTAGGATTCAAGTAGAAAGCTTGAAGAAATCAAACTAAAGGCAAATCTCAACCTTCTTAACACAAAGTTAAGGAAATAATTAATTTACATCTCACTTTTGATAATGATTTCGGTTTCAAATTAGATCCAAACTATGTTTGCAAATAATATGCCATATTATGTTTGTTAAAATGGATATACATATACATATACATATACATACATACATATATATATATATATATATATATGCATGTATGTATATACTTATTGACAATTTGTATGGTTTAATATAGATTTTATGATATGTTTGGATTAGAAAACCTATCAAATGACATCTAAATGAGTTGCATTTTTGACATATGGTCAAAATATTATTTTAGAAGTGTGTTTCAAGTTTCATAATTTTCTAAGTGATTGTAGATTTATTATGAATTTTTTATGAGAGAAAATAGTTAATTTTGGGTTTAAATTATTTATGGCAATCAAATAATGTTTTCGAGTCTGAAATTAGAAAACGTATTTAAAGTGAATTAATGTGATTTTGGGGATATTTCCTAAGTGTTATACTATGGTCAGTATAAGTTAGAAGACTTGAATGTTTTATTAAGGAGAAGGACTTGTTTGCATAAAATGTTTCAATTGTTAAATGCTGAATTCGGCAGCCTTTTTTGAAGAACTGGGGACCAATCATATTTTGGTGGATTATGCAAGTTAGATGAAAATGAATTGCTTGAAAAAGCGACAAAACATTTTTATTTCGAATTACAACTTCACCACTTCCATTGCTTGCTTCCGTCACTATATCCAGTAAACCTTTCGCACCCATTCGAAACTAATGCACATGTTATTAAGCAATTAGCACGTAGTGTATTAGAGAAAGGAAAAAGGAAAGGATGGTGTCGAAAGTATGCTTTCGAAAGGGTTGAAGCCACTTTTATTAGCTTTCGAACCCATTAACTTGCCTATGTTTTTAAAGTAAACTTTCAAAAGGGTTGCCACTTTTGAACCCCTTCAATACCCTAGTTGTCGCATTTATACCATTCGCATTAGTTAGAGGCCACTTTTATTTAAAACCAATGTGTTCTTAAGGAACGCTCTCGTCTTCTTAATATTGAAACTGCCTTCCCAATGCTTTCGAAAGGGGCGTCTTAGCCGCTTTTACTAATAGTTTCGGAGACAATGGTTTCGAAAAGGTAGTTTCAAAGTTGTTCTCTTCCCTAATTCTGTTGGGTGCGTTTCCACCGCCGAACCAAAGAAAGAAAGCATCACCGAACCAAAAGGGGGAAGGCCCTACCGAACCAATCAACTCTCCACTAACTACCGAATCAACCCCCACCGATCCAAGGCCTCACCGGACCAACTCACCACTGAATCAACCCCCACCCATCCAAGGCCTCACCGGACCAGCCTCCACCGAATCAACCACACCGAACCAATCCCATCTCCTCTACCACCGGACCAAAATGCTAGTCCACCCATCTACTACCGAACCAACATTGCCAGGCCAGATCACTTCAGCCCAGGCCCACCAGCAGCTATATACATCCAAGACCCCTGCCTCCAGCCTCACTCTATAAATAGAGGGGCAGGGGTACAACAATGGTGGACAAGTTTGAGAGCTCAAGCACGGATAGAACTTTCAAACAATTTTCATGCACTTGTAATCAAAGATTTGTACTTGTAATCTGAACAGAAAAGGAGAATAACATATAAAGTGGACGTAGGCACGTTCTGGCCGAACCACTATAAATCTGCGTGTCTTTTACAGTTTAGTCCCTACTTTTTAAATATTTGCATGAATCACCCAAATCACTAAGAACAACATATAATCAACTAAATCATACGACTTGGAGGTGTTTGCCCATTTTTTGTGCAAACATTTTTGGTGCTTTCACAGAGAGATCGAGCTAGAAGCTTCAGCTTCTCCCACTCAACCTTCTTCCCAATAGCATCGCTCATTGCTTGGAAAACATGCCTCCCAGGCAGAGGAAAGATGCTAGCAAAGGAAAGAACATCGCAACTAGCAGTATCCCGGATCCAGTGATCAGAGATCAAGAGGATATCGTCCTGTTCCAACAGCAAATGGAAATCAGGCAAATCCGACAGCCCCTGCTACGGAACAACCAATTACTAGGGCAGACCTGGACAGGGTTGTGGCTGAAGTAACTAACCGCTTCGCATCTCAACAAGAAGCCTTGGTGGACCAACTCATGTCACGCTTAAGGAATGCTGAAGAATCCAACCACAACACCGAACACCATAGGGTGAGTCCCAGTCTGGAGGATCTGGGAGGCGACAAAGATCTTTCTTCTTCGAAGAGGCTAACAACAGAAACAACAATGGTAGGAGCCGAGCCCAGACTCAGCCCGAATTTCGACCCGAGGAAACACTTGGAATCGAACCCAATGGGGGAGGTACCAGGCAGGGGTTGGATATGGCTGAGCCTGTCATGCTACCTAACCATGGGAACACCAATGGACGGGGCCGAGCTAGAGTCCAGCCCGAAGTTGGACCCGAGGCAATGCTTAGAACAGAGCCCAACAGGGGAAGATCGAGGCAAGGGCCAACTGTGGCTGACCCCAGCATGCTCCCAGAAGACCGAAGACAGCCACCGGAAAATGTTAGGAGTAATAGACGATACCATCCCTACAGGTCATCTGGACGGAATCAATCCCGCAGAGAAGAATCAAACTCATTTCTATCTGCTCCAAGTTCTGATGAAAGGATGGCGCGATTGTTCAGAGAGTGCATCCAACGGGAGCAAAGGGATCGGGGGATAGGCGCTAGGGTAACCAGCCCCTTCGCCCGCAATATCGAAACTGCCATCATCCCCCGGGAATGGAAAATGCCAACAATGGAACCTTACAAGGGAACCTCTGACCCCGTTGTACACTTGCAGAGATACACACAGCATATGCTCATGAGCGGAGCAACAGAGGGAGTGTTGTGTAAATGCTTCCCACTATTCTTGGCAGATCTGGCTACCTCCTGGTTCTTCCATCTACCCCAAGGATCCATCAGCTCATGGGAAATGTTGAAAGAAAAGTTCATCAGCCAGTTCCGCATTCATATGGAACAACCCAAGGACGCTTATTCCCTATCTAATATCAAACAGAAGCGTAGAGAGACAGTACAAAAATATCTAACCCGATTCAACGCCGCAACGGCCGCAGTCCAAGATGCCGATGAGAAACTTATCCTAATGGCTCTTTGTAGTGGCATACATCCGGATACCAAGTTTGCTAGAAGATTAACGAAAGAAAAACCAGCTACCTTACCCGATTTTTTCCATGAAGCCGGAAAGTATATGAGACTTAAAGTCGCTGCCACCGAAAGGCAGACAGGGCAACAAGCCAAGGCAACTCATGGCAACGCACCCGCTGCAGCAAAGGACGTCTGAAGAAATGGCTCTCGAGACAATGCTGGGGGCAGGAAGGGAGAAAAAAACCTATATCGGCCAGGACCAAGATTTGACGCTTATACTCCTTTGAATGAAACAGTCGAAAACATCTTCCTGGCCACCCATGACGAGCTTAAATACAAACGCCCCGCGTACAAGAAGGAATCAGATCACGCAATCAAGTCTGGAAAGTTCTGCCGTTTCCACGAATCCCATGGGCATGATACCAATGAATGCCGTCATCTCTGGGACCTGATTGAAGAACACATCAGAAGTAAGAGATTGGAACACTAGGTAAAGGGTCAGGACAGGACTCCAGCTCCTGCCAAGGAGAACCCAGGGCAACTCCACCCGGAGACAGGCGGAAGAAATCACAATACCAGCGGTTCCAGTCAAGAGAAGATAGTGGTCCATACAATATCGGGAGGACCACACATCGCCGACTGAAACTGGGCAGAAATGGAAAGATATGGAAAGTCACTTAGAAACAATGAAGACTGCATCAATTCTGTCATGGAAGAACGTCGCCCGAAGAGGAAAGAGGATAATGACATCACATTCAGTAGGCGAGACCTAGAAGGAAGGCAGTACCCTCACATGGATCCTATGGTCATCTCTGCCTGGTTCGGCCCAGCCCAAGTTTTTCGAATTCTGGTGGATATTGGAAGCTCCGTAAACATTTTATTCAAGCATGCTTTCGACAAAATGAAGCTGTCTATGAAGGATGTGTCTCCATGCAACAAACCACTACACGGTTTCACTGGAGATGCAAAGATGCCCCTCGGGCAATTGGACCTCTTTGTTGAAATAGGAAGTCATCCCCGCTCCGTTGTGCGGAAACAAACATTTGTGCTAATAGATAACCACTCGGCCTACAACGCCTTTTTAGGAAGACCATCCTTGTCTGACTTCCAGATTGTCCTGGCCCCTTGGTGCCTGAAGATGAAATTTCCAACAGATAATGGGATAGGGGAAGTAGAAGGAAATCAAGACGCCGCTCGAGATTGCTATGTAACTGAACTTCGCAATAACCGCAGGAAGGATAAAGGGAAGGATGCAGAGACTACTCTCTGCAAGAAAAACTTGGAAGCATAGAAACTAAAGAAAGCCCCTCCTCTTCGATATACCAGTGATCTTTTCAATGAATTAGACCCCAGGGACAAAGAGGATGAGGCCACCGCTGAGCTTGCAGAGGCTATGGAATTTGTATCTGTAGACAAACACGACCCAAGTATACTGCTAAGAATCGGGTCTCAGTTAAGAGGAGAGTTGAAGGATCAACTCGTCGATTTTCTTCGCCACAACTTGAATGTATTTGCATGGACGCACGCTGACATGACTGGAATTTCCCCAGACGTAGCATGCCACGTACTGAACATTGATCCCACCAAGGTGCCAGTAAAGCAGAAAAAGAGAAGTATGGGGGCAGAACAATCAGTAGCCCTCGAGGAAGAAGTAAAGAACCTACTTGCCAATAACTTCATACGAGAAGCCATCTACCCAGAATGGATCGCCAACCCGGTACTGGTAAAGAAGGCTAATGGAAAGTGGAGAACATGCATTGACTTCTCCAACTTAAATGACGCTTGACAGCACAGCCGGGCGCGAACTCTTATCTTTTATGGATGCATACTCAGGATATAACCAGATTCCTATGCACGCCCCGGATCAAGACCACAATAGTTTCATCACTGACCGGGGATTGTACTGCTACAGAGTAATGCCTTTTGGAATTAAAAACGCCGGAGCTACTTATCAGCGCCTCGTCAACAAGATGTTTGCGGAACTAATAAGACGAACTATGGAAGTTTATGTGGATGACATGCTGGTAAAATCGAGGAAATCCAACGATCATGTAAACCACCTGGACGAGATGTTTCAAGTACTTCGCCAATATGGAATGAAGCTGAATCCTCTAAAGTGCTCCTTCGGAGTATCGTCCGGAAAGTTCTTGGGATTCATCGTCCATGCCAGGGGGATTGAAGCAAACCCCGAACAAGTCCGGGCTTTACAAGATATCAAGATACCATCCACTCGAAGAGAGATGCAAAGCCTAAATGGGAAGGTGGCCGCCCTAAGCAGATTCATCTCTAAAGCAACCGACAAATGCATCCCTTTCTTCGAAGCTCTAAAGAAAGACAAAGGAAACTTCGAATGGACTAACGAATGCTCAACATCCTTCCTTAACCTAATCGAACACCTCCAGAGACCACCGGTACTCTCAACTCCAAATGAAGGCGAAGAACTATACCTATACCTTGCTGTATCGTCCCATGCTCTAAGCGCCGCTTTGGTGAGAGAAGACAACCGCGCGCAGCGGCCCATATACTTTGTAAGCAAGAGATTTACGGGGGAAGAAGCCAGATACCCTAAACTTGAGAAGCTAGCATACTGTTTGCTAATCACGTCACGGAAACTGCGACACTATTTCCAATCTCATTCCATCAGATTTTTAACCGATCAACCGCTAAGGCAGGTACTCCATCGCCCCGACACTTCTGGGCGACACTTAAATGGTGCATTGAACTGAGTCAATATGATATCACCTACCATCCTCGCACCGCCATCAATGGACAAACCATGGCCGATTTCATTGCCGAATTCACTACCAACGAAGGTAAGGAGCAATCTGAAATAGTAGAAGATATCAAGTGGAATCTCTTTGTAGATGGAGCATCAAACGAACAAGGCTCGGGGGGCAGGTATTGTGATAATCACCCCAAGGGGAAGGAAGATGCACTATGCCCTAAGGTTGGAATTCGCTGCCACCAACAACGATGCAGAATATGAAGCAGTAATAACAGGATTAGAACTTGCCTTAGAAATTGGAGTCAGTTCTTTATGTCTTCATAGTGATTCTCAACTTATCATAAACCAAGTACTAGGAGAGTTTCAGGCTCGAGGAGAACGACTCACAGCATATCTAAAGAAAACCAAGCTGCTACTCGATCAGTTGGACCACTATTTAATCAAACACATTCCTCGAGAGGAGAACTGAGAGGCCGACAAACTGGCAAAGCAAGCCAGCATGAAGAACAGCACCATTTCCGGAACAGTAGCCATCTCAAAACAACTAGCCCTAAGTTTCGAACAAGAGGATCTGATAGCTGCAATCGAAGAAGAAACTTGGATGACTCCTATCTGGAAATACTTACAAGATGGCACACTACCCAATAAGCGTAACGAAGTCAGGAAAATCTTGAGGAGAGCTTCCCGCTACACAATACAAGAAGGCATCCTCTATCGACGCGGCTTCTCTAACCCCTTATTAAGGTGTGTTGCTGGAAGGGAAGCCAAGAAAATCTTATCCAACATCCATCAAGGGAGCTACGGAGATCACACTGGTGGGCAGACTCTGGCAAAGAAGACACTCCAATATGGATATTACTGGCCCACTTTAAACAAAGACGCCTTAGACTTCGTCAAAAGATGTGACAGATGTCAGAAATTTGCTAAGATTCCTCGACTACCAACAAATGAGATTACTCAAATGACCAGCCCTTGGCCCTTTGCAGTATGAGGAATTGACTTGATTGGCGAACTGCCGACGGGCCGAGGCTGAGCCAAATATGCTATAGTGGTAGTCGACTATTTCACCAAATGGGTGGAAGCGGAACCTCTAAATAAAATATCTTCGGCAAAAGTTATTAACTTCCTGATCAAAAATGTTCTATGCAGGTACGGGGTTCCACTCAAAATCATATCGGACAATGGACTTCAGTTTGACAGCGAGGAGTTCGCCGACTGGTGCCAAGAGCACGGAATTCACAAAAGCTTTTCATCTGTGGCTTATTCCCAGGAAAATGGACAAGTCGAAGTTGTCAACAAAATTCTTAAAACTCTAATCAAGAAGAAGCTTGAAAAGTCAAAAGGCGCTTGGGTGGATGAACTTCCTACGGCACTTTGGGCGTACCGCGCGTATTTCAGAACATCAACAGGGCATACTCCTTTCTCTTTGGCATACGGATCGGAGGCCATGCTCCCAGTTGAAACTGTAGTGCCATCCCACCGTAGGATCCACTACAACCCAGAAGAGAATGAAGAACTCCTCCACATGTCTTTAGATCTAATCGAAGAAAGAAGAAATGATGCAGCACTCAAAGCAGCTGCTCACAAGCAAAAAGTGGCAGCACAATACAACTCCAAAGTCAAGCATCGCAGCTTACAAGAAGTAGATCTTGTCCTAAAGCGAATCTTCCCGCGCCCCGGAGCGCTAGATTCAATCTGGGACGGACCATATGTAATTAATAAATATCGCCACAACGGAGCTTATATTTTGTCAACAGTGGACGGAGAGGTGTTCCAGAGGGCATGGAACATCCAACACCTTCGTCGATACTTTTCTTAACTTGTACTGCCCATATAAAGTGAATTAACAAAGAGAATCAGTGAACGTAGGCATTTTCGTGCCGAACCACTTTAAAAACTTGTCTCTTTTTTAACTTGTTCCTTTATATCTTGGCTACTTGTTGAGCTTTATCCTTTTCTGTTGAACAAAATCCTGTGTAGACGACATCTCCATTCAGGGCATCATAGTACAACTTCACCTGGACAAAACCTAACAGGTATTATACGAATCTATGCCCTCGCCAATGAGACACTTTTGCTCCAGCATCCCTCTGCTGCGGGTTAACTCATTGCTCGTGACAGCCCTTAAAGCCAACTGTAATGGGCCGATTATAAGCCGCCGAGAAGTCCAACCATAGCCTAGGCAGCTCATTACGGCGTTCGGCTTGCCGGCAACCGTGAACAGATTATAATCCCCAACATAAGGTGTGGCCAGCCAGGGGTAGTTCACGGTTGACGATCGGCACCCACGCTAGCCGGCCACGGTAAATCGAATAATACCCACGATTACGGGCCATAATGGCCCGGGTAGTTACTGTGCGCGATCTCGGCTCCGATGTGTCTTAAGTACGGTTGTGGTAAAAAAGAAAACTCCCCGCAGAGGCGTAAGATAGGTGACAAATGTCTCCAAGACCCACAACTAGAGAAAGTGACTAAAAAACCCGTTTGCCACGAACTTAAGCACATCAAAGGCCTTCCGTGATTGGAAGTTTTACTATTTCTTATATTTCCATTTTATTTATAAAAACTTTACTCCTATCCTCTATAACGATCACTAAAGTACAAGACATAAAATAGGAGACACTCACTAATTGGAATAAGAACTCACAGCTGGATGGTAGGTCACTCAGCTGCATTCCATATTCGATTACACAAGGCATTCAAAGCTACCGTCTACAGCTAAAACTTGAAGGGTGGTACTTTCTTCTCTTGTACATAAATATGTAACTATAATTTATTCGCACATCACACTAACATTGCAAGACATGAAATTATATTTTAAGAAAGTACTTAGCATCAAACACAATTGAATCACTAACACATGCACAGCTATATTTTATGCAACACATAAAAATAACGACAGCATTCAAATATGACAAAATCAGCTTATGTTATAAAATTACATGTTAGGAATAAAGTCGTTCGTCACAAATGACATATAATTACAGCTTGAAAGTACATTAATGTTTTGGGACTAGTATATACAGGAATGTCAAGTAGACCCAAAAAAAATGTCCAGATCAAGTCAAGGAGTCGGCTGCATCGGGGCTTTGCCTCTATCCTGCTGGCCCTCCGAGATCTACTTAACCGCAGGATCAGGACTCCCAGCATGTTGACCAGAGGTAGTTGGCGCTTCATAGGTCCCGCCTGTCCAATTCAGAAAAGGATCCATTAATAGTCATGAACAATAAGCAATCAGGTTACGAAAAGACTAAAAGGGAAGACTTACCAGCATCTGTTCCTTGATCATCATCCTCCAACTGCACACCTACCTCCTCAGCGGTAAGCAGCCGCATACCCTCCTTCACCGCCACTTTCTTCTCCTTGGTGAATTGGGCCGTAACCACATCCATTCTGAAGGCCATGCCACCCTCCTTATCTGCATCATCCTTGGCCTCCTCCAGAGCCCTGAGATAAATCCTGGCCATGACTCGGGGATAATCATCCATTCAGGATAAGTTGCCCTGTTTCCAAGTACGGAAGTACATATCCTGGAGCATCTCATCCATCATCCCCTCGTTCTCCTCGAACTCCCTCATTCGGACCTCAGAAGCCAACAGCTTTGCAACGACAGCATCCCTCTCCGATCGGTATCGCGAGCGGTCAGCCTGAAGAGATTTCCTCATTTCCTCCATCTCCTCCTTTAGCTTGGTTTGAGCAAGCTCTGCGGCTTCAAACTTCCCGGATAACTCCTCTACCCGCTTGAGATCCGTTTTCCGGACCTCATCCACCGTTGCAATAGCCATATCGATCCGTTCCTTGCAGGCAGCCTCCATTCTCCGTAACTCTGCTTTGCTAGCCTCTTCCATGGTTTTCTTTAGTCGCTTGGAGGCGGCCTCATGCTGAGAGATCTGGATGGCCTGATCAGCGAGTTGCTTGGCCTGGTCGGAAACCATTAACCGCAATCGAATGTTAGCACTCCCGATTTCCTCTCCGGCCTTGACCAGTCGGGCATGATGCCCCATCAGCTTCCTGGTCTCCTCAGCAACCCGGTCGATGTTTGTCTTAGCTTCGTCCCTCATAGTTACAATCCGAGTAGTAAGAAAATCAAGGTCCAAGGACTTAGCCTCATCAAGCACCCGTACCATAGGATTGCGAGGGAGAAGGTGCTCACCAGTAGCCTCGTCAAAGGAAATATCATGAGAGCCTGGATCCAGGTCCGGATGACCCGCAAACGAATTACGAGCCAAGCCAGGATGATCTATTGGGGTAACGTAGGGTTTTCAGATGGGTGCGGGGAAGGTATAAACTCAATATTCTCCTCCGTGGTGTCCCGAAGAGGTTGAGTTGGGGGCTGAGGACCAGGTGAGGATTCGAACAAGGAGCGACTACTCTTCCTCTTTTGGATGTCCTCTTCGATGACCCCAAGAAGAGGACGGTAGCCGACTACGTCTCCGGGGCGGTTAGTCGAAGGGTTCGGCTCAGTAGAAGCTTTTAGAAGTTTGTATTGTTCAAGTCGGTGCCGAATGTATGATGTCTTGACCACCTTACTCGTTCCTGGAATAAAAACCAAGTGTTACAAGCATACATGGAACTATAATTCAAGAAATATATCAAGTTAAAAAGAGTAAGAAGACGCTTTTGTTGTACAAACCCTGAGAAGGAGTAGGATACTGCAATAAGTCCTGGATCTCATTCCAGGACGGGAGCTGGCCATGAAATATTCCTAAATACTTATCATAAATGGAGTCGGCTGGAGTAAAAAAAAATTCATCTTGAATCGCCGGAGTTGCCTGAGCTGAGGTGCTCTTAGAAGATGGATCGGCACCAATCCCGGCCTTGTCAGCCTTCATCGCCTTCTCCACCAAGGCTGATCCTTCCTCCAACCCCTCAAAAGCCTGGCGGAAAGCATCATCTGTCCACTCTTGGATCTCACCCGCTTGCCCAGAGGACAAAGCCCCGGTGCCATCACTGCTCTGTCCTTCGCCACCATCATCGCCGTGACGATCGCCATCACCTTCTCTACCACTTCCACTCTCCGCCTCACCTCCTTCATCCTCGCCTCTTTCCTGCGGAACATACTGACATGTGCTAGGGGAGGGTCCATTGGTTTTCTTGAGCTTCTTCCCCCCGGCGACTGGAGGTATCGAGAAGGGTTTCCTCTTGCTGCTCTTCGTCGTGGCCCCTCCTTTAGCTTTGGCAGCCCTCTCCTCAGCTATGTCTCTCTGCTTGACCACAAACTGATGTGTTAGAATCAAGTTGTGCTGCAGAAGAGTAGCATTCCTGATCAGGTAAGAAGCTGACCTCTCCCTTCCTAAAATGGCTTCTATTTCCGCAGCAATCTGAACCAGGCGATCGTTCTCCACGACCGCAAAGTCACCTGTCGCTAGCAAGAAATAAAAACACATAAGAAGGAGCATTGTAGTCAGAACGGAAATTATAAGTGAGATTCAACTTACAGCCAGAGGTGAAGCGACGGATAGAAACAGAATCATCCTTGACGAAAAACCATTCTTTCTTGAACATGCTGAACTTCGAATATAAGTCTAGGACCGGCTTGAAGGACACGACCGATTCCAAGCTGATGTATGGAGACCCCTTCTTATAGCCTCTCAAGTTGTACAAATAACGGATCTCCCGGTTGGAAGGGGGACACCCGTATTTTCTCTGGAAAATAATGAATAGACTCACCAAGATAGCATAAGAGTTGGGCTGAAGCTGGAAGGGGGCCACCTTCAAATAGGTGATGAAGCTGACTATCCAAGCATTGATCGGGAGAATGGCCCCACACATACAATGGTACCTGCTATAAGCAAAATATCCTTCAGGAGGGTCATACGGCATAACTCCATTCCCTGGCAGCACCATGTGTGCTATGTCAATCCCGAAAGAACGAGATATAACATCAAGCTGTTCCTCTTTAAGGGAGCTAGGAAAGTAGTCAGGTGGTGAGTTCAGGAGCTCCTGAGGGCCGTACCCATCTACTAGTGATCTCGGGACGGGTCCATGACATCCCGGTCCTGACTGAGCTGGGGGCACTGTGGAGGACTCTTCTCTGTCCTTGGATTTCTTCTTATCTGATCGAGTTTCCACTTTATGAGACATCTATCTGCAAACACAAAAAAGTACGTCGTTAGAATGAGGGAAGTAAACAAGCAAGTGCATGAAGTCTAGAATTTCATTTATAAGTTAAAACATAAAAGGCATAAGGTTCATTCGGCATTCAAACTCCCAATCTCATTCGACAATCGTACTCCCCATGGTCATTCGGGAATTCAAGGCCGAAAGATCATTCGGTACTCGGAATCTCTGGGTTCATCCGGTAATTCAAGTATTTAAGTTCATTCGGTACTCGGAATTTCCGGGTTCATTCAGCAAGTCAAGTATTTAAGTTCATTCGGCCCTCGGAATCCCCAGACTCATTCGGTAGTCCAAAAACATAAAAGCCATTCGGCGAGAGAAGGCTAAATCACCTGATTCGGTAATCTAACGTGATTCGGCAGTGCGTTTGATTTGGCAGGAGAGAATCTGATTCGGCTATTTCAGTTAGTAAGGAATGGCGAAAGCGTATGGCCCATACTTATAGGCAAATAGACACGACCGGACCGATTGGTTCGACGCTCGAGACCGAATGAGAATGATGAATGGCCTAAAACAAAGCATGGCATATGCTGGCATATGCCCCACTTTGGAGGGCAAATGTTGGGTGCGTTTCCATCACCGAACCAAAGAAAGAAAGCATCACCGAACCAAAAGGGGGAAGGCCCTACCGAACTAATCCACTCTCCACTAACTACCGAATCAACCCCCACCGATCCAAGGCCTCACCGGACCAACTCACCACCGAATCAACCTCCACCGATCCAAGGCCTCACCGGACCAGCCTCCACCGAATCAACCACACCGAACCAATCCCATCTCCTCTACCACCGGACCAAAACGCTAGTCCACCCATCTACTCCGAACCAACGTTGCCAGGCCAGATCACTTCAGCCCAGGTCCACCAGCAGCTATATACATCCAAGACCCCTGCCCCCAGCCTCACTCTATAAATAGAGGGGCAGGGGTACAACAATGGTGGATAAGTTTGAGACCTCAAGCACGGATAGAACTTTCAAACAATTTTCATGCACTTGTAATCAAAGATTTGTACTTGTAATCTGAACAGAAAAGGAGAATAACATACAAAGTGGACGTAGGCACGTTCTGGCCGAACCACTGTAAATCTGCATGTCTTTTACACTTTAGTCCCTGCTTTTTACATATTTGCATGAATCACCGAAATCACTAAGAATAACATATAATCAACTAAATCATACGACTTGGAGGTGTTTGCCCATTTTTTGTGCAAGCAAATTCTTTTACTCAAGATCAATGCTTTTGAAAATGAAGCTTTCGCTTCTGTTATCTTTGACCCTATTGTTATGTTAAATGTTGAACCCAACGGTTTCGAAAGTTATACTTTTAATTGGTTTCTAAGATATGTTTCCACAACTTCTTACTTGAACCCAATGCCTTCAAAAAGTATGTTTTAAGTGGTTTGAAAGGTTTATTTTAATTTTTATGAAAGATATGATAAATGGCTTCGAAAGAGGATGTCTTAGATTTTAAGTAATGATTTCGAAAGGCCTATTTCCAAAACACTCGAAAGGAAGGTTTTGGCCTTTCAGCCCAATGTTTTCAAGGTTAAAGTATTTATCTTGTTTTGAAGGGATAGATAACCCTATTGATTTTAAGTTTTCATCACTGTTGTTTTATGTAAAAAGCATATATCATGGCATAAGTATTTTGAGTAAAGAAAAGGGTAGATTTTCCTTGTTAAGGTATGATTTAAAACGGTTAAATCAATTTGCAAAAAATGTTTTCAAAGAAAATTGAATAGGGTAGTTAACCCTGAGTATATGACTTAGATATTAGAAGACCAGATGGGACCGGTGCAGGGGTCGAGCTTTATACTTTAGCTAGTGGCCCCTATCTAATATAAGTCCAAAATTCCAGTGTGCAGGGCATTGTCACAGGTAAGACTAAGATGATGTTACACACGAAAAGGAATACACAAAGTAGAGGTAGGTTATTAGTGAGCCTACAAAACCGTTAGGATTACTTGACCCTAGAATAAGTATGTCAAGGACAGATCATCCTGTATTGTATCAAACAGAAGTTT
Source organism: Allium cepa (assembly GCA_030765085.1). NCBI lineage: Eukaryota > Viridiplantae > Streptophyta > Magnoliopsida > Asparagales > Amaryllidaceae > Allium > Allium cepa. Next base: position 648,559,909 of record CM060939.1, on the reverse strand, counting down.
GAATAATTATTATGTCTGATAGGCCCGGGTCAGCTAGTGGTTAGTAGTCATTGATAAAACTATTTTATTTGAACAGATTAGTCCATTGATTACCAAATTTATATGCGTGTTTTTCATTGCTATTGTTGTTGTAATCTGTTTGATTGTATTATTTTGATTTGTAAAAGATATTATTTTAAAAGTATATTAGCTTGGGTAAACTCATTCCACTAAGCGGTATGGTCTCACTTAATATCAATACACCGAGATGTAATAGAATTATTCACACTAGGCTTTACGTATGACTCGAAGTTTATATTTTCCCCTTAAACTCTTGGGTGCCCAAAATTAAATTTGATTATATTGAGAGTTAAGGACTTTTTAGGTTTAGTATGTTGGACGAATAAGCTTCTAAAGACATGCAAGAGGCAATGCTAGCTATGTAGGAATTATTTACTATTATTTCCACTATGATGTATTTATGGCTGATATGCCTATATATCTGTCTAGTACTTTGATAATCTAAGGAGGCACTTCATTTGTCGCTATTTGCGTAATTTGTAATAATTATACTTGATCAAAACCTAGGAATCATTTTGGGATATGTAATTGAAAATGAAATATTGATTTGAAATGTAATTATAAAAGCTATTTTTGAAATCTTTGTTGATTTTATTTCATATTCATATGCATCTAATATTATGGATACTATTAACATTATCGTATTTTTTCACTGGAAGTTAATACTATAGATGACTGCGGCATCTATAGCACTTAGCTTTGGGACTCAAAATAGGGGATGTTACAACTTCGTATTAGAGCATAGGTTTATGAAAACTTAAAAGAAATTTTAAACCTAAAATGATTTTTTGAAAACATAATCCTAAGGCAATATAAAAAAGATTGGAGTATGGGATAACTTTATAGTAACGTACTTGTATTTGCTATATATAAGTATATGCTTTATCTCAATAAATTACAAGGACTCGAATGTAGATTTTAAATAAGTAGGGTATGGATGAGTTAACCTTAGTGAAGGAAGCACCACAATTAGTGGAAATGCCAAACCGAATACCTAAAGGAATCCAGGTATGGAACAAGCTGCTAACGTGGGTGCTGGAGCACCGCAAGTCGATATGGGAATTATGTATCAGTTCTTCGTCAACATGATGCAAGTTGGAGCTGCTGCAGGATTAGTCAGAGTATATGCTGGAAAAGGAAATCAAGAAGCTTCGGTGGTCAATAACTATGCAGTTAAGCAGAAACTATGCTAGGCTAGGAGGAAAGCCATTTTCGGCACCGAGGACGCAGTTGAAGTGGAGAATTGGTTGATTCATTGGGAAAGGATTTTTGCTGATTTAGGATTTAACGATGAGTAGAAAAGGAGATTGGCATATAGATAGTTGCAAGGAGCTGCATTGTACTGGTGGAACAGTGTTATTGTAGAAGTAGCTGAAGAGGCTATGACTTGGGTATAATTCAGAAGAAGGTTTGAAGAAAGATTCATATCAGAGATCGCCAAGTCAAATCTGCTCAAGAAGTTTACTAAGTTGGTGCAGGGAGACATGACAGTGCTTGAGTATGCTACCAGATTTAAGGAATTATCTAGATATGGATATGCTATGGTTGATACGTTTATCAAAAGGAATGAGAAGTTCATCTGTGGATTGAGACCCGGGCTTGCTAAAGCAACTTTACCAAATATTAGGAATCCATGCGATATAGTTGTTCAGATGGATTTGAGGAATAAGGAGATGCTTGCTTTCTTTAATTGTAACAAAGCAGTGAACTCAAGGTAGGAAGAACCAGAAGAGAAAGTTTTACCATAAGAAGGGAGCTCAAAAGAGTGGAGATGCAAAGAAAGGAAAGGCAGAAGTTATCTGCTACAAGTGTGATAAGAAAGGGAATTTCTCTAATGAATGTCACTCAAGAGATGGAAAGAAAGTGATCAGGAAGAAGAATATCAAATGCTTCAACTTTGATCAGATTTTACATTATAAGAACCAGTGCAAGGAACCGGCTAAGGAAAGAAAGGGCAAAGTGAGAAAGGAAAAGCTATGTTGGGAGGTACGCTTGCGATTCACAGCATGTCAGTCAGAGTTCTATTTGATATTGATGCATCGCATTATTTTATATCTCATAGTTTGGTAGAAAAGATTAACTGATGTGCACGTAAATGTGCATATTTTTACCACCATATTTGTTCTTTTTAAATTAAATAAATGATCATATTGGGTATTTTAACTTGTTTAAACCAAAATTCATATTATTTGAAATTGTCACATATTCGTCTTCATCCAGGGGCAAAATGGTCATTTTTGTGCATATATTAATTTGAGAAAATTTAATTGAAAATTTGTATATATTTTTGTAGGAAATTGATCTCAAATAGAAGTGGTTTCATGAAGATATGCATGCACGAAATTAATACAAAGGAATGAAGATGGAAATAATTCAAAGTGAAGAACATGGAGGACCCCACCTACCCACCTACCTTAATGTACAAATTAAAAGCTAATGCACATGCTTTTGGACTTAATGGCTTCATGTACACTTAATGGGGGATTAAGACATGTTAATGGTTACTTGGCCTCCACACTTCCTAAGGGGCATTTTGGGTATTCCCCAAAAATATGAATTAGGGTTTCATACATGTATAAATACCCATATGTTTCATGTAACATGATCTCCTCTCTTAGTCTCTCTTAGGCCTCCTTCTCTTTAGTTTAGTTTAGATCAAATAAAAGAAAGCTCTCTTTCTCTTTTAATGGCTACTTAGCCAATTTTTATTTCTTGTAATCTTTTTTATTTTATGCAATTTAATACATGCTCTTTCCTTTTCATGTTCATTTACTTTCATGTTGTAGTGTAGGTTTCTCTTATTTCATGCAAGTAGATTAGTTTTGTTTCTTTGCTTTGCTCTCTTTTTCATTCTTTTTTGCTTTCATGTTGCTTTCTACATTTGTTGATTTGATAACAAATATGAGAGCTTAATCCCTACAATTTAGGGGTAATGAAGCTCTCTAGTATGTAGATGAAACATTTTGATGTTTATACTCTCTTTTTGTGCTTTAATGGAAACACTTGAAGTGGTTTAATGATGTTGTTTAGCTTTGAATTTGATAGTCTATGTTGTTCATAACAAATAGGCTATGCTTAAACAAACATAACACAAATTGCCTCTTCATCTAAATATGACTATGGCAAAGAAGTGAATGTTGAAATTGAAATTTGATAGCCTATATTTCTAAACAATAGTTAATAGGCTATGCTTAAAATAGATTTCTATTTCAACTTGTTATCATATTTCATGAGAGTTAAATGTGTACTAGTGGTTGTGTTATAGTTTGATGGTTTATATTGAGCTAATTAATAGCACAAATATACCATACTTATAATAAGCACATCAACTAATTCACTAATGACAAGAAAAGAGAGATCATAACTTCATTTTGTTGATTTATGTGATCTAGAGAGTGGAAATTGCCTCTAAATTGTCTTAACACTCTCATATTTTTATCTATTTTCTTTTCTCATTTTTCTACATTTTTTTAGTTAATCACTCTTTCAACTTCGGTTAATTTGATTGAATAGAATTTTTAAAATCATCAATTCCCTGTGGATCGACCCGTATTCGCCGCGTGCTACATTCGTACACCGTGCGCTTGCGGTTATTTTTAATTTAAATTCGTTCGATGGTTTTCTAAACCGATAGAATTCCCGTCGACGAACATTAACCTAGAACCCTCGTATCTATTTACTTCATTAAGGATTGTGAATATGATAGGAGGGTATGCAACTCTAAGGATGAGATGTGACTGGTTAGAGCTTGAATTGTTAGGTTATATATGTTCTTGCAGTTTGCATGTGCTTGATTTTGTAGATTTTATAATTATTTTGGGTATGGATTGGTTGAGTAAGTACGATGCTGGGATATTTAGCCATGGTAGGAAAATATCACTTAGACACCCTAGTTGTAGTGATCATATTAGTGTAGAAACCCGAAATTAGACTCTTGCTCTTTGTTGGGTGTTATGGACGAAGAAGATGATATGAATTGAATTTTCGTTGTTAGAGAATCCGCAGATGCCTTTGAGCCCGTGATAGGACTGCTGTCGAAATGAGCCATTGAGTTTTGGATAGATTCAATATCAGGATCTGAACCAATATGTAGACTGTCAAGAAGAATGATACCTACCAAGATGAAGGACCTAAGGTGTAGTTGGTGGATCTAGAAGGCAAGAATTTTGTCAAACTAAGCAGTTCACCTTAGGGAGCAACTGATGTATTTGTTAAGAAACCGGACAGATCATTAAGGTTCTGTATCGATTATCATAAGCTGAATGAATGGACGATAAAGAACCGATATCCATTTATCTAGGATTGACGATTTGTTCGACTAATTAAGTGGAGCCAAAGTATTTTCTCAGTTGGATTTGGCGATAGGATTCCATCAACTCAGAGTAGCAACAAATAGTATTCCTTTGACTGCGTTTAGGACTAGATATGGATCATACGAATGGTTGGTGATACTGTTTGGTCTAACTAATGCACCAGCATTCTTCATGGACTTGATGAAAAAATCTTCCTGGAGCATCTGGACAAATTTATATTAATATTCATAGATGACATATTGATATATTCCAAGGATGAAAGAGATCATGAAGTTCATCTTAGGATAGTGCTTGAGACACTGAGATAGCATCAGTTGAAGGCAAAGTTTTCGAAGTGTCGCTTTTGGAAGAAGGAAGTGAAGTTTCTCTATCATGTAGTCTCATAATGGGTTATAAATAGATCCAGCTAAGATCGAGGAAGTGGATAATTAAAGGAGACCCGAGACTATGACCGAGATAAAGAGTTTTCTTGGATTAGCTGGCTACTTACGGAGATTCATTAAGGATTTCTCTTGGATAATCGCACCGATGACTAACCGAACTCGGAAAGATGTGAAGTTTGTTTGGACTGATAAGTGTGAGGAGGCATTCCAGAAATTGAAACATTTGTTGACTAATGCACCTGTGTTAATTGTTCCAAAGGGGAATCGGGACTTAGTGGTATATACAGATGCATGTGGAATAGGATTAGGACTTGTGCTAATATGAAGAGGTAAAAATATTTCTATGCTTCTCAACAGCTCAAAACCGCATGAAATTAGATATCCAACTCATGATTTGGAATTAACAGTGATAATTTTCGCACTGAATGAGCCGAAGGTCCAGTACTAGCATGCTGCAATGGCAATGACCCGAAAGTCCAGTACTGACACGTCATAATAGCAAATGTGTCACAAACTCTCGGATAGGAACCCGAACAGTTTTAACTTATGTTCCATATCACATGTTCGTGCTAAATAGTTTACTAACTGCTAGTAGATTTCACACTCAAAGTAGTAAAAAGTTTATCTCATCTCATCGGTAAGCTCGACTTGAAAGTCAAAAACGATCAACCGGACAAGTCGGGAATTAACGGATAAGATAAATGCATGTGTTTCATACCACGTGTTTTACCAAACCGTTTAATTCTCCTTCTCATTCGTACGAAATGTGCAAAAAAGAGTAATTTATATATATAATAATTTACTTTGGGAAAAACAAGCTTTGAAAACCAGTTCTCGAAATCAATTTCTATTTGAAAATTTCCCTTATTATAGAGAATAAATAGATTTTACCGTTGAAAATACTTTAAAATATTATATAATAATTATTTTGAAATGCCCATAAATTTTAAAAATTATTTCAAAATTGTTTAGAAAAGGCCATGCCCAAAATCAAAGAAATCATCCAAAACCGTCATTCAAATTCAAATCAAATTTGAATTTCTAATTCATCAAAACTTGGCTAGCCTATTGATAGGCATCATAGCCCTCAAAACATTTTAGAAATATCACAAAAACATGAAGTTAAAGTCAAAAGCCGGACGGGCACAGGCAAAATAATACCCTGGTCTGAAATATTCTTTGGGTTCAATTTTCGGATATGAAACAGGTGGCCAAACGACCTTTGATTGTACTAAAAATTAGTGTGCGCATAACAGAAAACTTCAACTTTTAAAAAAAAGTATCAATGAATTCCAATTGGAAATGAAAAAGTTACGCTGTCTCGAACATGAACTCAGGCCAAGTTTGCAACAGTTCAAAATCAAAAATGTGCATAGGCTTGAAAAGCTTCTTGGGTTCAACTTACAGGCCCGAAACAGAGGAACAAACGACCTCATATTGAGCTGCAAGTTGGTATTCACATAGTAGAAAATATTATCTTTCAAACAAAAAAAGAGTAAATGAATTTCGAATAGAAATGAAAATTTTATATTTTCTCAAACATGGACTTGGGCCATGTTTGCAACAGTTCAAAAAAACAAACATACAGGCCTGAAAACAATCTCGGGTTTAACTTTCAGGCATGAAACAGAGGAACAAATGTCCTCGGTTTGAGCTGAAAATAAGTACGTATATAGTAGAGAACTTTAACTTTCAAACAAAAATATAATTTATTAATTCCAATAAGAAATGAAAGAGTTATGCTGTCTCAAATATGGACTCAGGCCATGTTTATAGCAACTCTGAAACAAAATATGCCCAGGCAAAAATTTGGGTTTTTGTCGATTTTGCAGCAAAGTTTTGAACACTCAAATGACAATATTTTTCAACCAAATTTTGCAGAGACAAATTTAAACTTTTAAACTACTGTATGGGAGAAGTGCGCCAACATTTAATTGCCGGAATCAAAAGTTGCAGTCATTCAAACAGTAACATAAAACTGTTTTGACAGGGAAGAAAACTATAAACAGAAATCGGTTACAGCAACTTGTTTTTCACAGAATCAAGCAATTTGCCACTTTTATTTACTAGAGATGTGAGTTAAAAAAACTCACCTTGCTATAGAGTTGGTAAAAACTGGAATTTATTTAGAAAGAGGCAAGCTTTGAGGAGATTCTAGCTTCAAATAACCTATACAAACTTAAAACAGTACATGCAAAACAAGTTTTACAGTAAATTAGAAAAACCCATCTCTCAAGTTAGGAATTGATGAAATAGTAGTGTTTGGAATTAGATTACCTTTTCATTTACTCTCTAGATTGCAAAAGATTTTAATTTGTAAAACAAATTGAAGGAATTGGCCTGAATTTGGTGTACGAAGGATTGGGTTTCTTTTTCAATTTATCTGGTTTTGAGAAGGAAGAACGTGAAGAATAGAACGTACAGGTCATTTCCATTTCTCAATTTCCCAATATTTGACTAAGTGCTAAGGGACCTTGGGCCCATTAGTAAAAAGAAAATAAATAATAGGTTAAATAAACAACACTTAACCAAAATATGTGCATATATCATTTATACACAAAAACAAAAATGCATATTCTCTCAAGTTTTACAAAAGAAAAATTTGTAAACTTGTATACTAACAAAATAAAACATCTTCTATCGTATAAAAGGATTAATTATATTTTAAAAACATTTTTATTATTAAAATCCTTTATTTCACAATAACACAATTTTTACCAAATAAATGTAAAAGTCCACATTTCTAACTTCTAAAATTCCATAAAATTTATTTTCTCACTTAGTAAAATATTTCAAACCATTTCAAAATATTATTTATAGCCAAAATTTATTTTTAAACCAATTTTTGTCTTTTTATTTAAATAAACAACCTTTTAAAATCTCATACTTCTTTTTAAAAATTATTAAAAGAAGTAATTGGAAATAATTAATATAATTATTACATTTTAAATAAAACCCATTTTCCAATAATTATTAACCCAAATAAATAAAATAATGTTCCAAACTATATTTTTTTCTCATTTTATTTTCAAAATTCGTTTTTTATTTCAAATAAACAATTAAAATTTCAAATTTTAATTTAATTTACAATATTAAATTATAACTACCATTATAATTTAATTTTAATAGGTAATCTACAAAACTAGGGTTGTTACAGACTCCCCCTTAATAAAATTGTGTCCACGCAATTTCTGGAGATGAGTTTATATTCAACATAATTATTTCATCAATTAAAGGAAGATAAATAGCTCGAGTTTAAAATTTCTCACTCTCAACACAAGATGATAGAAAACCAAGATAAGATTGCTCGATTAATTTTGTGGTTTCCCAAGTGGAATTACTAGGATTTGCAGACCATTGAATTTCTATGAGCAGTACATCCCTATTTCGAAGGCATGATAGGATGTTACTCAAGAAATAAATCGGGTGAGATCGATTTCTAAGAAGCTTCACGAACAGAGTCGGGATTTAGTTATAACTTTATCCATAACACCTACCCACAAGATGATAGTAATACGACTTTCCTTATAACACTACGAAGGGAGTCATATCGATATTAGATTGACCACTATTATGGAAAGAAAACCCAATAAGAGGTAGGTGGTTTTCCTCCAATACCACCACATTCATACGACTGCATAAATGCAAGTTGCAAATTAATTGCGCAAAGACAAGTTAAGACTCAAGGAATAGATTTTTAAACTCTCTCTCACTAATCAAATATTCTTAAAGTTTCAAAATTCAATATTTTTATAATTATAACCAAAATTTTCAACACTTGAATTTTTTTTAAAACTTCTTACTTAGTTTTAAATTTAAATTCATTACTCTTCACTAGAGTAAATAAAGTTTAAGTTGTTTATTATTTAATTTTTCCACAGGTACTCTCTAATTTGCAACATATATTTTTTTCAATTTGTTTCTCAAATTTTCTAAGTGTTAGAAATTTATGAAAAAACAGCTGAGTCTCCTTTGTATGGAGGACCGTACACAATATTACAAAAATGATTTATATAATATACATCGACCATTGGGTCGGAAACACAATATACACCATCATATAACTCTTAAATTAATCCGAAAACATACCTTTCTTTTTAGCATTTTAAGGCGAGTTTGCACAATCTTATATATAATCTTTTTGCTTAGAATATAGTCAACTATCCTCTTTTCACCTGTAATAAACTCAAATAAATGATAATTGGACTATATTTTGTGGGTTCAACTTTCAGATATGAAACAGATAGCCAAACGACCTCTGATTAAACTAAAAGTTGGTATTCACATAGTAGAAAACTTCAGTTTTCAAACAAAAAAGAATCAATGAATTTCGACTGGAAATGAAAAAGTTACGCTGTCTCAAACATGGACTCAGGTCATGTTTGCAACAGTCAAAAAAATGAATAGGCAAAAATTTGGGTTTGAAATGATTTTCTACCATTAATTTTGAACATCCAAAATCAAAATATTTTTCAACCAAAATTTGCAAAGACCAAGATAACCATGCAAACTACCAATTGAAAGAAATCCGACATCATTTTGTTGCCAGAATCAAAAGTTACAGTCAAACAAAGAGAGCATATAACAAGGATTTCAAATTCTACAAATATAGCTTTCATGTTAAACGCCAATGAGATGAGGTATAAATGAGATTGAAAAGAGTGTGATAACTTTCATGTTAAACACTTTCGAAAATTTTGAGGTTAAGATAGTCGAAACCTTATTTCTTTGCTACTACCCTAAGAATAAACGACATTGATAGTGAATTTAAAACCTGAGAATTGTATTGGCCACATCTTTCACGTTTCTTATCCAAATTCAATAATTTTAGATGTTCCCGAAAGCTTAGAATTTGTGCTAAAAGTTTCATGTTTTGAGTTTTTTTTGTAACGACTCACATTTTTTGTTATTGTAAATTATTAAATTTAATGTAATTATTGGATAAATAAGGGTAGAAATAAAATTTAATGATTTATTAACATCTGTTTATTAGATAATTAAATTGTTTACAATTTAATATTGGAAATTATTTGAATAATTAAATTCTGGATCTAAGGTGATTCAAAATGATATCGAAAATTTCTTTAAGTTTTATTTAAATATGAGCAAGATAGTTAACATTTAAATTTGGATTTTTATGTGAAAAATTAAAAATTGTATTTTGTATTTAAAATTAACGAGTAAAAATAGCCATTTTGGCGACTGTCTCAGATTTCAACGAAACCAGTTTCATCGGATCCATAACAATGAATTATTGTAGGATTTCAAGTTTCATAGCGATCGGACTTGTCATTTGGCCGTGCGAGCTTAAAAGGCGTAGAAGTCAATTTAAAGGAATATGATCAAATAAACTGACTTTGAAAAGCTATCTTCCACATACAATCGAATTAGGCCTCGAAACTGGTTCATTGCGTTCGGAATGGGGGTAAAACATTATAAACGCCTAGCGGCATGTCTCGATTGGAGTTCAGACGATTTTGGACCTAACTACATAAATACGCACGCAAATCGAGACAGTGTTATTATTATTTTAATTTCTCAAAACACTAGCTGCCAGTATTTTGATAGCTAAAATTGCTCGAACTTCTTTCCTCATTATCTCTCAATCCGTTCAACGAAATCAAAAAATTCCAAAAGCAAAGTTGTAGGTCTTGGCGAGCTCTTCAAACCCATATGGTTGATTACTGCTAATACATCACGGATTTTCAAAGATCTGAGATAGAAGGATGCAAGTGTTTTCTCGATTTTTGTGCAAACGGCGGCGAATGACGAGATGAAACTTGGCGCGTAGGTGGCTCTTGAGCTGGCAGTCGACGTGGTGGAGGCTGACCGTATTCCGAAGTCTCAATTTTGGCGCACGCATAGGTTTCTTCTCGCGTGTTGTTGGGTTACGGGAATGAGCTACTCGAGGACGTAAGGAAGAAGCCTGGTATACGTTTCTTTTTTTATTAATTAATTATTAAAAAAATTTAAATTTTCGTCGTTCTAACGTATATAACTTTTGCATAAGAGCTCGGATTCACACGCAGTTTTCTCCATTACGATCGTACCAAAATTCCGAACGATATGGGATAGATTTGGTCGAGTTCTGAGACTGTTCAAATTTGGGCCTTTATTTGGATTATAAATTTCCGATAAATCAAAGGTGAGTGTTTATACGCTCATAATTGACTAAAGTAATTTTTTGTTAGTTATATTTATATTCTGAAGTGATATAATTTTGATTGGCTGTTGTTTGGTAGGTTAAATTTTTATTTAAATTGGTATATGAATTAACTAATAGAATTTAAATTGACCGTTAAATAATTTTTATTCAATCGCAAGCATATTACCTGATATGGTAAAAAAAATTGAAATTTGTGAATGTTATTGGCTCTATGGTTAATTGGTTGTGATGGATGCTATTGGTTGATATCGGTTGTTTACTTATTTTGATATATCACGCTATCATCCTGTATATTATTTATTTAATATAAAACTGTAAACTGAATTATTTCGAATAAATTAAGAAATTGGTTGAAATGATATATATCTATGACACCTATTTAGGTTAAAATGATATATATCCATCCTTGAAATTAAATTGAAATAATTACCCACTTGACCATAGGATAGAAAATTTTATACGGACACCTAGTTGGCTAAATTAAATGATTTTAAAAGTTGTTTTGAAATTATTTAAATGAATTGATTTTAAGGATAAAATCCAATTTATGGAAATTGAATTATTTTGAATTGGAGCTCAAAATGTTAGAATTTAAACTTGGTAAACGAAATTGTTTAATAAATCAAAGTTTAGATTTTTAAGTTAAAAATTGAAATACGACGTAAATTTTCGGAAGTTGATTTGTTTTAAAAGATTGGAATTTTATTCGAACTTTGAATATTTCTAAGAAAAATTGATATGAAATGATATTTCAAGTTTGAGTTCGGAATTGAAAATTTGGATTTAAAATTTGGTATTGAAAGTAAATTTGATTTAAGTGTTTAAATCGATATTTTGAAATTGAATTTGGAATTAGAATTGAAATTGGAAATTAATTCGAAATTGGAATTTAAATTAATTTGGAATCATAATTGAATCGATTAAATTGAAATGGAATTTAGAATTGATTTGGGTAGGAAATTGGGAAGTTGATCGGTTTGATTTTGGATTTATTTTTAAAATGAATATTTTAGTATAAATGATTTAAAATTTATATTCTTTAAATATTAAAATTAATTTGATTTTGCAAACTATTTTCTATGTAAACCATTTTTATATTCAAATTATTTCGATTGAACTATTTAAATATTTTCTATTAAACTATTTCTAACTATTTAACTATTTTAAACTATTTAAACTATTTTCTGAAATTCAAACTGGTTAAAGAGTAAACTGTTTATATTTATATCTTGGGTTTAAATACGAACTAAGTTAAAGTGGAGATTATAACCTAGATTGAATTCGAATTAAATTTTAGAAGTGAAATTGATTTATCGGACAAATTTGATAATTTTGAATATATGATAAATTTTGAAATGGGTTTGATTTAAAAGAGAATATATGATAATTTCAAAATGGATTTGATTTTAAAGTGAATATATGATGATTTGGAAATGGATTGAAATGAGTATGATATTTTGATATCAAGTGCAAATTGTTTTTGAAATGTAAAAGTACCAACCAGTGTGTAAAATGACGACTGGTTGTTAAAGAGACCGGGGCCTCTTATTGAAATACTCTCTTTCAATATTGGAACCACTTTGACAATCGTGTACGCGGTGGATGATATCCAAAATGTAGTGGTTGAATTGGCGACGTTTACTGGAATGAAGTAAAAGAGTGATGATGGGTAGCCTTGACATTCGTGTCATAATTAAAATGACTTAAACATGAGCCTATGTCTGGCCATTGAGGTTAGCTACCTCTAGCGACGTTGATCCCTTGTATTACTATTGTGGTTTCGGTTTCGATGGGTGCACCTTATTTGTCGTTTGGATTGATTGTCGCGGTCGGCCACAGATGGGTTACGACCAGCCAGAAGGGGTAAACTAGTAGAATCCTACTTGGGCATTGCCTCACGTGCCTTATCATATTTATCCCTATATGAGCCCACTACGACTTTGGTTTAAACTGTAAATGTGTTAAGGTGGATCAAGGTAAAGCCTTTACACTATTTTGATATGTATTTTACTAGTAGTCATTATCTATTATAGCGTATACTATTATATATAAATAGATTAACGGATCCTTAAGAGATGGAAAATCTCGTAACATCTCTTTAGTTATTGCACTCATATTTTGTGATATTGATTTGACTTACATAAGAATATTTTACTCCTGACTCGAATGTTTTGTTTTTTCATTATGCTCAGGTCAGTCCTGAGTTTTCTTTCAGCGTATTGAAGACTATTCTCTGGAGGATGAAGACGGAGTTTTGGCATACTATTATTATTGTCCCTTGCGTCATGCTACTCTGCTGTATTGATTATTTATCCCTGATGTATAGATATAACTCTGATAAATGTGTATAGATTATAATCAAATGTATAGTAAACAGCTTTTGAATTATTTATTTGATTATTATATTTTATAGTTTCCGCTATGAGATTTTGTGTTTTGTTTTCTTCTTCTCTTCTTATTTTTCTTTCTTAACCCTATTAATTATCTACGTTCCAGATTGTTTAAGTCGGACATTTGTGGATTATTGTCAATTTAAACCTTCCGAAATGTGGGTCGTCACAGTTGGTATCAGACCGAAGGTTTAGCGATAACCTTGGCTTTGTGGGGTTTGACTCATAAGAGATAGGGTAGTAATACCCTAGAATGAGTCTATTTGAGAGTATATATATGAGAGAGCATACTTATTAGTGTTATAAAATGTTTCATATTGTGTTTACTTGCCCATTCAGTTGTTTATGAATTCTGGTCGATGTGCATGATGTCATGTTATCGATAGGGGTTTCTTAACACTTAAACGAGGCAAGTCGACATAATATTGTTTTAAAAATCGAGTAAATGAAATAATTTTGGCCAAACTATATTATATATATTATGGTAATTTTTAATGAAATTGTTGTTGATAACATTTAATTATCATCAATTATTAGTTGAATTAAAATAAAACGAATACTTAATGAATTTTATTTTATGAAGCGGTGATAATTAGATTGGATTGAAATATAATTGTAATAACAATTGGTAAAATGACCAAGTTGTAAATTAATGGAATATTTTGATAATAAGTTAAGGAAATTTGTATAAGTATATTTATATTATAGCTTATATATAGAATGATTTTAAAAAATTGAGAATTTTAGAATTTAAACCTTTTGTTTTCAAATTTTGTTTTTCAAAGCCTTAAAATTTAATAAATAGTATTATTTGAAGGTGTTTTAACTAGAAAAAAATATTTTGAAAGGATTTTCGAAGAAATAAAAGCATTAAACTCGCTTGGTCGTTGGAAAATAAATCCAGAGATGACTGCAGCATCGCCAGTGTTCATTTTTGAGTTTCTGGATGAAGATTTCTACCAAAAAGAATTTTTTTCGATTAAAACTAGTTTAGAATGTGAAAAATATTCTAATTATGATTTAATAAATTTATGAAAATAGCTCTGAACTTATAATTGGAAATAGTGTATAAGGAATGAGTTTATAACTTGTAATTTTAAATAGTATAAATAAGAAATAAGTTATAACTTATAAATTTGAATAGGAAAATAAACCAAATTTAAAATGGTAAAATTTTGGGTTAGCAAACAAAGACAAAAATAAAATAAAAAGGAAGTTTGAATTCGAGAAATGAAATAAAATAATTAACTTAAGAAATATTGAATTAGTTGAGTTAGTGAAATAAATTAAATAAAATATATTTATCTCATGAAAGCTTAAATAAAAATGAATTGCTTTTGAAATGAATTTGATAAAATGAAATATTGAATGAATAAATTATATAGTTTATAGATCTGAGAATATTAAGCTAAATAAATTTGAATTTGTTAAATGTGGATGATAAGAAATTTTAACTTGAGTATGATTAAATAAAATGAGAAATGGATTGAAATTGAAATGAAGTTTACCGTAATATATATATGTATATGAAAAAATATTGAATACGATATTAAGTGAAACTAGATAAATTAGTAAAGTGGATTAAATTCCACTCAAGCTATAAAATGAACTAATCAAATGAATAAGAACTTGAATTATAAAATGAAATGTAATTTAAGCATGTAGAAATTGAATAAAATAAATGAGTATAAGTAAAATAAATATGGGTAAACAGATTTTTATTTAAACTAAAAAAATTAAATTGCAAGTGGAGTATATTAAATAAAATTTGAACGTTAACTAGTATAATATGGAATAAGTTATTAAAAAAAATTATAAGTTAAAGTGGACTTAAGAGAAGCTGAATTAATTAATTATGAAAAGAAAAAAAATGTTATTTATATAAATTAAGTTATAAAATGAAATTTACTTTGATAAATTAATAATATGAATTTGAATAAATAAAGTGAATCGATGAATTAATAATAACTTAAGACATGAAGTAATAATAATAAAAGTGAGTTTTGTTGTATAAAATATTTATAATAAACTTAGATAAATTTATAAATGATGTTAGTATGAAAAAAAGAAAATAAATTAAGTGGAAAAAAAATCAACTTAAGCAAGGTTTAGTGGGAATTTTTTTTAATAAATGATTCACCAATGAATTTATATGAACTAGAAAAAAAGAAAAAAAGTGAAACAATTGGAATTTCAAAAATTGAATTGAACAAAATTGAATATAATTAATGTGTAACAAATGTTAATAAATTAAAAGAAATAAATGGAATGTAAATACATTAAATTGTAATATATCAAATGTGAATGCAATAAATATTGATTGAAAGAAGAATGGATTGATAACAAATTGGTCGAATGTAAACAAATTACAAAAAAAAAGACATTTAATATAAATCTATTATATGATTAACGAAAACAATATTAAGTGGTGAATAGGAATTAATCTAAAATATATGGAATATGATATGGGATTAAATTACTTAAGTGTAATTAATTATATGAATCTTTGAAATGAAATAATAGAAAAAATATATGAAGGTAACTATTATCGAGTGTAAACTAATAGAATGTAAACATATTAATGTTGGTAAGTTCATGGAAATCGATTGGAAGTAAATAAATTGAATGAAAATCAATGGAACATAAATCTTATTGAATAAAAGTGTAACGACCCGGAATTTTCGATCCCGAAAATTCTAGATAGTTAGGAAAAAGATGAAAGAGATAGAAGAACAAGAAGATCAGAAACACTAACATCTCACATTCGCAGCGGATAAAATATTATAACAAATAATAACAGTTATATAAAGGAAAACTGTACTTGTCAAATTTCACTTTAATACATCAGATTTACACATATATACAGACACTGGATATACACAATCATCATGTCTCAGATATACAACAATATAATACAGCGGAAACACTTCATACGTTCTTGCCATCCAGCTCGCCTCCTGAGATCCAGATTGTCCTTACCTGAAAATCTGTAATACTCGGTCTGACCTGAGCATTACATCAAAGTAACACCCGGGTCAGGCTTGAAACCAGCGTGAGTAAGCCCATCTAACATGAAATACAAAGCATACAACTTATGTAAAACCCGGGGTAACTCGTATCGATTTACAAATTCACAGTTTGTTAGAGACATCACTTATTTCACACATCACTTTTCCAAGTACCAAAATTTAGATCAAATAGTCCAATTTACTTAAATCATTTCAGTCCAGCCTATAGATTTCACATATCAATCTATATAAAAGAATCGAAGTAGTTTCGGGTAATTTCTAATACCCGACCTCGGTCTCTTCGAGTCTCATTCAAGGCATCCAATACCATTCAATCATCCATAAGCAAACTTGATCACTTCTCAATTAATTTAATTAATTCTAATTGAATTATTAACCTCAATCACTTAGATTCCTTCATTTAACATTAATTAATTTCAAATCAATTAATTAATTATCCATCATAATTAATCACCGTGGATTAATTATCCTTCAATTACATTCAAGTAACTATCTTTAATTAATTACACAAATTAATTATTCTTAACCACAAACAGCCATTAATCCTTAATTACTTCACAAATTAATTAACTATAATTTGTTACATTAATCCTTAATTACTTATATTAATTAATTTCTCATAAATCAATTATTGTTGATTAATTAATCTTAATTAATCAACCTTTAATTACATCATTAATTATACAAATTAATGATTCCTAATTACATTTTACTTTATCCTAATCTAAATTAATTACATTAAGTAATTAATCATTAATTAAACCATAAATATTAATCACTCTTGATTAATCTTAACCAGTAATTAATACCTTTTTATTTACTTCATTAAATAAATTAATTACTCATTTTATAAAAGGCGTTTAAAGGAATTTTAAAACCAAATTCATTTTAAATTCAATATTCCAATTATCAATACAATTCATCATAGAATATCAAATATTAATAACACAGAATATTAAACAATCTAAATTATTTTGAGGAATCTAGTTGGATCCCTCCAACCTGTTTCCCTACATTCACATATGTTAGCACAATACCAATTCCACTTCAAGGTGGAATATCTATGTGGGATTAATATAATATCATCCGCTATTATGCGGCGCATAGGGTCTCATCCGCTATATAATGCAGGAAATCAATCACCCAATATATATATATATATTATATACTAATATATATAATATAGCACAACAAATCAATTCAATCATTCAACCAATTATTCAAATTTAACCATTTAAATTTAAATAACTCAGACGAGTGAGATTAACTCACCTTTGCCCCTTAAATTTGCAAATCCACTTCATTGTCGATTTGATTCCACGATTGACCTTGTATAAATATTTATACAATTTATTAATATTTGAAATAATCAATAAATAATTCACTATTTAATAAATTAAATTAACCATTAATTAAAATTAATCGTTTGGTTTTTAACTAATAAATTTGATTGACCTTCGTTTGGTTGTTTTGAAAGTATGTAATATAAAATAATCTCTAAAATTTCCAAAATCTAAATTTTAATTAATATTTCCAAGTCAAGACATTTCCAAAAATCCCAGCTTTAAAATCCTACCTCATTCTTAAAACTTCAGTAATTACCAAATTTTATTGTGTTAATAAAATTTCCAGATTTACCTTACTGCCAATAATTTTTCTCTTCTGCTTTTCTGACCTTTATGTACATACATAAATCTACATATACACTAAATTTAAATTAGCTATCATCATTCAGATTCTAACTTAAATAACCAAGTGTAAATCTTAAATTTAAAATCAGATTAAAATTAATTACCCCAACAGCCACCACCAACGCTCCTGGTCTCGAAAGCATCACCGAACACCTCAACTAAGCCTGCCAGAAACGAGCATGAAACCCCCAAGTCGCGACTTTGAAAACTCCCCAGTTCGTACCTTCACTGCGACATCGATACACCATCAATCGAAGACTTGACTACGGCTAGCTTCCCCACGAACTCGTCGATTCCACGAACAACACAGCCTCGCGCCTCGACTTTGCCTACCTTGAATGTCGACCCGAAGCAATGCGACCTTAGCCCCAAATTGATCGGCTTGTCACTACTCAAATCTAGTGCCATCGTACAAGGCTTCAAGTTGAATTGAGTAGCCTCCGTCTTTTTTATTTATTTTGGTTTATGCGACTTCGACAGGAAGAAGAAAGTCGAGCTCAGCCATTGTTTTTTTTTATTTGGGAGAATTCGATTGTGAATTCTGAAGGAAAGAGGGATTTATTTGAAGTGTCGGCCATTTTTGTTTCTGCTCTTCGATTTTTGTATAATCGAAACAAGGGAAGGGACGCACGATTAAAAAGAACGAAGGCGGCTACGATTTGAACAAGAGACAGGTAGAGTAGGCTGTAGAGCTGCCGGCTACAGAGAAGGAAAAAGCGTTGATGGTGAAAGAATTTTGGCTGAAGGAAATTTGGATGGTCAAAATATATTATATGTGAATTTAAATTTAAATCGTCCCGATTTACGTTGCCTAAAATCACAAACTCCTATCGAGGCATGCCGCTAGGTATTTATAACGTTATACCCTTATTACGAACACAATAGAAAAGGTTTCGAGTCCTAATTCGATCGTACGGAGAAGATATCTTTTTGGACCCAGTTTTTATATTAAATTTTTGATATAAATTTCAGCGCGTTTATATATCGTACGCTCACACAACAACTCCAAACATTACGAAAATTTAAATCCGATAATAATACAATATACGGATTCAATGGCCTAAGTTTCGTCGAATTCCGAGACTGTGCCTCGGAAGGCTATTTTTTTTAATTCAATTTAAACAACATATTTTTAAAACTGAACAAATCATAGTTAAATTCAATTTTTAAAGTTCTATCACCTTCAGCATTATTAATATAAATTTATATGTCTTCAAATTATTTTTAACAAGCTAAAAATCCCAGATTTCATATTTTACCCAATTTCCAATAGTTTAATTCAAAATTAAATTATCCAGTAAATGGTGATATTTGAAATTCAAATTAAAATTACTCTTTTGAATATTTAAAACCAATTAAATATTCCTATTTTAAATATTCAAAATTCCGGGTTGTCACATTCCTCCCCCCTTAAAAGAATTTCATCCCCGAAATTGCTGGTTAGGAAGAACGGTCCAACACCCATTACTATTTTCCAAAACCACACAGTTTTATCCACTTGCCATAACATATCTTTCATTAAAGACCCACTATTACTTCAACCAACTTTTCAAAACCTTCCATAGTTTCCAACAGCATTACCTTTTCCACTTATTCAAATTTAAATCCAAATTTAAATTATCAAAACTTTCTCAAAAATTTTCAAACTCTCTAAATTTTTGAAAAATTTCGCCAGCGTCTCCTTTGCGCGGCTAGCTCGGTACAACTACAAAATGCCTCTATGGGCTCTCAAATTCCCAAAAGAAAACAAAAAGCCAAGTGGCTAGATCAAAAACTCAATCAAATTTCATACAGAAATTTAAACACATACCTCTTTGTCAAGCAATTCAAATTTATCTTCTGAAATCAAAAATCCTAATTTTTCCCACTTGCTTTTTAATACCTGTATATCCAATTTAACCATATCCAACAACAGATTGCAAAATCATTTTATACATTTATTTACAGAAGTTTTCATATCTACTTCTATTCAAATTAGTTTTTCCCATTTCCATATGAATTCAATTTATCTTCAATTCTGAATATTGATCTTCCATTTATAACTAATTCATATCATTATTTTGAATTAGTTTCATCCACTAATTTATTTCAATTTTCAATTTGAAATCATTTTGTCGCTAACAAAAATTTTTCTAAAAATTTTCAAAAATATTATAATTCTCAAAATTTTCGAATTTTTTTGGCAGATTCTCCTTTGTACGGAGGAGCTTTTTAAAATTGACAAGGGATATAAATATATATACATCGACCCACACGGTCGGAAAAACAAAAACAGTTCATATTTCCTATTTTTATTACGTAGGCGCACCTTTATTTAGTATTTTTAAGCAAGCGGCTTATTATTTTAGCAATTAGCACGACCAAATCCAGCCAAACTACTTCTCGGTACCTGTACTTACTCAATTCAAATATGTAAGTGCCAAAATCATGTAACTTAACAACATTTTACATATTTAACTAGTAAACATATGAGTTTCTATAAGCAATGCAGGTTAAACAATATTTATAAGCAACTTATAGGGTTCCGACATTAATTTTAATTGTTTACAACCAATTCATATACAACTTCATTCAATTTAAATGGTTTGCAACACAATTGCTTACATTCAATTCATTTTTAAGCAAAACAAACTCATATCCACTTCAATTGATTTTAAAACCAATTTATTTATTCTTTATCAACTCATAGAATTTTAATTACCTTTGTTTACGTCAAACGACAATTCATTCTATGCAATTTGACGATATCCATGTGAATAAATAATTACTTAAGTTTTATATCCAATTTAAATTGATTCCGACTCAATTTATATTTAATTCCTTCCATTTTAATTCATTCACAATCAATTTATTTAGTTAGCCCATCCATTTTATTTTAATTCACCTTCTCAATTTATTAAAATAATATCCAAGCACATACTTAACTCACTTATATTTGAATTGGATTTTATTTGTAACTCAAATCATTTCTATTATAATCCATTTCCATTTTATTTTTACAACATCTCCACTTATTTTAATTTATTATCAATCCAAGTCGAATTCTGTTATAATTCGATTTTGTTACAAAAATCACTTCATTAAATTTTTATAATTCCAGTTTGGATTTTCTTTCATTTTTCAAAATTCCAACACTTTTATTTCGGCTTACTCTTTTATTTCAAATTTTTTTGAAATACTTTTAAATTCACATAATACTTACTAAAATAGCTTTTTATAAAAAATACTTCTTATAACTAGATGTCTCAACCAGTCCATCCTTGTTCTCACAGAAATTCGGTCATACGTTGATCAGGCATAGGACTGAAAATCTATAAGTACTTGGTAAACCCATTTTCAACACCCAGTGAAAATACTTGGAAAATAATTTTATTGAAAACATCGAAAACATTTTTTTTAAAAGACAGAGGAAATATCTTTAGTGAGAATGCTTTGGAAATCATCACCCCCATCCATGGTCGCTGTGACGACCGCCCAAGACTCCTGCACTTAAACAAGGAATAATGCGCTGAAAAGTATGCCAGGCCGCCATGGACGATCATCAAGGTAGGGTGATACCATAATAGTCTATCGTATCACTCACAGCGCATGGACAAAATACAATAGAAAATATACATAGTGAAGCTCCATATAACATAATCTCATCATATAAACTCTAATAGTTTGATACAACAATCAGCAAAGTCAATACATCAAGCCTCACTACATATCACTCAGAGAATATACAAACAGCGGAACACCCAGTACATATAGTAAGAAAACAATATGCAAAAGCCTCCAGCTCATCTTCGTCATCAACAACGTTGGCCACTATGAACAGCACCTGTCACCTGCTACCTAGTCTGCCCATCCCAACATGGATGAACAGCCCAAGGTAATAAGAGTTAAACATAAAACCTTGAGTCAGACAAAAGTCTTAGTGAGCAGTAAATCAACTATCAAACATACCAAAAGAGCATAAAGGGTAAAAGGAATAGGAACCCAACCATCCCACTCCACCTCTTTCCCAGTGATAGCCCCCAGACACACTAAGCAGAAGTAAACATAGCAATTCAGACATTCAAAGCAAAGTAATTATCACTCGAGTCAAGGTCGGCGTTTTCCAAGTACAAACCCCCAAGGCCTAAACCAAGATCAGATAAGCACTCTGAAAACATCGCTCTTGACCCAAGCGATGATACAACCAAACATCCAAACATCCATGACTCTGGCTATCACTGTTATCATTGCCTTGATTTCATCGTTAATTGAAAGACCATCACATTATCTCATCCATCCGCCAACGGCTAATGGTAACCCCGGTTCTAGACATAACTCCGCACGTCGTCGCAGCCCGTGCCTAGGACTATCGAATCTGCCCAGAGTACTAGCACGTCGTCGCAGCCCGTGCCTGGAACGTCGTCGCAGCCCGTCCCAACGTACTCTTGCTTTGAGCATGCTAGAACCTTCAATAACGATGAAATCCTAGCCTCCTAGTCATCCTCCTCGACGACTATTCTCATTCTAGCTCAAGCACCTCTCGAGCCAACCATTATCCACAAACTCGGACCACATCACCGAGTTATCAACATGCTTGGGATGATCCCGTCTGGATTAAACCAAGGCTTTCTCACATCATGCTTTGCTTCATCGCATCATAGAAAAGTCCCATCTCAACATCATGGTTTGCCTCATCGCATCATGGCAAAGTCCCATCTCAACATCATCATCAAATCTATCCATATGAGCTTCAACATCCGCTTCATATGCCACAAGCAGCTTTCCTTATTCAAGAGCCTTTTCACTTAGCTTTTGAATCATCTTCGACCAACTTGTCCAAATCAAGTTATCAATCAACTAATCAATCAAATCAAACATTAATCCAAGTAATCAATCATTCAAACAAGATCTAAATAAACAATTATAACAATAATGGCAATTTCGTAAATAAAGAGTCCAAATCTAACATGCATTCTAACAAGCATGAATTATGAACAACATCTCTACAACTTGATGAATGAACTTGTATAAGTGAACATGTAGTAAAATAGATGTCAAATCATCATGAACAATAGATCTACATGCAGACTTAAGAAAAATGCACGAAATCACTCTCTTTAACACATAAACAAACCACCGATCCAATATACTCCTTTGGGTCCGTGTGAGAGATAACCACCACTCACCGAATCACCTAAACACCTCAAAAACAACCAATTCCAGATCTGGACAGCAAAGAATCAAGCTTGATCCTCCAAAGCTCCGCTTCAAACGATGAAATCTCTCTTCGATGGATGGAGATCTTCAACTTAGATGGAAGGAATCACTAAATTAAAGTGGAGAAAAGAAGTGCAGAAATGTTGTAGTCGAGCTCTCAAAATGGCAGCACTTCGTCGCTTCAAAATCCGGTGCCAAAAAGTGAACCAAACCCCTCTATTTATAGGCTGGAAATCCTTAGGTCGTCGCCCCCTTAGGTCGTCCACGACCTAACTCTTAAGTCGTTCGCGACTTAGCGACATAAGCCTCCACGCGACCTAACACTCAACACAACTGCGCGACCTAACGACATGGCCGACCTAACACTCATGCGACCTAGCGACTTAACTGGTCGCCGACCTAACACTAATACCTTCCTGCGACCTAACTACTTAGCTCTAGTGCCGACCTAACAACTTATCGACACTTACACCCATGCGACCTAAAACATGCATGCAACCTAACAGATCAACGACCTATGCCATAACACATGTGCGCGACCTAACTCTACACGTCCTAGCGACCTAACACTAAAATCTTCTGGACGACCTAACATGTAGCAACCTGGTATAGGTCGCTCACGACCTAACTACACCAACTTGTTCCATAGGTCGCTCACGAGCTAACACACACACTCCTAGGTCGCTCACTACTAGGTCGCTAACTCGTTCTATATTCTTAAGCCGCTCTAACTCGTTAATACTTAAGTCGCTGACCCCTTAAGTCGCTCACTATACATAGGTCGCTTAATCCACTAACTCGCTGACTACTAGGTCGTACTGTCTTAAGTCGCTCTTCTTCCTTAGGTCTCTCAACACCTTAGGTCGCTCAACCGACCTAACTTCCACATGACCTATCTCCTATACGACTTAACCCCTACACGATCTATCTCCTAGGTCGTTCCAAACCTATAAGTCGCTCAACTCAAATCCCTTAACTCGCCCAATCATACTTAAGTCGTTACTTCTATAGGTCGCTCCACTCAACCTAACTCTCATACGACCTAAGCACAACACGAGATAACTTAACACGACTTAAACCTTGGGTCGACTCATACTCTAAAAGACTTAACAACATCAACGACTTAATGTCGACAGTTCCACGATTTCGATCCGTAAAAATACGGGTCGTTACAGTCGCAGTTACATCCTGGGTTACGTTACCATCACAGCAAAAATCCATGCAACTGTAGGCACTCCACGCCCCCTTGATTATGCCATGGAACCCACAACAGATCGCAGTTACATTCCAGGGTTACGTTGCCATCGCAACAAAAGTCCATGTAACTGTAGGCATCAGCGCCCTCGATTTTCGCTGTCAAAAATGAAACTTCTCCACTCCCACATAGGTCGCAGTCTACCGATATAAAATCAAACGTAGACTGTTGGCTCTCAGCGGCACACACGACTTTCGCTATGTTACCATAGGTCGCAGTCTACCGATATAAAATCAAACATAGACTGTTGGCTCTCAGCGGCACACACGACTTTCGCTATGGTCTGCAGTAGATCGCAGTGACATTGAGTTACACTGTCGTCACAGCATAACCCAAATGCCTCTGTAGGCATCAGCACCCTCGACTTTCGCTACGCACTACACATAATCCTTAGGAACTAGTTTTGTCTGAACTCCTCACAGGATCAACTTTAGAACTCCTCCTTAGGGTTTAAGGTAGTACCACCCTGTGGCACTCCTGAGAAGTTCATTTCAAGGGAGCGCCTTTTCCCCAGAGCCATTGTCAAAACACTTTATATTATACACATATAGTATCTTCCAAATCATACACCTAGTATGAATCTCATATAAATCTCCTTTTCTCAAAATCGATTATCCCAAAATCGATAATTCTCAAACTAGGCTTTCCAAATTCCAATATTGATTTTATCCAAAAACCAAAAGCCTTTCCAAATCCAAAGGTTCCCAAAACCTTTTTCCAAAATCCTTTTATACTTGTATAAAAATTGTATAAAACTCCTTTTATACTTCAAACACCTTCAAAATCCTTTTATTCCAGCAATAGATTCAACAAGGGGAGATTTATCTTATATAACAAAAACATATAACTTTGTTTATTCAAAATCAAATATTCAAATTTGATTACTCTATAAAGTCACTTACCATTTTTACTTACTTCCATAAAGTAAATTTTTATCATAGAAATATCCAGTTTCCACTTTACTTCATCATATGTTTCACAAAATATACTTTTCATTTCAAAGACCATTTCACATTTCTTATCCACAAATTTCCAATATCAATTTCATTCAAAGCCGTACAATGTACACATATCATCCGTACGCTATACCAATCTGATCGCTCACTCGATCACACAATTTCACTTCCGAACTAGTATCGTCCACTCGACTTCCTAGTGCGGACTCAGATCTGGCTTCTTGATCAGAAACCGTCATTCTCCTTGCATAGCCATAACTATGATAGAGAATATCCAGAACCAATCAACAATCCATATCTAGGTTCGCCGTCGAAAATCGAGTGAAAATTCCCAACTCGGATCGATATAACTATCTCGAAATTCTGTGCTTGAATCTGGATCAAATCACTATGTCAATAGAACAATATACATACATCCTACGTATTTATTTTCATCGACTATTAACTAAATCAATTTCTCTTTCCATTCACATTTCCTTTAATTTCTATCCACATAATCACAATTGTTCCAATTCCATTGGATTATCACTTTAATCCTTATCCCAAATGGATATTCAATCATAAACAATTTGACCTTTGTCCAACTTAAATTCGAAAAATATCTTGAAAAGTTTTTTTTAATAGATAAGTAGTTGAAAAATAATTATTAGTTTGTAACATAGCTATAAAATAGTTAAGAAATTGTAAAATAGTTGAAAAATAGTTAAATAGTTATAATAATTTAAAATAATTGCAAAATAGTTGTAAAATAGTAATTAATTTGTAAAATAGTTGAAAAACAGTAATTGGTTTTAAAAAACAGTTGTAAAATAGTTAAATAGTTCCACAAGTAGTTGCAAAACAAGTATAAGATAGTTTGGGTTGTTAAAAAGAAAGTTGCATAGTAAATAGATAGGAAAATAGGTTTAAAACCATTTATATTAAAATATTTTATTTGGAAAAATAGTTCAAAGCCAAACTGTTCAATTCCCAATCTCCATTTCCAATTAATTCAATTTAAATTTCCACTTCCATTTAAATTGACTCAATTCCAATTTGAATAACTTCACTTTCCACTGAAATTGATTTAACCCCAATTCAAGTTGAATCAATCTTGATTTCTTTCCAAATTCAAATCAAATTCCATTTGATTTTCAACCTATTCAACTTTAATTACAATTCCAAATTATTTCAATCAATTTGGACTAATATCAATTGAACCCACTTCAATTTCAAATCATTTCAATTCAATCCAATTCAAATTTTCCATTAAATTTTTTAAACTTATACATCTTCAATCACAAATCCAATTAATTCGAATCAAGTTCAATTTGAACGAATTCAATTCAAATTTCACATTTAAACCATCCCGAATTATATAAATTCAAATTAAATTTTTAAATGTTGATTCAATCCTTTAAATCAAATCAACCTATCTATTTGAACCATTTAATTTTGAATCCATTTCAAACTTATCTTCATTTAATTTTAATTTGGTTGTATTTCTATTACCAATTAATTCTCATTATTAAAAATTTCAAATAATATAACAACCAATTACCTTAAGATTTATTAGAAAGAGATATTGCTTTATATATCAAAATTTAAGCTTATATGAAATCGTTTAAAATTTTTATATAAGAAAATAACAAGTACGCTCTCATATATATATATATATATATATATATATATATATATATATACTCAACTCGTCCTAGGGTACCATTGACCCTATCCTTAATGAGTAATCCCACCAGAGCCAAGGTTCTCGCTTAACCTTTCAACTCTGATACCAACTGTAATGACCCGGAATTTGCGATCCCAAAAATTCCAGATAATTAGGAAAAAGAAGAAAGAGATAGAAGAATAAGAAGATCAGAAACACCAACATCTCACATTCGCAGCGGATAAAATATAATAACAAATAATAACAGTTATACAAAGGAAACATGTACTTGTCAAATTTCACTTTAATACATCAGAGTTACACATATATATAGACACTAGATATACACAATCATCATGTCTCAGATGTAAAACAATATAATACAGCAGAAACACTCCATACGTTCTTGCCATTTAGCTCGCCTCCTGAGCTCCAGATTGTCCTTACCTGAAAATCTGTAATACTCGGTGTGACCCGAGCATTACATCAAAGTAACACCAGGGTCAGGCTGGATACCAGCGTGAGTAATCCCATCCAACATGGAATACAAAGCATACAACTTATATAAAACCCGGGGTAACTCGTATCAATTTACAAATTCACAATTTGTAATAGACATCACTTATTTCACACATCAATTTTCCGAGTACCAAAATTTAGATCAAATAGTCCAATTTACTTAAATCATTTCATTCCAGCCTATAGATTTCACATATCAATCTATATATATATAAAATCGAAGTGGTTTCGGGTATTTTCTAATACCCGACCCCGATCTCTTCGAGTCTCATTCAAGGCATCCAATACCATTCAATCATCCATAAGCAAACTTGATCACTTCCCAATTAATTTAATTAATTCTAATTGAATTATTAACCTCAATCACTTAGATTCATTCATTTAACATTAATTAATTTCAAATCAATTAATTAGTCATCCCTTAATTGTCCATCTTAATTAATCACCCTGGATTAATTATCCTTCAATTACATTCAAGTAATTATCTTTAATTAAGTACACAGATTAATTATTCTTAACCAAAAACAGCTATTAATCTTTAATTACTTCATAAATTAATTAACTATAATTGATTACATTAATCCTTAATTACTTATATTAATAATTTCTCATAAATCACTTATTGTTGATTAATTAATCTTAATTAATCAACCTTTAGTTACATCATTAATTATATAAATTAGTGATTCCTAATTACATTTTACTTTATCCTAATCTAAATTAATTACATTAAGTAATTAATCAATAATTAAACCACAAATATTAATCACTCTTGATTAATATCAACCAGTAATTAACTACCTTTTTATTGACTTCATTAAATAAATTAATTACTCATTTTATAAAAGAAGTTTAAAGGAATTTTAAAACCAAATTCATTTTTAAATTCAATATTCTAATTATCAATATAATTCATCACATAATATCAAATATTCATAACACAGAATATTAAACAATCTAAATGATTTTGAGGAATCCAGTTAGATCCCTCCAACCTGTTTCCCTGCATTCACAGATGTTAGCACAATACCATTTCCACTTCAAGGTGGAATATCTATATGGGATTAATATAATATCATCCGTTATTATGCGACGCATAGGGTCTCATCTGCTATATAATGCAGGAAATCAATTACCCAATATATATATATATATTATATACTACTATATATAATATAGCACAACAAATCAATTCAATCATTCAACCAATTATTCAAATTTAACCATTTAAATTTAAATAACTCAGACGAGTGAGATTAACTCACATTTGCCCCTTAAATTTGCGAATCCACTTCATTCTCGATTTGATTCCACGATTGACCTTGTATAAATATTTATACAATTTATTAATATTTGAAATAATCTATAAATAATTCACTATTTAATAAATTAAATTAACCATTATTTAAAATTAATCGTTTGGTTTTTAACTAATAAATTTGATTGACCTTCATTCGGTTGTTTTGAAAGTATGTAATGTAAAATAATCTGTAAAATTTCCAAAATCTAAATTTTAATTAATATTTCCAAGTCAAGACTTTCCAAAAATCCCAGCTTTAAAATCCTACCTCATTCTTAAAACTTCAGTAATTACCAAATTTTATTGCGTTAATAAAATTTCCAGATTTACCTTACTGCCAATAATTTTTCTCTTCTGCTTTTCTGACCTTTATGTACATACATAAATCTATATATATACTAAATTTAAATTAGCTATCATCATTCAGATTCTAACTTAAATAACCAAATGTAAATCTTAAATTTAAAATCAAATTAAAATTAATTACCCCAACAGCCACCACCAACGCTCCTGGTCGTGAAAGCATCACCAAACACCTCAACTGAGCCTGCCAGAAGCGAGCATGAAACCCCCAAGTCACGACTTCGAAAACTTCCTAGTTCGTACCTTCACTGCGACATCGATACACCATCAATCGAAGACTTGACTACGACTAGCTTCCCCACGAACTCGTCGCTTCCACGAACAACACAGCCTCACGCCTCGACTTCGCCTACCTTGAATGTCGCTCGAAAGCAACGCGACCTTAGCCCCAAATTGATCGGTTCAACGCTGCTCAAATCAAGTGCCATCGTACAAGGCTTCAAGTTGAATTGAACAGCCTCCATCTCTTTTTTTTTGGTTTGCGCGATTTTGACAGTAAGAAGAAGGTCGAGCTCGACCATTGTTTTTATTTTTATTTTTTTATCTAGGAGAATTCGATTATGAATTTTGAAGGAAAGAGGGATTTATTTGAAGTGTCGACCATTTTTGTTTCTGCTGTTCAATTTTTGTATAATCGAAACAAGGGAGGGGACGCACAATTAAAAAGAACGAAGGTGGCTACGATTTGAACGAAGAGACAGGTAGAGTAGGCTGTTGGGCTGCTGGCTACAGAGAAGGAAAAAGCACTGATGGTGAAAGAATTTTGGCTGAAGGAAATTTGGCTGGTCAGAATATATTATATTTGAATTTAAATTTAAATCCTCTCAATTTACGTAGCTTAAAATCACGAACTCCTATTGAGGCATGCCGCTAGGCGTTTATAACGTTATACCCCTATTACGAATACAATGGAAAAGGTTTCGAGTCCTAATTCGATCGTATAGAGAAGATAGCTTTTTGGACCCAGTTTTTATATTAAATTTTTGATATAAATTTCAGCGCATTTATATATCGTACGCTCACACAACAACTCCAAACATTATGAAAATTGAAATCCGATAATTTTACAATATTACGGATCCAATGGCACTGGTTTCGTCGAATTCTGAGACTATGCCTCGGAAGGCTATTTTTTTTAAATTCAATTTAAACAACATATTTTTAAAACTGAACAAATCATAGTTAAATTCAATTTTTTAAAGTTCTATCACCTTCAGTATTATTAATATAAATTTATAAGTCTTCAAATTATTTTTAACAAGATAAAAATCCAAGATTGAATATTTTGCTCAATTTCCAATAGTTTAATTCAAATTAAATTATCTAGTAAATGGTGATATTTGAAATTCAAGTTGAAATTACTCTTTTAAATATTTAAAACCAATTAAATATTCCTATTTTAAATATCCAAAATTCTGGGTCGTCACAAAAAGTTAGTTGAATTCAAATTAAATTGAGCTAATTAAATGTTAATAAAAATTTAATGTTAATAAGAATGAGAGGTATTAACTTAAATATTGACATTGAAATGTAAATTTTGATAGTTATGAATTGAATTAAATAAATATTGATTTGTCGGATGATTTTTATTATTGTAAATCATGGTTTACTTATTTTGGATGCATATGATTGTTGTATGGTTGTGTACTTGTGCTCATGTTTGAGATTTGGATTCAAAATGCATGTTTTATATTTATTGTAATTTATACATGTTCTACATCTTATTATAAGTAACTAACATTCCAAGTTGAGTTGAGATAGGTATATACGAAGACCATTTGGGGCGTTTATATGGATTACTTATATGCTTTGCTTGCTTAATATGAGCGAACTCGCTCGTATTGTTAACAATAAGGTACGTATCTCGGATTAAATACCGCGATTTTATATTTTTGTCCTTCGGATGCCTCATCGTTGAGATGAGTATTTGATATATATTGGTTATATTGTGTTATATATTAAATTGTAATGAATTTTCCAATCGAGCCGCACAAAGAAGACTCTGTTGAAATTTTCCGCAAATCCGAGAGTTAGAAAAATTTTAAAGTGTTAAATTTTTTATGACTTTTTTTCATATATAAATTATATTTTTCGTAAAATCGATATCGGGGTGGCATAGTAGAAGCGTAGTAAAGATTTTCTAACATGATTTTAAAGTTAAAAGTGGTTGTTTGAATAAAATCTATTATATGTTAAATTCTTTACTTAACGGCTTTTCGAGGACGAAAAGTTTTGAGTGGGAGAGTATGTAACGACCCATATTTTTTGTTATTGTAAATTATTAAATTTAATGTAATTATTGGATAAAAAAGGGAAGAAATAAAATTTAATGATTTATTAACATCTGTTTATTAGATAATAAATTGTTTACAATTTAATATTGGAAATTATTTGAATAATTTAAATCTGGATCTAAGGTGATTCAAAATGATATTGAAAATTTCTTTAAGTTTTATTTAAAAATGAGCAAGATAGTTAACATCTAAATTTGGATTTTTATGTGAAAAAAAAATTGAATTTTATATTAAATTGACGAGTAAATATAGCCATTTTGGCGACTGTCTCGGATTTTGACGAAACAAGTTTGATCGGATCCGTTACAGTGATTTATTGTAGGATTTCAAGTTTCATAGCGATCGGAATTGTCGTTTGGCCGTGCGAGCTTAAAACGCGTAAAAATCAATTTAAAGGAATACGATAAAATAAATTGACTTTGAAAAGCCATCTTCCACATACGATCGAATTAGGCCTTGAAACTAGTTCCATTGCGTTCGAAATGGGAGTAAAACATTATAAACGCATGGCGGCACGTCTCGATTGGTGTTCGGACGATTTTGGACCTAACTATATAAATACGCATGCAAATCGAGACAGTTTTATTATTATTTTAATTTCTCAAACCCCTAGCCGGTAGTATTTTAATGGCTGAAATTGCTCGAACTTCTTTCCTCTTTATCTCTCAATCCGTTTAACGAAATCGAAAGTTTTCAAAAGCAAAGTTGTAGAACTCGGTGAGCACTTCAAATCCATAGAGTTGATTGCTGCTAATACTTCACGGATTTTCCAAGATCTAAGATAGAAGCATGCACATGTTTTCTCGATTTTTGTGCAAACGGCAGTGAATGACACAATGAAACTTGGCGCGTAGGTGGCTCTCTAGCAGGCGGTAGACGTGGAGGAGGCTGATCGTATTCCGATGTCTCCATTTTGGCGCGTGCATAGGTTTCTTCTCGTGTGTTGTTGGGTTACGGGAATGAGCTACTCGAGGACGTGAGGAAGAAGCCTAGTGTACGTTTCTTTTTGTATTAATTAATTATTAAAAAAATTTAAATGCTTGATCGTTCTAACATATATAACTTTGGCATACGAGCTCAGATTCACACGCAGTTTTCTCCATTGCAATCGTATTAGAATTCCAAACTGCATGGCACTGGTTTGGTTGACTTCTGAGACTGTTCAAACTTGAGCCATTATTTAGATTTTAAATTGCCGATAAATCAAAGGCGAGTGTTTATACGCTCAAATTGATAAAATAATTTTTTTAGTTATATTTATATTCCGAAGTGATATAAATTTGATGGCTGTTGTTTGGTAGGTTAAATTGTCATTTAAATTGGTATATGAATTAACTGATA
Source organism: Allium cepa (assembly GCA_030765085.1). Taxonomy (NCBI): domain Eukaryota; kingdom Viridiplantae; phylum Streptophyta; class Magnoliopsida; order Asparagales; family Amaryllidaceae; genus Allium; species Allium cepa. Next base: position 648,527,008 of record CM060939.1, on the reverse strand, counting down.
GGATTTAAATTGACCGTTAAATAATTTTTATTTAATTGGCAGCATATTACTCGATATGGTAAAAAAAATTGGAATTTGTGAATGTTTTTGGCTCTATGGTTAATTGGTTGTGATGGATGCTATTGGTCGATATTGGTTGTTTACTTATTTTGATATATCATGCTATCATCCTGTATATTGTTTATTTCATATAAAACTGTAAACTGAATTATTTCGAATAAATTAAGAAATAGGTTGAAATAATATATATCTATGACACCTATTTGGATTAAAATGATATGTATCCATCCTTGAAATTAAACTGAAATAATTATCCACTTGGCCATAGGATGGAAAATTTTATATGGACACCGAGTTGGTTAAATTAAATGATTTTATAAGTTGTTTTGAAATTATTTAAATGAATTGATTTTAAGGATAAAATCCAATTTATGGAATGTGACGACCCGGCTTCCTACGCCCAGAAAGTCGTGTCATCAATAAGAAAGAAAGGGGTAGAAATAGAAAAGAAAAGAAAGAAAGAATAACAACATCAGAATCTCACAGCGGAATGGAATAAAATATAATATATCAACATAAATATTACATAGTTATATATACATCAGAGTTATCCAATATCATACAACATGACTATCATATACATATCTATCAGAACATACACCTCAAATACATCATATACTAACTAACACAGCGGAACTATATAGATAGATATGTTTACAACGCTGAAGCCTCCTGCTCCATTGCTTCTCCAGAAGTCGTCAAAGCTAACCTGAATCCCTTGGCTACCCGTAAAAAATTTGGGTACCCAAAAGTTTATGAAAAACAAAAATAAACTCCGGGTCAGACATGGGTCTGGTATGAGTAAACGGGTTAAAGTTGTTTAACTTTGAAAATCATTTAAAATAAAGGTATCACGTAAGACTCCCCACAAATAAATACGGGTAAGTTTTTACCTTACGCTAACCAAAACATTTCATAGGAAATCCAGTGATATTATAATAGTGTCTAGGGTTTTCAAGTAAAATACAGAAATAGCTGAAATGCTTACATCTCACATTTCAACATAGTTGGGCACAATCAAAACGTACGGCGCTTATTGGAAATTGGATCTCATATAATGGCAGGGCTACTGGGGTACCACCCGTCACAGTACGTGGTCTAGATCACAGTACCGAGGAGCCACCCTAACTCCCCTGCAACACAAGGCCGGAACCATTCCTTACTGAACAGTCCCGAACAAGATAACCCCGCAGTTGGTGTACATCCAACCGCCCACACAGCCGAATAAAAAGGGACATCTAGACAGGGGTATATCTCGCCCTGCTTGAGCATGACCCACCTAACCTTGCTGCACATCCCCTATTTTAGCCATTCCCGATTGATGAGGCTTGAGGCTGCGTTTACCTTTATAGAACATATCACTTAGAATGCTCATCGTCCGCCTGACGATGTGCTGAAAGCATTCAATCCACACAAGTTCGTTCCGAGTTCGAACGAAACCGAAGGCATTATCTCGTTACACTCGTTTTGGAATCACCCTCAGAGTTAACGACGATAACCCTTGCATTCTGAAAACACCATTTCGATCTTCACTTGAGATTACACGACCTAACGTTTAATTTGGATCGATGTGGTTTTCGGAATATCAATTGGATACCCGATCCCGGTCTCATTGAAATCCAAACGCCATTTTAAAGTCCAAGTTGTCTAATTAACTTAACAGTTTAAATTCAACAATTGGATTCACATAGCAATTCAACACAGATAAATAATATCAGATAAATCATATAGCAATTTAACACAGGTAAATCGTACACAATCATCACAGATATATCCAAAATACCACAGAACATCACAGGATATAAATAACGTCAGAGGCAATCAATATAATCATCGATTCATATCAACAAGTTTGATTTGTTTAAACTTAATTGCATATTTAAGAGTAAACTATATTTTATTTTTGCTTAATCAATTACTAATAAATTAACTTATTTGAATTCATTAATTACCTATTAATTATTCACTTAATTAATGAATTAATTATTATTCAGTAACCTTAATTATTGATTTATAAAACCCAATTACACATTTAATTATTACTAATTGTTTAATTAATCATTAATTATTAATTAATTTAATTGTTCAATCATTAGTTATTTATGTAACTCGTTAACTACAATTTGTTAATTAATCAACTTCAAATGATTAACTAAAATCTTGATTACAAATGATTTTATACAAGATTATCATTAAATTCTTTAATTACAAATTCAACTAAGTTCTGAATTACTTATGAAATTACAATTATAAATTTTATTACATACTTAATTAACTTCCATTTTAAATTAATTATGCAACTTTGTTTTAGAAAAGCTTTAAAGTTCAGCAGAGCTTAAAACAAATGGGTTAACATTTAATAACATAGTTTATACTTAACTTAATTACTTCTACTTTCATATTATAGTTAGCAAAATTCTGCAATCCTAAAAACCCGAAGACAACCACGTGCTTACCTCGGGTAGAACTCGAGACCACCCAGGAAACTATGTCGCGTTCCCTCCCATGCCTCTCTTCTTCTTCTCCCCTGTTTCTTTTTCTTCTGCTTATTTTTTTTTGCTTAATTTTTTATAAACTGTTAAAACTAAATAACGCACGCGCGAATTAAAACTCAACCCCGTAACTAACCCAAAGCGTCACACGAACATACTCGAGTTTTTACTCGAGTCCACCCTGACGCGAGTATCTCCGCCGCCGTGCACGTGCACGGCGGTCCACCACCGCGCTATCGCCACACAACACCACCAACAAACCTCTTGCCATCCCCACACTCGAATACGAAGCCCAAATCAACCCCAAACGCACGAAATCAAAATTCGACTAAAAAGTCGAACTGTAACTCAAACACAGTAGAAAATCTACCTCGCCTACACAGTCGCGATCACCTGAGACGTCAAGACTTCGGCCATGACTTGCCGACATCACCTGCTAGCTCCTCTCAAAATCTCACAACGCTCGGTTGCGCCATGTCGACGCAAGCGTCAATCAACCGAACCCAAAAATTACAGAACCCATAACCCTACTTTTGATTCCCCTCAACAAATCTTGCATTCGAAAATTATTTAAACATTTTTCTGTTATTCATATATCAATACTCAAGCTCCATGTAAAATTTCATCAACAATTATTGGATGAATCAACTGATATTCACATAAATGCAATTTTGCTTCACTGACTAACTGCTCTGTGAATAGTGGATTAAAAATTATGATTTTTGTCTTAAAAATCATAGCTTTGCATATTATTTCAATTTATAAGTTCACGTTTATAATTCGTCAACCTTTGTTTCATGTTTATTGTAAATTGAAGTTTACAGCGTTTACAGATACTAAAAAAAATAATCCAAACCTAAATCTTAAACCTAAACTAATTTATTTAGTTAAATAACCAATTGAAGATAAGGATTTTATATAAGCATTATGATATAGTTTCCAATTTTTCGTTGCCTCAGCAAGAAATTGAAGCCTGGAAGAAAAAAAAACACTATATACAGAACTTACAGTAAACATTCCAGACTTCGCACAACAACATATCCATTCTTCATGATCTATTGATTAAAAGTTATATTTAAATATGTTTACTCACCAAGATAGTAGTAGGAACTTGAAACAGAGGATGATGCAAGAAAACAGTAGTTTGAAGTTTTGAATTTCCTGTAACTTTTTCTTGTTTTCCTGAATTTGTTTTGAACTTGCAAATATAAAGTTTTGTTTATTTTCTTTTGCTTCTTCTCAGTTTTGTTTCATAAGTTAATGACTGAACTAAATGAAATAAAAATGATGAATACATATTTATAACTTCAACAATGCTGTCTTCTTGAATAAGCTTTAACATAATATACTATTTGCTCTATTTTCATTTGTACTAAGACCATACAATAATATGAATATTTCGGCTGGAGATATTTTCATATTACTTGAACAAGCTGCCTTCTTGAACAAGCTTCACTTGATAAAATATCTTGCTTAATTTTCTATGTACTAAAACCTGAGATGGTTCAACAATTTCGGCTGGGAGATTATATATTTGACAGATTGTAGTGCCACTAAAATGCCTATGTCTTCATTTATGTTAACACAATCAATATTTGCTTGCTGACACAACATATGGTACAAAGATATTTCAGGTTTGTTTGTACTAATGTGTTCATATAAGTTCACACTAATTAGAATTTACTGACATATATATTTACAAAGATATTTGCAGTATATTTGTACTAAGATGTATTCCATTTTCATACTTGCAGATTTCTTTTTGTTTGAACATATTTATGCTAACATATAAACAACATGTTTGCTGCAGGTTTTCATTTGTGTTTGTACTAAATGCTTTCATTTATGCTAACATCCTATTAATGTTTGCAGACAAATTAAATTTGTTTAAAGATATTTGCAGGTCTTGTTTTAGTGTCTGGTGTATAAATGTACAATGGTTTTGCTTTTTATTTTATTTTATTATCTTATTCAACTTATAGTTTGTACTTATGTTTGATATATATAAGTTTATGTTTATTTTAATTATAAAAACTATCGTTTAGAAACACTACTTAATCTTATTTTCATTAAAGTTAAATATTACAAATATTTAACTTGTAACTTATATGTGCATTAATGTATTTATTTTTATAAATATGATTGTGTTATTGTACTTGTTATTATTAACTGCATTTATACATTTGATATTAAATGTCATTCATACATAACTTTTAATTTAAATAAATAAAACAGATTTAATTTTTTTGAATATTGTTAAAAGAATCCACTTTATATTTTGAAGTTATATTCCGTTATAACCTATATACAACTAATAATATCCAAATTCCTATTTAATTATAAATGAAAATATTATATTTTATTTAATTTGGATTAAAACTTATTATAATAATAGGGTCAAAATTCCGGGATGTCACATGGAAATTGAATTATTTTGAATTGAAGCTCAAAATGTTAGAATTTAAACTTGGTAAACGAAATTGTTTAATTAATCGAAGTTTAGATTTTAAGTTAAAAATTGAAATAAAGTGTAAATTTTCAGAAGTTGATTTGTTTTAAAAGATTGGACTTTTATTCGAATTTTGAATATTTCTAAGAAAAATTGACATGAAATGATATTTCAAGTTTGAGTTTGGAATTGAAAATTTGGATTTAAAATTTGGTATTGAAAGTGAATTTGATTTAAGTGTTTAAATCAATATTTTGAAATTGGAAATTAATTCAAAATTGGAAATTAATTTGAAATTGGAATTTAAATTAATTTGGAATCGGAATTGAATCGATTAAATCGAAATGGAATTTGGAATTGAGTTAGGTAGGAAATTGGAAAGTTGACCGGTTTGATTCTGGAATTATTTTTAAAATGAATATTTTAGTATAAATGATTTAAAATTTACATTCTTTAAATATTCAAATTATTTTGATTTTCCAAACTATTTTACTATGTAAACCATTTTTGTATTCAAATTATTTCGATTAAACTATTTAAATATTTTCTATTAAACTATTTTTAACTATTTTAAACTATTTTCTAAAATTCAAACCGGTTAAAGAGTAAATTGTTTATATTTAAATCTTGGATTTGAATACGAACTAGGTTAAAGTGGAGATTATAACCTAGATTGAATTCGAATCAAATTTTGGAAGTGAAATTGATTTGTCGGACAAATTTGATAATTTTGAATATATGATAAATTTCGTAATGGATTTGATTTAAAAGAGAATATATGATAATTTCGAAATGGATTTGATTTTCAAGTGAATATATGATGATTTGACTTTGAAACGAGTATGATATTTTGATATCAATTGCAAATTGTTTTCGAAATGTAAAAGTACCAACCAGTGTGTAAAATGACGATTGGTTGTTAAAGAGACTAGGGACTCTTATTGAAATACTATCTTTCAATATTGGAACCACTTTGACAACCGTGTACACAGTAGATGATATCTAGAATGTAGTGGTTGAATTGTCGACGTTTACTGGAGTGAAGTAAGAGAACGATGATGGATAGCCTTGACATTCGTGTCATAATTAAAATGACTAAAACAGGAGCCTATGTCTGGCCATTGAGGTTAGCTACCTCTAGCGACGTTGATCCCTCGTATTACTATTGTGGTTTCGGTTTCGATGGGCTCACCTTATTTGTCGTTTGGATTGATTATCGCGGTCGGCCACGGATGGTTATGACCAGCTAGAAAGTGTAAACTAGTAGAATCCTACCTTGGGCATTGCCTCACGTGCCTTGTCATATTTATCCATATACCAGCCCATTACTACTTTGATTTAAGTTGTAAATATGTTATCGTGGATCAATGTAAAGCCTTAAGGCTATTTTGATATTTATTTTTCTGATAGGCATTATCTATTATAGCGTATACTATTATATATAAATAGATTAACGGATCCTTAAGAGATGAAAAATCCTGTAACATATTTTAAGTTATTGCAGTCATATTCTGTAATATTGATTTTACTTACATAAGAGTATTTTAGTCCTAACTCGAGTGTTTTGTTTTTTCATTATGCTTGGGTCAGTCCTGAGTTTTCTTTCAGCATATTGAAGACTATTCTCTGGAGGACGAAGACAGAGTTTTGGTATATTATTATTATTATTATCCCCTGCATCATGCTATTCTGCTGTATTGATTATTTATCCCTGATATATAGATATAACTCTGATAAATGTGTATAGATTATAATTAGAAGTATAGTAAATAGCTTTTGAATTATTTATTTGATTATTATATTTTATCGTTTCCACTGTGAGATTTTGTTTTTTGTTTTCTTTTTATCTTCTTATTTTTCTTTCTTAGCCCTATTGATTATCTACGTTCCAGATTGTTTAAGTCGGACATGTTTGGATTATTGTTGATTTAAACCTTTCGAAATGTGGGTCGTCGCATTTTTAAATTTTCAAAGTAAGCTTGGTCAAAACTGTGTTTGTTTGTTGCTGTCCCGAGAGCAAAACGATAGCAATAACAATCATTGACCTGAGAATTGTATTAGCTTATTTTTGCTCTCATTCTTGTTCGATTTTGATGTCGTTTTTGGAAGCTATGATGCCTATCAATAAGCTAGCTATATTTGGAGAATTTGAAATTCAAATTTATATAGAATTTGAATTAATTTTGGGTTAAATTTGAATTGAATTCAATTTATCGGTCTTGAGTTATCTTTCTTGTTTTTCATTGTTTTCGAGCACGATTTTCATTAAACCATTTTGAAGTGATTTTTGAAATAGATGGACATTTCAAATTATTATCATATAGTATTTTAAAATTTATTTTTCTAATATAAAATCTACTTATTTCCTTATAATGAAGGAATTTCAAATATTGGTTTTATTAATCGTTTCGGGAAAAAGTTTTAAAAGCCTGTTTTCTCTATTAAACTTTCTTAAATATAAAACACACAATTTTGCACTATTCAAACGTATGAGAAAGAGAATTAAATGATTTATTAAAAAACGTGGTCTGGGACATATGCATTTACTATTTTGGTTAATTCCGGACTTGTACGATCGAAGCTATTTGAGATTATTTATTCTAAGATGTTTTAACATTCTATGGTGTATTTTGAGTTTTATAATTCTTATTTATTGGAATTATTTAAGATGACCAATATTTGGAAAGTATTATGGTTTGAAATCTCTTATGTAGGAGTATGGTCGATGAGAACCATCACAATGTTTTATTTACTTGCCAATGATACAAGGCTATACATGGTCGCCCTTAAACAGCCCCATTCTCCGCATTAGCAGACAAGATTACTATGTAATTCTCTTTGTTAATGTGGTTCTCGGAGTGGGGTATCACAACTTGCGATCGTTTTCAAAATTGGAAGATATTAGCATGCAAAGAGACAAACCAAAACACTTTTCATAGAACTGAAAATATCAATAGAAAATAAAATATTGAAGCTATTTTACAACAATTTTTGGCATTTTGAAGCTTTTTCTTCAGCTAGCATTATGTGAGTAGCAACTCCCATTGTATTTAAAGATCATAATCTGGTTTGCTTTCATTTGGTAGTTTGTATGTTGATCTTGGTCTCTGCAAATTTCGGTTGAAAAATATTGTCATTTGGATGTTCAAAATACGTGTGTTTATCTTATCGGTTAATTCCTAACTTGTTCGTTTGATCGTTTTTACCTTCAGCTCGAGTTTACCGATGAGATGAGGTAAACTTTTTACTGCTTTGATTTTGAAATTTACTAGCAGTTAGTAAACTGTTTAGTGCGAATGTGTGTTATGGTTACTTTAAGTGATATCATCTAATTACTTAAAGTAACCTAAAGGTGTAGAGACATTACCTTTTGGGAGAAAGATTCGAGCTCTTTACAGATCATAAGTCGCTAAAATATTTATTCTTTCATAAGGAGTTGAATATAAGACAACATAGATGGTTAGAGTTTATAACTACATAGGACTTTGGTATTGAGTACACACTAAGAAAAGGAAATAAGGAATGCACTTAACAGAATACAGCAGAATGTAGTATTGGCAATGATAGCTAAGAGGAAAGATTTAGAAGCATTGACTACATGTGAATTACAAGGGAGATCTGAGGCTAGTTCTATCGAGAAACCACCATGCTGTGGTGTTTATAAGTTCGACCGATGAGGATTGAAAGGATTGCGTCTAAGCAGGGAGAAGGCTCATTAGTAGCTGAACGGATCAGAAAGTTAAGGAATGGAACATAGAGCGATGATTTGAAAGGTTTCAATCTTGACCAGAATGGATGGTTAAGGAAGAAAGGATGACTATGCGTTCCAAATGTGGGGAATATTAAAAGGGAAGTTCTTAAAGAATACCATCATTTGAAGTTCACTATTAATCCGGGAGGAAATAAGATGTATCAGGATATGAAAAGGAGTTTCTTCTGGAAAGGTATGAAGGGAGATGTAGGTCTATGGGTGAAATAATGTTTGAACTGTCAACCGGTAAAGGCTAAACATAAGAAACTGAGTGAGTTGCTTCAGCCTTTGGATGTTTAAGTTTGGAAATGGGAATTTATCCCAATGGATTTCATAGATGGGTTGCCAAGGTCTAATAGAGGAAATAAGAGTATCTAGGTTATAGTGGATAGGTTAACTAAGAGTGCAAACTTTATACCCGTTAAGTCGACCAGGACAGCACCAAATGTAGTTAAGTTATTCATGAAGAATATAGCTAGACTGCGTGGAATTCCTAATAGTATAGTAAGTGATAGAGATTCCTTATTCAATAGTGAGTTCTGGAAGAGTCTACAGGAGACATTTGGTACTAAGCTCAAGACGAGTACCGCTTACCATCCACAGACAGATAGGAAAACGAAGAGAGTTAACGAAGTTTTAGAGGATTTATAAGAGCTTGTGTGCAAAATTTCGGTGGATCATGGAAAGACAATGCAAATCTCCCATTTTTTGGTTAAAGACAAAGGATAAATTAATTCTTGTTCTGGATTTGGTTAAAGAAGCTATAGAAAAGATTGAGTTAATTCGAGTTAGAATAAAGGAAGCTCATTCTAGGGAGAAGAGTTATGCTGATAAGAGACAGAAAGAGCTAGAGTTCACGGTAAGAGATCATGTTTTTGTAAAAGTGTCACCGATGAAAGGTGTTATCAGATTTGGAACATCAGGAAAAATTGGCACTAAGATTCATTGGACCATTTCCTATTATAGAAAGGATTGGGAAACTCGCATATAGATTAGAGTTACTAAATAGTTTGGTAGGAGTCCATAATGTTTTCCATATTGATCACCTAAGGAAGTGTATTCGAGATCCAGAGACTACTATTACACCGACTGTGTTAGAGGGTCTAGTAGTGGAACTAGATATGACTATAATTAGAAAACCAGTTCGTATAGTCACAAGAGATGAGAAGGGACTAAGGAACAAGATAGCCAGATTAGTCATAGTCCAGTGGAGTAATGATGAGAGAGACTGTACTTGGAAAACTGAAAACATGATTAGAGATACTTATCCTGACATGTTAGATGGTATGTTATACCTTTATGTTTGATTGTGGTGAGTACCTTATCATAATTTCGAGGATGAAATTCTTTAAGGAGCGAAGTCTGTAATGACCCTTATTTTGACTAACATTATTTATAATATTTAATTTGATAAATAAAATAAAATAATGTAGATAGTGAAGAGATTGAGATTTGTTCATTAATGAGTAGCCATGCCTTAATAAAGGTATTAGCAGAAGCAAACTAAAAATAAGTAAGTAAGAGGAATATGGTAACGGTAAAATGGGGATAGCCTTTATTCCAATATCCTAAGCCCTTTCATTCTTCATTCCTCATTCATTTTAACTATCATAAGCAAAACAAAAACCCTAAAGGAACTCGTTCGGCCACCATGAAGAAGATCTAACAGGAAGATAAGCTAGGATTTAAGTAGAAAGCTTGAAGAAATTAATCTAAGGGCAAATCTCAACCTTCTTAACACCAAGCCAAGATGAATAATTAATTTACATCTCACCTTTGATAATGATTTCAGTTTCAAATTAGATCTTTGCAAATAATATGCCATGTTATGTTTATTAATACAGATATATATATATACACACACTTGTAGATGATTTATATGGTTTAATATAGATTTTATGATATGTTTGGATTCTAAAACCTATCAAATGACATCTAAAATAGTTGCATTATTGATATATGTTCAAAAAAATTATTTTAGAAGAGGCTTCCAAGTTTCATAATTTTCTAAGTGATTATGGATTTATTATGAATTTTTTATGAGAGAAAATTGTTCATTTTGAGTTTAAATTATTTATGGCAATTAAACAATGCTTTTGGGTCTGAAATTTATATATGTTAGAAAACACGTTTAAAGCGAATTATTGTGATTTTTTGGGATTTTTCCTAAGTATTTTATTATGATTGTTAAATTATTTCAGTAAGAGGACTTAAATGTTTTACTAAGGAGGAGGACTTATTTTCTTAAAATGTTTCAATTGTTAAATGTTGAATTTGGCCCTCTTTTTAGAAAAGAATAGGTAACCAATCATATTTTGGCAAATTATATAAGTTAGATGAAAATGAATTAATTTAAAAAGGATAAAATTAGTTTTATTTCAAATTACAACTTCGCCACTTCCATTGCTTGCTTCCGTCACTATACAAGTAAACTTTTCGCACCCATTAGAAAAATGCACAGGTATCAAACAATTGGTACATAGTATATTGGAGAAAGGCGAAAAGAAAGGATGGTGTCAAAAGTATGCTTTTGAAAGGGTTGAAGCCACTATTATCAGCTTTTGGATCCATTAATTTGCCTTTTTTTTAAAAGAAGCTTTCGAATGGGTTGCCACTTTTGAACCCCTTCGATACCCTAACATCAAAATTATTAGATAAAAATTATTTTATGAAAAAGCATATTGTAACACCCCTAATTTTTAATAACATTATTCATGAGATTTAATTAGATAAATTAAATAGAATAATGTAAATACTAGAGTGATAAGGGAATTGAGATTTGAAAATTTATTTAAAGGTCGAGCTAAATTAAATTTTATTTTAAAAGAATGGGAAAAGATAGATTTCATATTATAATTAATAAGAAAACAATTAACAAAAGGGTATTATAGGAATTACCGCCATCATGATCCTATTACCCTTAAAATTCTCATTTTTTTTTCACGTTCATTTTGCAAAATACAAAAAAGCAATACCTAAAGCTCAAGTCAGCCATTATTTAGGAGGAAAAGAGGAGAAAAATTCGTCTAAAGCTAAGCAATCAAGTTAGGGGAAATAATCAAGGATCAAATCTCAAATTCTTTATCCTAATCAAGGTGAATAATAATCAAAACTATATCTATTTTTGTTTTTAATGATAATTTAATTTTAGGTTTAAGTTTAAATCCATTATGATGATTTTTGATGATGATATGTTGGGATTTCATTATATGTTATATTCAAACATGTTTGATAAATATTATATAAGGTTGTAAGGCTAAAACTGTTTATATTATGTTTCGAATGCTATGAGGAATTTATATGTTATGTAAAATATTATTTTGGGGATAGGTTTCAGTTTACATGATTTTCAAAACTATGGAAAATATGTTATGAATTTTCAAAGGAGAAAATGAATAATTTGGGTTTAAAATTATTTCGGCTAGTATATTGAAGAACTTAGGTCTAAAATTTATATATGTTAGATAACATATTAAAAGATAATTTCTTTGATTTTTGGGGATTTTTTCCAAGTAATATACTATGAAAATTAAATTATTTTAGATAGTGGACTTAATTGTTTTAATTGTTAGCTTAGTGGAAGGGCTTATTTGTTATATTTTAATTAGATCTGAAATAATTATGGCAGTTTTATTTTAGAAAGAAACTATAATGTTTATGGTAACCAATTTATTGTTTACGAAAAGGCAGGCTAGTTAAAAAGCAATTACTTAAAAAGGCATTAAATTAGTCTTTGCCCAGAAATTATATTTCGCCTCTGTTTGATGCTACATTTCGACCCTGTGCTTCTGCCTCACCTAAATCAAAACCATCCAAGCCGAAACCAATACACAAGGTATCAATATGTCGGTACATAGTGGATTGGAGAAAGGCGGAAGGCATGGTGTCGAAACCATTGCTTCCGAAGCGGTCGAAGCCTTTGTTTTACTCTCCAAAAATATGTGCTTGCCTTGTTTTCAAAAAGATGCTTTCGAAGGGGTTAAAACCTGTTTAAATAGCTTTTGAAAATTTTATCGCCCTTTTGTTTCGAAGAGACAACTTTCGAATGAGTTGCCTTGTTCTTAAATCAAAGCTTCTAAAAGGGTAGTTTTAACCCAATCGAAACCCTACTGCCGACCTTATGCCTTTCAAATGGATTGAAGTCTTCAACTAGATCGAAAGGTAGCCTTTACTTTATAAATAAGGTAATCCACTTCCTAAGCTTTCAAATGGGTTAATGGTTTCGAAGGCAATTGCTTCGAAAGGGGTTTCGAATCCATCCTTCAAATGTTTTGCTTAAATGATTTAAGGTTTCGACAGGATCGTTCCGAAGCCATCAGTTTCCCCCAAACTCTTTTATATGAAGGTTAATAGATTTGAAAGGGGTACTTTCGTTTACATTCACTTTGACCCAAAATATATTTTTTAAAGATAAACACAATGGTTTCGAGAGGGATACTTTCAAATGGTTTCGAAAGAGGTACTTTCAAATGATTTCGAATCTATGCTTCTATGAGTTAATAAGTAATGCTTTAATATTTTTAAAAGATATATTTTGATGGTTTCAAAATAGATGATTTAACGTGTTTTTAATGGCATATGCTTAGTGTTTTGAAATTAAGATTTGAATGTTTTAGAAGGCGGTTGTCCAATGGTTTTGAAAGTAAAAGTTTAAGATTTCGAAAGCCTTAGTTTCAAAACAAAGAATCCAATCTCATTTTTAAAGGAAAAATCATGGCATAAATAAAGGAATTTTAAAATTAATTTTAACCATAGAGTTTTTGAAGAAGCTTTCCATGATAAAATACTAGGTTAAAAGGATTAACCATGTTTCATATGAAAGTGCTTTTTAGGACATAAAAAACAAATGTTGGTGTTATTATGTTATTATGCTTGCTTCTTCTAATACACGCACACACATATATACATACATACATACATACATACATACATACATACATACATACATACATATATATATATATATATATATTCACTTTAAATGGACCCATAATTGTATTTTGGGGAGAAAGGGTAGAATAACTAGCTAGCTTGACCCAGTAGTGAATATAAATTGAGTTAACTCCTGTATGAGTAGAATTGTATCTAGGTGGTCAGGTAGACCAGAATATAGGATGTCTAAATATTGATTGTAGAACTTGTCAAATAGACAAGTTTATAGTAAACCCATGAAAATTATGTTTAAAAGTAGTTATTGGAAAGGGCAAATAGGTTTGTAGTAAACCCATGAAAACTACATCCGGGTAAAGTTATTGATAGACGTCAATAGGTTCCAAGTCAACCCATGAAAACTAATATATGAGGAAAGTTATTGGAGTTACCAATGGGTTTGGGGAGAACTCATGAAATAATAAAGTTATTGGTAGGGGCCAATAGGTTTTAGGGATCCCATGGAAACTATGAAATCAAACAGGGAGTCCATAAGTTTTAAACAGGTTATTAGTAAGTCAATGAAAACTAATAGGTTAATAGTAACCCTATAAAATATAACTAAGATAGATAGTCGAAATGAATGGGAATGGGTAATCACAAATTGATTTACTTGTTTGCATATCATCATAATATTTTGAATTGTTATATTTTAACCATTGTAGACGCAGGGGCACAATATATGATTTTTATAAATTTTGGATAAGATACTAGTGATGGAAAAACCCGTTCCACTAAGCGGCATGTCTTATTAGATATCTAAATGGTTTAAGATGAAATATTGTTATTCATACCAGGCTTTATGTCTGATTCGAAGTTTTTGTTTTCCCTTTAAACTCTCGGTACTCAATTGATTTTGAGTAGTTTAAGAGTTGAGGTTTTTAGGTTCTCCTTAGACGAATAAACTTCTGAAGACGTGCATGAGGCATGCTAGCTAGTAGGAGTTCTTTTTTATTTTGGTTCCATTATGTTTTTTGTAAAGGCAAAGTTGTTTAATTGCCTAGTTATATATACTTCGATCATCCAAGAGGGCATCTTCATATGCCGCTCTTGGCGTGTGTTGTAATAATTATATTTTCATTGAACATGGTTCTTGAATATAGGATTATGTAATTAATGTTGAAATGATATGAAATGGAGTGTGAAATTTGTTTTATGATTTTAATTTTTTTCCATATCCATGTGCTCGTGTTATATCAATGTACATAACATTACCATATTTGGTCATCGAGGATTAATAAATATGAATGACTGCAGCATCCAAGCTGTTAGTTTTAGGCCTCCAAGTGGGGAATGTTACACATATATCATGGCATAGCTATTTTGAGTAAAGCAAAGAGTATATTTTACTTGTTTAAGTATAATTTAAAAGGGTTAAATCAATTTGAAAAAATATGCTATTGTTGTTATAATAAGTTTGATTGCAGGATTTTGATTTGCAAAAGATACTATTTTAAAAGGATATTAGTGAGGGTAAACTAATTCTGCTAAGCGGCGTGGTCTCGCTAAATATCAGTAAACCGAGATATAATAGATTTATTCACACCAGGCTTTATGTCTGACTGGAATTTTATGTTTTCCTTTAAACTCTTGGGTGCTCAAAATTAATTTTGATTAGATTGAGAATAAAGGACTTCTCAAGTGTGACGACTCAGAATTTTTGGATGTTTGAAATTGGAATATTTAATTGATTTTAAATATTTAAAAGTTATTTTTTAACTTGAATTCATCAAATATTATTATTATTTAGCAATTAAGTTATTGGAATTAATAAACCAAAATTGGGTAAATTATTGAATCTTCAGTTTTAAGCCTGTTAAAAATAATTTGAAGGCTTGTAAAATTTATATTGATAATACTGAAGATAGTAAAAGTGTTAAAATTGAATTTAAAGGTGATTTTTTCAGTTTTGAAAATATATCATTTAAATCGACGTTTAGAAAAAGTCTTCCGAGGCATAGTCTCGGATTTCGACGAAACCAGTTCCATTGGATCCGTAATATTGTATTATTATCGGGTTTCAAATTTCGTAGTCTTTGGAGTTGTCGTCTGATCGTATGAAAGGTAAACGCGCTAAAACTCATGTCGAAATTTAATATTATAACTGGGTCCAAAGGGCTATCTTCTTCATACGATCGAATTAGGGCTCGTAACCTTTTCCATTGCATTCGAAACAGGGGTATAACATTATAAATGCCTAGCGGTGCGCATCAGTTGGAGGTCGAGATTTTAAGATACGTAAAACGAGACGATTTAAATTTAAATATAATATATCTTTGGACCAGTCAAATTTATCTTTGGACCAGTCAAATTTTCTTCAGTCGACTAATATTTTCAACATAGAAATCAAATCACTATCGCTTATCTTCCCCAACACACCATTTCCTTAGCTTTAACTCGTGTACCTTTCCCCTTTCTTTTTCAAACAAAACCAGAGTGAGGAAAGGAATAGAAAAATGGCGACTGTAGAATCTAAAATTGCGTTCGTTTCCTTCTTTCCCCCATTCCCAAATTAATTCATGAAAATCCCTTCTCTAACTCTTCAATATCAAATTCTCGTCCGAATAAAAAAAATCTAACCGAAGAAAAAAATGGCGAGCTCGAATTCGAGGTCGCAAGAGAGAGGGGAAATCGTCGCAGACGAGTGTTCGATTCTCGAGGTGGTGGGAAGGGATATGGGCGGTGGCTCATTTAGGGTTTCTCAAGCTTGAGGAGGGCTGCTGCAAAAAAGGGGGGTCGCGAGCTAGGGCTTGGTGGTGAAGGAATCGGCGACACTAAGGGTGGCGATTGTGGTATTTTCTGATACGTGCGATGGGGGGGGGGGGGTTCGAGGCAGTGGTGCGTGGCGTGTGTGCTGTCCTGTCGAGACAGTGATGTTTTGGACTATCGATGGTGGTCTAGCGATTGACATGCGTGGATGGTCGATCGACGGGGTGGTTCGTCGATGGCTACAGAGGGCGGTTATGGGCTACGCAGTAAGGTGTTTGTGTGCAGTTTTTTTTCTTTTTTTTCAGTTTATATATTTATAATAATATTTTACAGTAATGTTTTCATAAAAAAAATTAATAACTGCAGCAAGGTATATATACAGTTTATGTATTTTAAAAATTTATTAATAATGATAATAATATATACATATAGTTATATACAATAAAGTAGAAAATATATATAAAGTTTTGGAAAAAAAAGGAGTTTTAAAATGTTCACAGTAAAGAAATTTCTATTTTGTTATTTACAGTAAGGTAAATATTAATATAGGCATATCTATAAAAACTCACACATATTTTATTATATATAGAAACACAAAATGTATATATATATATATATATATAAAGTTTTGGAAGAAAATAATAGGAATTTTTTTAAAGGTTTGAAGTTATATAAAGTTAGATTTCTATGACCTTCAGGTTATTTCCAAAAGAAAATATAACCGTAAGGTTTATATAATAACTATTTTAAAATTTATAGGTTTTATTCAATAGATATTTATGTATACAGTAAGTTATAAATGTAGATTTTTATGTATAAATAGAAAATTTATTTATATAGATAAAGCTAAAATGAAACTATTATACATATGCCTATTTTAATTTACTAATTATTTTAAATAATGAAATTGGAAAAAAAATGTTTAACTAGCCTATTAATTATCTTAATGACTAAAAGATCTTTCAAAAGGAAATTCAGTTTTAAATTTAATTGTTAGTTAAATCAATTTATTAAAAAGAAATTGGTTTAAAATAAAATCATTGGATAATTAAAAATTACCAAATGAAAATTTGTTATTCGATTATTTCGAATATTAATGAATTATATAAATTATTATTCAAGGTCTATAAGCATGAAGAAACCGAGCTGAGATGGAAGTGGATTGCAAACAAAATCAAAGGTGAGTTAATCTCACTCATCTGGTTTTAATTTAAATTTAAATAGTTAAATTTAAATAATTGATTGGTTGATTGATTTGATTAAATGTTCTGTATAATATAGTAGTATATATAGTATATATTGGAGTGATTGATTTCCCGCATTATATAGCGGATGAGACCCTATGCGTCGCATTATAGCGGATGATATTATATTTAAAACCCATATACCGCGATATTCCACCTCGAAGTGGAATTGGTATTTTATTGTGCTAACATCTGTGGATGCAGGGAAACAGGTTGGAGGGATCCAACTAGATTTCTCAAAATTATTTAGATTGTTTAATATTCTGTGTTATGAATATTTGATATTCTACGATGAATCATATTGACAATTGGAATATTGAATGCTATGGTTTTCTTGAAAATATTTCAGTTCACTGAGTTATCAAAATATATAGAATCGGATTTTTGGAAAGAAATAAAAGAGTGAATTTTTAAGTACAATAATTATAGAGCATCTGAATAAATTTAAGAATGAATTTGAGAAGAATAAAAGTGATTTTAAATATTAATTAATAAATTTCGAGTATGGAAAAAAGGGATTTTGAATAAACAGAGAGAAAATGAATTTTAAACTTGAAGTGATATTATTTAAAGTAATAAAAGTATTTATTTTAAAATTCAAGGATTAAGCTTATTTTCAAGGATAAAGAAGGAATTTAGAAAAGTATGAAAGTAATATTTCAGTTAAATAAGATTTTAAACCATATTTGACAGGTAAAAGTGAAGTTGATGGGTTTTGGAGTTAAATTGAGAAAGTAAAGGAATCTATTTCAAATTGGAATAAAATCTGAAATCGATTTGGAAATTGATTTAGAATTCGAAATTATGTTTTTAAAGAAGACGGGACTTTGATATTTATAAACTGGGTGTATAATAGTAAAGCAATATATCAGTGGATATTTGGAAGAATAAATTCACGATGGGAATTTATTAAAGGAATGGGAAAATTTATTCAAAAAATAAATAGTGATTTACTTTTAAAGGATGTGAAGAGAAGTACATTTCCCTGGATAGCCAAGTACGTTTTCAAAGTAAAACTTTTAAATATAAGTTAAAGGCTTTAATGTTGTTTTTAAAAAAGTATGTTTTTGGAAATTTATTATTTCTAAATTTTTAAATTCTAAAATAAGTATTTTCTTTAATCTATTTATAGCAGTAATCATTTAAAGGTGGCTTGGTATTTTGGTTTTAAAAGTTAGAAATTCAGTTTTATATCGCACAAAGTAGTTTTATTTTAAATATTCTGAAAGTATATATTTTAATAAGTATTAAGGTAATTTTTAATTTAAATGTTTAAAGTATATTTTATAATAAAGTGTTTTAAATTATTTTAAATCTAAAGTGTTTGTACTTGGTGATTTCAGTGGAAATAGAAAAATATTTGGGAAATTTATTATGTAAAAGAGAGATGGTTTGAAAACTGTTTTCAAAAAGGTTTGAAAGCGGAAATATATCTTACGAAGACATTTTGAAGTTAATAAATAATTTGGTGAAATTATTTATGGTTGATGGTTGTTGTGAATGTTAGTTGATAGTTAAATAACCGACTATCAATATTGGACAATGCGCTGATCGTTTCGAAGAGACCGGGACCAAGATTAATTTCTCGAAAATCACTTCGATCCGGTTTGTACGTTTTCGTGAGGAAAACGAGTTCGGAGTCAAAGATGGAGCAATGAAGGGTAAGCGCTAGTCGCTACTAATCCTGAGGATGATTCCAAAATGGATGTAGTAGGAGTAGTGCCTTCGGTTCCGATCGAACCCGGGATGGACTTGTATGGATGGATGAATGCTTTCAAAACATCGTCAGGTGGGCGATAAGCATTCTAAATGAAACGATCTAAAAAGGTAACGCTTAGCCTCAAGCCTCATCAACTGGGAATAACTGAAAATCAGGGGTTATGCAGCAAGGCTAGGTGGGTAGCGCCCATTAGGGTGAGGTCATCCCTGTCTAGATGTCCCTTTTTATTCGGCTTAGTGGTATGGTTGCTGATCCCAACCGTGGGGTGATCTTACTCGAGATTATCCAGTAAGGGGTAGTCCCGGTCTTGTGTTGCAGGGGGCCGGGAGTGATCCTCAGTATGCTGATCTAGACCAGGTACCATGATAGGTGGTACCCAAATGCCTTGTCATTAGTTGGAAATCCATTTTTCCTATGCGTCCGTACGGTTTTGATTGTGCCCAACTATTGCTGAAACGTGAGATGCAAGCATTTCAGCTAGATTCTATTTTACTTTCTATAGACACTATTATAATATCAGAGAATTTAAATAAAAAAGTGTTTTAGCTATCATAAGTTAAAAACCCGACATGTTATTTGTGGCGTGGTCTTACGAGATGCTTTTGATTTTCAAAGGAATTTTGAAACTTTAATAATCAATTTGAGTGTGGTTTTCTCACGATGGTATTCCAGACTGACTCGGGTGTTATTTAACTGTAATGCTCGGGTCAGACCCAGTATTATAGGATACATGAAAGGTTGCTGTGGAGCTCAGAGGACGAGCTGGATGGCGATACGTACTTCCGTACTTGATTATTATTCCACTGTGTATTCAGTTTTGAGGACAAGTTTATATGACTGTCCAATTGTATGTCATTGATGTACTCTGATGATGTATATATATAAAACAGATATACTTTTCTTTTGTGTAAAGATTTGTTATTATCTATTATATTTTATTCCGCTGCGATGGATAGATTCTGATGTTGTTTTCTATTTTCTTCTTCTACCTCTTCTTCCTTAACCCAAATGGTTCGTATTTCCGTACATCTTAAGTTGATTGAGGGAGAGTAGTGTCAACTCTAAGGGTACAGATTTGCGGGTCATTACAATAAGTTTAGTAGGTTGGAAGAATAAGCTTCCAAAGACGTGTAGGAGACAATGATAGCTACATAGGAGTTATTTATATTATTTTCGCTGTGATGTATTTATGACTGATATGTTTATCTATTTAGTACTTTGGTCATCCAAGGAGGCCTCTTTATATGTCGCTCTTAGAGTAATTTGTAATAATTTATCTGATCAAAACCTAGGAATCATTTTGGGATTATGTAATTGAACATGAAATATTGATTTGAAATGTAATCAGAAAAGCTATTTTTGATATGTGTATTGATTTTATTTCATATTGATGTGCTTCTGATATTATGGATACTATTAACGTTACCATATTTTGTCATCGGAAGTTAATACTGTAGATGATTGCAACATCTCTTAGCTTGGGGACTCAAAATAGGGGATGTTACATCTCAACACGCAATAGCTTCGGAAGCTAACAACATGTGACAACTATTTGTAGCTTAACATGTGACAGCTTGGGAAGCTATCAACATGCGACAGCTATATGTGGCTCAACACATGATAGCTTTAGAAGTTATCAACATGCGACAGCTTTTTGTAGCTCAACACATGATTGCTTGGAAATTTATCAACCCATGATAGCTAATAAAAGCTATCAACCCGCGATATCCTAAGGGACTTGACTAGCGACAAGTAGGATGATATCAATGCACGATGACCCTAGGGTGCTTAACAAGCAATAGTCATGTAAATTTGGTTTGAAATAATGATCAAAGTAAAGGAAAAGGCTAAGTGCATAAGACTATGGACCCTAAAGGTAATATGACTTTGGGGAAATAGTAAGTTGACTAAAACCTTAATTAAAGAATGAAAAGTAAGATTGTACTTGATTAAGCCATGTGGTGATTAGTTGAACCATTATAGAGAACCATTATAGAGAATGAAATGTGAATAGAAGGTTTATGAGGCCTCGGTGGCAATAATATGTCTAAAACATGATATTATATTTGGTAATGTTGATGGAAGGCCTGTGTAGCTCCTAGATGTCTAAAACATGATATTTTATTTGGTAACATTCATGGAAGGCCTGTATGGCTACCAAAGGTCCAAAACATAACGCAATATTTGGTAACGTCAATTGAAGGCCTTAGTGACAAACCCTTGTCCGTCTAGAATGATACGATGGGACAATGGTGCAAGGCTTGCATAGCATCCAACTATCTATTCATGATAATATATGATTAAAGGAGTAAGGCTTTCTAGCATCTAATTTCATATTCATGACATTGTATTTGATGATTGTTGGTGTAAGACTTGAGTGTAGCCATTTATCTAAACTTGACATAATAAATGATGGAAAATGGTGTAAGGCCTTAGTCGCATACTAATTACCTGTTCACAATAAACTCAAAGTTAAGTTAAATATCTAAGTGGAAATCTCAAGTGTTCAGTTGTTATTGAACCAGTAAGTGGGAGGCTTGAGTGGAAATTTAAAATTAACTGACTATAGAAACTAGTCGAACATGTGTGCAAGAAATCTTATGCTTATAATGAATTGATGATTTATGTTGTATGTGACGTAATGTTATTACATGGTATGATGTAATATATGATGATTAGATTAGTGAGGGGAAAATCCGTTTCGTGCTTTAGGGACATGGTCTCACTATATGTTTACTTGTTAGGGTAAAGTTTTACTCATATCAGACTTTATGTATGACCCGTATTTGTATTATTTTCCATAAACTCAAGGTTACTCATTGGAGTAGGCTGAGTTTATGGATTAGACATGTATCTTTTGGGAGGATGAACAAAGATTCTAAAGACCAAGCAGGAGACTTAGCTTGCTAATAAAAGTTGTTTTGTTACTTCTGCTATGTAAAACCAGCTATTATAATTGGTTGCATTTTGCATTGGTATCTTCATATGCCAGATATGACACCACACTTATTTTCTTTTTTTATTTACTCCCGTTGAGAATAAAAAGAGTTAATGATGATGTAATGAATCTTGTAATACAAATTTGTGCATTGGAAATTTATTTAGTAGCTCCATTTACTTAATGTTTTGTAAAATAACACTGAATTTACTTTGTCGCTTGAAAATGATTCTAGTGATGACTGCAGCATCACCGGCATCTATTTTTGGGTCTGGAAGTAGGGGATGTTACAAGATATCATTTATGAAATTTAAGTCCGAACTCACTTTCATAGGGAGTCCATTGTTTCTATAAACAATTCTCTAGTATTTCATAAATGCATGAGAACACTCATAACTACCATTTAGGTATTTTAATTTAGATTCGTAAACTTGCTCAATGTACCAACTACATAAGCAAATTGCGATATAGTTGACAGTATGACACATATGATAATTCCTACCATCGATGCATAAAGAATCCATGTCATATTATTTTATATTAAACATTTTATTATGGTGTTTGTGTGTATTGTACAGGATAATCCTAACCTCCTTGCATATAGTTTTAGAAATATTTTAGTATCTCTTAATATTCTTTCTTACGGATACATACTTTCGCTAATTTTGACTGATAAACAAACTATTGGATTTTCTATCAAAATATTTGCCCAATTCCGACGTTTATCGAACAATACTATCGTATTAGTTTTTGGATCTTATCCATCTCTTACAAACCAAGATATCACTCCCACTAACGTTGTAAAAATTTTGTTATCTTTTGAAAACAATTTATTATAATTCATTTTTCAGAATTTTGTTTCTATAAAGATGTACAAAAATTAAAGTTATATTACATTAACCGATGCATCTTCTATGCTAATTTTGACAACTAAAATTTATGGGGATATTCTCATAAATGTTGTTATATCTCAATTACATTGATCTTCCTATGGAAGACACATCTACAGCCAATGGATCATATGCCTTTAGGTACAACTATCAAAATCATATTTTGGTAATGTAATTGGAATATATTCTGGATTTTAGCATCGTGCAATATGGTTGGGTATGTAGTATTCATGGTTTATTGTCAATTAAGGTGATTGTTATCACCAACAATCCTTTTTCTTGACGTTTATAAGAAAATCACAGTTTCTCTTTAATGTGCGAACATTCCTTTTGGCTATTCTAATGTGTCATGTTCTTTTTAGGCTTCGTAATTTTGTTTAATCTTAAATAATTAGCTTATATGTTGGAGTCTTTGGATCGTATCCAAATACTTAAATAAATTTGATTCAATATTGAATTCATGAAACTTATGTTCATAACATAAATTAGTCAGCTATTATTGGTCAATCCCAAAGTCTAATATCCCACATAAGCAAATTTCATTTGCAGCCTCTCGACTCATATAACCTGTCAACTTCTTGGCCTAGGACATGTAAGGGTTTCTCATCAACTCATATCTTATATGACTTTAAAAACTATATCATAGGTATAATTAAATTTAACGTACGCACTTACTCTTAAGTACATATCCAACAAAGTACGATTACTCCTTATCAATATATCGTTATGTCACAGGGA
Source organism: Allium cepa (assembly GCA_030765085.1). Lineage (NCBI taxonomy): Eukaryota > Viridiplantae > Streptophyta > Magnoliopsida > Asparagales > Amaryllidaceae > Allium > Allium cepa. The sequence goes on along the minus strand of CM060939.1, from coordinate 648,503,088 downwards.
GAAGAGACTTTGAGCTTGAATTTTATTCTATTTTTGTAATTTTGGAACTCCTTCTAATATACTCACCTACTCGATCAACTGAATTATTTTATTTCCATTGCATGTTATGTTTTCTACTTCCATTTTGGATTCGATGAATTTAGCAAAGATATACGACTTATGTATCAAATACACACATCCATGTCTAGGAAAGTTCATCATTGAATTCATCGAAGCAAGTAGACTCATTTTGGTATTATTCGACCTTTGATTCCATACATCTATATGTATTGATCTAAAGAGTTTATTAAATCTTTTGTCACTCTCATTAAATAGGCACATAACACTTAATCCTTAAGGTACAATTCAACAGTTTCATGTGATTCATAATCATATGATTTAATGAATCATTCCTCTAAGATACAACTTAGTCTATAATCCCTAGAAATAATTGTTAAAATTTACATACTTCCATATTATGCAGCAAATGCAACAAATACCATTATTCTAATTTTTTTATAATGAGTATTCGCAATATTCACAATAAAATAAAACTAGATATATTTTCAATGAATACTGAAAACAGTAATTATTACATAAATAATATTCGGTATATAAACGAAAACAATCTTTTATATCTCAATAAGTCCACTTATAAGTGTCATATGGTATGCTCTTACTATTTCTGCCATTTATATAATAGCGCATGACAAATGAAGTTCTATTCAAGTACTTATTACGGGCTATTTATTATTTTACTGTAACTAATTTACAGTCGAGTGTTATCTATTAAAAATATTAAAATCATATAAATAAATTTTACATATAAATATTTTCTATATTATTATACATTTGGAAATGAAATCGCATTTCCCATTCCATATTAAATATCTTACTACATTTTATACATTTATCATTTCATATGTCCTTTATCAATGAGGAGTGACCATCTACTCTCTTCATTCCAACTTTGTATATTTTAAATCAACTTTTGAAAATTCTCTTTCTTTTCCAATGTTTAAACCATTTAAAAGGTAAATATACAACAAGACTGCCCCAAATTCTTTACTAAGGTGTATTTAAATATTCTTAAGATTATAAGAATATCGAACATGTTACGCTTAAGTAAACTGATCAGAATTGACATTTTAGTGATCGAATTCCAAGGATGGTCTTTAGTCCTTGGTCTTTTATTATTTTCTATGCAACACAATTCTCATCGTATTCAATCATATTGAACACATAATTTTGCACTATTGTTTGCTCGCTCATCTCTAGTAAACCAATTTCATAGAGATTTCATATATTACAAACATGATTTTTCTCCATGTGACCTAATATGGACCAAATATCCTTACCCATGTATCACCTTGGTGCTTAAAAACTCTTAGAGGCAGTAAACGACTTATAGAAAATAAACTTACGAATGCATTAAGTAGTTGAATAATTTATGGAATCTGCACGGGTCTTGAAATGACAGCTGCCAATTAATTTATTGGTAAGTGTATCTTATGTTTCTTTCATTAATATATTTACTTCAATAAACATTTTTATCAATTTTGTAATTATTTATCATTTAATGTGATTTTATGTGTAATAACTCGAAATTTTGTAGTTTGATTTCTAATATTTAATTAATTTTAAATCTTGTAATACAGGGATTATTTAAGGTTTAATAACTGGAATTCATGTATAGGGGTTGTTTGAATTTTTGAATTTTGAATTTAATATTCAAACGATGAATTAAAAATAGGGATTCTGAAGCTATTATTTATATAATAATGGATTTTAATAGACTTATTTAACTCATTTTAAATTGACAAATAATAATGGTGTATTCCTGTGTAAATTTATTTGCAGAAATAAATGATTCAAATAAATAAGTAGAAAATATATTATTAGTTTTACCATTCGATTTTTATTAACGTATTTTTGGTTAATTTATTTGATTTTTCCTAATTTTTAAATTGAAAAATATTTGAATTTTTCGTTTGATGACTTATCGGCAAACGGTAGTGGTTTTGTGATTATTAGTAAACCAGTGTATATTATTGTTGTTTTAGAGTCGCATCACTGCTCTGAGCACGACTGTATTTTTGTTTTATCGTTCGGAGTCCAAACGAGAACGAAAAATCTATACAATGAGGTGTTGATAGACGTTCATTGTGTTATCCCGCTTTTTGGCAAAGCCGCGATACCAAAAGATCGATCAAGAACAAAAGGCAGTTCGTCTCAGAGATTGGTTGTACTTCACTTCGTTATGGATGTCAATGAATTTTTGTCCAAGCCCGGATCAGGCTACAATTGATAAGACATGACAAGCAAGACCATGAAAGCCAGTGTTTCAAATTTCAGGTTAATCGGAGTTCGTATGCGAGATATGATCGATGCAAGTTAGGCAAAGTACACAGTTCGAAACCATCGGCTTGTTGAGAGGACGCCCCATTTCGAACCGATGGAGTTCAAATCCATCAGTAACTCCTTTATTCGAATCCATCGGTTTGCACATACTTCGAGTCGAACGAGTTCGAACCGATCAGGCGTGATATTAGTCGCTTCGAACCCAACGGTTCGAACCCATCAGATAGGCATCATCTCAACAAGTTCGAATCCATCAAGCTCCGTGTACTTCGAATCGGTGACATTCGAATCGATCAGCGGAATAGTGATCACTTCGAATCGATCAGTTCGAATCCATCGCATGGGCATCCCCTGAGCACTGTTTCGTATCCATTGAGTCCGGAGCACTTCGAATCCATCACCATATATCCTACTTCGTATCGATCGACCTCGCACCCATCAAGAATGCCAGATCATTCCTTCGTATCCATAAATTCTGCCATGTTCGGATCCACTCGGCTCGTCTTGATCCCCTTCGTATCGATCCATTTCGAATCCATTAATGCGAACTGGGTCACGGCACACGATACGAACGAGGCGAAATCCATGGGTACGAAGAGGTCAACTCGGAGATAAAACAGGATCGATGCGAGGAGTGCGCGCCATGTCACCAGAGATCCACGTGACCGATCGAGTCGAATGGAATGGATTCGAAGTGATGGGTTCGAATGCAACAGCCCTCACGAAAAACCACAACTTGAATCGATCATATCTCCTAAACCACTTATCCAAATGCGACGAAATTTTCACTGTAGCTTCCATACAAGGTAAAGATTGTTCCTGCCAAGTTTCAGCTCGATTGGATCATTTCTTGATGGGTTCGAAATCACTTCGAATCGATGTCAGATCGAGTCGAAACTTGGTGGGGTCGGTCGCGTGGGCCCACTCACGTGCCAGAAGAAGTCTTCCGAGGTTTGAGCGAGATCTGGGCCTCCTACGCCTATAAATAGCCCCCTGAAGCCTTCAGAAAAGGGGATCTTTCGGAGTTTCCACCCTTGAACGTCCAGACTCTGCCGGATTGAATTCCATATTTCATTACCGCTGTTGTATTTAGATTTCAAAGCTATCATCAATTGTAATCCATTGTAATCAATCATTATCATCAAGTGAATCAATAAAGAGAGAACCTTCAAAGTGGACGTAGGCAAGATCACCGAACCACTATAAATCCTGTGATTGTTATCTGTGAATTATTGTGATTGTTGTTGCTTAGATCTGAATTCTGTATTTGATCTGTGTTGATAAACGGGTGCTTTCACGGTATTGGGTGTTTGTGACTAATTTTGGCGCAAACATTTTGGTGCTTTCACTGAGAAGGGCTAATTCAGGAGTTCTACCAATTAGAAGTTGGTCCAGAAAGTTTGAAAGTTCAGATCTAAGAGCTATGACGAGACAAGCAAGTAAGGAACAAAGGCCAGAGAGGAGCGAACGCCAAGGAAGTCAAGAGGCTTCCTCTGGAGCGAATCAAGCTCCGATCTTCATCACTAGGGACGAGATGGAAACGATGATGAAGAAGCAAGAGGAGTTGATCCAGAGTTTATTTCAACAAATAGGACAACTTGGAGCACAGAATCAAGGAGTAACCGAAGTTCATAACGGAGCAGGACCATCCGACGTAGCACCTGGAGTAGGGGGCACACCCATGGAAAATGTTGATCCAATCCCTGAGAGATAAAAAGGAGTATCTGCGCAACCTAGAGACAGCAGAGGAACGAACGCTCAGTCGAGGGGGCAGATTCTAGAGTTCCCTCGTGAACTCGGGGGGCAGGTTGAGAGCAATGAACGAGGATTGCATCTTGGAGACGATGACAAGTTGGCAGAGATGGTTAGAAGAGCTATGAGAGGCGGTTTGACAAACAAAGATCTTGAAGATGTAAACAGGAGTCCCTTTTCTCCTGCAATTAGGATGGCTAGGAACCCACCAGAGTTTAAGTTGCCATCAATAAAGATGTATGATGGGAGGACGGATCCCGCGGTCCATTTGACAAGTACATGAGGCATATGGAGGTGCTGGGGGCATCACAAGAGGTTATGGCCCGGTGCTTTCCGTTATATCTGACAGATATCGCAGCATTATGGTTTAGACAACTAGAGAGCGGCTCCATAGGAACATGGGCAGACTTAACGGAAAGATTCATGAGACAATTTAGGGTTCACATTGCAAGACCCAAGAACGTAATGAGTTTAGCAATTTTGAAGCAAAAGACTGGAGAGACTTTGAGGAGTTTTCTGATGCGGTTCAATGCGGCAGCAGCATCGGTGGATGGGCCAGATCCATCCATGGTTATGATGGCAGCCATTTCCGGAATAGCTGATGGCACGGATTTCAAAAATTCATTGACGAAAGATCCACCTATGGATCTAGGAGAATTCTATCATGAGGCGGAAAAGTTCTTGCGATTGGAAGACGCGAGTGCGGAAAGAGAAGAAGGTGATGAGCTCAATGTTTACACGGTCAAAGATGGAAATCCTCCTGAGAAAGGTACGGAAACTAGCAAGGGAAAGCGAAAGGCTGAGAGTGGCCATAACAGGTCGATGCGACCACGAAAGGAACCAAGATTTACCACATACTCAGAGCTGAACGAGAATTTAGAGCGAATCTATCAGGATACCAAAGAACAGGTCCCGTATCGCAGACCAATGCGAAGGGACCCAACTTCCGATGAAAGGAAATCAGATAAGTATTGCATATTTCATGAACTGAATGGTCATAACACTAATGATTGCAGGCATCTGAAGGAAGAGGTGGAAGGGCATATCAGGAACGGTATGCTCCTTCGGTATGTGAGGAAACAGACTCCAACAGTGGAGCCCGAGCGTCCACCGTCTACCTCAACTAGAGGTGGCCCTGAGTCGGGACAACGTCTGATTATCCATTGATTGACTGAAATAACGATGAACAAGTTGTAAACGTCTTACTAATACGGTTAAATCATTTACACATGTGAGCGATCGCGCACGATCCATAGACATGCTCTGAATGACTACCAGCCGCATCATAGTGAGAGTTTACGCTTTGACATCCCTGCTTTGCTTTTGCTTTGATTTTGATTTGAACATTTAGATTCTGTTTGTATGGACATTTCTGTTGTGAGATTCGTATAACCATTGCTTTTATATTTGCAATTCCATGAAAGAATTTACCTTCATGCCCGTTGGATCGCGAACGGTCCACGAGCACCTTTTGTATGGCGATGAACCGTAAAAGTCTTTGATTAAGAAACTCCCCCGAACATGAATTCCGGCATCGATAATACTAAGTCCCTCCCGGGCACACCTAATTCGCCTCGAACGGCAAACGATCGCGAACGATCACAATTAGCCTCGAACGGCACACGATCGCGAACGATCACAATCAGCCTCGAACGGCACACGATCGCGAACGATCACAAATCGCCTCGAACGGCATCCGACCGCGAACGGTCACGATGCACTTGTATGACAGTTGATCGCGAACGATCACTTTCGGCCTCAAACGGCACCGACCGCGAACGGTCATGATTCACTTATTATGAAACCCGACCTCGAACGGTCACCATTCGCCTTGAACGGCACTTGATCGCGAACGATCACCATTTGCCGCAAACGGCATCGACCGCGAACGATCCCATCTCTTCAATTGCCGCGAACGGCATCGACCGCGAACGGTCCCATTCAATCTTTTGCCATGAACAGCATCGACCGCGAACGGTCCTATTCCATCCTTTGCCACGAACGGCACCCGACCGCGAACGGTCACAACTCGCCTCGAACGACACAACTCACCTCACCTTAAATGGCTCGATCGCGAACGGTCGTCATCTGAGGTCCGCCACCTGACCGCACACTGTCGCACTTCACCTCGAATGACTCGATCCCTAACGGTCGTCATTTGAAGTTAAGCGCTTGACCTTGAACGGTCACATTTCACCGCAGATGACTCGATCCCGAACGATCGACGCATGGATTTACATGCTTGACCATGCACGGTCGCACTTCACCTCGAATGACTCGATCACGAACGATCGTCGTTTGAAGTTAGGCGCTTGACCATGAACGGCCGCGTTTCATCCCAAATAGCTTGATCCCGAACGATCGTCATTTAAGGACATATGAGACTATCAAGTTCTTTACAGGTTGATGATAGGATATGAACATCCAACTCAAGGCATTACAAAACACACCTTCCTACCGCAAGACATGTTTTGGGGGGCAAATGTTATCCCGCTTTTTGGCAAAGCCGCGATACCAAAAGATCGATCAAGAACAAAAGACAGTTCGTCTCAGAGATTGGTTGTAATTCACATCGTTATGGATGTCAATGAATTTTTGTCCAAGCCTGGATCAGGCTACAATTGATAAGACACGACAAGCAATACCATGAAAGCCAGTGTTTCAAATTTCAGGTTAATCGGAGTTCGTATGAGCGAGATATGATCGATGCAAGTTAGCCAAAGTACACAGTTCGAAACCATCGGCTTGTTGAGAGGACGCCCCATTTTGAACCGATGGAGTTCGAATCCATCAGTAACTCCTTTATTCGAATCCATCGGTTTGCACATACTTCGAGTCGAACAAGTTCGAACCGATCAGGCGTGATATTAGTCGCTTCGAACCCAACAGTTCGAACCCATCAGATTGGCATCATCTCAACAAGTTCGAATCCATCAAGCTCCGTGTACTTTGAATCGGTGACATTCGAATCGATCAGCAGAATATTGATCACTTCGAATCGATCAGTTCGAATCCATCGCATGGGCATCCCCTGAGCACTATTTCGTATCCATCGAGTCCAGAGCACTTCGAATCCATCACCATATATCCTACTTCGTATCGATCGACCTCGCATCCATCAAGAATGCCAGATCATTCCTTCGTATCCATAAATTCTTCCATGTTCGGATCCACTCGGCTCGTCTTGATCCCCTTCGTATCGATCCATTTCGAATCCATTAATACGAACTAGGTCACGGCACACGATACGAACGAGGCGAAATCCATGGGTGCGAAGCGGTCAACTCGGAGATAAAACAGGATCGATGCGAGGAGTGCGCACCACGTCACCAGAGATCCACGTGACCGATCGAGTCGAAGGGAATGGATTTGAAGTGATGGGTTCGAATGCAACAGCCCTCACGAAAAACCACAACTTGAATCGATCATATCTCCTAAACCACTGATCCAAATGCGACGAAATTTTCACAGTAGCTTCCATACAAGGTAAAGATTGTTCCTGCCAAGTTTCAGCTCGATTGGATCATTTCTTGATGGGTTTGAAATCACTTCGAATCGATGTCAGATCGAGTCGAAACTTGGTAGGGTCGGTCGCGTGGGCCCACTCACGTGCCAGAAGAAGTCTTCCGAGATTTGAGCGAGATTTGGGCCTCCAACGCCTATAAATAGCCCCCTGAAGCCTTCAGAAAAGAAGATCTTTCGGAGTCCCACCATTGAACGTCCAGACTCTGCCGGATTGAATTCCATATTTCATTACCGCTGTTGTATTCAGATTTCAAAGCTATCATCAACTGTAATCCATTGTAATCAATCATTATCATCAAGTGAATCAATAAAGAGAGAACCTTCAAAGTGGACGTAGGCAAGATCGCCGAACCACTATAAATCCTGTGTTTGTGATTGTTATCTGTGAATTATTGTGATTGTTGTTGCTTAGATCTGAATTCTATATTTGATCTGTGTTGATAAACGGGTGCTTTCACGGTATTGGGTGTTTGTGACCAATTTTGGCGCAAACACATTGTATATATAACAACACTTATCCATTCCAACACACTCTATTCCCTTTATCACTTCTACCGTTTCATCGCAAAAAGAAAGGAGGCTAGACCTACTTCATTCAATGATTAGAAACAAATCAGACAAAAATAAAAAAATTAAAAGGAGTTGTCTTTGAGTTTGTTTAAGTAAGATCTATACTTGGTGTGTATGGATGTGTTCGACCTCGTATTCATTGGATAACAGTTTTAGTAAAGCAAATATAAACTAGGGTTTGCAATTTCCAAAAATTTAGGTAATGATTTTGGAATCAGGGTATTAAAACGAGTTTGTCATGGCTAGAAGCAACTCCAACGAGATTTTCCTAGTCCGCGGTGGCGAGAATAGTTTGCATCCTCGGTACGGAAGAAATTGAAGGGGCGCATTGCGATCTGGGGGAAGTTTATGGGTCGAAGGTGGTGGGGTTGGAAAGATGCACCGCACGAAGAGGGAATCAATGACGAAATTCATTTGGCTTTTCGTTTAGTATGGAGCGAGAGAGAGGGAGGAGAAGAAGGAGCAATGGTGATAATGAACTCGAAAAAAGCGGGAGTTAATAAACGTGGAAGGAGGATTAAATTTTAAAGATGTTATTAATTAATTATAAAGTGATTTATAAATTAAAATCAATAAATTATTATTTGTATATCTTACTCGTTCGAGGTCCAATTGAGACATGAATTTTATGTTGCACTCATAATGATGAAAGCTTCACGATGGAACTGGTTTGGTAGAATTTGGAACAAGCTGAAATTTGGATTAAAATTGGGCGTCGTTTGATTTTAGTTCAAAATGCTTCGGCGCCAAGTAAATTCCAGTGAGTATAACTCACCTTTTTGGTCAAACAGTTTTATATAGTAGATAAAATTTACTATTTGTGTTTGGTTGAAATTATTGGCTGTTTGATTTAAATAACCGCTTTGTAAAAGCAAAAGGCATTTAAAATTGAAAGACAGGGAAAATTGTTGAGAAATGCAGATTTCTCGATATTGTTAATTTTAATTTCCTGTTATATACATTTTGATTGATTTCGGTTATACTCATGTTAAATAGATTGTTAATGCTAAAATTTAATTGTTTGGCCATATTGGATGTGACACCGACATTGTGAAATTGAACCTTTTTCACAAAAATGGTAGTTATAGCATTTGTTAAGTGCAATAGTAAATAGGGGCCTTGATTTAGAATTTTAGAATGCTATTAATTTTTGATTTGGTTTGGAAATGATTTTGATTTGAGAAATGATTATTAAATATGTCTATTAGGAATTTATATGATATTTTAATTTAAATGAGTTTTAAATGTTTCTACTGTATTTCTAAATTTTTAAGTAAATGGTTTTAAATAATTATTTTAAAAGTGTCGTATTTTATAAAAGTTATTTTAATAATAAATATTCATTCTAAAAAGGAAATTTAAAAAGGATTTGTAATTACATTTAGGAAATTTATAAAAGATGTTTTATAAATGAATTTGGAGTTATAAACAGTGTTGCAAAGAATGTGAAAATTTATAAATTATGTTTATAAACGATATGTTGCAAATGGAAGTTTCAAGAAGATTTTTTAAATTATATAAATGATGATTTTAAAAGAGGTAATAATAAAGTTTGGAAAATTATGAAAGAAGGGTATAATTATGTTTTAAATAATATTTATGAAGTAATTCATAAATAATATTTTATGAAAAAAAATCTAAAAGTGAAATTTTAGAGCTTATATTTATTAAAAAGAATTTATGAAAGAGTTATTTTATAATAGGGAATCGATTTCCCAAATTGACCTTCTTAATTATGATGGTAGTGAACATTCTCTCCCTACTTAACACCAAAGGAATAATGTTTGGTTTATTATTATCTCATTTTCAAATGACTCTATTTTAACCTAAATTTTAAGTGTGGTTTGAAATAAAAATCTTTCCTAAGATTTATAAATATACTAATATTGTTGAGAAAAGTATATGACTATATTTTCTAAGTATTGAAAAGGCAAGGATTTGTAAATATATTTATACTATTAAAATAAGTATATTGGAAGATTTTCCAAAGTTTTAAAATGAAATGGTTTGTGAATATACTTATGTAGTTGAGATAAGTATATGAATATTTTCAAGGCAGGGAAAAGGGTAGAGAAGGGTATTCCGAATTATATATCTTTGTGAAAGTATTTTAATACAATCGTTTACAAAGTAATTTTAAATTAATGAAAGATTAATTTAAGAGGTCCATGTTCGCTTTGTGCTTAACCAGTGTTATTTCCCCCCAAGGATCTATAAGCTATGTTTGGATCGTGTGTTTATTTGATAGTTAAATAACCGACTATCAAATCTTAACTAATTTTTAACTCTGGAGATATCTAGGGAAAAAAAGTTAATTATATAGTACAGTTATCTTAGATGATTTTACTGTATATATAAACTCATGTGTTCTTCTAGGACATGGGAAAAGAAGATCCTCCCACTTAAACAGTTAAGGATTGACCCCCGCTCTTATCTTGTTTGTGTATTTTCGAAAGAACCAAAGTTGAGTTTATCGAAACTATCGAATTTTCGTTCGAAGAGTGCGGATCAAATAAACATGAATAATACGAAAACCACTTCGATCCAATTCGAGCATTTTGAACAGAAGACGTCTTCAAGAAGTATGGAATTGAAGATGGAATTTCTGAAGTGCAATGGCTACCTGCTACTAATCTTGAGGCTGATTCCAAAATAGATATAGTAGAAGTAGTGCCTTCGGCTTGTCCAGACCCAGAACAACTTGTATGGATGAATGATGGAACAGCATTGCAACGTGGAGGGTAGTGTTAACATTCCAAGTGGGTTTGATATATAAAAAGGTAAAATGTAGCCTGTAGCCTCATCAATTGGGAATGAGTAAAATATGGGATATGCAGCAGGGCTAAGTGGGTTGCTCCTGGGGTGTATCATCACCTTTTTAGATATGCATTCATTGTATGGATTTGGTCAGAGCTCTCGGTAAAGCTTGTAAAGCAACCGGGGTGATGATATATTCGGTACTATCTAAGAAGGGGTAGGCCGGTTCTGTGAGCAGGGGTGCATGACATTCTTGTTGACCTTGGTACATTTTTCTAAAGGTATACGGTGACGGATGATACCCTAGTAGCCCAGTCATTAATGAAATCCATTCTCCAGTACGTTCCTTTACGGTTTTAGTTGTAAACCTATTATGCTAGAATTTAATTAACGTAACAATTTCGATTATGATTAATATGTAATTATACCTAGACATATTATGATATCATTAGATTTTCTGTAAAACGGTTTGGTTATCGTAAGGTAAAAACTCATCCGTGTTTGTTTGCGGCGTGGTCTTATGAGATACCATTTATTTTAAAGTTTTTATAACTTTAAAAAATCCAAATGAGGTGTGTTTCTTACGTTGGTTTAACAAGCTGATCTAGGCATTGTTTTCTTATAATGCTCAGGTCAGAACGAGCATATTCACAAATCTAATTTGGATGCTTTGGTGCTTTCAGGAGACAAGCTAGAGGACCGAGATGTATTCTATATTCTATTTTTCCAATGCATTTGTTGGTGTATTTGTCAGCAATTGTGAGGATGGGTAGTTATTAATGTTCAGCCGACGTTTTATTTAGTGTACTCTGATTGATGTTTGTATGTATATTACATTTTTCATTTTGTAAGGATCTACTTCATTTTGTGTATTACTCATCATGATGTGAGATTCTATTTTGTCTTTTCTTTCTTTTTCCTAACAATCTGTCTTTTTGACACTCGGATGTTTGGCACATGAATACCGTCGATCTATTAATGTCAACTTCTAAGGGTCGAAAAGGCGATTCGTTATAGTTGGTATCAGAGCTAGCTTGGGAGAACACCTAAGCATTAGTGGGGGATTAACTCTTTTGAGATAGGGTAAGCAAAACCCTGGGATGAGTTTGAGTGTGTGTGTACATATAAGAGTGTGTATTTGTTAGTGATTATAAAATGTTTTGTATTTACTGATTTATAGGTTGAGTAGTTATAAATTTTGGTTGATACAGAAGGAACAACTGTACCGATAGGGGTTTCTAAACACTTGAACAAAGCAAATTGACACATTATTGTTTTGATATTGGGTAAATGAAATAATTTTACCTAAATTACATTATATATAACAGTTATATATGGTGTGTTTGGTTGTTAGGAAGTGATAATATTCAAATATCATTTACTGTTGATTTGTTGTGCTCATATAGTTTATAGAAATTTTGTCTAGTTAAATTATGCACAAAAACCTTGTGAATTCAATTTCACAGCTGAATATAAGGTCTTTAATGATAATATTGAGTTAAGCTTTAATTATAATAAAATTTATTTATTTTAATCTATACAAAGAGAAACAATTGTGAAATGATCTTATATAAGAAGTGAAATTACACAGGTTTGCTTTATAAATGGAGTTATAAATACAAATGGTTTTAAACTAAGAATTTGAGAATTTAAATCCTAGTGCTTTTGAAATTGTTTTTCAAGGTTTTGGAGAAAATAATAATAATACTATTCTGGAAGTATTTTTCACTAGAAATGTTTTAAAAGGGATTTCAAAGGAGATAAAAAGCATTGAACTCACTTTTATTGCTGGAAAATAATTCTGGTGATGATTGCAACATCATCAGTATTTATCTTTGAGTTTCTAAGTAACAGATTGCTACTATAGTGATTTGCTATAGAAATTTTGTTCTCGAAAAACAAAGTTTGTTTTAAATTCCTAAAGTATTATTTGATATACAAATAAAATATGTATATTAGTATTTCAAAAATTGAGTTGAAATAAAAACTGGGTGTTTAGTTCATAAATTTTCAGTTAAGTGATCTTATAGACTAATGTATCTTATTCATTAGGATAGTTGGGTTTGTACATATGTTTTGAGATGTGTTGGGTGATTTTCAGTTATTGAAACAAAAAGGACTTTTGATGATTTTGGACAATCAAAACTTCTAGGTTAATTAGGAAATTGAAGTTAAGTGGTTTCAGAAATATAAGCAGATAAGTCCTTCTAACTTATAAACTTGAGGAAATAATAAGTTAAATAAGTTTTAATTTGTTGAACATTCGAGTTAAATATAAACAAAACTGAAATTTTGTATGTACTCTTAGGATGCAGAAGAAAGTTATACAATATGAACTTAAGGTTTAAAGTGATAAATAAACATAAGTAGTGTTTAAGAAAATGTTTATAAACGTAAGTAAGGATTTTATGGAACAATTGTAAAGTAAATGATTTAGTATTAAAGGAAATACTAAGAAAATAATGAATGTGAATAAAAATAAATTGGTATAATTTAGAAATTAAATGTAACAAATACGTAATTTATACGTGGATCATGTTATTTTCATAACTATTTTGATCCAGTTTTGAGTACATGGTTTCGAGGTGATTTACACTGATCTGAGTTAGGACTTTTCACTCGATTCTTGATGGCGAACACCAGATATAGATTTTTGATGGATTTTGAAGTTTTATATCACAGTTGACGACTATGCAAGGTAATGGAGGTTTCTAATCAAGGAACCGGATCAGAGTCTGCACTGGAGCGATCGAGTGGAAAATACTAGTTCAGAAGTGAAATTTATATGATCAAGGGATCAGATTTGGTATTGCATATAGATGGTAAATGTACAACATACAGACTTTATTGAAATTATATGCCTTTGTAATTAGAAGTGCAAGTTATATAGTTAGATTTTATTATAAGTAAGATGCAGTTTTATGGAAGCAAAGGCTAGTTGATTCTTTTGGTTTCATGAGTAGAGTTTGTTGCCCGAAAAATAGGTATGAGCTAATATTGTTATTTAGATTGATGGTTTTATGCCCAGATATGGAAGGCCGCTAGGCTTTTCCTTTTCTTTTGGTTGGTTTGGGCTTAAGGTGGCGATTCATAGTCTTTTCAATCGAGTCGTGTAAAGGAGAAGCTGCAAAAATTATTCATGATTCTAAAGACTTAGAAATTAAATGATCCTTTTCAACCAATTGATTTTGAAAATATAATGGGTTTGGAGACATATTTCTTACTTTGTAATTTCGGAGACGAAATTCTTTTAAGGGGGAGAGAATATAACGACCTGGAATTTGGTAGTTTGATTTCCAATATTTAATTAATTTTAAATATTGGAATATATAAATTATTTAAAGTTTAATAATTGGAATTCAAGTATAAAGGTTGTTTGAATATTTGAATTGTGAATTTAAAGGATAGTGATTTAAAAATCGGGATTTTAAAGCTAATATATATTCTACAGATTTAATAAACTTATTTAACTCCTTTCAAATTAATAAATAGTAAAGGTGAATTCCTTAAATGTATTTGGAAAAATAAATGATTCAAATAAATAAGTAAAAAAAATTATTATTATTTTTATGACTTGATATTTATTGACGTATTTTTAGTTTAATTTATTTTATTTTTCCATATTTTTAAGTTGGAAAATATTTAAAAAAAATTGATGATTTATCAGCAAACAACAGTGGTTTTGTGATTTTTCTAAATTAGTAAACCAATGTATATTATTATTGTTTTTGTGCAGCATCGTTGTTCTGAGCGTGACCTTATTTCTGTTTTATCATTTAGAGCCATATGCAAATAGAAAATTTATACGACGAGATGCCGATAAACGTAAATTATATATATAACAACACTTATCCATTCTAATACACTCTATTCTCTTTATCACTTCTACTGTTTTAAGCAAAAAGAAAGGAGGCTAGATCCACTTCATTCAATAACTAAAAAAATCAAACAAAAATCAAAAAATTAAAAAGGAGTTATCTTTGAGTTGGTTTAAGTGAGATCTACATTTGTATATACATATGGATGGGTTTGGCCTCATATTCCATGGCTCGATAGTTTGCACTGAAGCAAACATAAACTAGGGTTTGAAAATTTTAAAATTTTTGACAACAACTTTGAAATCAGAGCGTGGAAACTAGTTTGTCATGGCTAAAAGCGTCTTCGGCAAGATTTTGGTGCTTCGTGGTGGACGGGGTGGGTTTGCGTCCTCGATACCGATGAAAATGAGGGGGCAGGTTAGGATGTGGAGGAAGGCTGCGAGTCGAAGGTGATGGGGATTGGAAAGATGTAGCTCACGGAGAGGGAAGCATTGGTGAAATCCATTCGCCATTTTGTTTAGTGTGGAGTGAGAGAGAGAGGGAAGAGAAGACGGTGACAATGGTGATAATGACTGGAAAAGAAGTAGGAGTTAGTAAATGTTGAAGAGGGGTTAAATTTTGAAGAGGGTAATTAGTTGACTATTAAGTGATTAGTAAATTTAAATATAAATTAAAATCAATAACTTATAAGTTGAATATCTTGCTCATACGAGGTCCAATCGAGATGCTAATTTTTGCTTTGCGATCGTAATGACGAAAGATTCGCGATGGAACTAGTTTGGTTGAATTCATACAAAGTTGAAATTTGGACTAAAATCAAACTCGTTCGATTTTGATTCAAACCGGAACGTTTTGGTGCCAACTGGTATTTCGATGAGCATAACTCACCCTTTTGGTCATTTAGTATTTTATACAGTAGATAAAATTTATTGTTTGCGTTTGATTGAAATTATTGGTTGTTTGGTTAAAATATCCGCTTTTGAAAAGCGATAGGCATTTAAAATTAAAACGCAGAGAACATTGTTGAGAAATTCTGATTTCTCATTATTGTTAATTTTAATATCTTGTATATACATGTTGATTGATTTCAGTTATATTCCTAAATAAACCATTAATTTTGAAATTTGACTGTTTTGTCATATTGAATGTGAAACCAACATTTTGAAAATTGAACCTTTTTAGTTGAAAAGGGTAGTTATAGCATTTGTTAAGTGCTATAGTAACCAAGGGCCTTGATTTAGTATTTTGGAATACTATTAATTTTTTATTTGGTTTTGAAAAGAGTTTGATTTGAGAAATGATTTGTAAATCATTCTGTTGGGAATTTTTGTGATATTTTAATTTAAATGAGTTTTAAACTTTTCTATTTTATATCTTAATTTTCTTTATTTATTCTTTCTAATCTAATATATATTTAGTTAAATGGTTTTAAATAATTATTTTAAAAGTATTATATTTTACAGAAGTTATTATAATAATAAATGTTTATTCTAAAAAGGGAATTTAATAAGGACGTGTAATTATATTTAGAAAATTTATAAAAGGTGTTTTATAAATAAATTTGGAGTTATAAAAAGAGTCGCAGATAATTTGAAAATTTGTAAAATAAGTTTATAAATGATATTTTATAAAGAGTAGTTTTATAAAGATTTTATAAATAATATGAAGGATGATTTTAAAGGAGGTATTAATCAAATTAGGAAATTTATGAAAGAAGGCTATAATTATGTTTTAAATAATATTTATAAAGAAATTTATAAATAATATTTTATGGAAGAAATTCTAAAAGTGAACTTTAAGAGCTTATAATTATAAAAAGGAATTTTATAAAAGAGTTATTTTATAATAGAGATTTGATTTCCCAAATTGACCTTCTTAGTTACTAGAATTGGCCCGTGCTTCGCACGTGGGCTGTTTATATTATTGTAAACAGAAAGCAAGGGTATTTTTGGAATTTCAAAAGGACGCCGAGTAAATTAATTCAACGAATTTTCTTTATTAGTAGTAGAGATGGTGGTAGGGAACATTCTCTCCCTACATAACATCGAAGGAATAATGTTTAGGTTATTGTTATCTCTTTTTTAAATGGCTCTATTTAAATCCAAATTTTAAGCGCGGTTTGAAATAAAAATATTTCTTAAGATTTATAAATATACTTATACTGTTGAGACAAGTATAGGAGTATATTTTCTAAGTGTTGAAAAGGCAAGGTTTTGTGAATATACTTATACTGTTAAAATAAGTATATGGGAAGATTTTCCTAAGTTTTGAAATGAAATGGTTTGTGAATATACTTACGCAGTTTAGACAGGTATAGGAATATTTTCAAGGTAGGAAAAAGTGTAGAGAAGGGTTTCGTGAAATATATATCCTTGTGAAAGTATTTTAATACAAGTGTTTACATAGTAATTTTATATTAATGAAAGATTATTTTAGATATCGAGAGTCGCTTTGTGCTTAACCAATTTTATTTCCCTTAGGGATCTATAAATCTATGTTTGGATCATGTGTTTATTTGATAGTTAAATAACCGACTATCAAACCTTGACTAGTTTTTAACTCTACAGATATCTAGCGGGAAAACAGGAATTACATTATATAGTTATCTAATATGATATTACTGTACATATAAACTCGAGTGTTCTTCTAAGACAAAGGATAAGGAGGTCCATCCACTTAACGGTTAGGGGGTGATCCCCACTCTTATCTTGTCTGTTTATTTCCGAAAGAGTCGAAGTTGAGTTTATCGAAAACTGTCGAATGTTGATTAAAAGATCCTTGGATTCGATAAATATGAATAATCCAAAAGCCACTTCAATCCAACTCGAGCATTTTGAACAAGACATCTCGAAGAAGTATCGAATCGATGATGGAATTTTGAAGTGCAGGGGCTACTTGCTACTACTCCTGAGGGAGATTCCGAAATGGAAGTAGTAGAAGTGTCTTCAGATTGTTCAGACCCAGAAAAACATGTATGGATGAATGCTTGCACTGCATTACTACTAACATTCCGAGTGGGTTTGATATATAAAAAGGTAAAATATAGCAACAGTGCTAAGTGGGTCGCTCCCATTAGGGTGTATCATTACCTTTCTAGATATGCATTCATTTTATGGATTTGGTTAGAGCTCATGGTAAAGCTTGCAAAGCAACAGGGGTGATGATATATTCGGTACTATCAAGGAAGGGGTAGGCCAGTTCTGTGAGAAGGGGTGCAAAATTTTCTTATTAACCTCAGTATATTTTTTTAGAGGTGTACTATGATGGTTGGTACCCCAGTAGTCCAGTCATCGACAGATTCCATTCTCTAATACGCGCCTTTACAGTTTTAGTTTTAAACCTATTATGTTAGAATTTAATGTAACAATTTTGGCTATGATTAATATGTATTTGTATTCTAGACATTATTATAATATTGCTGGATTTTCTCTAAAGTGGTTTGTTTTTGTTAAGGTAAAAATCCATCCGTGTTTATTTGTAGCGTAGTCTTAAGAGATACCTTTTATTTTAGAAAAATTTATAACTTTAAAAAATCCAATTGAGGTATGTTTCTCATGCTGGTTTTCCAGACTAATCCAGGCGTTGTTTTCTTATAATGCTCATGTCAGACTAAGCATATTTATATATCTTATTTGGAAACTTTTGGAGCTTTCAACAGACGAGCTGGTTGCCCGAGACATATTCACATATATTCTATTTTTACCCTACATTCATTGGTGTATTTATCAATAATTGTGTGGATATGTAGTTATAACTATCCAGGATTATATTTTATTTAGCATACTCTGAATGATGTCTGTACCTATATTATAGTTTTCTTTTTGTAAAAATCCATTTCATATTGTATACTACTCGTCACGATGTGAGATTCCATTCTTTCTTTTCTTTCTTCTTTCTAACAATCCGTCTTTCTAGCACTCGGATGCTCGGCACGTAAATAACGTGGATGTATTTGTGTCGACCTCTAAGGGTAAAAAAGGCAGGTCATTACATTATATGTTCTCAAGTCGTATATATATCAGTGATCTACAATTTCATGTGTACATCGTTAATTATTTTTCATCAATCAAAAATTTTCAAGTGATCAATTGATGTTCAATGTATACAATTCCATATGTTATCGAACCATATGTATTTTATGTGTGTGTATGTGGCTATAATATAATATAATAAGTTTAACAAACATAGTCATGTAATTAGTTGCATGTACAGAATCCTACAATTGTTATCTCATCTTTTATACGTTGTTGTATATATGTTTTTATTCTTGTACCAGATATGACTCCTCATGGTCATCACAACGGCATCCGTAGTAGTCATGGAAGTGGTCATGGTTTGGTGGTAGCATCACCCATGCCCATTAAGCATGAAACTTCTTCATCGTAGGATACCCAACCACGATTATCTATGCTACTCTCCCATACTAGCTCCATCACCTCCACAGGCCAATTTTTTGTTTATTGCATTGCAATAACATGCATAATTTGAACAAAAATTTAATATTACAATATATTTATGTATTAAAGTAAAGTATAAACCTAATATATTCTTTAACAGGTTTGAGTTCTCGAATACCAATGCCACCTCCCTACGTATCATGAGGCTATTAAAGTTTGGTATTACGTGCTTCTAGCCTACTTTTAGTGTTATTGATGGCGATACGAAGGATGCATGGTGCAATGAATTTTTGATAGAATAATATTATTTCTTATATATGTTAATCATTTAAATATTCTAAACTTTTTCAATGTAAAATTAAATGTTGCATGTATAGGAACAATACACCTAGGCACTAAAACTCCAATAGCTATCATGCTTCAATTATAGGCCTATGTGCATTACGACCAAGGCATGACAGAGGCATAAGTCGTACTATGAGCAGGTGGATGTGAAGGAATGTAAAAGGGCAACTCTAAAAATTGCCAAAAATCCAAGATTGCATATGGGTGGGCTTAAAAGAGCGATACAACATGGCAATAATTTGGTAATTTATATACTTAAGAACAATAAACAATCTATTATAACAGGTTCATTTTGATTTATTTAACTTTTTTTGAATTTCTTGAGTTAAATAGGGGGTATACATGTATGGAGATATGAACTCACATGCACAAGGTCGTTATATATGACGACTCTATAACTGAATGGATTAACACATGGTCTTTCGAATTTGCTATGAGTCATTACAAAAATTTTATTATCAATTTAAACTACTTGTCTGAATATAAGTAATGAAATGTTAACCTAAATATTTGAAAATATACAACAAAATAAGTATAAAACTCGACTCTAAAACTACAAAACAATGTCAAGAGGTGTCTACTAAGGGTGTGAACTGCTAAAGAGGTTGTATCGACTAGATAGACGATTGTGAGTTCGAAATGAACACACTTATCGGATTTTAGCAATGTCCCTGGGTTTTAATCAAAACTTAATTAATTTAATTATATACGCCATGTCAGTTAATTACTCTTTAAACTAATAATATTAATAATTATATACAACTTTAATTGTTACATATACAACCATGCAGAGATAACGATATGGCCATGTCACGGTCGAGGATAAGAGAAGAAGACATGAGAGAAAGAACCGTAGGCAAGATGTCGAGATTAAAGGTATGAGGATAGAGGTGATCGAATTCTAGGAGCATTTGAAGTCGATGATTGATTCCATCGCTGAGATGTGGAAGAATGCAACAACTGAGGGACGGTAGTGCCTCATCGCATGATGAGCCCCTATATTTATGCAATTAGAGAGTAAAAACTATCCAAGTGCACGGGGAATGGGATCTAGATGAGTTCTTCGCCGTACACATTCCCTTGGTGTAACGATCAAAACTTCTAAACACACTTATCGAACACCTACAAGCGGCAACTAAACTAGCATCATGCCAATAAGTACAAATCATTTGGCTTAATGGTTTATATGATACAAAGATAAATATAAGTTTAAATATTATACACTTTCAGATCTCACAACTAAAGGATCAAAATATTAGTAACTGAAATAACCAAAAAGGGATGCTAGTTTAAAAACCTTCTTCGCCAATCTAATTTCCACTTGGCACACCACCCTACTATCTTGCTAACCTGCGAGTAGGTATAAGATGAAAAAATAGTGTGGGTTAGACATAATCTAGTGAGTAAGAAGTATCACTAGTGGCATAGTGCTAAAAGGAAGATAGATTATCATATATAATCTACAAAACCTAAGGGTTTATATATGAGCGTGCACTATATTTAAAAAATTAGGCAACTGAAATTTTTTTGAGCAATAACTTATAATATGCCTAAAGTTTGATAGTAGCCCGCTAGGATTCCGGCCAAAGGTCGGACATCCAGAAATTGGGTAAACCAAGTAGTAAGTCAAGTGTACAGTTGAAAGTGCTACAAGGATTGTAATATGGAATATTAAGTTATCTACTGTTGCAGAATATGAATATGAATATAAAAAGTAAATAGTAAAGTAAATGACCCCAGAGATTTTTATACTAGTTCGAACTCCCACTCTACGTCCAGTCCCAGACTCCTTCTGGAATTTAACTATCAACCATCTCTTAACCTGGAGGAATAGGTATTACACCGCCTGAGTAACCTAACAGGACTTCTATCTCCTAGACAACTGAATAGGACTTCTACCATCCGAGCAACCGAAAAGGACTTCAACGATACAGAGAATTTTCTTGGCTGATTGTGCTCTTTTAATTAGCATGGATAAATCTTTAGAGTACACCCTTCCTATATTCTTCTCCTTTGTGATATATAGTGCAATTCGTGAAGATTGAAAGTTAATTTAATCACAAATGAATTTGTGCTTGAATGTGCCAGTGATTAGAATGAGAATTTGAGCGCAAATGGAAGATTGATTAGATAATAAGTATATGAGAGTAGAATCATAAATTAATTGATTAAAACAAATGAATTGAAGGCTATATATAGTGTTTAAGTGTTGCAGTTCTTCATGAAAAGTTACGATTAAAAGATACGGAAAAAATTATTGAATCAAGGGTTGTTTCTGTTTGTTGAATGGAAGTGACCGTTCAGAAAATAGCCCTTATGCATTTTCAATCAACTGAACAAACAATTTCAGTCTACTGAAACTTAAAAATTTCGAATTAAAAATTGATATGTCAAAAAGATTTTAATTCAGTCGACTGAATAGGGCAGTTTAGTCGACTGAACCTTCAAATGCACTATGCATGTGCACAGGTATTCAGTCGAATGAACTCCCTGATTCAATCGGCTGAACACCTTATTTCTGCCATAATGAAGAGTTCTTTTGAAAATTTGTAAACGTGAACTTGAAGTAAATGCAAGTACTTGTGTGTATATGATTTGAAAACAATTTTAAATACTTGTGTGTGTGCTTATACCACCTAGGAGAGATTTTAACAATAATCAACTACTAGACTAGACTATAGACAAACCATTAATAAGATTGAAACTTCTCTCTGATTTCTTGGTCTGCAATCTATTCTCGAGTAGAATAGCAACTTCTCCTGCAAATATGGTTTGTTCACATAATATTTACTTATACAGTTGTCACAATCAAAACATCAAAAGTAGGTTCTAACAACAGTCCCAATGGTAAACTACCTATACGATATAATACATCGATTATATGGTACCGATGGTAAACTGCCTAACTATAAATTGTGTAATAATCTCAGTGGTAAAGTGCCTAACTATACATTATGTAAACAATCTCAATGTAAACTGCCTAACTATACGTTAATTAAACGATCTCAATGGTAAGCCACCTAACTTTACAATGAGTAAGAAATCTCAATCGTAAACTGCCTAAGGAACACACCTAGTATACAATCTCGATGTAAACTACCCATCGAATCATCGAATATACAATCTTGATGGTAAATGTGTCAAATGCTCGACATTTTTCAATTGATAGCATACAAGGGTCGGTAGACAATTTGACTTCTCCCATAGGTACATTTTCTCAAACAACGTAAATCTTACCAACACCAATATCTCTATTCTCCTTAATGGTCCACTAGTTAAATTATACAACCATGACACCATATTAACCGTATGAGCAACTAATTGTGATATAACCGCACGACTATGTTAAGTATCACATTATAGTGCATCATGAATCTATGTGAACTCCAGAATGTCAACTAAGTGGAAACAAGTCCTTGAAACATACCTATTTGACTTGCAGCAGATCTAGTTTCAACCTAGCATGGTTTAGGTTTCCAACCAACTGGAAAATGTCATCTGTCAACTAGTGTCGATCGACGAGATGCCTATAGTAGGCTCTATCCTACATTTTTATTTGATAGGAATGTTGTTTCTAATCAAATCTAACTCCTCTCTTTTTTTGTCAATTTTTGCCTTTTTACCAATCGGCTTGAAATTTTCCAAATCGATTCCTCGCCTGCATGCATTCTAGTGCACCAAACTTCATCTTTTCAGTCATTTCTGTTTAATATTTCAACATATCTTATTTTCATACTCCAAATATGAAGTTGGATTCATTTTAATTCCATTTTATTGGCTGTTCATACTTAATAACATCATATAATCTATTCCAAATATTACAAAATCATTCAATTCGATTATAGTTCATTTCCAATGAATTTACAATTCAATCATTCAAACTACATTATGATTGATATATTCACAAAGTTAAACTATATTCAACTCTAACGGTTAAGAAATTATCATATTAATCCTTTGTACAAAGCCTAGGATAAGTCATACATAAGTCATATTAATCCAAACTAACCTCCCTTCAACTCATATCATTTTTATTGTCAAATTAATAGTTTAGGGTTTTTTAATTTATCCAATTCACGTAAATCATCAACTAGAATAACCAAATTAGATTTTAATCCATATATTAAAATTTAAACATATGTATAAATAATTTAATGCATATATAATCATAACCATTTTGTAGATAATCTCACTCAATTTGCAGCTTTGATAAATTTTCTTGTAGAACTTCCAAATTCCTTTCTTTGATTTGAATTAATTTAGCATCTCTCTCCTTCTATTTGTTTTCTAAGGTTTGGATTTGAATCTCTCTTCTTTTCTATGTGATTTGCTATTTTATTTAGAGAGTTAAGGTTTAGAGTTGAAGAAGAAGGAGAAAAGGAATGGAGTTTTGAATTCAAGTTGAGTGGCAGCTACAGGATGAAAAGAAATGAAAAATGAGGTGAGTTAGGGTTATAAACTTCTCTTCAATAAGCACAAATCAAAAAATTCCCCTTTACCCACTTGAGCGTCGACCTGTTATGCCTCGAAACAGGCGCTATGGTAAATGATTTGTATCATCGTCATTCGATGTCCGATTCTAATGTCTTATATATGAATTTGAACAAAAAATCCTACTTGACACAGTAGAAAAGACAGATTTTTAGAATTTCTTCATATGTAAAAATTCAAATTTTCAATTTTATGTAAAATTACTAAAATGTCCTTTTTAATTAATTATTTATTTTAATAAAAAAATCCAAAGTGTTACATTTAGTCTAACATGGAGAAGTGTTCACAATAATAAATATAAGTCTATATGTATCCCATCACAAACCAATGGCACATTGATAGTGTTAAGGGCATGTCCTAGGGGTAATTATGTAATTATTACATATATCTAACTCGATAACCAATCTTTTTCAAAATAAAACATGTTTTTTTGTCTTATAAACTTGATATAATGTGTTATATTAATTGATTTAATTAAAAGTATGTTAAATAGAAAATCCATAAATGGTAAGCTTTGTGATAGCAGTTTCGATGTGTTGTAATCATGAGTGATTTATCATGATAAAATAAACATACCATTTTAAATATCCTTAGTCAAGATGTATCGAGACTGGATATCGATGCATACGTTAAAACTAGAGTGCATATTACTCTCCTAATATTGGGTTGCGTATTACCGATGACTATTCGGGGCACCAAGGGGTTATATACTAATATTTTCTAGATAACCGTGGAATGACTCAATCGATAGTTTTTTGTTGGTTAATATAACTAAGGTCAAATAGAAAATATCGGTGCGATGGATTACCTAGTTCTCTTGACTTGAGAATACTCTTAACCTTCAATGTGGAAGCTCTTCTTTGATTATAGTTTAATGTGGCATGGCATCCATCAAACATAACAATATGGGTAGAGCATTTTGATTAATAATCACTGTTATTATTGAACTAAGGACCTTGTGTTTGGAGTATAGACTTGAATATAGATGATATTGGAATTTTTACCATTGCCAAATTCCATAAGTCCTAATATGATATGGTTTTAACGAAGAGAATTGATGTAAATAATTATCACTGTCGGATAATGCTTAAACAAAGTAAAAATGGATCTTTACCGAAGCTAAGTAAGTGAAAAATGTGACCATAATGTCACACCACCTACTAACTAACGTGTGAATGTTAGTATTTGAATTATTCGATATTAATCGCTAACTGAATTTACACCTAACAGTCACACAACCAAAAAGTTGAATACTCTTATTACCACCTGTTTTAATTAATTATAATTATTATAAATTAATTAAATCAATTAATATTTACGAAATATTAATTATAAAAAATTTATTTAATTTGTGTTGATCAATATTAAATAGTGTGCATAAAATAGTTATAAACACACGTATCGATATACAATATCTGTGTGCATTTGAATTAGATTTAAGTGCAATTTTTTTTTATCGGGCTTGAAGTGATTTTGAGTCCTAGAAATGGGCATGTTGTGGCCGACCATATTGAGGAGTTGTGGGTGGAATTTTTATTCAAAAAGAGGTGAATTGGTAAGACGAAAAGGTGGATCTATATCACATTTTTACTCCTTAGGATTGGCTGTGTCATAACCTCTTTACCCCCATTAGATCTTGATTATTTTTTTCCACCAAGACCAACTAGGCCACCACCTTTCTACCTCTCCTCCTTCAAATTGTCAAGCCATTAAAACACTAAATAAATATAATTCGAAGTTGGAGGTTCCTGCTTTCAGATTAGTTACTCTTTCTATATTCTAGATACTGATTCAAGTAGTTCTTCGATTTAGTATTTCAAGGTGTTACATTTAGGCTTTAGAAAAGATATATTCTTTATCTAACCATATACTTATGTACATACAATTGTTTATATGTCAATATATGCTTAGATAGAGTATCAATATCATGAATCCACATATGTATGCGCTATCTACATTTGATGGTAATATATATATAAAGACGTACACACACACATTTAAAAAAATTTACCTGTATATAATAATCCATATCTAATAAAAAAAATTGTAGTTAAATAATATTAAAAAATTAATTTTTTTACACAAAGTTTGATTTTAAAAACATACACAATTATATAGAATATATGTATAGTTTTGCTTGTCATGTCAAAAGGTTAATTGTAGCTTTTCTTGTCATGTCATGTTAATTGTAGCTTGATTCGGACTCAAACAAAATTTGTCAGTATCCATGCTGAACCTGTGTAGTTGATTGGGTTACATCTGCCTGTATGTTGCCTTGCCAAAAGGTGGGTTAACATATATATATATATGTATGTGTGTGTGTATTGTAACGATCAGCCTTTTCGACCTTCAAAAGTCGACACAAAAACATCCATGGTATTTACGTGTCGATCATCCAAGTGCCGAAAAGACAGATTGTTGGGGGAAAAAGAAAGAAAAGAAAGAATAGAATTTCACATCGTGACGAGTAATATATAATATACAATAGATCTACAAAAATGAAAACTGCAGTGTACATGAATAAATCAGAGTACAATTATCCTATCATTAGCCCTTGGATAGTTATAATAATATGTCTTTATAATTACTAATAAATTCAACTAACAAATGGAGTAGAAAATAAAAAACACATGACTACGTCTTAAAGGCATCTAACTCGTCTCCTAAAGCTTCAAAGCATCCAGACAGAATATGAAAATATGCTCGATCTGACCTGAGCATTATAAGAAAATAACATCCGAATCAGTCCGGTAAACCAGCATGAGAACTCAAGTCGAATGGATTTTTATGTTTTAAAACCTTTTAAATTAAAATTATCTCGTAAGACCATGCAGCACGTAAACACAGACATATTTTTATCTTATGATAACCAAATCATTTCATAGGAAATGTTTTGATATAATGATAATGTCTGAGGTTAAAAATAAATATGGAATTATAGCCAAAATAGTTACATTAATTAGATCTCAGGATAATAGGTATACAACTAAGTCCGTAAAGGCACATATTGGAGAGTGAATTCCATTAATGACAGGGCATTGAGGTACCACCTTTCATAGTACATTTCTAGAAAAATGTATCGAGGTCAACAGGAACATCATGCATCCCTGCTACATAGAACCAGTCTACCCCTTCCTAGATAGTACTAAACATATCATCACCACGGTTTCTTTGCAACCTTTTACCAAGAGCTCTCAAGCACAACCAAATTCATGTATATGTACATATACCCAGAAGGGTGATGACGTACCCTAATGAGTGCGGTCCACAATGCCCTGCTATATCTCCCCTGATTTTAGTTATTCCCGGTTGATGAGGATAGAGGCTACGTTTTACCTTTTTAGAAATTCCCATTTAGAATGCTAACACTGCCCTCCAGGTAATAATGCAACACTAGCATTCACCTATACAAGTTTCTCAAGATATGAAAAAACCGAAGGCACTACTTTAATAACATCCATTTTGGAATCACCCTCAGGATTAATAGCAAGCAGCCCTTGCACTTCAAAGAACTCCGTATTTGATCTTCTTTAAGGTATCTCTAATTTGAATGCTTATGCCGGTTTCAAGTGGTTTTCTGATAATATATCTGAACCCGGTCTCTCTGAACCTGGACGAGCTAGATTTTCGGATCAGTCAAAATGCCAAAAAATCTGTCCGTTCTAAAACCAATAGATGAAAAATATTATTTTAACATATTATCATTTGATGAATATTTCACATTGTCCTAAATGAATAGGATACATGCATCACTAACTTTTAAGAGTTTAATTATTTATTTCACTGGGTGTACTTTAATACATGAAAAATAGCAAATAACAAACAAAGAACATGAAAATGTTATATTATTATTGGGGTTGCATCACTACCATTTGTGACTGCCTATGTACCTCTATCTAATTGGATACCCAACTAAAGACAGGATCAAGCCAACGTAGTCCTCCTACCACAAATAAGACGCAAGGTGCCTACGATGCAACAAACAAATATGCAATTCTCAAACTGCCCACTTAGGCTTAATCTTCACATTTGGATTTCTGAAATCTTATTAACTTTATTATTTTCACAATATTATCCTTTTCGAAAATAATCTCTTCGGACCCAATTCCCGGTTTTCTTATTTCAAAACTTTCGAAATAATATATACATGTATCAAATTATGCTTTACTTTAGGATTTTAAATAAAATCACTTTTAAAAATGATGTCATATACTCTACATAAATGCATATTAAAATATATGCAATTAGATCAAGTGGCTTCTAGCCATAACAAGGCAAATGGGTCCCGACCTTTAAAAAAAAATAGATATGTATATCCCTTTGTTCATCGAGAAAGTTATGTTGAGGCTACAGAAATTTTTCACCTCCCTTGTCCACCTTTTTAGTTATGGGTGAAATACATCACACCCCCATTGTATTCCCAAAAAGGCACACCAAAGGATGTGGTGCGTTAAATGTATAGCTAAAGCATCACAGAGACTAAGATTCACAAGACAAATAAGTAAAAGCAGTGGAAAACATTTAAATAATAACTTATCATTCAGAATTAAACTTCATCTCAAAATAAGTCATAAAACATAACATGTCTCAAAATCTCATATGTCTTATGAAACTACATCTCAGTCTCACATAATCGGAGTAAAAATAACAAAAATAATCTCTCTCACAAGTGCCATTCCATTATAAGCCAAATGGAAAAGATGAAAAGTATAAGAATATATTTGAAATGAGAAAACTCCGGTAATGAATCTCCAAGCAACCTGAATCAACTATCCTCAACTCTGCCGGCTTATTGGGGAAAAAGAAAAGATAGAGGAGTGGGTCAGAAAATAAGTCTGGTGAGTGAAAGTAATTACAAGTATTTTTAAGCAAGATAAAGATAATAGACTAAAAAATAGTTCTAACATGAAAGGAAGATACAGAAAAGATAAAACTTGCAAAACATATTTTTTTCTGATTCTATTTGACTGTTTGCTTTGATTGTTCGCACTTGTCTTAAACTGCTGTGATTAGGCTGAAACTTTAATCCTATCTCAATTGCTAACTTGATTAGGACGAAATCCTAATCCTACCCATTGATCGGCCTTTCCTATCTCTGTTGTGCCACTGTGAACTAATCATGTTGGTCCCACAGCTAAAGACACCTCTTAGCGCTTAGGATGCAGTAGTGAATTATTTACCCTAACCGATGCCGCATGCTCAATCATCGCTGGTACACACTAATTATCGTCCCTTATTTGACTATTTATTTACCGTAATCAGCATAAGCATGCCCTACCTTATCCACGTGTGAGACCATCAAACCTTGACCGGATGGGATTACTGTCGTTACCGGTCCTAACAAATAAGTCTTCTAACTTTGCACCCCTTACCCAAATTACCAAATTTGAGCCTCTATCTATTGGCCACTTATTTACCCTAATCAGAATAACAGTGTCCAGCTTCACCCGCGTGTGAGACCATCAGTCCTAGATCAGAAAGGGAGTGCTACCATTATGGGCCACTACTGCTATATTTTCTTATTAACTTAATCCAAGATCTAAGTTTTAAAATATGCCACTTCTGTTATTTCTTTCTTTCGAAGTATAACCTACGTATTATAATTGTTCTTGCAACTATTACACTTCTATTTTCTATTTTTAGTTATAAACCACTTATTATAATCATACTTACAAATATCTCAAACTTGCCTATTTCAGTCCATCTCCATTTTATTTCAGTTTTTTCTCATTTTACATCTGATTTCTGTAAATTTAGTGTTTTTCTATCTTAATCCATATTTGTGAATTCTTCTCTTTTTTATATTTTATTCGTGCCAAAAAGGATTACACCTCTATAAAAGAAATTAACATTTACAGGCTAAATTCCATCTTAAAACAGAGGTAAATAACCATAAATAACTGGAAATAGGTGTAAATAACTACATAGCTGAATAAAATAGCTGAATAAAAATAGACTGAAAAGAACTTTTGAAATTTGCTTAAAAAACGACTGTAAATAAACTTACATAAAAACTGTCTCAAAATTGTAGAAAACAACAACTATTGAGAACCCTATTATTTTAAATTGCTTACAAATCTAAAATAATTACAAAACACTCACCTGTACTTCTTAGCTTTAATCTTAGGCCTTCTTGGATCTACTTCTAGGGAGTAAAATATTTTTATTAAAAAGATTTCCTCCCTAATTTTTTATTTTGGTTTTAGCCTCACGCAATGAACCCAATTGGGAGGAAATCTGATTGTGAGAAAGTAGCAAGGCCTAGGGTTCTATTTATAGTGGAGTTTGGGAATCTCAGACCGTCGGGTTTAAGGATTGAATCTGGTGCAACCATGTTACATGCTTGCTGCGAATCGTTGGATCCAGAAAACAACGCTTCAAATCGCATGAAAATCGACTTTGGATCCATCAGCTAGCTCCTGGACGTTTTTACGTCTAAGAGGGAAATGCGGGTCCACTTGGGAGTTTTGTGAATCGACCTATAGGTCGACCCTACCCTGGCAAGGGTTGACCCGTAGGGTCTTTTCTTTTCCATTTGAATATATATATTTTTATTTTATTCTGATATTTTGTTTCTCTCGTAACTTCTTCATACTAGCTCGGATTTCGTCAAGTTATATATGGAAATTGACCAAAAAAATTTCGCGGACCCACTGGTGCAACCCCCATAGCTAAATTCTGAAAATTCCAAAAACGCTCATTTTCACTATTTAATCATTATTTTGGTTATTTAATAATCTAAAAATGCAGGATGTTACATTCTCCTCTGCTTTAAGGATTTTGCCCCCGAAAGCTCCAAGGATAGAAAAATGAAATAAATATTTCCATTCAAATTCCACAACCACATATTCAACCATCATCCATTTCATCAGTTGTCCTTAAGCTTTTTAATGTAATTTATGATATATGCAATAGTGTCAATGTCATTAACTAATGCAAAAGATTAGACGGTCTACTAATTCACCTGGCCTCCTTTTTATGCGCTCATGTCTGTGCCATGTATCCAAATGAATGCAAATTTCCTAATGACAACTGATAGTTCTATATGCGTGCTACAATCATCATCCAAATGCAACAATCATGTAATAATCACCCATTCATAACAACCATGAAATAATAATGCAAGTGCATACACACCATATGCATATGCTTTAGTGTCGTAGTTAGGCCGATCTCTAAGAGATAATAATGCCTAGTGTGTGTATATGCGTCCATTAGCATCCACTAGCAAACACTTGCAAACCCTTGCGTCCAATACACATAACATGCTCTAGTGACATGTTTACATTCAGTCCTACCATTCATAGGTTAAATCCTAAGATCTACCCTCCCAAAGGATACTAAACGAAAGAACCTATTTAAAACTAAAGATGGAAATAGGAAATTCAAGACGTACCATCGAAGTGAGCAGATAAGAGATATGTATATTCTCCTCAGCCTCCCACGCAGTGTCCTCAATACTATCTCCCCAATGCACCTTAACCAAAGAGACTTCCTTATTCCAAAGCTTCTTGATATCATGTCCAACGATCTTGGTAGGAATGCGACGAACCAATGCTTCTCTCTCCACTTCAACTTCCTCAAGTTGGCTATGTTCCACTACCTCTGCCGAATCATGTAAGCACTTTCTCAAGTGAGAAACATGAAAGCCAACATGGACTCCCATGAGCTTCTCTGATAGCTTTATTAAATGCGCCATCTTCCTTAACCTTTCCACATTAGGGAACGGTCCTACGAATCTTGAAGCAAGTTTCCCACTTGATCCAAACCTCACTAACTTTCTTAGCCAAGACACCTTAGTGAAAACCAAACCCCTACCTCGAATTCAATTTCCCTTCTCCGCTTATCTGCATAGGATATCTGTCTATCTTGGGTCGTCTTATTCTTCTTCTAATTAAATCAATCTTTTTCGAAGTCACTCTAACCACGTCGGGGCCATGTAGCAATGTTTTATAGACTCCAACCAACATGAAAGTGACTTGCAAGTTCTTCCATAAAGGGCTTCAAAAGGAGCCATCCTAATACTAGCCTGAAAAATAATGTTATAAGCAAATTC
Organism: Allium cepa; assembly: GCA_030765085.1. NCBI lineage: Eukaryota > Viridiplantae > Streptophyta > Magnoliopsida > Asparagales > Amaryllidaceae > Allium > Allium cepa. The sequence continues at coordinate 648,471,037 of CM060939.1, read as the reverse complement.
CACTAAATGAAGGTGCTCCTCCTAAGTCCTTCCAAAATCTAGAATGCACATCCTCAACAAATCCTCAAGAATTCTATTAACTCTCCCCGTTTGGCCATTCGTTTGAGGGTGACAAGCTGTATTCAATCAAAAATGTGTCCTTAAAGCTTCTTGCAAGCTCCTCCAAAACTCGCTAGTAAAGATAGGGTCTCTGTTGCTCACTATGCTGGAGGAAACTCCATGAAGTTGGACTATCTCACGAACATATATGGATGCTAAATAAGGTGATGTCCTCTTACTCTAAACCGGAATGAAATGGGCGCTCTTAGTCAAACGATCTACAATCACCCAAATACTGGTATTCCCCTTCCTAGATCGGGGTAAACCATCTATGAAGTCCATTGAAACACTATCCCACTTCCATTCGGGTACATCATATGGTTGATGCAATCCGCCAGGCCTCTACTGCTCTGCCAAAATCCTTTGGCACACAAGATACTTAGCCGCAAACTCTGCTACATCTTTCTTCATGCCACTCTAATAAAACAATCTATTCATGTCCTTAAACATCTTATCACCACCCGAATGAATAGTCTTTCGAGAATGGTGTGCTTCTGCTAGAACTGTACTCGTCAAATCCTCAGTGTTTGGACACAAAGTCTTCCATCTCTCCTTAGCCACTCTTTAGTATCGATGGAATAGTGTTGGAGATGTCTAGAGACTTCTCCTCCACTAATCCTATCTAGAGTATTCACAAGATCTGAATCTTCTCGTTGCCTTGAGCCTATCTGATCTATAAGGGTAGGCTTAACCTCAAGTGTTGCCAATAATCCATGAGTATTATCCACAGAGGGCTTAAAATCAAAGGTGGAAATAAATTCTAAGATTATCCACTTCACGAACATTAGGCTAAGGGTTGTTCTCTTCCTACTTAATGCATCTGCAACCACGTTCCCCTTGCCAGGACTGTAAGCTATCTCAAAGTCATACGATGCTAGAAACTCCATCTAATGATGCTGCTTCAAGTTTAAGTCCTTTATGAGAACAGGTACATCAATGATATATGATCAGTGAAAAGCTCGAACCTCTCTCCTAGCAAGCAATGTCTCCAAGACTTGAGCGCGAAAACAATAGCAGCCAGCTCCAAATCATGGGTGGGGTAGTTCTTCCCATGAGTTCTCAACTGTCTACTCCCATAGCATACTATCTTCCCCTCCCGCATCAATACTGCGCCAAGTCCAGTCCCACATGCATCAGTGTATACTATAAAAGGCTTAGCTCCATCGGGTAAAACTAACACTGGTGCACTAATAAGGGCTCTCTTTAGCATCATGAAGGAATCCTCACAATCCACGTCCCACATGAATGCTGCATTCTTCTTAGTGTGGCGAGTAAGTAGTGCAGAAATCTTAGCAAAATCTTTGCTAAACTTCCTATAATAACCAGCCAAACCTAGGAAGCTTCCAACTTCGGCAGCGTTCTTTGGGGACTTCCAATCTGTACCTCTACTACCTTAGCGGGATCCACAGCTAGACCCTCTCTTGAGACTACATGCCCTAAGAAATGCACCTCCTCATGCCAAAAAGTGATGCTTTGAGAATTTTTCTTTCAACTAATGAACAAGAAGCGTACGAAGAACCTCCTCAAGGTAAATAGCATGCTCTTCCATACTCTTAGAAAACACCACAATGTCGTCCACAAACACTACAAGGAACTTATTTAGGACATCTCGTAAAACACGGCTCATCAGATCTAAAAAATAGGCTAGGGCATTGGTCAACCAAAACTGCATAAACAATCACTCAAAGAATCCATCGGGTGTCCTAATTGTTGTCTTATCAATGCTATCGTCATCGACCCTAAGCTGATGAAATCTAGTGGCTAAGTCAAGCTGAGAAAATACTAAAGAGCTAACCAACTGATGAAAAAGATCATCTATCCTAGGAAGCGGGTAACGGTTCTTCTTCCTGGGCTTATTTAACTCTCTATAGTCTACACAAAGTCGAAAGGAACCACCCACCTTTATAGCGAAGACGACTGGCGTCCCCACTCAGAAATGCTCAGTTTGATGAATCTTTTCTCTAATAGCTTACCCATCTACTTACTTAACTCCTTCCCCTCCCTAAGTGTCATATGTCTCACGTGTAATGCCACTAGCTTAGCATTGTCATTCAGATAGATCCTAAAATCGATCTCTCTCTTAGGGGTAACCCTCTAACTTCATCAAAAACATTTGGTAAATCTCTAACAATTGGAACTGAATCTAACTCTCCTTGTGATGAATCAAAGGAATAAAGGAAGCTCAACATGACTAACCCCTGTGGGTTGTAAGAAACCTCTAGAGTCCGTACTAAATGTCCCTAGCCCGACGACTCTCCTCTTGCAGTTCAATGTCGCACCATAAGTGGATAACCAGTCCATCCCTAAAATCATCCCATATCCTGAAAATCCCAGTATATAAGCATCACAATCAAACTCTACACTTATTATAAAAATTTCAACCCCCTACAAATTATGGATAAATGCACCGATCCTCCTTGGGGTTTGAAACAACTATAGCATCTACAACTAGAGAAATATCTAAGTGCAATCAATCAACCAAGGAACTAGAAATGAAAGAATGCGATACTCCGGAGTCAAAAAGAGTCCAAATAGGAAAATCCGAAATAGAGATTAAACCTTCATCTAAGACTTTCCTACCTCGATTCGATCCACTGCTAGAAGGTGCTGCATCCAAAGCCTGTACGTGCGCCATAGGTGCACCTGCTCTCTGCCTTGTCCTCTGAGGAGAAGCTCTACTAAGGTGCTCAGGCTGCCCACAGCTGTAATACCTCCCCTTCATAGTGTCCTTCTTACAGTACTTTGACTAATGCCCGACCAATCCACAATTATGACATTTCTCGCCCTTCTTAACTTGTCCCTTTTGAGCTCCTCCTCCTTTCTTCTTATCCTTCTTCTTCTTATTCTTCCACCACTACTTCTTAGAGTTTTCTGATTTAGGAACTCACTTAACCTCTTCTTCCTTAGCAACATCTGATATAAGAGTCATTTCCTTAAGTGACTCATAAATCGCTTCCATAGGTACATGTGTCAATGCCAACCCTTGGAGGGGCTGGTTCAAACCCTTAGCAAAGTTGGTGGCCTTCTTATGCGGTGTATTAACAAGCTCCATCCCAAACCTCGATAACTCATTAAACTGATTTATATACTCTTTCACTGAAAGACACCCCTGCTTCAGACTAATGAACTTCTCCAACTGCATGCTTTCCTCAGTAAAATCCAACCCAACCAATGTCTCTACCCTCCATCTCTACAATGTCCTACCAGTGATAAGCCTCTCCCTTCAGCTACCAAAATGCAAGTTGAACTCTCTATCGGTCCTCCAATCCTAACAGCCCAAATATACGCTCTGATTTCCTCAGCCAAGTTTGTACCTCTACGAAATCCTCCTTGCCAAAAACTTCTTGCCTCTTAAATTAGAGAAGTCCTTGCATAGCTTAGAAAATTTGGCTGTTGCAGGTGGATTAACGGGACCTCCACCTACTTGTGCTGCATTGGACACTTACCCTTACATCTCTAGTGTCATAACTTGTAGGTATCTACGCAACCAACCAGGGACTTGGACACCTTCTGGAAGATTTGGGGTGTCCGCCATTCTATGCAAAGAAATTAAAATTTAGGCTCGAAAGAATCGAAAGAAAGTTGAACTGGACTTTGATGGGATTTTTATAAAAACTCTCTTATACATGAAAACTATTTCTATAATAAGAGTTTCTTTCTGAAAAATACTTTTAGTTTGAAGATATGTTACCTTTGAAAAATACTTTGCTTTTAAAACAAGTATTTTAGCAATCTTGTAAACTTAGGCTCTGGTACCAAATGAAACACCCCACACCCCTTAGTATTCCCAAAAAGGGCACACCAAAGGATGTGGTGCGTTAAAGGTATAGCTAAAGCATCATAGAGACTAAGATTCACAAATAAGTAAAAGTAGTGGAAAACATTTAAATAATAACTTATCATTCAGAATTAAACTTCATTTCAAAATATGTCATAAAACATAACATATCTCAAAAACTCAAAATCTCACATGGCTTATGAAAATACCTCTCAGACTCACATAATCAGAGTAAAAATAACAATAATAATCCCTCTCACAAGTGCCAATCCATCATAGGCCAAATAAAAAAGATGAAAAGCAGAAAAATACATCTAAAATGAGAAAACTCCAAAAATGAATCTTCAAGCAACCTGAATCAATTATCCTTAACTCTGCTGGCCTATTTGGGAAAAAGGAAAGATAGAGGAGTGAGTCAGACAATAAGTCTGGTAAGTGAAAGTAATTACTAGCATTTCTAAGCAAAATAAAGATAATAGACTAAATAATAGTTCTAGCACGAAAGGAAGATATGGAAATGAGAAAACTTGCATAAAATATTGTTTCTGATTCCGTTTGACTATTTGCTTTGATTTTTTGCACTTGTCTTAAGCTGCTATGATTAGGCTGAAACCCTAATCCTATCTGAACTGCCAACTTGATTAGGCTGAAATCCTAATCCTACTCATTGATCGGCCTTTCTTATCTCTGTTGTGCCACTGTTAACTAATCATGTTGGTCCTACAGCAAAAAACACCTCTTAGCACTTAGGACGCTGTAGCGAATTATTTACCCTAATCGATGCCGCACGTTCAGTCATCGTTGGTACACACTAGCTATCGCCCCCTATTTGACCCTTTATTACCCTAATCAGCATAAGCTTGCCCAGTCTCACCCACATGTGAGACCATCAGTCCTCGACCTAAAAGGGAATGCTGCCGGTACTGGTCCTAACAAATAAATCTACCCCTGTCCAAATCCCTAAATTTGAGCCTCTATCTACTGGCCACTTATTTACCCTAATCAGCATAAGCGTGTCTAGCCTCACCCACGTATGAGACCATCAGTCCTAGACCAGAAGGGAAATGCTGTCGGTACGGGCCACTACTGCTATATTTGCTTATTAACTTAATCCAAGATCTAAGTTTTAAAATAAGCCCTTCTGTTATTTCTTTCTTTCTAATTATAAACTACGTATTATAATTGTTCTTGCAACTTTTACTCTTCTACTTTCTCTTTATAGTTATAACCACTTGTTATAATCATTCTTACAAATATCTCAAATTTTCCTATTTTAGTCGATCACCATTTTATTTTAGTTTTTTCCCATTTTACATCTGATTTCTATAAATTTAGTGTTTTTCTATTTTAATCAATGTTTGTGAATTCTTCTCTTTTTTATATTTTACTCGCGTCAATAAGGATTAAATCTCTATAAAAGAAACTAACATTTACAGGCTAAATTCCAACTTAAAACAGATGTAAATAACTATAAATAACTGTAAATAGCTGCAAATAACTGAATAAAATAGCAGAATAAAAATAGGCTGAAAAGAACTTCTGAAATTTGCTTAAAAACCAACTATAAATAAACTTGCATAAAAACTGTCTCAAAATTGTAGAAAATTACAACTATTGAGAACCCTATTATTTTAAATTGCTTACAAATCTAAGATAATTACAAAGCACTCACCTATGGTCCTTAGCTCTAATCCTGGGCCTTCCTAGATCTACTTTAGTGCGTAAAATATTTTTATTAAAAAGATTTCCTCCCCTGAATTTTTTTCTATTTAGGGTTCAGCCTCAGACAATGAACCGAATTGTGAGAAAATAGCTAGGCCTAGGGTTCTATTTATAATGGAGTTTGGGAATCTCAGACTGTTGGATTTTAGGATTGAATCTGGTGCAACCACGTCACAAGCTCGCTGTAAATAGTTGGATCCAGAAAACAATGTTTTAGATCGCACGAAAATCAACTTTGGATCCATTGGCTTGCTCCTTAACGTTTTTACATCTAGACGGAAAATGCGGATCGACCTAGGGGTTTTGGTGGTCGACCTATAGGTCCACCCATAGGTTCTTTTTTTCCATTTAAATATAAATATTTTTATTTTATTCTGATATCTTGTTTCTCTCGTAACTTCTTTATACTAGCTCGGATTTCGTCAAGTTATATATGGAAATTGATTAGAAAATTACCATGGAACTAATGGTGCAACTCCCGTAGCTAAATTCTGACAATTCCAAAAATGCACAATTTCACTGTTTAATAATTATTTTGGTTATTTAATTACCTAAAAATGTGGGGTGTTACAATTACCCGAATCATCGGTAACATAACAAATCATTTTATACCTCGAAGTGACAAATCATTCTGCGCTATTATTCATAAATACCTTTAAATCATAGTGTTGTTATTTCCCAAAATCTTTTGAAATCATTTTCAAATACCGTGTTTTAGTCCTCGAAATTATTTTCGTTTATAAAACACTTTAACAAACCATTCTTTATATAAATCACTTTTATTATCAACTCAAAACTATTTATTTTTAAAATATTACCATTTCATTTAAAAGACAAAATATCTTTTATTATAATTCTTGCTTAACCAATATTTTAATGAACACCTTATAGTCAAACTATGAAATTCTAATCACAAAGTGTTCATATTAAATCATCCTCCACTTATTGTCTTCCCAGCCTATATATATAAAAAAGGGTTATTGCTCACAAACTGCCTGAGCTTAATTCAAACAATCGATCAGTTAATTATACATAACAATAAATGATAACCAACACTTCATTCTATCAAACATTTATAACCCCTTTTATTTTATCTTGGGTTAAAATGGTTTGAGTAAATCAATTTAACTTTTCCCCCTATTGGGCCAGGACAAATAGCTAGGGGAAGCAAGCAACTGGGTTCCTAAACACCAGCCTAGAGATTACCATTCTTTCATCCATAAGGCAGCCAAGTTATTAAATTGACTCAAATACTGTTGATATTTATTTGGAGCATCTGGGCTTTCCCTTCGACATGTTCCACCCCTCGCCCAAATCTCCATGGATTTTACAGAAGAAACACGTGTACTAGTTATTTCCGCATACCCCATTATATATTTAACTTCTTAATTAACTTTTGAAATACTTAGTTAACCATCCAAGCATATTTAACATCATGATAACACATAAATAAACAAGCACAAAAGCATATCATAGCGCTATGGAATATTAAATGAAAGTGTGAAACTTTTCTTATCTTAAAGCTATCTCTTTCAATTACTATAACACTTCTTCCAATTAAAAGCCAAGGGGAGCTTGGTGTATGGATGAGAGGTTGGAGGTGATGGAATCCATTAAAATAGAGGTGAGGAAGAAGTAAAAAGGATGAGATGTGTTAAATTGTGAAGCCTTAGGGTCTTATTTATAGCCTTGGGAAAATGTGGCAAATTACTAAACAGCCTTTAGATATTATCAAAAAATCTCTTACACTAGATCTCCTCAACATTAAATCCTTGCTAGCATACTCAAGTGATTAATGAGATGTAATGTGATAAGACATATTATAAAAATATCTTAGGCATGGAATGACAAGCATTAATGGTGGATTTGATGTTTGTTTTTTGGTGAAAAATATCTTAGATATTTTCCATAGCTTTGATTTGACTAATTGTGTATACATATGCGTGTACGAATATGTATGTGTTGGTGCATGTATGTATATGTTATATATGTGTACAAGATATATGAACAATGTTGTGATCACTTTGAATAACTTCTGTTCGTTAAACCATTGAAAATCTGAAAGCTGATTCTCGGTACATCTTCACTTATTAATTAAATTACATATAAATGTAAGAAAAATTGAAAATGATATTTCTATTATTTAATAATTAAAACGACCTAATTTGATTTTAAAACAATTATTTAATTATTTAAACTCAATTTAAATTCAAATATCAATTAATTAAAAATCATGATGTCATAAAGATATTTTATTTCCAATAAAATAAATAAATAATTTATTACCAATTCTTGCTTATATGGAGAAATAAGTGTACGTAAAAAAATTGTGTGCGACTTTTGAAGGTAAAAAGTTGTTTATCGATAAAACGATTTTCGGTCGTATATCGATATCTTTCCAAAGAATATTTTTTTGTAAACAATTTTCCAAAACATGATCACCATTATTATATACGACATGAAACATGATTATTTACGTTTAATAAACCTATATTTGAATATTTAAAATTGATTAAATATTCCAAATTCAAAGTGATAAAATTATGGGTCGTTATATTCTTCCCACCTTAAAAGAATCTCATCCTCAAAATTTCACCATAACCTAAAACCCAGATGTGTTTACAAAAAACATTATTTTATAAATTTAAATCTGTATGATGCATACAGATCATCTATACGAAATATTTGATTCGATCTCTTATTCGAATACACAGCTTTACTTCCGAACCAGTACCTATCCTTCTATCCTCTAGTGCAGACTCTAATCAGACTTCTTGATTAGAAACACTTTCTTTATTTACATGACTGTAAACAATGATAGAAAACGCAAGTATCTAACCACAATCCTCATCGTCTTCGTCAAGAATCGGGTGATAAATCCATTTTCGAACCGATGTAAACACTTAAAAGTTTCGTACTCGAATCTTAGATCACAATCATGCGAAAATTGATCTACATATCTCATACGTACTTATTTATGTCAAATTCCTTTTTTAAATTTATTTACGAAAACATTTCATAAATTTATTATCATCTGTTCAAACATTTTTATAAAGATGCTTCTTTATATATAACCACTTGAAAAAATGTATTCACCTAAAAATTTCTATCTTCTTTCTAAAGAAACCATTTCAATTTTAATACTTAGAAAATACCTCTATATGCTTAAATTCGTATAAATCTTTTAGGTAAGCTTCATAGTTTTGAAAATTCACTTTATTAGGTCAAAATGAATGTTGCGTAAAACATCGTAACGACAACCCAAAAACATTAGTGTAAGGATCTGATTAATTATATTTAATATTAATTTTTGACGTCAAACTTAAATTATTTGTTAGTTAACAATAAAGCCGATCAAGTTGGGGAATCATTACCTCTTAGACACTGAATGGACGACATTCTTAACTTAAAAATAGATATAAGTTACCCATTTTGAATCTTAACATCAAATGTAGGATATATATATATATATGTTATATACTATATAAAATATCTTCTTTCGAAAATCACTTACTATAACAAGAATGTTATAGTCTATGTCTTCCTTACTTTCCCAAAAACATTTATTTATGACCATGATGTCGAAATCCATATCTTCTTCCACTTAACCCCTTTTTAAATCACTTTTAAAAAATATTGTTTAAATCTTATTTTAAATATCACTTTCAAATTATTTTTCTCTTAAAAGATATTTTCACTTTATAAAAACTCTTTTATAAATATTAACTTTCCGTTTTATAAACTCTACTCCTATATTATAACTTCTACTACTTTATTTTAAAATTTTCAAAGCTTTTTCCAAAATATCAGAACTTTAATTCTCAAAATCTCTTAAAACATATCTTCTAAATCCATCTTTTAAAGAATCATTTTATGTTTGTAAAACATACTTTTATACAACATGCTCATTTATTATCTTATATAAATTCATTATCCTTAACCCAAAATTATTATCAAACATCTTATAGTAAAATTGTGTAACTTAATTCACAAGGTGTTCGTTTAACCAATAAATCTTCTAATTATAATAGCTTAATGTTATCATTTCCTTAACACAAACTAATACACATAAATATCTATATCTTTTTGAAAGATATTCTTTTATATATAAAATATATTCCTTTCAAATACAGTGTGCCAATTTTCCTTGTTAGGTATTTAGGAATCTCTATCCAATACATGCTACCACCATGCATCAGCCGGAATTCATAAACCACTCAATAGACCAATCAACATAAAACATTTTATTAGCCACTAACAATTACACGCTCATATATATAATACATTCAAACTCATTCTAGGGTGTCTCTTACCCTATCTCTAATGGGTTACTCATCCTTATGCATTACTAATCCTATATCTGATGAGTCTCACCCCTACCAGGCTCGGGTGTTCATCCAACCTAAGCTTTGATACCAATTTATAACTCGGATCGGATCCAAGTAGTTTCAGAATTAGCTTTAGATGCTTGGAGTATCCATAGGAGAGCTGGAGACCTTCATCAATGTATGGACATAGATTATATTCCCAGCATTTCTTTCACTGTTCGGTTTTTCAGCATTTGTAAGGATCGGTGTTCAAACTATCCAGGCTGAGCTTAAGATAGACTCTGATATATGTATTTCAAATTTTCCACTATAAGATTATTGATATTATAAATTATTCCACTTGTGTAAGATTTTATTCTATCTTTATTTTCTTTTGCCCTTAACAATCGGTTTTTTCTGCACCTGAATGCTCGATACGTAGTACAACGGATATATTAATGTTGGTTTTTAAGGGTCAAAAATCACGTTTGTCGCATTTGGTATTCACATGCCGCAAATTCAAGTGCCGGAGAGGCGAGTAATCAAGGGTAAAAAGAAAATAAAGATAGAAGAAAGGATAGTAGATTCTCATATCGCATTTAACAACTAGTAATTATACATATAGATAGTACATACAATCATTCTCAAAGTGAGATATCAGAGTCACAGTAAGTACTAACCCAGCTATGGAGAGTAATAACTACCTATCCCTATAGGTGCTGTAGATACTTATACATAATAGAATGGACATAGAAATGGATAACTATCTACAAAGGACCCTCCAACTTCATGCCCCATGCTCCACCCAAAATGCTCCAAGCTACCTAACTATTTGGCTGCCCGAAAAAATAAGACACCAAGATTTTAAGGGGAAAAGAAAATAAACTCCGGATCAGTCATGCGACTAGTGTGAGAAAACTCAAAAGACAGATATTTTGAAAACAAAGGGCATCTTATAAGACCACGTCGCACATAAGTATGGAATAGGTTTTTACCATATGATAACCAAAACATCGTTACGTAAAATTCTGTGATACTATAATAATGTCTAGATACAAATACTTATTAATCATAGAAGAAATTGTTACTTTTGTTAAATTCTATATACTAGGTTCTACAATCAAATCCGAAGGTATTTATTAGAAAATGGATTCAATACAATGGTAGGTAAGGGACTACGTTCCGTATAGTTAACTTCTAGAAGAATGTACTGAGCATCAACACTATGATCCTCTACATTTGATAAGACTGGCACACCCCTTTTTAGTCAACACTATGACCTGGATAGTCCGAATATGACATCATCTGGTTGTTACCAACCTTTACCGGGATCCCATAGTATACACTACGTACTCGACATATAGAGAGCAATCAAGAAAAGTGATGACTATACCCTATTATTTACGAACCATGTAGCCTTACGACATACCTTATTCAAGCCATTTCCAAATGTGAGGCTTGAGGTAACGCTTACCTTTCACAGAACATATTCTACTTTGATTGCCATATTTCCATTTCTAACAATACACGATAGATTCCCATAAAAGTACAACCTCTGAGCTTGTACGTCTCGGAGAAGGGTGTTAAGTATAAGAGGGGTTATCTCTAACACCATCAACAGATGTACGTTTATAAAATTTAATGTACGTGTATCTTAGGAATGAAATGTCATACATCATCCATTCGAATTGTCCAAGAATAGGACAAACTGAAGTCACTTCTCCTACTAGATCCTGTTTGGGAATCACCCTTAGGATTAGAATCGAGTAGTCCTTGCATCGAAGATTCCAAATGAAGATACCACTACCACCATATATACGATATAGGAATTTCCCCCTAGAGTCATTGGCAAGTAGCCCTATATTATGAAGATCTCTGTCTTCAAAATCATTTTCTCCAACTTTCAAACACGTATATTGGTTCAAAGTGGTTTTCGAATAGTAATCACCCAAATATAACCTTGATTTCTTCGAACCAATTATCAATAAAAAGAGATTAAGCAATGTAGGTGATTATTATTCCATTAATCAATTCATCCAAGTAAAATGTCTTCTTGAGATATGTATCTTTAGAACATTTCTTTTCAGTGTATACGAGATTGTTATACCTCTCTTTAACATTGAAAATATCATATTATCTCTTTTAAATTACATAGAAAGTTGTTTCCATTCTTTTATGGAGACACTAAGTTAATTATACACAACACCAATTTCCATATTCAATCCATATTATTCGTCGAATAATGGTGAAATCACCTTTTAAATTCATACGTATAATACAAGTTACCTCCGTAGATTTTAGTATATGGTTCATCTTCTAGGAAAACACTAAATCTCTATTTCTTTTATCTTTAGAAAATGTGGTCCGAGCAAATAAAATTTGTTATCTCCTCAGTCGGACTAGTCCGGATAACTAGAGCAGAACCCAAACACTGGTTGTCCAAGCTCAGGTCTAGAGACTATCTCTTTGTCATACATAAGACGGTCAAGTTATTTGATCAACTCTAAACACTTTAAAATTCTTCATTTATTATTTGAAAAACATTTATAAAGTATTGGGGAAGAAAATCCAAAGTTTAAATCTTTATTTTTAATGTTACCAAAAAGTGCTGCGAATAGTGTTTTTAAAAGCTTATTTGATCAAAACATTAATTTCATTACACATATATCCATTTTTAAAACTAAAATCCTTTTTAAAACATTTAAATGTATTTATGGAATTTATTTCGTATTTTTAAAGATTTAAAAATACCTATTTTCAAGATTGTACCACTTTGGTTTTCGAACTGCCAAAACGCGACTTTCTACAAATTTGATTTGGACATATCTCAAACTTTACTAAATAAAATATTGATTTTCTTGTTTTATTTGAAAATTATATTCTTTATGGTCTGAAAAATTCTTATTGCAAAGAATTTTGACCCATATTCCTTTCTACATGTCTGTTTAACCTTTCAGATCGCGAAATCGTGAATTGCCGAAACGCGATGGCTTAATTTTACTCCATTTTCCAAACTTTTTCAAACTTTTCTGACAAGAGTTTTATAAATCATTTTCAAATACTTTGAAGATGTTTAATAATGCCATATATACTGTTTCATTTCATAAAATGATTCCTTGGTGTAAATTCGACGTGTATTATACCGTGAATCATTTCTACATCAAACAAACATATCATCAATTTCCAAAAGATGATGATCAAATATAGAAAACATACATATCAAACATATCATATCATCATATAATTTACAAATTTAATGGTATAGTTTCTCACTTGATATCCTTTCGGTCTAACTTTCATTCGACTAAAGCTCCGCTATTCCAGAACTGGAGCTTATGAATCTTGCTCGGGGACTCTTAAGGGTTCGAGCTTGGGCTTGCAAGGGTGGTGGGATGCTTAGATGGGTGCGTCCTAGGTAGGAGAAGAAAGAGAAGATCACTAACTCGATCTCGAACTCGAAGTGATATATCTCTTTATATTTTATGACTTATTTTGATAAAAATTCGACGCTATTTTGGAATTTTCATAAGAGGCTATGGAAGTCATTAGTGATGAGGAAGAAGAAGATGATGAAGCTTAATAAATTAGAGAAGGAAGTGTGAATGGAAGTGAAGAGATATGCCTTGTATTTATAGGAAAAATTTTGTATCAAAATATCCTGATATTTCACTAAATATCACATCATCTTTCCACCTTACCACCACCACTCCCACGCTCCATATGCACGGCCGTGCATTCCAATCACCCCTACATCATTTCCATCCCTTCCCTTAGCTCTTAAGGAATGTACTTGGATGAGAATATGGATTAAGTTGGAGATATGTCATCATTAGCATAGATTTCCTCCTTTATAAATATCATGATATTTATTTTATTACCATTAGTAATTAGTAAATGTAAATGTTAATTCTAACGTATATATATGTGTATATGTGTATATGTCACATATAACCAATAACGTTGCGCAACTTCTCTACTTCAAATTGTCACGAATTCTTTTTTCGATTTTCTGCCATAACTATATATATTGGTATATAAATTTTTAAAATAATATTTCTATTATTATTTAATCATCCAAAAGGACTCTTTTGATTTTAAAATAATTATTAAATACTTTAAACCGAATTTAAATTCAAAAATCAATTATTTGAAAATGATGATGTCGTCGATGATGTCGTAAAAATATTTTTTTCCTCAAATATAAAATAAATAATTTTATTACATATTCTTACTTATATGGATGTATGTATCCAGACTCATGTGCGATTTCTGATGGTTAAAATGTAGTTTATTGATAAAACGATTACAGTCACTTTATTGATATTTTTCCAAAGAGTATATTTTTGTAATTACATATTCAAAATAAGATTACCATTATTAGTCATTGTTCAAAACAATATAATTTGTGCTACAAATCCTTATATTTGAATATTTTTACATTAAATATTATTTTCCAAAGTGGTAAATCCATGGGTCATTATAGAGAAAATGGCTTAAACAGCATATGTCATAAGGCTATGTGGTTCTCAACCATTAAGGTACGGCCGTCACCTTTCTAAATTTCTCTCTATATGTTGAGTATGTAGTTTATGTAAAAGTATCCCAATAAAGGTTGGTAATAACTAGGTTGATGTCATATTCGGTACTATCAAGGTCATAGTGTTAACCAAAAAGGGTAGGCTGGTGTTGCCAGATGTAGAGGATCATAGTGTTGATACTCGATACATTACTCTAGAAATGTATTGTACGCTAGTCCTTTACCTGCCGTTGTATGGAATCCATTCTCCAATAAGTGCCTGTAGACATTTTGTAGAAACTAGTATGCTAGAATTTAATAAATGTAACAATATCGATTATGATTAATAAGTATTTATATATAGATATTATTACAATATCACTGAATTTTATGTAGCAATGTTTTGGTTATCATAAGGTAAAAACTCGTTCCACGTTTATGTTCGGCGTGGTCTTAAGAGATACCCTTTGTTTTGAAATATCTGTATTCTGAGTTTTCTCACACCAGTCCCATGAATAACCCGAAGTTTATTTTCTTTTCCTTTTAAACTCCGGGTGCCATATTTTTTGGGCAGCCAAGTAGTTAGGTATCTTGGAGCATTTTGGGAGGAGAATGGAGCATGAAGCAGGAGGGTCCTTTGTAGATAGTTATCTATTTCTATTTCCGTTATATTATTTATAAGTATCTACCACCACCTATAGGGATAGGAAGTTATAATTGTCCCTTGCTGGATTAGTACTTATTATGACTCTGATACCTCATTTGGTGAGTCATTGTATGTACCATCTATATGTATAATCTCAAGTTGTTAAGTGCGATATGAGAATCAATTTTCTTTTTTCTTCTATCTTTATTTTCTTATACCCCTGATTACCCGCCTTTTCGACCCTTGAAGATCGATATTAGTCCCACTATTGCGTGTCAAGCATCAAAGTGCCAGAAAAATTGATTGTTAAGGGTAAAATAAAATAAAGATAGAACAGAATCTTACATGAATGGAATAATTTATAATATAAATAATCTTTGCAATGGAAAATTTTAAATACATATATCGGAGTCTAACATAAGCTTAGCCTGGATAGTTATAAGCACCTTTTCTTACAAATGTACTGGTAATATAATCTACATCCATATGTTGATGAAGATCTTCAACTCTCCTCTGGAAACGCCAAGCATCTTCAGCTAAACCAAGAACTACTCGGATCTAACCTATGTATTAAAAATATCCATATCAAGCTTGGTAAACCAGCGTAAGAAATTTGAACCATAATCATATGATGAAGTCATAGATCGGATCAATGCTAAACAAAACCTTTTTGAAAAGAAAGGGTATCGCGTATGACCACGCTGCACATAAATACGGATAGGTTTTTGTCTTACGATAAACAAAATAAATACTTTATACTTAAATAATTCAATATTACTATTAATGACATTGATTTGAAAACACTTTTCAAATATATATATATATATATATATATATAAAGTAGATATCGATACCTGGAAAATGTCAAACTGTGTATATGATACCAGAGTGGTGGTTAAAATGTTTGTAAAGCATTACAACTATTTGGGAATACAACCAAAACCATAAAGCTCGTATTGAAATTGGATTTCCAACATGATAGGGAACTAGTGGTCATTTCCTCCAGTGCAAATCCACGCATAACAATCCTAGTCTTCTGTGACTATTCAGTTGTCTCAAGAAAACCTTCGTACTACATTGTTACGCTACTATAGAATAGTGTATCTCGGTAGCTTTGCTCTATCTCAGTCGAGCCTCCAATACCTATCCATTTAAACCGTTGAGGGTCCAGATACTGGACTTCTCTATCCATAACAAAACCAATAGCCAGAATATGTCCTGCAGAGAGGCTATTCTCTATTTTCCACAAAGCCACACTTTGTTTTCCATAAAGCCATGCTTTGCCAATTAGAAAGCAAACTCCACTTAGAATGCCACATTGCCATTTCTAAAAATACACTATTGATTTCCATAAAAGTGCAATCCTCGAGTTCATATACCTCAGGGAAGGGTGTTAAATATAAGAGGGGTTACCTCCTACACCACTAAATAGATGTACGTTTGTAAAAACCAATGTACATGGTCTTAGAAATTCAATGTCAAACATTCATTCATATAAGTTATTCGGGAGAAGGATAAATCGAATGCACTCCTTTTACTCAATCTTGTTTAGTAATTACCCCTAGGATTAGCGGTAAGTAATCCTTGCAATTCAAAGATTTTAGGAACGAAAGCACTACTACCACAATATCTATAATATGGGAATTACCCTAGAGGTTAGTGGCAAGCAGCCCTGCATTATAAAGATCTCCATCTTAAAGAATCAATGTCTTCAATGTGTCTTTACCTCGCATAATATGTTGGTCTGAAGTGGTTTTTACATAGGAATCATCCAAATTCGATCACGATCTCTTCGTACCAATCAACGATAAAAAGATGTCAAGTATATAGGTGATTATCAAATAGCATACAATCAAATTATCTTTTTATCGAATCAAATATCTTTCGAAGATATAATCTTTTAAATTATTCCTTTATCTTTTCGAGAGTACATGGAATCATTAAGTCTCTTTTATTGAATTCTTTGGTAAATTAGAAAGCTTTTTCATCTTTAAAATAACCAAATCATTTTTCTTTAATTACTTAGGAAAAATATTTCCATATTTTATTACTAGTATAATTAAAATCTAAATGAATGTTTCACATTTTCAAAACATATCTTTAATGGGCCAAAAACAATGTTATTTAAGACATCCTTTACTATAATCCTAAACTGGTTAATATTGAGTAAAAAGGGGTCCAAAGAAATTAGACTAATTATACTCAATACTAATTTATGTATTTAACCATACTATTCATCGAATAACAGTGTGATCACCTTTTATATTCACACAAATAGTATGAGTTCCCTCCTTAGAATTTGACACAGAGTTTAACTAGAATGTTTTCTATGCTTTCAAAATCTATTATTTTAAAATCTTGATTATCCTTGGGTAAAATCCAAATCTCCGTTTCTCTTATTTTAGGAAGATGCGGTTTGAGTAAATCAAATTAGCTATCCCCTCCATCGGACCAATCCGGATAGCTAGGGAAAGCAGGAAACTGGTTTTTCAAACTCAAGCCTAGAGACTATCTCTCTATCACCCATAAGGCGGTCAAGTTATTTAATCGACTATAACCTTAATATTTTTCAAACTTCTTAGTTTCCTTCAGAATACTTGATTAATTCTTTGGAAAACATTCACAAAAGGTTTGGGTAGGAAAAGCCAAGTTTTATAAACAATTTTCCTTTAACAATTAATTTTAAACTCCATCAAAATGATTGTATAACTTCCAAATCACCTCCAAAATACTTAAACATAAATTTAAAAATATTAGGCAAGAATAATTAAGCTAAAACCCAGATTTTCAAAAGTTACCAAAACCATCGCAAAAACCGCTACGAATAGTGTTTTTAAAGTTTTTTTGATCAAACCACCTTTTCCATTTCATATAAGTCTATTTTTATGATTGAAATCCCTTTTAAAACATTTTAACATATTAATGGAATTTAGTTATTATTTTTAAAGATTAAAATATCCATTACTACTTTGGTTTTCGAACTGCCAAAACGCGACGTTTTTGGAAACTTTATTTGGACATATATCAAACTCTACTAAATGAAATTTTGATTTTTCTTTTTCACTTTAAAAAAATTACCCCAAGGGTCCATAAAATTCTTATTTCAAAGAATTCCAACTTATGCTTCATCTTACACATTTGTTCAACATTTAGGATCACGAAATCGTGAACTGTCAAATCGCGGTGGCTTATTTTTACCACTCTAGTCAAATTTTATTAAACTTGTTCAAAACACTTTTAAACTATTTTGAAATCATAATAAATCATTTTAAACTATTTTGGATAGTATTTTCATATTAAAACTCATATTCCTTTTTATTCCATATTATAATATTATATTATTATAGTATTCAATTTACTATCGTTTTATTTGAAAATCAATTTATAAAATTCTCATATGATATCTTATATGAAATTTCAACTTTTCAAATTCTCATTTTTCAAACATTGTAATTTATTTTCCAAAATAAGTCAAAACTCCTCTTTTTAAATAAATTTCAAAGTGATATCTTTTCTATTTTAAACCTTTCAAATAATCGTTCTTTCTTGATTCAAAAGCTTAAAAAGGCTTAATGCTTCCACACACACATTAAAATGTGGTAAATTATCTTTATGAAATATCTATGGCTAATTAATTAGCTATCACCATCTTGATGAATCTTATTTTCATACCATTAGTAGTAGTAATTCACAACCAAGTTATCGACCAATTTATTTAACCAATATTCATTCATGTAACATCCATATTTATCATTAAAACTAACTAATGGTCATGTTAACATACTTAAAATAATTATTTAGATTATTTTAACAATTATAAACATCAAGTGCTCGCTATCATATCCAGTCCGCCAAATTTTTTCCGAAGTTTCCTAAATTGATTCCAACGGCACTCCGGTAGCATTTCTCTTCTCTTTCTTCACTATGGAGCTTCTTGGATCTTCCTCGTTTCTTCTTGCATGCTCATCCATAACCTATGGAGGTGGTTTGCTCGGCCATGCATGGTGGTAGGGGATGGTCATGGATTTAAGATGGGGAGGAGGAGAATGAACTTGTTTTGAGTTATATGGATATTGTATGTGTTGGTGCATGTATGTGCATGTTATAAATGTGCACAAGATATATAAACAATGTTGCGGTCACGAATAATTTCTGTTCGTTAAAACATTGAAAATCTAAAAGTTGATTCTTGGTCACATCTTCGCTTATTAATAAATTACATATACATGCAATAAAAAATTGAAAATTACATTTATATTATTGTTTAATAATTAAAAGGCCTCATTTTTTTAAAACAATTATTAAATTATTTAAACTCAATTTAAATGCAAAAATCTATTATTTAAAAATGATGAGATCATTGATGATGTCATTAAGACGTTTTATTTTCAAAAATAAAATAAATAATTTCATTACATAATCTTGCTTATATGAGAAATAAGTATATGTAAAAAATTCATGTACAAATTTTGACTGTTAAAAGGTAGTTTATCAATAAAACGACTTCCAGTCGTATATCGATATTTTTCCAAAGAATATATTTCTGTAAACATTTTTCCAAAACAATATCACCTTTATTATTTATCACATAAAACATGATTTTTTGTGTTTAATAAACCTACATTCAAATATTTAAAATTAAGTAAATATTCCAAATTCAAAATGATAAAATTATGGGTCATTAAAGAATCGACAACGATAATTTTAAAACTGGCCAATATTTTGATAGTCGGTTATTTAACTATCAAATAACAAACAATTCAACCAGATATTAAACCAAGCAAGGTTAAGCATAAAGCAACCACTAAGCCTTTTTAACTAATCATCTTGCTAATTAAAAACCACTTTGTAAATACTTATATCAAAATACTTTCACAAAAAAAAAATTCACAAATTTATTTACTCTTTTCAATACTTAAAAAATATTGGTACACTTATCTCAAGTGTATAAGTATATTCACAAATCTAAAGAAAGATTTCTTTTTTCCAAGACCATGCCTAATTGGGTAAATCAATATCATTTAAAAATGTTAATAACAATAAACCCAAAACACTTTTCTTTCAGGTATAAGTAAACAATAGTATGGAAATTACCTTGGCCTACCAATTAACAACGAGATCAAACAAGTTAGAAAAACAACCCTGGCCTTGATACTTAATCTTAATTCTCAAGATAAAGATGAGTTTTCATACCTCGGAATTTGGTGTTAATTATGAAAGGAACATTTTCCATACCACCGTAAGTTAAAATGATCGTTTGTATAAATCGAGTCGCACTCCTTTATAAACTTCTTATCAAAACAGTTTTTTTTAAAAACCTTTCCATATTTACAAAACACATTTCTATAGATCTCCTTTCTATTTATAAAACTCTTTTATATAAATGAACTCTTTTATATAAAACTCTTTCATAGAAAAAAAATCTTTTTACATAAAACTCCAAATATACTTATAAACTCCAAATTCATTTATGAAATTTCTTTTATAAAACATGTTTGTCTATTTATAATGCTTCTTCATAAAATTCCTTTATAAAAATCTATATGCATGTGTGTATATCCAAAACTCATATTTATAAAGTCTTCTATCCTTAACACAAATCTTCATTTTCAAAATATGACCAAATATTTCCATGAAACAATCATTTCCAATATCTCCATAAATTCGCAAATGGATTCACTGATTCCAATTTATCAAAATGATTTTAATCTCATTTTCATAGAATATTATTTGTAAAACAATACTTTCTTTATAAGGCACTATTTATAAAACTATCTTTTGCATATAACATTACTTTTGTAAATCTACCATTTTATACAACATTTTATATAAACATTTCACAATATTTGTTCCAAAATATTTCTATTTTCTTTTAAACGCAAAATCCCTTTAAAACTCTATATATATATATAAATATATATATATATATAAATATATATATATATATATATCTGTGTGTGTGTGTATGTATATGTATATGAAAGAATAAATAAAGAAGTTGAAATAAAATTGAGATGTTGAAAAACTCATTTTAATTAAATATCACAAAATTCCAAAAAGTCGGATTTAAATATCATTTTCCAAAATGAAACCATTTCCAATTCAAACTGCACTTAATAATATATTTTTTCAAAATACTATAATGAGGCAATGGTTATTATAACATTTAACCAATGCTATTATACTACCTTTTCTCTAAAAAGGTTCAGTTTTTAACATATGCCAATATCACATCTAATATGGCCAACTATCAAAATTTGACAATTAACAATCAATGTAACAAGTATATAACTGAAATAAAATCGGTAGGAATATAACTTGAAATTAAAAATCAAATATCGAGAAATCCGGATTTTTGCACTAAAGTCCCGTTTTCAATTTAAATGACAATTGCTTTTCAAAAGCGGATATTTATCCAAAACAACCAATAATTCATTTGAACGCAAATAGTTAATTTATCTATTATGTAACATGCTGATTATCCAAAAAGATGATTTTAACTCATCGAAATTAAAGCGAATGCTTAGGCATTCCAGTTTGAACCAAAATCGAATGACGTTTGATTTTAGTCCAAAATTCAATGAAACTAGTTCCATCACTTAGCTATCTCCATTATGAGTGCAATACATAAGAGCATATCTCGATTAGACCTTGTATGAGAGAGATTTTGATGTCCCGGAATTTTGGGCAATATTTATTTAATAATCTTTGTTAATAAGTAATTTAAATTGGTTTAATAATCTTTTTTTATAAATATTTAATTGGTAAATTTTTCTTTTAAAGCAAATTAAATTGTTTTCTATTTATAATGTATATACATTGGTATATATATTGTAATAGGAAACCACTGATTTCAATTTAATAAAAGATACGTTTTCAAATTATAATATATATGAATGCATATATTGTGATTTAAGGTTATGTTTTAAAATTTAATACAATAATTTTCAAAACTAATTTTAAAAGTTTTTCTATTTAATATATATATATATATATATATATTTGTAAATATTGAAAGTAGGAAAGCTTTGGTTTGAATTTAATAAAAGTGCTTTCAAATTCTAATATATATTTTGAAATTTGGAGGTTATGACTGAATTTAATATAAAACATTACAAAAGCTATTTAAAAATTTAATTCTATATTTTTAATACGTAAGAAAAAAATTTAAATAAGAATTTAATATATTTCTTTAAAATTCATACTTGAAATAAGTTCAGTTTATATATAGTATCAATTTAAGTATAAAAAATTAAGTTTAAAATTTTAAAATAACATTTAATTAAAGGGTTATTTCTTTTATTTTTAATATTCTTTCTTTTTAATTTTAACTTGTATAAATATAATTTGAATATATATAAATATAACATTTACATGTTAACATAAAACATAAGGAATTAATATATAAAACAAGTTTAAACACTTGTCAATTAAGGAATTCATGCAAAATACAACTGTCACTGAATTCATGCAAAATACAACTGTCACTTATCTATCATTTGAATCAATAAGTGGCAATTCGTTTTTTTCTTAAATTAAATTATAAAAATAAGTATTAGAACAAGAAACTAAGTTGTTTTATTTGCAAAACACTTTCATTTCTCAAATCATTTTCTGTCTTTCTTCTTTCTTCCTAAAAAAATCAACTGGAAACATAAAATCAGAAGAAAATCAATAATAGTTTTCTACAACAACATCAGTTTCAAGCTTCAGTAATGCAGAGATTTCAAATGCAAACAGCAAGTTAGCAAATCAAGTAGATTCAAAGATTTCGAGTTCAAGCAACAAAACAGTCTCCAGATCCAACTAAATCCTCTGTTCTCTGGTTTATAACATCAGGTGAGTAAGCAATTGTTTTAAAAATAAAAAAAATGGTTTAAATCTGGTTTTAACTTTGATGCTTGTGATGGAATCTTGTAGTATTGTGGTGAATTTTTTTTGCATGGATGTGGATGGAAAACATGTTTTGTAAGTATGATATGTCTGGGTATATATGTTCTGTGTGTGTATATATATATCCTTTGTTGGAATAATTGGATCCAAATCCATAAAACAAGTTCATATCTTCTTAATGAAATAATTTTAGACCTTGGTCTTTAAGGTGAAAATGATTATAACATTATAAGCTTATTTTTAAAAATAGTTTTCAAGAATTTTAGATTAGTATTCTTTCAAAATAGGACAATACAGTAGAAATTTATATATAAGACAAAAATCAATGAACTAAATTTCATGCTTAAATTACATAATCAGGTTTGTAATGGTAAATGATAAATTTAGAGAAAGGAATCATGATTTTTAGGCTGGGGTTTGTAGTGAATTCTTGATATGACCTGAATTAGGGTTGTCATCTATTGCCGATGAATGGAGAAAGTATGGTCGTCGGGCTTTGGTCTGGAGATAGGGGGTAGCCTGGTGGTCACAAGAAAAATGATCGCCGGAATTATAGATGGCCGTGGTCACCAGTGGTCAGCGATGTAGGGTTTTGAGTGTTGTTTTTTCGTGTTGGGTGTCGAGGTGATCTCGACGATGATAATGCATCGGACTCGATCGCGATAAGGGGAAACAGAGTTGGAAGACGAGGCGATGCTTTGGTGAGGTCGGCGTGGGTTCTTGAAGTAGGGTTCGTCGACGATTGGTTGATTTTCGATCTGGTTCGTTCTAGATTTTTGGATGATGGGTTCGATTTTGTTTAGTGTTTGTATTCGCTGATCTGGGTGATCGAGGAGGTCGGCAGGATCGACATTGATATGTCTATAGTTGGGCAGTTGGTCAGAGGTGATCGGAATGGTGTGCTCCATGCACACATGCACATCGTTCTAGTGTAGTTGAAGGCTTCGGGAAGATCTCGGGTTTGACTCGAGAAGTTTTCATGTGGGTCTTGGGGCAGTGGACGATCAGGAGAGTGCTCGAGTTTTCATGGGGATTGGCTCGCGCGTGTCTCGGGGAAGAAACGTAATTGGCTCGGGTTTGGTTTCCTGTGTTGCTCGGGTTTTAAAATTTAAAATAAAAAAAATCTAGACTTTTGTTTAGTAAAAGAAATCAAGTTTAAAGGTAAAGAAATATTTAACAAGTTCAAAACCAAATTATATGAAACAAGTTTCAAGAAAGAAGATGTTTAGCTAAAGTTTAAAATTGTATTTAAATCGAATATGTTTCAAAAAAGAATATTGAAGCAAGTGTTTTTTAAATGTATTTTAAAATGAATAAGTTTTAAGTAGGATGATAATTAATTTTTCAAAGAACAAGAATTTATTAAATTTATTAAACAAGTTGAACAGGTTTTCAAGATTTTAAATGCAAAATTTAATATTTATAATTGTTTTTTAAAGTAAATTATATATTCTTAAATTATAATTGTTTTCTAAATGGTTTCTAATGAAGTTAATGATGAAATTAAGTATTTAATTAAGATACAGAATTTGTCTTTAAACTATGTAAGGTGGTGATTAATTAGGTATGATTAGTTAGTGGAACTAATAAAAAGTTAATCACTTAAAGTAATTAATAAAGGGTTAATTAATTAATAATTAAAGGGTAATTACTAAGTGAAGTAATTAATGAATGGTTAATGAGTGCAACTAATTAAAGGATCATTAATAAGTGATTAAGAGAAAATTAATTATTATAATTGGTTTAATTAATTAAAAATAGTTAATTACTTGTTAAATTGAGGGTTAATTAATCTAAGTAATTAAAGGTAATTAATTAATGGAAGTAATTAAAGGGACAAATTACTCAATATAATTAATTAAATTAATGTGATTAATTCAAGTTAATCAACTAGTTAATTAATTAAAAATAATCACTTGATGATTGATTAAGTATAATTACTTAATATAATTAATAAGTGCAATTGCTTAGTGTAAGTAATTAATGTGTAATTATTGGATGTAATTAATTAATGGGGAATTAGTTAATGAAGTATTTGGAGGACAATTACTTAGTGGAAGTAATTAAGGATTAATTACTTGGTGTAATTAATTAAAGAATTAATTAATATAATTTATTAAGGAGTTAATTAATTAATGTGAGTAATTAAATGATAGATAATTACTGTATGTGATTAATCAAGGTTGATTAATGAATGTGATTAATTAAAGATTAATTATTAAATTAATTAGAAGAATAATTAATTAATGAAGTAACTAGAGGATCATTAATTAATATAATTAATGAAAATAACTAAGGGTTGATTTATGTGATTATTTAAAGGATAATTAATCAGTATAAGTGATTATAGAATAATCAATTAATGTAATTAATTAAGGGTCAATGTAATTAATTATAGTTAATTAATTAATAATAATCAAAGATTAATTAATATGATTGGTTTAAGGATAATAAATTTGTGTAATTAATTTAAAGGTTAATTACTTAATGTAATTAAAGGATAATTAATCAAGGATAATTAATTAAGATGATAATTAATTAATTGGGTTGTAATTAATTAATGTTAAATAAGCAGGATTTAAAAATAATTAAGTAATTAATTTAATTCATTGATGGTTAATTAAATTAATTAGGAATGGTGTGGTTGATTAATCTTGCTTATGGATGATCGAATGATATTGAATGCCTTGGATTATGTGGTATCTCTGATATATGATATACGTTGATATGAGATGCTTTGGTTGAATTGTGATAATATGGATTATATATTTGTGAATATGTGAATTATCTATCTGTGTGAATATAGATAATAAATTAAAGTGTTTTAACTTAAAACAACTTGGCCTTAAAAGATGCCATTTCGGATTTCGGTGAGACCGGGATCGGATTTCAAAATTTGGATATCCGAAAACCACATTGATCCAAATTAAACGATAGGTCGTGAATCTCAAGTGAAGTTCGAGTTGAAGATTTAGAGTGCAAGGGCTATTGTCGTTAACTCTAAGGGTGATTCCAAAATGAGTGTAGCGAGATAGTGCCTTTGGTTTTGTTCGAACCCGAAATGAACTTTATGGATTGAATGCTTTCAGAACATCGTCATTGGAGGGCGATGAGCATTCTAAGATATGTGTTCTAAAAGGTATCGTAGCCTCAAGCATCATCAACCGGGAATGGCTAAAACAGGGGAGGTGCAGCAAAGCTAAGGGAGTCGTGCTCAAGTAGGACGAGATTTTCCCCTGTTTAGATGTCCATTTTTATCTGGCTTAGTGGGAAGTTGATTCGCGACAACTGCTAGGGTTGTCTTATTCGGGACTATCCGGTAAGGGATAGTTCCGGCCATATGTTGCAGAGGATCGAAAGGGATCCTCGATACGGTGATCTAGGACACTACTGTTATAGGCGGTACCCCAGTAGCCCTGCCATTGTATGGAATCCAATCTCCAATAAGTGATCTCAGATTTGATTTTATAACGCACTTTGTGTCTAATATGCTGGAATTTACTGAATGTAACAATTTCGGCTATATGAATATTTATTTGAAAACCCTACGTACTAGTATAATATCACTGGATTTCCTATCAAATGTTTTGGTTATCGTAAGGTAAAAACTTTTCCATGTTTATGTGTGGGAAGTCTTAAGAGATACCTTTTCTTTCAAAGGATTTTCAAAGTTAAGCAACTTTAACCCATTTAATGACACTAGACCCTTGTCTGACCCAAAGTTTATTTTCTATTTTTATTAAACTCTTGGGTACTCAAAATTTTACGAGTAGCCTAGGGATTCAGGTTAGCTTTGACGAGTTTCTGGAGGAGATATGGACCAGGAGGCTTCAGCGTTCGTAGATATATAGTGGTTCCGCTGTGTTGATCTCTGTGTTGAAACTTGTATTGTACAATGGACAGGTGTTTATAACTGTCTAGTTTGTGATGTATAAGCTGTGTAACTCTGATGTATATGATACTATGTAATATCTTATGCGATGTAATATATTTTATTCGTTCCGCTGTGAGATTCTGATATTGTTTAGTTCTTTCTTTTCTATCTTTTCTCTTTTCTATCCCTTTCTTTCTTAATAATGATACGTCTTTCTGTGGAGTGGAAGACGGGTCATTACAGAGATACATTTTATAAGATTTTGATTTTTTAAATATAACTAATCATTAAATTACACCTTAATTAACATAATTAAACTTAAACCCTCATTCTCTAACACTTCCCACCTAAACCAGAACCTTACTTCTCCATTTTCGAAGCTTCCCACTCCAAGATCTCCACCTCCGCTCCATGAAACAATGATCCATCGAATCGGTTGGGCTTCTCTTCACGTGAGCTTCCCATCGCCCACCACTAGAGCACACTCGACGGGACCTAGGAAATCGCGACCTAGGTATAGTTTTTGATTGCCAAAAACTATCGCACTCTCCAATAAACGATCTGACTTCACAAAATTAAGGGGAAAGGTACTCTACAACATGGTAAACCCAAATCTACCCTTTGATTCACCTAACATTGCATAGATTTCCATCTATACGAAACCCTAGCATTGAACAATACCATCGATCCCCTTAAATCGAAACCACACCATATGAAATGGACATAGAATCATAGATCCTTACAACCAAGGTTCAAAGATCCTTTCTTTTTATTTTATGATTTTTCATCTTTTTTATTTATTTTTTATTTTAAAAGGTAGAGGAATTTCTTTTCTATGCTTCTAGGAGTTATTTGATAGAACAATATAGGAAAAATGAGTACGTAAAATATGCTAAGTCTCTAGTTTGGTTTATTTTTGAAATTTCTGACATCTCGCCATATAGAATTTCATTCCAGTACAACTCGTGAACGACAAAAAAATACGACTCGATCTCAAAATAATAATAACATACACTGGTTGTCTAATTTTGAAAAAATCACAAATATATCGTCGTTTTGTCGAAAAATCTTCAAATGATTTCCATATTAAAAATTATGGAAAAATCAAATAAATTAAATCAAAAATATATCAATAAAAATCAAATCGATAGAAATAAAAATTGATTTCCTTATTATTTATTCGAACAATTTATAATAAATTTACAAAATGAATTCATCGATATTATTTATTAATTAAAAGGAGTTTAATAAGACCATTAAATCCATATAAATAATATTCAGTTCATAATCTAGATATTTAAATCACTACTCAAATTCTAAATTCACAATTCAGATATTTTAAACAATCCTTATATTTGAATTCAATTTTTTTAAAACCAGTTATTTCAATATTTAAAATTAATTAAGTATTCAAAAACAAATAATAAAAATTTGGGTTGTTACATTCTTCCCTCTTAAAATAATTTTGTCCCTAAAATTCCCAAAGTAAGAAAAATATCTCTAAACCCTTATGCTTTCCTAATAAAATAGTTGTAATGGGTTATTAAATTCCCAAGTCTCTTAAAGTTACGAAAATTTTTGGCAGCATCTCCATTGCATGACTTGATCGAAAAACTAAAACTTGCCACAATGGGCCCAAACCAATTAAAAAGCCCAAAAGTGGCCTCTGATATTTAGGACACAAAATCATCAAACCAAAACAACAATATAAACAAGTACCTATTTATCAAGCAACAACACTCTACTCATGAAACCAAAAGCAGTAAACTAGCTTTTGCATCCATATACCTGTATCTCATTTAAAAATAATATCCAACCATATAACATGCTTTCTAATTTCAAAACCATATAATTATGTTAAAGCCCGCACGATGTACGTAATATCAAATTCGATCGTTCGCTCGATCACTCAATTTTACTTCCAAACTAGTATCGCTCATTTGACTACTCTAGTGTAGACTCCGATCATATTCCTTGATTAGAAACCTCTATTCTCCTTACATAGCCATATACTATGATAGAAAACTTTCGATCGGATAAAAAATATGTATCAAGTGTTCGTCATTAAAAATCAAGTGAAAATTCCTTCTTCGGATCGGTGTAGATCACCTCAAAATCGTGTACTAGAATCTGGATCAAGAACAATTACGTGAATAAAATGATCTATGTTAACAAGAAAACTTGTCAATACCCTATAGTAAAGTTTAAAATGAAGGTGAACCTTTTGAAATCACCTTTTTAACAAATAATGATAGTCATAACCTTTCGATTCCTTTACCCACATTTCCAAAGGTTGGGGCAGTTGAAACTTCTTTTTTAAACCTTTCGACATGGTCGAAACACCTGAATCCCCTTATTATAATACCTTCCGATTTATTTGAATTGGTTTTGAATCCTACTGTCCTTTCAAAGTGGTCAAAGTGGACTAGTGTAAAGACCTAATTATCTGAGGATTTTAGTTGTTTTGAATGGTTTCGAATCCCTCGAAAGGTAGTCCTTCAATCATGGTGAAATAAGTAGATTGTAATCGGAACCACATAAAAACTTTGAATTGGTTAATATACACAAGAATACGATAGACTTGCTTTGAACAACATGTTCCTTTACAACTTGAAGCTTAAGTATACAAAGTAATCAAATACCCAATCTAATTTTAGAATTAGGATTTACAAATTCAAGAAAGTACAAGAATAAAGTGATTGAATTCAGATCTCCAAAAAAAGACTCCTAGGGTCTTTTTTATAGGCGCTGGTTGAACCCTTTCGAATCAGACCTTATGACCTAGTTAAAGCCTTTACGTCCTTTCACTGCCGCTGCAGTTTGGGCGCTCTTCTACTTTGCTTCAAAATAGAACTTGATTGCTTTCGACTTCATTGAAGGGGGTAGATGCACTCTGCACCTTATGTTTCTATGT
This sequence comes from Allium cepa, assembly GCA_030765085.1. Lineage (NCBI taxonomy): Eukaryota > Viridiplantae > Streptophyta > Magnoliopsida > Asparagales > Amaryllidaceae > Allium > Allium cepa. The sequence continues at coordinate 648,441,288 of CM060939.1, read as the reverse complement.
TGTTGCAAGAAAGAAAAGATGCAAGCTTTCGACTCTATTGATAGGTGTATCTCTAGGTCAATGGAGGAGTCAAAACATATGGAGCATTTAAGCGTGAAAAAAAACCTCTCGAAGGCTTTCATGTTGACTGATGCGGAACCCTCATATTCTAGTATATGAGAATGCCATATTGAACTTATGTATGCTTTCCTCTTTAATTAGGAATGGTCCCATCAGGTTAGAAAGGCTAATTCATGCTTTCGTAGGGATACCTCTGGCTAAATGTTTTTTGTAGAATACGAACGAAGAAAAAACTCACAGTTTTCGAAAGGTTTGGTAGGCACGTGAAAAATTGTAATATGTTGCCTTCAAAAGGTTCTCCTCAACTCATTTGAAATGTCCTTATGCATACAGAAGCGTCTATTTCGAAAGGAAACAATTGAAGCAAAATGGTGCTTTTGACCCCTTTCGACCTTTCTGAAAGCTCATAGTACATTCAACTTTTATAGAAGCATCCCTTCGACTCTTTCGAAAAATTATGCTAATGCTATCATTCCTTGTGAACCCCTCTTTTATATTCTTCATGGTTTCGACAAGGTTGAAGTGAATTCTGATGGTAACACTTGCCCTCCCTTGCGAAGAGATGCTCTTGACTTTCCAAGTCAACCATTTTGAAACCCATAAAATTTTCCTCCTTTTGATATTCCTAGATAGACCTTGGTCGTTCCTTTGAATTTGATCGGAGGGCATTCCCTACATCTACCACTTCTATAAATTGCGCTTTCTTCATTGCTTTTTCGTTGACCTGCCATTAAAAGCTTACAGCAAGAATCAAAAATTTGCATTTCTTTCTAAATTCTTAGTATCGGTAAACTTGAGTACGGATTCAAGGTAGATTTTCATTGTTTTCATTTTTCAAACTAATTTATTACATTTAATTCCAATCTTAAATTCTTTGGGTTCGAATTTGTACCGCTATTCTAATTATCAGAAGATGATTCAAGTTCCTTGCTTATATAAATATTTTTGATGCTTATTTTATTCAGTTTACCATGTCAATTTGTATTTGGAATTCATCAGATTTAGGGTCATACAAATCCAAGCTCAAGTTCTATTCACTCGATTTAACTCTTTTTTGAACTTGAATTTGGATTTTTTATTGTTGTTGAGTGTAAATTCATGCTCAACTCAATTTAATCATTGACCTCTAGAAGTTTCGGATTGAAAGTTAAATTGGGGGAAGAAATTTTTTCCAGTAGCTTTATAGAGAAGATTAAGTCGTATGAATTACAACTCGATATTGTAACTTGACTTTTCATCCCTTTCAAAATGGGTTGAGGCTGTTAAATCTATTTTGCTTTTTCAACCTCTTTTGAAAGGGTCGAAAGGAAGTCCGATACCTACCTTCTTATTGACCCTTTCGAAGGGGTTGATGTGGTCAACATGAGATGGACTTCTTCGAAAGAAGAAATATGATTCATTGTATTCTGACATCTTTCGAAGAAGTCATCTTAATGAGTTTAATTTAATGGTCACATAATATATACTTTAGAAACCCCAACTATTGTTTTAAAGGATTCGAAACCTAATGTATATAAAAGTGGAGTTAACCAGTCATTGGATTCAGGCTCAATTTAGTACACTCTAGAAGGCATTGAAAGTTAGAAATTTATACTTCTTATCATAAATTGGATTGAGAATAGCATATTTTATTTAATTTGAAAACTAAATCAAGACTTTTGACTTGATCGAAACCTCCTATATTGAAACAAGTTTAGTTGTTTGTAGGATTTCGAAACCTTACGCCTCTTTCGACTTACTCAAAACCCATAGTAGTTAACTGGGATTTGACCACATTTTATATAAACACTGTCGAAACATTCTAAAGCCTTTTCATTTGTATTACTATCACTTGAATCCAACTCTTTCGACTTAACGGGAATATTGGGTTTTGGCAACGTTCATAATCTTTGAGTAAGACAAAATTTATAGGTTTCAACATTATCGAAAGGTTTATTTTGTTTAACTATGGAATATTGTTAACGTTTATATATTCAAATTAGTAATGTAAGGTTAATTATTCCTTTTTAATAGTAAAATTTCTCTTGGGCTTACGACATTGTCAAAGGGTGTTTCTAGGTGTTTTGATGCCATCTATCCCTTTGACACCATTGGAAGCCCAATGAATTTCATGACCCAAATTGACTTTAACATCCTTCCAAAGATATGGAACTATATACTTTGTTTGATATTTAAATTATTGCAATAGGTTTTTGACATCTTTGGGAGGTGTTAATAAAGGAACAAATTATAACTTTTAATGAAATGGTTTCACCTGTGAGGATCGTGGGTGTGAAAAAGATCTCCAAGAAACCTGAAATAGATATAGCTTCTGAAGTAAAATCTCCACCGAAGAAGGTTGAAGCCATCTCCAAACATTCTTTAATATCTTCTCAAGATGAAGTTGATGCCATTCTCAACAACTTTGGAATCACTGGAGTAGAAGCCATTCCCCTTGGCGATAACGATACTATTCAAAATCCTCATGAAGGAAACTTTGCTTATACTGCCATTCACATTTGGCATGGTGGCTTCCTTCCATTCATGGATTTCTTGTTTAAGTTCCTAAACCATATAGGCATTGCACCTATCTAATTATCACCTAAAGTCTACACATATCTTATCTCCTTGGAACTCATGACTCTGGAATCAGGCATTCCTTTACTAAACACTGAAGTTCTCAACTTCTAGTCCGTTTGGTCAAACTCAGCAATCTGAATAACCTGATTTTCAGAGCTAATCCCCCATAAAAAACTAATTTTAGAGGGGGTAAATAAATTTAGAGACTGGGAGACATAGTTCTTTTTTGTTAAAAGTTTTCCAAACATCAGTTGAGTCTTCTATTCTCCTCATAAGTTGATCATAGTTTTTATCTTTATTCAATTACTCTCTTTTGTTGGTCTACATTTTTTAGTTAGGTCTTGCTCCTAAATAACATAATGGAGAGGAAAAGAGTCACAAAGCGGTTGACCATTCCTTTAAGTAGCATTGGGAACAGACTCACACTATTGATGCCTACTAATCTTCAAAAAAATTCTCTTCTCCTTACCGGTTTGGACAACCCCCTCTTGTCCAACATACTTCTAGAAGTAAACATTTCTTGTCTTTGGGTGATCTGAAGAATTTCTTTCCTATGTTTCCAATTTGTCCAGATCATCCTGGTTAGTTTAAGCGTATTACTTGCAATTTTTTGTTGTGTTACTCTTTAGATTACTTTACTAACTTATTCCTTTTGAATTTTTATAACTACTCCTCAAGTTGAATTGATCGTAAGTGATCTAGTTCTCCCGACTTTAACATCTAGTGCATCATCTTTGACTTATGCCATCGCTCGGGCGAGAATGATTGCCAAAAGAATGCTAAGTGAGAAGACTGCTGCAGGTCCTTCCTTTAAGAAAGCTTAAATTGTTATGTCCAGTCTTCTCCGCCTCCAAAAGAGAGAATCTATTGATGTAGACAAAGCTCCGTAAGGTTCCTCACTTGATGCTGCTATTGATCCACTCAGAGCAGCTCCTTCCAAAGATGATTTCATGTCTCGTATCGTCATGTCTAACTCTCATAGCATTATTGAACAAATGAAAAAGGATGTAGGCACTTCAAATCTTTCTTAGGAGTTGAACCCTTCTAAATCCACATCTCCAGTGCCCCCTTAGTGGTTTCGAAGAATGGTATAATCCATTATGAATTCTTCATCCTTTACTTCCATTCAACCACCTTCCTCGCTATCGGACCCAACATGACATTGTCGACATTTAATTGAGCAACAACTTCTGATACGTTTGGTACTATTTGCCTTTCTTATTAATGTTTCTTAATGAATTTTGATTTATGTTGTAACTTTTCGTTTAGATTTCTAAAACTTGATATCTCTTCAAGAAAGCGCTTCAAAATCTTCTACTGAGAAGTCCAAGCTTCAAGAGGAAATTTCACCTTTGAAAAGACAAATTACCACCCTTTCTATTTCCAAAGATAGTGCAGTAAAGGAATAAGAATGGTTGTGGTCCTCTCTTGGTCAAGCAGAATCTTTTTTCTCTAAAGAGAGGAAAGCAAAACAACTCTTATTCGATGAAACTTTGGCTCTAAAAATGGCTTTAAAAGAGTCCGAGGAAGAGAAGACTTAGATGGCTGCTAAAAAATCTTCTCTCAGAAAAAAGTTAGGGAAGAAGAAGAATTCTTTCAAAATGGCTTTAATACTATCTCTAAAGCTAATCAAAGGCACTACAATTTCTGCGCACATCCCTCAATGACATTATCGTGAATTCCGACGAAGACGCTCTGATACTTGCTTATACCGAAAACATTGAATAATGCTTCGACATAAGCTTCACTTCCCTCGATCTTTCTATAGTTAAAAGATTCATGTATATGATCAAAGAAATGGAGCAAGGAATCGAAGTCCCTGAGAGAGAAGAAATCGATGCCGCCAAACTCTTATCTTTTGAAATCCCTTCCATAGAAGGAGATTCTGATTTCGATAAAGAAGAAGATGATGAAGCCACCGTAGTGGAAGGCGGCAATGACGATGATAATGTTGATAATAATGACGACGACGGAGATAAAGATCGAGGTTCAGGTGGCAATGGAGGTGGTCATGCCGATTCTCATGAAAAGGATGGCGATGATATCCTCGAGGATTCAAAGAAATTTAAACCCAATCCTAGTGATCGTGAAACAAGCCTAGCTGAATTTCCTGAGCCTTACGATCTTCACGAAGAGGCTGCTAACATTGATGTTGAAGAACAAAGCGAGAAAAAGCAGGCCCCGCAAACTTCAGTTCCTATTTCTCAGATATGAGATTCTTTTTCCAAATGGCTTTCACTTCCAAGATAATAATAGTTGACATCTTTTATTTTAGATAAAGAAGAAATTTATTCAACTTTATAAAACAACGCTTGAAAGAAAACAAGAAAAAATTAATAGCTTGTATAAAGAGTTAGATAAGAAATTAAAAGTACACAATACACTCTCTGACAAGTATCATAAGCTTAATAAAAGTGCCATGATGTTAGAATCCTTTAAAGACCAAGAAGCTGCCCCTGACTGAAGAGGGCATGCCTTCGGTGTGATAGACTTTTGGAAGAGAACCAGAAATTAATTACACTCTTTTGGATGTTAGTTGAAGAAATAGACATCCAAGTAGACCTCTTGTACAAAGCCTATTGTAGACGCTCGACCGTAGATTTTTCATGCTTAGGTGATTTTAGTGGAGGCCCACTTAGGCGTTTGCATATGAGATATTTAGATGAATTTGGATTGGATCCACATCCGAGGGCTTGCTAGAATTTATCGCGAGTCAAATCAATCCCTCATGAGTTGGCTCAAGAAAAGCTCAAATATTATAAGGATAAATTTATTTCTGAATTATTCAAAAAGTCAATTTTGTATGAGCTAGATGAACATTTGTAATAATGTAATAATATCAATTTGTAAATTTTCTGTACTAGTTTCCTTTTATACTTAGTCGTGTATTATTACATTACCGCAGGATAAATGTAACTCGAGCAGCCCTGTTCCAGAGATTATTTGAGCAAATACATCAATGAAGAAGAGATTATTTAGAAAAGGCTTCACTCTTGAAGTCCTCAATATGGCTAGATACTGCTTTCTTACAGACCTAGGGAGACTTTATATGGAACATCCATGCCTTCGTTTTGATTTTCTTGGTAAAGAAAAAGAAAAACTCCTTAAGGAAATTCAAACATATCATACCGAATTAATATGCGATCATGACATTCCTCCTGCTGGGGAATGAGATTACAGCATGTCCTTTTGTTATTACCTAGAAGGATTTAATGCCCCTTTTTATTCGACGGTTACTCTTTTAGCCAATTCCTTGAACAAAGTCAAAAATGCCGTTTCTCAACTTTAAATGTAATAAAAAAAAGTATTTGATTAAAGCAATGAGATTGTACCTTTTGTTTTATTTCTTCCTAAGTTGTAATTTCTTTTATTGTAATAAAAGAGCTTGGTTATTTGAGTCAGCCTTTGTTTTTTTTAAAGTAGGAATCACAGCTAGCTACTACAACACTCTCATTGGATTTCTTCTCTCGCTTCACTAGCATTAGAGACTGATTGCAGATGTTGAAAAGAGGTGTTTAATGAAGGATCCTATATCTACTCATTTTCAAGGCAATGCTGAAGCATTGGAATGACGTAGGAGATATTTTATTCAAAAGACAATTGTTAGATACCTCAACGATCAGATCGCCAATCTTTAAGTGGGCATCAAGAATTAGGATGAAACAGTTTCCATATTTAAGTGCCAAATCAAATTGAATCCTTTGACTGATTTTGATCATAAGATGTCTGAGATCCTTCAGCAGATAGATGATTTAGAGATTAAGTTAAAAGACAGTCAACCTGAATGTAAATCATTGGAATTCGTAATGGGGGATAACACTCCAAATATCGATATACTGACTTCTCTGATCATGTCATCTGTTGTAAATCAGCCAGATCTTCTCTTGCAATTTAAAATTTTCCTACTATAACTAACCCTCCTTCCAGTTTACATAAGAAGATAGTAGAAGAATAGTGTAGGAAGGTCAAATTTGAAATGATAAGATATTTTGATGATCAGCGGAGGGCGAGATATTCACAATGCATTAATGAATATGCAGCCAAGATTTAAAAACTTGAATGTGAAAAGTTTCATCTTCAAAAGTGCATCGCTGATCTGGAGAGACAAAACGAAACTTTTAAGGGCACTAATAAAGCTTTCAACCATGCCTTAAAGGCTCGTATCGAATCCATTGATGATGTTAATGATATAAAGAAAAAGGAAAAGAAGCTTAAAGAGATCTTTCATATAGTAGTTTGGCATATTATTGACCCTTCAATTGATGAAAATCTAGATAAGACCATTTATGATTTGTAAAACATACACTTGTGCTGTATACTTGTAAATAGTTTTGTAAACTATGTAAATTATGTAAATATCATCTGACCTGTGGTCTTTTCTTATAATGATGTTTTTGAATCTGCTTTCTGATAATTCGGACTATGGTTTTTATATTTACTGGCCCATTCAGTCTTCCATACGGATCACATTTCCCGAAAAAGCACAAAGTAAACAATATTTCTTATTGTTAACTTGAAACCGATGTAGTAGTTTATCCACATCAAAAGATCCTAATAATGGAAGTTAACAGATCATTATGTGAAAATATGATAATAAGTGAGAAGTAATCCCGTAATTGGATATGGTCGAATGTCCTAAAACCCATCTTTAGTAATGGTGAGAGAGAGCAAGGAATCAACTATATTGACATAATAACCAAAGTCTAGTCGTATTTCAACTATAGAAGTAAGGAAATTCCTCTTTTGAAGATAAGTAATAGAAGGCCAATAATAATCATCTAATAATGTTCAGAAACCATCATTTGGAAATAAATCATTGAAAATTAGGAATCTTTATAGTAGAATATCTAAAACACAGATTCCAGCATTTACAAATGTTGCCTGAAAGTTTGGAGTAGAAGTCCAGTGACCCTGATTCGGGAATTGGTAAAATAGATCTCAAGTTTAATTGAAGACTAGAAATTCATAGGAATATCAATTATTCTGGAATTAGATTCATGCATTTAACAATGAAATTCAAAAGTTAATAGACCCGAAACCCAGATTCGGGTATTAGTGGATGATAGCCAGAAATCCATGATAAAGATCTCCATAATAGAAGTTCAGAGCCCAGATTCAGGCATTAATGAGTGAAGTCTAGAAATTAATAGTAATAGCCCCAAAACATATATTCGGTTATGATGAAGACTGGATGTTAACAGTAAAAGACCCAAAACCCAGATTCGGGTTTTAATAAGTGAAGCTCTGAAATCCCTATTTGGGAACCAGTCGGAAGCTGTAGATTCTTATTTAAGCCTTCTGTTCTACACCGCTCTTTGGGTTTTGATTCTTCTAACATGTGCCACCCTTTCGACCTTATATATTGTCGTTGTTTGACATGATACTTCTCGGGCTCGGACGTCTTAGTCCATTGTTTGATATGTTGCTTCATAGGCTTGGACGTCTTAGTCTGTTATTGTCTGGTGCGCTTAGTTAGCTTATCCACAAGTAGGACCCAACGACTTACTCAACCTCCCTCCAGGAGGCACTCCAACTAGGATTTATAGGTGGGATTGAAGGCTTGTTCGGTGCTTTGGCCAGGCTATAGCGTGGTGGGACCAAGGGCTTACACTGTCCTCCCTCCAAAAGGCACCTTAATCTGGCCATAGCATGGCGCAATCAAGGGCTTGTCGATGCTTTAACATGGCCATAGTGTGGCGCGGTTAGAGGCTTATTCTAACCTCCATCCAGGAGGCGCCTTGATATGGACATAACGTGGCACGATCAAGGGCTTGTCGATGCTTTAACCTAGCCATAGCATAGCGCGGTTGAAGGCTTATTCTAACATCCCTCATGGAGGCACATTGACCAGGCCAACTCGGCGCGGGCAAGGCTTTGAGCATTTAAGGTAATATCCAAATTTAAGGAGAACTAAACTCCCGACCAGGCAGATTTTTCTTAGAAAAGTGGGACTTTATTAAATTTGACTAGGATCTCCATACAAATCTATTTATTTTGCCTTGTTTGAAAAAGTTGATCACCATTCATTCAAGTGCTTTACATTGATATGTCTCATGCCCATTCATCATGTGATAGTGGCAATAGGATACTACCCGATTACTTTCATATTTAGGTTTTTTCTTCTGTGATGTCCAATAGTTGAGTTCTTCCTTGGTTAGCAAATAAACATCCTCAATTGATGTAGTCAGATTGCATTCCTTGGGAAGTCTCGACTTGAAGCTTGCCTTTTGAGGATGGATCTAGATTTTTTGTTAGTTAGTTCTGAAGCTTCACCCTCAATGATCAATTTACTTTTCAAAACCTTTTGAAGCTCACATGTAGGAACTATCCCAGTTGTTGCTTGATGCCATTTTTGTACAAAAGCATTGTAATCAGCCATCATTCCCTCTTTAAATATTGTATCTTTGGTATAGAGTTGAATTGTCTTCCTCATTTGGTCAAACAAGTTCTTTTATGCCTCCTAAGGCAAAGATAGATGTGGGGCCAATGTGAAAAGGGTTTAAGGTCCATTTATCTTGGTCATAAGATTTAGCTCTCTTTTTCTTTTGATCCTTAAAGCTTCCAATCTCAATATTTTGTCTTCATGCAGTTTAAAATCATTAACTGTTCTATAGGAAAATCCAATTGGATGTTGCTATGAGGATCTCTGTTTGGACCTTTTCATTTTGCTAAGCATGGTGATGTGAAGTCTACAGTAGGTAGGCTTGGAATAGAAGTGGGTTAAAGGAAAGTAAAGTTGGAAGTTCAACAAGCTCGGAGGTTCAAGCCCTCCTTCTAACGCCAAAAATGTTAATAAGGTCAACTCCCAAAAGTAAAGTTTAAAGTAAAGGTGAACCCTTTGAAATTACCTTTCGAAGAGATAGTGATAGTTAAAACCTTTCGACTCATTTAAACCCACCTTTCGAAAAGGTTGAGGTAGTTGAAACTTCTTTTTTACAAAACCTTTTGACATGGTCGAAACACCTGAATCCCCCTTTTATAATACCTTTCGATCTAGTTGAATTGGTCTTAAATTCTATCATAACCTCCTTTCGAAGTGGTCAAAGTGGATTGGGGTAAGGACCTAATGATCTAAGGATTTTAGTTGTGTTGAATGGTTTTGACTCCCTCGAACGTAGCCTTTCAATCATGTTGAATAAGCAGATTGTAATTGGAACCACATAAAAATTTGAATCAGCTAATATATCAAGAGTACTATAGACTTGCATTGAGCAACTGTTCCTTTACTGCTTGAAGCTTAAGTATACAAAGTAATCTAATCCACAATCAAATTTTAGAATTAGGGTTTACAAAATTAAGAAAGTACAAGAATAAATTGAATGAATTCGGATCCCCAAAACAAGACCCCTAGGGTCTTATTCATAGGCACTGATTTAACCCTTTTGAATTAGACCTTCCGACCTAGTCAAAGCCTTTATTTTCTTTCCCTGTCGCTGAAGTTTGGGCGCTCTTCCACTTTGCTTTAAAACAGAGCTTAATGGATTTTGAATTCATCGTAGGGGGTAGGTGTGCTCTCCACCTTGTGTTGCCATGTTCTTGCAAGCAAGAAAAGATGCAAGCTTTCAATTCTATCGATAGGTGTACCTCTGAGAATTTGGAGGAGTCAGAACATAACAGAGAGTTTAAGCTCGAAAGGAAGCTTTCGAAGGCATTCATGTTGACTAATGTAGAACCCCTATCTTCTGGCATATGAGAATGCTATACTAAATTTAAGTAAGCTTTCTTCTTTAATTGGGAATGGTCCTGACCGGTTCAAAAGGCTAATTCATGCTTGTGAAGGGATAGCTCTGGCCAAGTGTTTTTTTGTAGAATGTGAATGAAGGAAAAACCCATAGTTTTCAAAAACTTTGGCATGCACATGAAAACTTGTAATCTGTTCCCTTCGAAAGGTGCTCCTCAACTCATTCGAAACATCTTCACCCACGCGGAAGATTCTATTTCAAAAAGAAACAATTGAAGCAAAAGGGTGATTTTGACCCCTTTCGACCTTTTCGAAGGCTCATAGCACATCTAACTTTTGTAGAAGCATCCCTTCGACTCTTTTGAAAGGTTATGCTAATGCTATCATTCCCTATGAACTACTCTTTTATATTCTTCATGGTTTCGACAAGATTGAGTGAATAATGCCGGCAATAATCTACATACCACTTTCATATTTATCCCATTGGTTTCTTAACTATACCAATTTATTTTCCATTTTAAATCGCATTCGCTTTCCTAAAGATGGCTTCTTATTTAATACTAGAATTCATTTATGACACTTTCATAAAACCATCACTTAAGCTCATAAATATCTTATAACACGACTAATGTAAATCAATCACTTTAAAACTTAAATTCATATTTTTATAACACACTTCTATATCCTAAGAGTGTAGACATAATCGATTTTTGTTACTTAAACAAAATTTCAACCAATTTAAAACTTGTTTGACTTACTATTTTCCCAAATTTATAAGTCACATAAACTTATTTTCTTATGTTCTCGCAAGATACTTAGCTTTAATTTCTAAATCAACTCAAAAGTTTTTAACTGTCTAAAATTGTTGAAAATTCCATTTCATTTTCATAAATGGAAATTACCAAACAACATCTCAAAACAAGATGCACAAACCATACTATTCAAATGGATAATTTACATGAGTCTACAATATCACTTAACTGAATATTCAAGAACTAGACACTTGGTTTTATTACAAATCATTTTGAAATAACAAAAGTATACATATCTCCCATTTTATATAAAATCATACTTTTGGAATTGAAATAAAATCTGTTTTACCAAAAAACTCCAAAGTAAATTACTATGGTAGTAATCCCTTACTTAGAAGCAAAAAAATGAACACTAATGATGTCATAGTCATCATCAGAATTATTTCCAAATGACCGAAATGAGTTCAGTGCTTTCTTTCTCCTATTAAAATCCTTTAAAAATATTTCTATCCATATATACTTTCAAATAATACTATTATATTTTCCCCAGAACTCTGAAAAACAATTTCCAAAAACAATGGAATTTAAGTCCTCAAATTCTCAGTTTTAAAATCCTTTTTATTTCTAAACTTTATTTATACACCATACTTGTATAATTTCACTTCTTATGTAAGATCATTTCACAAATTTTTATCCTAGTTAAGATTATAATAAGCAAATTATTAGAATCAAATTTTAATCCAATACTATCACCGATCGCCTTATATTCAAATTGTGAAACTAAATTCACAAGGTGTTTGTATTTAATTCAACCAAACAATAAATGCTCATAAACAATCTAAGCACAAAAAATCAACCAACAAATAATAATCGATGCTCCTAAATTGGATATGCATGACTAATCAAGCAATAAATGATAATAATAGAATATTATCATTTCTTAACAAAACCATTATAGATTACTACAATAATTTTTTTAAAAAAAACTATTCTTTTATATGTAGAATATAATTTAGGTACTATGTCAATTTGCCTTGTTCAAGTGTTTAGAAATCCCCATCGATACAGCTGTTCCTTTTGTACCGACCAAAATTCATAAACCACTCAACCGGTAAGCCAACACAACATAAAACATTTTTATAGCACTAACAAATACGCACTCATACACACACACACTCAAACTCATTCTAGGTTGTTACTAATCCTACCTTTAATGAGTCTACCCCACTAAATCCTAGGTGTTTGCTTAATCTAAGCCCCGATGCCACGTGCAACTACCTATCGTTTTGACTTTCAAAAGTTGATAGCAATACATCTGCGGTATTCATGCATCAAGCCTCCAAGTGTCGAAAAGATAGATTGTTGGGGGAAAAGTAAGAATCTCACATCGTGACCAGTAATATATAATATAACAGATCTTTACAAAAAGGAAAAATGTAATATACATACATCAATCAGAGTGCAATTATCCTATTATCAGCCCCTTGACAGTTATAACACCAATCCTCACACTGTTAATAAATACAACTAACAAATGCAGTAGAAAATAAAATATATGTAAAAACATCTTGGAGGCATCTAGCTTGTCTTTTGAAGATCTAAAGCATCCAAACTAAATATGAAAATATGCTTGGTTTTATCCGAGCATTATAAGAAAATAATGCTTGGATTGGTTTTGTAAACCAGCGTCAGAAACACACCTTAAATGGACTTTTATGTTCTAAACCTATCAAATTAAAGGTATCTCGTAAGACTATGCTGCACATAAACACGAAAGAGTTAACCTTATGATAACTACCCATTTCATAGGAAATCTTATGATATTATAATAATATATGGGGTTAAAATAAATATGGAATCATAGCCGAAATTGTTATATTAATTAAATTCCAACATAACAGTTATACAACTAAGTCTATAAAGGCACGTGTTAGAGAATGGATTCCATCAATGACTAGGCTACTGGGGTACCATCTATCATAGTACACCTCTAGAAAAATGTACCGAGGTCAAAAAGAAGATCTTGCACTTCTGCCACACAGAACCTGCCTACCCTTTACTGGATAGTACTGAATATGTCATCATCCCGGTTGCTTTGCAACCTTTTACCAAGTGCTCACATGCACAACCAAATCCACAAATATGTATATGTATATGTATTAAAAGGATAATGACATACCCTAATGGGTGCGAACCATATAGCCCTGCTGTATCTTCCCTGATTGTAGTCATTTCCAATTGATGATGCTAGAGGCAGCGTTTTACCTTTTTAGCAATTCCCACTTGGAATGCAAGCACCATCCTCCAAGCAGTAAAGCTATGCAAAAATTCATCCATACAAGTTATCTAGGATATGAACAAACCGAAGGCATTACTTCTACTACATCTATTTTGGGTTCACCCTCAAGATCAGTGTAACATCCCGTAATTTGGCGTCAATCGTTTAATTAGTTAGTTAGTTAATTAACTAGGCTTCAAAAATGGAGTTTGGCCGTAAAACTTGCACCATTTCATTTGCGGTGAAATTCTAAGCAACTTTCATCTTTGGAGTTTTACGATTGGAGTCCAAACGAAGAAGTTACGGGCGAAAAATAAATTTGGAACGGAAAAAATTCGTTGAAGAAATTAACATTTTTAATTAATTGAATGGGGTCCATAGATCGATCTGCTTAGTGTATAGATTGATCTTCTTAATGTAGCGCTCGACTTGGGGTAGTCGACCCCTATGAGCGGTGTGGTTGATCGTTCTTAAGGCAGCCGCTAGGGTTTTCCTTCCCCAATGGCTCAGATCTATTATATTTTGATCTAACGGTTCTAGTTGATTCTAATGCTTATAAATGCAGGGTTAACCCTTCCTTCTCTTCTCATATTTTTTCAAATAGAGTAATGAAGCCCTACTATTTTTTCATCGCCACTTTCTTTCTAAATTATAAAAATAAGATATTTATATCTATATTCATGCAAATTGGAGAAGAATAAAAATCTA